>JAJHSJ010000006.1:51422441-52022441 GCA_021015155.1 Magnolia officinalis
CTGTGGTGGTCACTTTTCTGCTAAAAAGACCACGGCTAAGATTCTGCAGTGTGGCTTTTACTGGCCCACTAAGTTCAGGGACACTCATGAGTTTTGCAAAGCTTGTGAGCATTGTCAGAAATTGGGAACATTGTCCCGTCGAAATATGATGTTCTTGAATCCCATTCTTATCATAGAGGCATTTGATTGATGGGGCATCGATTTCATGAGACCATTCCCCTAATCTCTTGGAAATCTATATATTTTGCTCACCATAGACTATGTCACAAAATGAGTCGAGGCGATTCCGTGTCGGAATAATGACCATCGCACGATCATTAAATTCCTAAAAGAGAACATCCTTTCCCGATTCGGAACACCTCGAGCCATCATTAGTGATGGGGGCTCACACTTTTGTAATAGATCATTCGAGAGTTTAATGAAGAAATATGGTATCTCTCATAAGGTGAGCACCCCATACCATCCATAGACAAGTGGGCAAGCTGAGATTTCCAATAGGGAGATCAAACACATTTTGGAGAAAACGGTTAACCCTGATCGTAAGAAATGGTCAATCCGATTGACCTATGCCTTATGGGCTTACCGTACTGCTTTTAAAACCCCTATTGGAACGTCTCCCTTTAGACTTGTCTATGGGAAGGCTTGCCACTTACTTGTGGATTTGGAACATAGAGCCTACTGGGCGATCAAAAATCTGAATTTCAATCTGGACAACGCTGGCTCGCTATGCAAACTTTAGTTGAATGAACTCGAAGAAATTCGGAATGATGCATACGAGAGCTCGAGAATTTATAAGGATAGGATGAAGGTGTTTCATGACCAACATATCCTGTGGTAATCATGCACGCCTGGTCAGAAAGTCCTTTTGTACAATTCTCGATTACATCTCTTTTCGGGTAAGTTACGATCTCGTTGGACCGGCCCTTTTACCGTTATTAATGTTTATCCTCATGGGGCTGTTGAGATTCAGAATCCAGACAATGACAATGAGTTTAAAGTGAATGGACATCGCCTAAAGCCATTTGTCGAGAAATTTGATGCAGAGGACATGTCCATGCCTCTGACTGATCCTGTTTACCAGGATTGATCTCCTAGTCTGATGGAGGTATAGGTAGGTTTACTGCTTTCATAGGACTAGGGTAGTTTGTTTTATGTTGTTCTAGGTTAGTCAGTTTTATGTCATTAGGTTAATTTGCTTTCTACATTATTTTAAGATAGTTTGCTTTTGTTGGTTTCTCTCTTGTGCTGACATGCTTTGATGCTGAGATCTTTGTGAAAAAGCCTCTTGATTCTTTCATCTAGGTATTATCTTTCCATCACTCCTCTTTTACTTTCGTTGTCCCATGTGTATTGCATGCTTATTTCTTTTACATTGAGGATAATGTAGATTTTAGGTTGGGAGTGGTCGATTATTAGGTCACCTAATTAGTGTTTTCTCGGTCTTGAGCAAAAATTGTGAAAATTTTTCTGAAAATTCTTGTGAATTCGAAGTGATTTTGACAATCATCAATGATTTAGAATTATAAGATACGGAGTGGTGGGGATTTACGTCTCTTGGATTTAGCTGTCTGATAGATTCCACAATTGAGTTCGAATTATCAATCCATGATTAAAAGTTTTAAACATGGATTGGCTCATGATTTCACATGTCACATCTCGCTTACACATTGAGGTTTCAATTCGATATTAATGGATTAACTTGGTAATCACTAAGCATGAAAGGAACCAACCTAAGAAATTTTACCATCAACTTATAAAGAAGAATTAAAAGGGGTGGGGGAACGGTCTTCACCATCGGTTTTCTCCCTATAGGTGAGGATTCGATTCCCCAAGGTTGACATTCGGAACGGGTTGGGCGAATGGTCTTCACCATAGGTTTGCTCCCTATAGGTGAGGATTTGATTTCCCTCCTTGGCTTTATTTTTAATGGAAAAATCAAAGGTTGTTAGAATGAAAGGATGATCTGTGAGGCACGTTTTGGTTTAGGTTTTGGTTGTCCTGAATGCTTTTGTCGGTTACCAATGATGATAAGCCGAGATTACACTATACACCCATGGATTTTAATGTTTAAATTTTTTTCTAATTGATGGATTAATACTTTGAACTTGATTATGAAATCTACCATGCGCTCGAGTCCAGGAGGAAGTAATATACAACATTCATAAATCTTAGACTTCTAGTATCTGGATTGTTTTCAAAAATCACTCGCGTTTTTAGGGATTGTCCTGTAATTCTCAATTTATTTTTCGCATACTTTGCTCGGGACTAGCAAAATGCTAGTTGGGAGTTGTGTTGAGGGTCAAATATTGTATATTAGACCCCATTTATTACCTAATTTTACGAACATGATACCGTTTAACGCCTTATTTTAATCGTGTTTGTGATGCAAGGTGAATTTACAAGTTTGGACTGAAAAGGATGCTAAAAGCATGGATTTAACGCTCCGAAGTCACCAAGGCAAGGGACGGACCCCAGGGGACCGAGATCGAAGAATTTAAATGCTAGAGATCTGAGGAAATCATGCCACTCACGTTAAACGGGCTTGAAAGTCAGCTAGAATGCAAGATCACAGGGTTCCCACCATCCATTCGGCTCGAAACTTGATATCTAGCCTGAGGACCATAAATTAACGGTACACGTCAAATTTCAGCTCTTGGATCCCTGTGGAAGTGGCCCAACGGACAGATCAGCCCATAAATCATTGGTTATGGGCCCACCTAATACCTGAATATGCTTCAATTCAAGTCTTAATCCTTTAATTAATCGAGGAAATGGATGGACAAAACGGATTTTCTTCGATACATCACCGTGGGCCCCACTGGAAAGTGCATGTGTACGGTGCATGAGCACAGCCGCCATGCACCGAAACAACTAAGTCGGTCAGCGAGCGCTGACCCGACTTAGTTTCCAATTCAAATTCTGTTGCGAACAAGGGATCGCCGCACGATGCTTGTGGGCCCCACCCATCAACCATATCGATAATCCGGACCGTCCATGGTGTCCGGAGGGGGGTTGTGACCCTCACCTAGGTGGCAGTTTGGCCCCTGGCAAACACCGTACGTACATGAAGACTCAAGCGCAAGATGGACGGTAGAAGCACAAGTTCCATGGGCCACATCGAATTCAAGCCAAAACACGTCATTCCCAATCAATTTTTCGAGGCGAGTGTGGATTTCGTAAAACCTGGAGTATGTGGACCTCACAAATACCACCGCACCCCCTCTTGTGCAAAAAAAGTTGCGTCCGTGAAAAACGGACATGCTTAGCCGTTCGGCGATCTTGGCTAGGATCGGACCGACGATCCCAGCCGTCCAAAATCCTCTTATGGAGTGGTCGACCAGCCCCAAGGAGTTTGAACGATCTTGATGGTGATGAATCACCACGAGATCCACAAAAATCGAATCATGCGCAACAAATGGCAGCCAGCTGTGAAAAAATCTCTTACGCAGGGAGTGCGTAACATTCCACCGACTCCACTGCGCCAGCTCTCCACCACCCCTCCTTGCTCTATAAAAGGGGGAGAGAGAGAGAGAGAGAGAGAGAGAGAGAGAGAGAGAAGGATCATTCAATTCAGCCCTGGAACGTTAGTGGAAGAGAGAGAGAGAGAGAGAGAGAGAGAGAGAGAGTAGTTTAAGGTTATTTATTTATTTTTTTCATTATCTTTTTATTATGATTTTTGCGAGATCTAGTCCAATCATGTTGGGTTAAACCTCTTAGCTAGGGCTAAGGGGTGAAGCTTGTAGCGTGATGAGTAGTATTCTACGGTCTTGATTCATGTTATGAACTACTTTAATCATCATTTGATTAATAAGAATATTTACAATTTTTAATGATTTATTGTGACTTAAATTACAATAGATCTACGATGGCTTTCAATATTCCCTTTCCATTATTTTGAATGTGATGTTAGGAAGCCCTATTGTTCACCATTGCCCCTTGGACATGGTCGGATGATGGAATCCTTTCTAACATTCATACATCTTTCTGACTGGTTGTAGATTGGTTTAATTCTATTGTTTGCTTTGTCTCATGGGCATGGTTTTGTGATGGAATCAACTCTAATTCTCATACCTTTCATCTCTTTGATAATTAGATCAAAGGAAGTTTAGATTGAGCTTAGTGCTGTATCTTCCAACTGGATGAAGATGGGACTCGAAGTCCAGTTGAGTTCATGAATCAAGCGTAGATCTCCCTGATTTCTACAAGTGGATCCTCTGAATCCCTAGTTTCCTACCTTTGAATTCCACAAGTTTTAGATTATTCACCATTATTCACTCATATTCACCTGATTTAGATTTCATCTTATTCTAGTTCTAGTTTTGGTTACTTTCAGAATACGTACAAGGTTCAGTCCCTGTGGATTCGACCTCGGTCTCACGGAGATTATTTCTACATCACAACCCTATACTTGGGGTGTGAACAAGTTTTTGGCGCCGTTGCCGGGGACTGACGGTTGCGTTTTTCTGAATTTAACTAATTTTAGAATTAGGTTAAGATTAGGGTTTTTCTAGATTTAGGTTTTTCTATTTGATTTCTAGTAACTAACCTAATTTTTCTGTTTTGTAGGACCCTAACGTATACTTTCTAAATCGGTAATCTCTTTCTGATTTTCTAGTTTTTCTACTTTCTATTTTTAGATTAGGATTTGTTTTATTTTTTTAGGAATTTTCCTAATTTGTTTCATCTTACCTTTCTTTTATTTTTAGAAATTTTTAATTCTAGGTTTTCTTTTAGAAATATCTTACTCTCTACTTTAGATTTAGAGCTTTCCTAATTTGTTTTTAGAAACTTTCTATTTTTTATTATCTTTATAATTCTTCCTTTTTTGTTTAAAGAAAATAGTTTACTTTATATTTCTAAGCTTTCTGGTTTTAGAAACTGACTTGTTTGTTTTGTTTTACAGTATCTTGACTTAGGAACTTCTCATCTAGTAACCTCTTTCCAACTCCTCTTTCTATTCCTAGATTTCTATTCTTTTCTCTCTATTTTGTTTAGGTTTAGAATCTAAATTGAGGGCTGCGAGTGTTTCATGAACAAGTGGGCTCATGACAACACTCGACGTCTCTTGACTGAAGGAGGATTAGTTGAGGGGTTAACTATCCATCGTAGGACTAGACACCGCTCGAGATCCCCTGAGTTAATTGAAGTGATGGCTGAAAACTAACCTCTTCTACCCTAACCTAGGGTGGAGGACATTCAGGATGAGAATGAGGTGCATTAAGCACCCCCGCCTCGTACTTTACGAGATTATTTACAACCGGTGGGGGTGCGTATGCCCTCATGCATGGTTTTTCCTGAGAATGTAGGACACATGGATATCAAGCCAGGGGTGATCCAACTCCTTCCTAAATTTCATGGGCTTGAGTCAGAAAATCCATATTTACATCTAAAAGAGTTTGATGAGATCATAACTACTTTATACTTTCCTAACGTGTTTGATGACACAGTCAGGTTGAAACTCTTTCTCTTTTCTTTGAAAGAGAAAGCTAAGACGTGGTTACATTCACTATGTCCTCGATCTATTAGCAGATGGAATGACATGACAAGGGAGTTCATAAAGAAATTTTTCCAATACCATAAGACGAACACCCTTAGAAAGTCGATCATGAACTTCGCCCAAAGGGAAGATGAAACATTCTTCCAATGTTGGGAGTGGTTTAAGGATCTTGTCAGTTCATGTCCACAACTTTGTTTTGAAATGTGGTGCATCACAAACTTTTTCTATGATGGACTGACATCTCCCATGTACCAATTAGTTGAGACAATATGTAATGGAGAGTTTATGAATAAAAGTGTCGATAAGGTATGGGACTACTTTGATAAGCTTGCTGAGAACACACAATCATGGGACATCTCCCCTAGACCGAGTACTACGTCTAGGCCGACTCATTCCAAGGAAATGGGTGGAATGTATCTCCTGAAAGCGGATGATGATATCGATGCTAAAGTAACTAATCTTACCAAGAAACTCGAGGCCATGGAATTAAAGAAGGATAAAGCTAAGGAAACTGTTTGCAGTATTTGTGCTTGCAACATTCACGCTACTGAAAATTGCCCAACTATATCTGCCTTTCAAGAGGTATTAAAAGAGCAATCCAATGCTGTAAGCAATTACCAAAGACCTTTCAGTGGGCCCACCTCTAAAACATACAATCTTGGTTGGAGAAATCATCCAAACTTCAGTTGGAGGAATGGACAAACCGCTACACCTCAAGGTTTCCTAAATTAAATTCCAATTCAAGAGAAACCTCAAGAGGATTCGGTTGTAAAACATTTTCAAAAGCAAGAGCTTTTGAATCAGGGTATGCTACAAGCCTTTCAAGACCTTACAAAAGCGATACAAGGACTTAAGGCTGAAAATACGATTGGGAACGAGGGGAGCTTCCCAGTTCAACCTCTTCCCAATCCTAAACCGCAATATGAAGTTAGCGACCCAAGCTCTTCAAATCAGATGGAGCAAGCTAAATCCATCACCACTCTTAGGAGTGGGAAGATCATTGACAAAACCATTCTGGTTAGGGCTGAAAAGCCTAAGGACTCGGAAGTTGAAAGTGCCCTGGTTTGTCAATTAGCGTAAGTGTTGAGTCAGTTAGACTACAGAGCCTGATAGGAAGACTATTTTAAAGCGTCTGCCTCAACCGGATGTGTACAAGCTCGCCACAGGTAAAACTAAGCCTCACATCCCTTGTCCCAAATCACCAGGTATACTAAAACCCTTAAAAATGTTAGAATATCATATGGTTTTTAGGGTAAGAAAACGTTTTCAAAATAGGAAAATTCTCTAAGTTTTCTTGCCCTGTCGATTTTATCGATACACATCTCGATATGATCGACTTGCTCTGTCGAGTCCTTGAAGCTCCATCGATACCATCGAAAAGAGGACCAAATATGTCCAACAACCTTATACATATCTAGACAGAATTATCGATGTATCGATACACCTATCGATATCATCGATATTCAAATTTTGAGTCTATCGGAAGTGACTCGATAGTATCGACAGGCAGGATTCCGGCGCCCCTGTTTTTCTTAAAGAATAGCATATATGCTTCAATATATCGAAGTCTCTTCGATACCATCGAAGTTCAAACCTCGGTGATATCGGTAGGCCCTCGATGATATCGGTCTTGGGCGCCAAGTTCTCCAGCAACATATTTCAGGGTGTTTTCGATAGAATCGATATTCAAATATCGATGATATCCATGCCGTATCGATTGCATCGAACATGTACATAAACTGTCCAGCAAGCTTTATGGAAAATCCTTTTGATTTATCGATGCATCGACATAACTATCGATATCATCGATATCTAAATTCTGATGATCTCGAAGGTCCCTCGATCACTCATGAAAACCTGAAATATTTCAAGGCTAGTCTCTCTCGTTTTTCAAGTGTCGATGGATCGAATCTCTCATCGATGGAATCGGAGTTCGAAATCCGATGACATTGATAATCGTTTTGATTCATTGACCAGCTGGCAAAAGGTTTCAAAATCGTATGACATTGAGTTCGAGTCATCGAGCGGACCATCGATGCTATCGAGAGTATACGCTCGATGATATCGAACCTGCTTGATGATATCGAACTCTGTCATAAATGTGACCGTTTTATATCCGTTGAAACCTTTTGCCTATATATTGAGGACTTGTCTATTGTTGATGTGAGAGAAAGAAGAGAGAGCTTTTGAGTGTTTAACCTTAGATCTTATACCCAAAGCCCTTTCTCTCAAGGGAGTTCATTCTCCAATCCACCCTCACCATTGATATTCAATAGAGTGGATTGGGGAATGAACTTCCGCATTCAAGGATCCTCCAGCTACTACCTTAATGGCAAATCATGAAGCTGGGATGCCTTGAATGCATAGATGATTGAAATCGCTCTATCCTCCTTATAGAAAAATCTTTTGAGAGTAGGATTTCATCATAACCTTGACCCAACCCGTCGCCATGCATTGGTACATCTTTTGAGTTACGGATTAAGGAGACCGAAGATTCTTCGTCAACAAAGGAGGAGATCTTCGTCAACGTGCTTAATGGGACTCACTTATCTGTAAGTATCTAGAGTCCAGAGGACACTTGTGATCATTCCTTTTTAGGATTGGGTCTTAGGTGTTTCTCACCCCTTCAAGCCCTCGTAGGAGACCTCCAGCGGGAGTGTACGTGGTGGGTGCATCATGTGAACCCTTGCTCTGTGGAGAGCATAAACATCTGGTTGAAGGTGAACCAGTCAAAACCTTAGGTTTGAGGTGAACCGTGTGAAACCTCGGGTTTGAGGTAAACCGCGTAAAACCTCCGGTAGGGTCTTATGGAAGATCCTTAGCCAGTGTGCCTAAAAGTGAGTGCATTGTGTTGACCCTTGCGTGTGAGAGCATAAACAGTCAGCCTTAGTGTAGGTTGTAAAGGTTGAAGGTGAACCTGATTTAAAACCTTGGGTTTGAGGTGAACCGCTGTGAAACCTCCTTAGTGAATTCCGGCACACTCAAGGGTTGAGTGTGGCAGCTGGGAGTGGAGTAGACTGATCGTCGAACCACTATAAAAATGACTGTGTTTGAGATTGTTATCTTTCTAATTGTGTGATTTACTTTAATATTTTCATATCTGAATATCTGAGATCACACCTCACACACAAACACAGTCACTTTTTAAATAGTTTGTGATTGGATCCTCTACCAGGCTTAGAAGCTAGTGGAGTTATTTTTTTTGAGTAATCCTAATATGAGCTTGTTGTTAGGATTAGTGTAATAGGATTTTAAATAAACCATAAAAACTTTAAAATTCCTATTCACCCCCCTCTAGGACATATCGACATATTCCTACTTCAACTAAAGCGGTCTTCACTGCTATTTCAGAAGTGGACAAAGAAGATGGATCTAGCCATGCCCCACCAGAATTAGAACTGAAACCTCAAGGGAAGACAGTTGCTCCATTTCCCCAATGGTTGGATGCACCAAAACCTTTCTTTAACTCTCAGGATATTCTAGAGGTGTTGAAACAAGTGAAGGTCAATATTCCTCTACTTGATGCTGTGAAACAAATACCTTCGTATGCCAAATTCCTGAAAGATTTATGTTCGACCAAAAGACTGAAAAATATTCAAAAGAAAATCTTCCTAACTGAGAAAGTGCGTGTCATTCTAAAACAAGATGTGCCACAGAAATTCAAGTGGGGCCCACCGATTGATGGTGTGGATCCTATTTGGGACCCCCCCCCCTTTGATGTATATTTTGTAACCTTGAGGGGCCCATTGTGGCGGGGTCCCTCCATCTCTCTCTCTCTCTCTCTCTCTCTCTCTCTCTCTCTCTCTCTCTCTCTCTCTCTCTCTCTCTCTCTCTCTCTCTCTCTCTCCCTTTTCGTATGATGGCCCACCATGATGTATGTATTATCTATGCCGGCCACCCATGGGGCCCACCTTTGCTGACTTCCAACAGGTGGTTGGATGGTCCAGCACTGCGGTACCATCCACCGGACCTAGATTGAGAGAAAACACAAATATCAGTCTCATTGAAAGCTTGGTGGGCCACACGTGTGGACCAACCTTGATGTATCTGCTTCATCCCCACCGTCCAGTACTTTTGTACGGTTGGTCATTAGATCGTTTTGATCAGGGTCTCGCCCTGATGTATCTGTTTACCCGCACGTGTGGGGCCTGTCTTGATATATTTGGTGTGTTGCACCCGCACCGTCCATTGGCTGGACGAGGGCCCCACAATGATGCATATGTTGTAATTCCACAACGTCCAGCAGTTGGACATGTGGGGACCACCGAGGTATGTGTTTCATTCCCGCCGTCCATCTGGACGGTAGGATCCACCATGTCGCATGCGTGTATTACGCAGCCACGCCGTCTATCCTTACTGATGTGTTAACCATCCATCTATGAGGGACAAACTGTGATGTAGGTGATTTATCACAGTGATATAGGCCACATGTGGGGACTACAATGATGTATGTATTTTGTATCATCACCGTCCAGATTACTAGACGGTGGGACCCACTGTTGAAGTATGTGTTCTATCCAACCATCCGTCCCTTTTTAGGACGATGAGACCCACCCTGCACGTGTGACACGTGTGGCGTGGGGCCTACCTTTGATGTATGTATTCTACATCCAGGTCGTCCGTCCGTCCCACCTCAGTGCATATGTTTTATGACCATGTTGGTCGTCCGTTTTCTGGCCGTGGGACGAGGTATGTGTTATATCCCAACCATACATCTGTGGGGCCCCCTCATGATATACATGTTTTATCCCTGCCGTCCAGATGGGCTGGACAGTGGAGCCCGTTGGAATGTGTGTGTGGCACCCACACATGGGGCCAGCAATGATCCAGACCATCCATCCGCTCACTAGACGAGCAGCCAGAACTGCTTTACTGACGTCATCAAGTTCTGTGGGTCACCACGTTGTATGTGTTTTTCTTGCCGTCCATCCGTTTTGAGTTGTGGCCCACCCCACACGTGTGACACGTGTGGGCCGGTGGGACCCACATTGATGTATATGTTCTTTACCCACACCGTCCAACTGACGGACATAGGACTCCACCGTGATATATGTGCCTGATCCTCACCATCTAGTAGGTCTGGACAGTGGGAAAATACAAAATATCAGCTTGACACTTTGGTGGGCCACGCACGTGTGGACTCACCTTAATGTTGTTGATCGTCACCGTCCAATCTCTGGACGGTGGGGAAAGCGGATTGGCTGGAGTACCCGCACACCACCTATATTATTGTTGTATATCATCAGCAAGTTCCGTGGGCCCCAACATGATGTACATGTTTCATCCCTACCATCCACACCGTCCAGTCCTTAGACAGTGGTGGGGCCTACCTATGACGTATGTGTTTCATTCATACCATCCACTGTCCAAACCCCTAGACGGTGGAGCCCACCCTGATGTAATGTTGTATCCACTCCGTTCATTCATGGGTCCCATGTGAGGCCACCATGATTTATGTATTCTTTATCCCCACCGTCCACTTGATTGGGACAGTGGGATGCCACCGTGATGCTTATGTTTCACAGCCCCACCGTCCATCTGGACGGTGTTGTGAGGGCCAACCATGGTGTATATGCTTTGCAGCCACACCGTCTCCCCCATGGGACTCCATTGCTATGTATTTGTTTTATCCATCCCATCCGTTCTGATGGGCTGGATGTTGGCCCATTATGATATACACATTTTATCTATGTCGTCCAAGGAACGTGGGCCCAACATGATATACGTGTTGTATCTACTCCATCCGGCTACGAGAGATGTGGGGCCACCATTATGTATGTGTTGTATAATCCTCACCATCCGGCCATGGAAGGTGGGCCCACCTGTTGTGTAATTGTAGGGCCCACCATGTTATACGTGTTTCATCTATGTCGTCCACTTGTGCAGCCTGCCGTGATTAATGATTCAGGTTGCCCATCCATTTTTCCTGGGTGATGGCCTGCCCCATTAGGCCCATTTGGCAAGGCCCGATGCGATGTAATGAGGCCCATTGTTGTGGCTCATGTAATGTGTGAAATAGTGGTGAAGACCGCTTGAGTTGAAGTCGGAATATGCCATTATGCCCTAAAGGGGGGTGAATAGGACTTTTTAAGAGTTTTTATGATTTATTTAAAATCCTATCACATTAATCCTAACAACAGACATATATTAGGATTACTCAAAAATAACTCTACTGGCTTCCAAGCCCAGTAGAGGATTCAATCACAAACTATGAAAGAAGTAAGCAGTGTACAAACTAGTTTATGATGGATATGACTATGTAAGTGTGTGAGGTGTGATCTTAGATATATGGATATGAAAGCATTGACATAGAACACACACATAGAAGAATAGCAATCGCAAACACAGTCATTTTTATAGTGGTTTGACGACAAGTCTACTCCACTCCCGGCTGCCGCACTCAACCCTTGAGTGTATCGGATTTCACTAAGGACATTTCCCAGGGTTTACCTCAAACCTAAGGTTTTAAATCAGGTTCACTTTCAACCTTTACACGGAGGTTTCTACTCGGTTCACCTCTAACCCTGGAGTTTCACTGGTTCACTCCTAACCATATGTTTATGCTCTCCATAGAGCAAGGATCCGCACAACACACCCAGAGGTTTCTACTCGCTTCACCTCTAACCCTGGAGTTTCACTGGTTCACTCCTAACCAGATGTTTATGCTCTCCACAGAACAAGGGTCCACACAACACACACACAGCGTACACTCCTATCGGAGGCCTCCTTGAGGACTTCAAACAGTGAGAACCACTTAAGACCCAATCCTAGAAAGAAATGATTGCAAGTGTCCTCTTGGACTCTAAATACTTACAGAAAAGTTAATGAGTCCCGTTAAGCACAACGCCGAAGATCTCCTCCTCCTTGTTGACGAAGAGTCTTCTGCTCCCTTGATCTACAACACAAAAGATATACCAAGACTAGGCTTAGGGTTGGGTCAAGGTGAAGATGGAATCCTACTCTCTAAAGGTTTTCCTATAAGGAAGGTAGATTAGTTCCAATCTTATGCATTCAAGGCATCCCAGCATAATGATTTGCCATTAAGGTAGTAGCTGGAGGATCCTTGAATGCGGAAGCTCATTCTCCAATCCACTCTATTGAATATCAATGATGAGGGTGGATTGGAGGATGAACTCCCTCGAGAGAAAGGGCTTAGGGTATAAGATGTAAGTTGAAACACACAAAAGCTCTCTCTTTTCTCTCTTACAGCAATAAAAGACAAGTCCTCTATATATAGGTAAAAAGCTCCAACGGATATAAAACGGTCATATTTATGACAGAGTTCGATATCATCGAGCAGGTTCGGTATCATCGAGCGTATACTCTCGATAGCATCGATGGTCTGCTCGATGACTCGGTCTCGATGTCATACGCTTTTGAAACTCTTTGCCAATTGGTCGATGAATCGAAGCTATTGTCGCTGTCATCGGATTTCGAACTCCGATTCCATTGATGACAGGTTCGATCCATCGACACTTGAAAAATGAGAGAACTTGACTTTGAGATATTTCAGGTTTTCATGAATGATCGGGGGAATCGTCGAGGTCATCGGAATTTGAATGTCGATGACATCGAGATCAGAGTCGAGGCATTGATAAATCTAGCTGATTTATCTTTGAACTTGCTGGACAGATTATGGCTTTGTTCGATGCAATCGATCTGGTATCGATATCATCGATATTTGAATATCGATTAAATCGAAGGGCCCTCGATCATAGTTAAAAAAACAACCTGAAATAACTGTTGTAAGAAATGCGCGCCCACGTCGATATCATCGATGGACCTCCGATCTTATCGATATTTGAATTCGGATCATATCAGACGGTCATCGATATATCGAAGAATTTTGAGATTTTCATTAAAAAATAGGGGCGCCGGAAATCTGCCTGTCGATCTTATCAAGCCACTCTCGATGGTCTCGAGATTTGAATATCGATGATATTGATGTGTATCGATACATCAATAATTCGTCCAGATATATTTTGAAGTCGCTGGACATATTTAGTGCTTTTATCGATGATATCGATAGGTGTATCGATATATCGATAAATCTGTCCAGATGAATATTTAGTTGCTGGACATTTTGGTCCTCTTATCGATAATATCATTAAGGTATCGAGGACATCGACAGTGCAGGTCGATCATATCGAGGGTGCTTCGATAAAATCGACAAGGCGAGAAAAACTTAGAGATTTTTCTATTTTGCAAAAAGTTTTCTAACTTTAAAAACCTTAAGATGTTTATCTTGTTTTAAGGGTTTTAATCACCTGGTATTTTGGGACACGGGATGTGAGGTTATGATTTACCTATTGCGAGCTTCCACACATCCGTTTGAGGCAGACGCTTGAGATAATCTTCATATCGAGTTCTGCAGCCAGTCAGACTCACCACACACGTAACTTGACAAACCAGGGCACTAGCAGGTGCACTTTCAATGTGGCCCACTTGATGTATATGAGGCCCATGTAATGCGGCCCACTTGATGTATATGAGGCCTATGTAATGCGGCCCACTTAATGCATATGAGGCCCATGCGATGCGACCCACTTGATGTATATAAGGCCCATGTAATGCGGCCCACTTAATGTATATGAGGCCCATGCGATGCGACCCACTTGATGTATATGAGGCCTATGTAATGCGACCCACTTGATGTATATGATGCCCATGCGATGCGGCCCACTTGATGTATATGAGGCCCATGTAATGCGGCCCACTTGATATATATAAGGCCCATGTGATGTGGCCCACTTGATGTATATGAGGCCCTTGTAATGCGGCCCACTTGATGTATATGAGGCCCATGTGGTGTGACCCACTTGATGTGTATGAGGCCCATTGTTGCAGCCCATGTGAGAGGCCCATTGTGATGTATATTAGGCCCATGTAACGAGGCCCATTGTGATGTGTTTAAGGTCCATATGATGAGGCCCATTGTGGTGTATTTGAGGCCCTTGTGTGAGGCATGAGCCCCACTATACGTTTGGCCCCATAAGGGCCACTCCTTGGGAGCAATGTTGGTTAAATGTCCACATTAATGGGCAATGATGGTTAAATGTCCACATTGTGACCTTCCCTTAGGCCCTTGGTTAGGTCGATTATCATTGCCGATTATCGATACCGATTATGAGTATGTGACAACATAGCATCATGATATACGCCCATACGCATCATCTGCACGTTTGTTATGAGGTGTAGTTGACCAGGGCCGTAACCTCCATAGGCATATGTGGATGGCCAGATGGGACACCGAAAATCTTTTTTTCCATGGAGTGCTATTGATGTCCCTGGGTAAAAGTCCCTAAACTTTCATGGCTAGGAGACGCTCCAACGTCTAGACCAAGTGAATACATGAGCGCCCGAGTGTCGACTACCAGTAGGCCGCGTCTCCCACTATGTCATGGTCGGTTGGAAGGGGGTGTGGCCTTACCCACCCGAGGGTAGGGGGCATAGCTAGGCTGAGTTTGACTAACTTGTGAATGGGTCCACTATCGACGTGCCGGGTAGATATTCGCTAACTACTAGATAGGCAGATAGTGAGGTCTCTTCCACTTGCATGGTTGCGCGTCTAGTGGGCGGTGATCGTGTGTAGAGTGTACTAGACCCCTGTGATGATCCCAAAGATGTACGGTACTAATATATGGAGTTATTGAGTAGGAATTGTATACTCGGTATTATACTCATTCATTCACTATCCACTCGGGCTGGTAGTGCGTAACTAATTATTGTGTACCTTTACAATGGCTAGGATTTCGGTTGGGGCGCGAAACTATCCTGAGATCAGGAGTTTACCACATTGAGTCTGGCTATCATCTCGACTTCACACTCCAGCTTGGTCATTTCATTCGCACCACATATTACATTGCATCCTCAGCAAATAACATTTGGTTTACTATGCTTCTGTATTTTATATGGCCTAGATGAGGTTGACGGTATTCGTGAACTCGTCAGGATTTGCATATTGCATTTGTATCATCAGTATATGATATTGGCTTATTATGTTTTTGCATCGCATAGCTTGGATAAGGCTGATGGCATTTATGGACTTATCAGCATGTTTCTGCATTGCTCTGATATTGCATACTTGGTACTTATCTTGTGCACACACTTACACCACCCTCTAAGCTTTTTTATAAGCTTATGCATGATAGATGCGTACAGGTGGCATTAGGTTGCAGCAGTGTTGAGCTTGGAGCGTGAAGCGGTCTTCTGGAGATTGATTTTTGATATATGTAAATTTCCCTTTCAGCATTGTATTCAACTGTTTATATTAGTGGATATGTGGTGATGATGTTGCCTTTGTGATTTGGGTAAAGTTGTGGTTATGCTTATTACGAGATAAATGTATGTTTGAAAATCCTCCTTGTAGGATCCCAGGATCGGAATCTAGCATATGGGTGCCGAAAGAAGAGAATGGGGCACTAAGGAGGCTATCGGCGCCGAATTCGGTGATCGAGAATTCTGTGGGCCCAGTTTTTGAGTTTGGGGCATGACACCCTCTTTCTTCTTCTCTTTGTCTTTGTCCTCTCATCTCTCTCTACCTTCTTCTCTTCCTCTTCTTCTCTACTTCTCCGGAGACCCAGCAGAGCTGCTGGCTTGAACCAGACTCGAGCTCGACAATAGCTCCCCTCAACCCATCTTGGTGAGGCAGCAACAGCCGCACCCCTCCATCTCTCTTGTTTCTTTTTTTTTTCCCTCCTAGACATGTTCAATAGGGCCTGAATGAGGTCGGACAGGAATCAAAACCACTAGCACTCGAACTGGATCGACCTGATCGACGTTTCTCGGTGGAGAAGAAGACTACCATTAATGGCAGAATCTCTCCCCATTGCTTCTTTCTTCCATCTAGCAATGCAAAGTGTCTGAATGGGTGCCTTGGAGCTTCTGGTTAAGAAATTTTGAAGCTCAGGGTTCATTTAGGTGGAAGAAAATGACTGGTTTTTCTCAGGTAGTCGTAATAACGGGGAGGAGACCTAATGCACCCGATCCCAAGCTCTTATATGGTGTTCCTCTAGCAATCCTACACTGTGGGATTCAAAATGGGTGGTTCGGATTGTGTTGCTTTGCTACACTCTTCAAATACAACCGGTACAACCAAAACCGGCCGTGGTTTCGCTTTACCATGAATGGAAAACCCTAAGATGAAGGGTTATGATGCCCCGCATCTAACTGTTAGGATGCAATGTGCCAGGTCTTTGCAGGTTGCTAGCTCACAATGAAATAGGGTTTCCATTTTCAGAAATGTACCGCACGCAGCTCTGTTTGGGCTGACCCTCGCGTGCTTCGGCTTGCTGGAGGAGTAAGGGTTTGGATGGATTTGGATGGCCGACAAGATGGATGGTTCAGATCATCCAGTCAGACGATCAAGGTGGGCCATAGCGTGTCCCAAATAGATGTTGTACGTTTAAAACACACGAAGGGGGGAAAAAGAAAGGAAGAAGAATCCTTCTTTTGGCTACTTGTGGGTCAGATTGGTTTGACCGGGTCTCCCGGACCAGTGCACAGTGAGTGCACACGCAGGTTGTGCGCATGCATCACAGGTGGGGTCCACAATGATGATATCAACCAATATACTCCAGTCATTCATTTTTTCAGTTCAAATTAGGGCCTAGCCCAAAGTATGAGGTAGATTTAAGGCTTAGGTGGGCCATACTTTGTGATTTGGGGTCTTTAATTATAGGTTTCCATCAATCCAACAGTTAGATTTCTTATAGACTTGATCACCACTTATCCAAAAGGTTCTAGGGGTCTAAGGACCACCCACCTAATGATTTAGGACTGGATTTAAGACCCAATCCTTAAAGTCTAGTCATGTGTCATTTGCGCCCATTTCTAAGGCTGATGGTTGACGAATTTTTGCTGATCCAACACTATAGGCTACTAGTGGACAGTTAAATTCACTTCTCAAGGAGGTCAGGTCCTAGAAATAGGTTCTTCGCATGAGTGATGGTCCATTCTTGGAATCGATAGATGGATGACTCGACTTATGGGTGAGGATTCCTTCTATTGGTCAAATTTAACTTAGAATGAAAGCGACAATTTAGAGGAATTGAGTTTGCATTTATACTAGATTATGTCCTCGTGGTAATGCCCGAGTACTAAAACGTACGAGGTGTTACATTAGACACAACCGCTATAGGTATATCCTTGTCTAAATCCTCTAAGAAGTCCCATCTAAGTGAATCCCTTAGGATTACAACATTCCCATTAGTTGTAGGAGATTCACCAACCTCCCATCACCTTGGTCGCCTTAAAGGAGGACTTCATACAAGGTGTTTAATATTGGAGCTAAAGCCTTGGCAAATAATCGACATCCTTATCGAGGGAGCAAAAATGGAGCTGATTGAAGCACATGAGAGCATCGACCAAGTAACCTAAGACGGGGCATCAATGGGGCTCAATTCAACAAGTGTCATTGAGTGAGTCCATGTACATTCCTTCCTTGTGTAGGATTGTGTGTAAGAATTTGATTGCCAAACTTGATTATATTCTTCTGTAGGACATTAGTTATTCTGTAGGACCTAAATCAAAGTCTTTAGTTAGGTTACCAGATACATGTGTATACGTATTAGTCTCTGAAGGATCCTCTGGTGGGAGTAAACATAGATCCTTAAACTAGGACCGAAATTTGTGGCGACCCTATAGAAAACCACATAAGTCTCCAACAGAGCCGGTCCTTGTATAAGATTATAAAGGTTAGAGGTGAACCTAATTTAAAACCTCCAATAGTGAAATTCCATATAACCAGGGGTTGAGTGCATCCGCCGAGAGTGGAGTAGGGAAATCGAACCATTATACGTGCTTATGTTGGAATTGTCTTTGAGCACTTGTTTAATTATTCTTATGTGATTGTTTAGATGAATTATATGTATGTGTGATTAGATGTATGTTATATTGAGAGTTTGTACATCTCACAAATACATGTACATTATCTTGTTTATAGACTAGTTGCTTATTACAACATCATTTGTAGTTTATGTGATTGGACCCTCTATTAGCTTGGAAGCCTTAGAGTTAATTGATTGCTTAGTTTAATTTGTATATTAGTTTAACTTAGGCAATTGTGTTTTAAAAGACTTAATTTTTATTTGGTCTTAATCACTCCCCTCTAAGATAACATTCAGAGCGGGTAGCCCATGAAGGGCTTAATCACCTTGAGTTGATCCAATGGGCTTAACAATGATGTCTACCCAAGAGGGGTGTCGTCACACGACTGCCATATTTTGATGGCTCTAACTATGTTTGTTGGAAGGCAAGGATGATGGTCTTTCTAAGATCCCTTGAACCTATGGTTTAGGCAATTGTCGAACAAGGATGGATGATGCCTATAAAACAAGTCATAGTTGATGGTAAAACCATTAGCACTCTCAGAGATAAATCCAAGTGGAGTGTCGATGAGATAACGTGGTATACCTATGATGCCAAAGCTCTCAATGTTAGTTTTCCCTGATGAATTTAAATGCATTTGCACATCTGAAACCAGGAAGGAAGCGTAGGACATATTAGAAGTCTCTCATAAGGGAACTAACGTAGTAAAAATATCAAGCTTTAGCTCTTAATGACCCATTTCGAAAACATAAGAATAGAAGAGTTTGAAACTTTTATGAAATTTAATTTTAAACTGAATGATATTTGCAATTCTATGTGGGGTTTAGGAGAGAAGATTTTGGAAGGGTGTATATTTAGGAAAATACTTAGATCCCTACCGGATAAGCTCACTCCCAAGATAACCTCAATAGAAGACTGTAGAAACATATATGAGATGAAAGTAGAAGAACTTTTAAGTTCCCTATAGACATACGAACTACACTTTATGACCCCTTATAGTGCAAAAAAGTTAGCTGTCCTCAAAACATCTCATAGGCATTCACATAGGCACAAGATTGCTAAATCTGAGAGTGATAGTGATGATGTAGACGAGGATGACGATTTCGAAAGAAAAATCAAGAATTTGTTCACATTAAATAGATGGAAGAGTTGTGACAAAAGGGACAAGATACTTGAAAATCATAAAGGTAAATCCATAAAATAACCTAAGCAAGTCTAATGTTATATTGTGAGGGTTGTGAACATATTGCCACTAATTGCCCTAGCAAAGTAAGATCCAAAGGCAATGTATATCGACAATATGGGATGATATTGAGGAGTCTGAATCTTCTTCAAAAGACTCATCTAGTATTGAAGGCTTAGTTACTTACGCGTCTTAACGGCTTATACTACAATATCTCTCCTTAGAGACTTAAGAGACCCAAACACCTCAAGAAGGTGACCTTAGAAGGTCCCTTTGTGGTTAATTGAAAATAAGAAGATTATGCCACATTAGTGAGCACAATAGGAATATTCGAAAATTCTAGCTTCCTCTTATGCTTAATTGGTAAATCTAAGGATTAAGGCTCATCTGTTTTGATAGTTTCAACTTTAAAATTGATGAATTTTGGTAACATATGTGTAACACCCTAAAAATCGGGGGTCGAGCAAAGCTCAGCTCCCGAGTTCCAACGCATAACTTATGCAACATAGATAATGATGATTATGACGAGAGTATTGAAACATGAAGGGGATTAGACTAAGACAACATATCATACTCCAGAGAGAGTTAAATTACGCAAGCAGAAGACTGTGATAGATATATATAATATATGTAAACTGGTGTAAGTCTCCAGAGTGTGAGCATGTTACCAGGTTAAAGACTTACAAGTGTAGTTCCACAATGTACAAAATGAGAAAGTGTAATGTTCTCTATCCAAAACTCTGTAGCCCCGTCAGCGCAACTCCAGGTCTACATAGACCCGCCAGAGAGTTGCATATAGGAGAGCTCCTCCTCGTCGTAAAAGTCTGGCCCTACCTCATAAGCATCGTCATCACCTGCAGCTAAGACAGAGTCTGGTGGGTGTGTACAACACCATCACGTAACGTGGGAGTGAGTGATCAACTCAGTGGAACAATAAAGCAAAGGTTAACATGTTATCAATTCAATCAAGCAGTAATGATAAAGCAGTAAATCACACATCCCTAAGTACTCTTGTTAATGTAAGAATGGTATGAATGTACGATGCATGCCCTCGCTTACGCTCCCTCAGCGACTTCATCTCACGTTCGCGCATGAACAACACTGCCTCAGTGCTTGACCTGCTACGCTTGAACGCCCGCGTAATGCGGTGCATACATATGATTACCAAGTTCTTATTAGTCTTTTTCATATAGCAGGATTGGAAAACTAAGGTACCTCCCTTATATCAATACCCAAATAATGATCCATTCTCGGGTCATTAGCCCTAGTAAATCCCATACGATGTTGCGGTTCTAGGTCGCTATAAAGGGCTCGTCGCCAAATCCATACAGGCCTAGTTTATACTCTAGATGCTACGGAAGGGTTGTCGCCTTCACGTAGACTCAGAGTATGCTCGAGGTCACTACAAAGGGCACGTCTAGGGCTGTCAGGGCTGTTGCACGGAATCGTTACACCACTCCCCCATCACCCATCACGGCTTCGTTACCAAAACAGTGTAGGCCGACAGCTCAAATACAGTGTCCCATACCATCGTATTCGGCTCACGAGTCTGGGTTGCTCACTAGTCACTACGGAGAGGCTCGTCGCCCCAGCATAGGCCGACAGCTAGACTACGGTGTCCCATACCACCATGTTCGGCTCATGAGTCTTAGCGGATCGAGGTACCAAGGTTAACGGGATTCTACTGGTGAGTTTTGTACCTTAGGTTCAAGCAGTAGTGTCCATACATGGTGAACATACATCGGCACATCGGGTTACTTGACGAGCTCGACTAGCACGAGCGCACATCAAGTGAATCGACATGAAGTGCGTAAGCACTCCTTGTGGCCTAACCACTGTCGACAACCGAAGTACGGCTCAGATTCGTCGAACACATCCTGTGTGGCGAAACAACATCATCCACCAATCTAGGGTCTGTTACCGATTGCCTGGACTATACAATAGCCCCAATCACATTCAATTATAACAAAATATCCTAAAAGATAGTTAAAGCAGTAATGGATCAAGATTTCAAATCATACAATCAAACGTTCGATATTGTCCGCTTTAGGGCTGCCAGGGTTGTTGCACGGAATCGTTACACCACTCCCCCATCACCTTTCACAGCTTTGTTTTTGCATTTTATGGAATACAACATAAACATAGATTTATACATATGCATTACATAGATAAACAAACACTATAATATACGACACATGGAGGAAAGCATACACATAGTTAAAGGAGTTGAGAATCATATCTCAACACACTTATACATTACAATTTACTAACTACTTACTCATTCAGACATTTTAGCAAACATTTTAGACTACTTACATCAACATACATGATGTATGTTGATCACATAGGTATTAGGCCAAATCCTTCCACTAGGGAGTTGCCCCATTTATAACACGCGTGCACCCACGATGGATAGTCATGGCAAGCATGAATCCAAGTTCCATATTCATTCATTCATTTCTACAAACACTTGGGCTACACACTGTATCACATATAACGTATATTTGTTGTGATGTGATTTAAGGCAAGTCCTTTCGCTAAGGAGTTGTCGCACATGTAACAAGCATATATTCACGACAGTTAGTCATGCCGAGCACGAATGCAAATTCTTTACTCATTCAGTTATTTTCACAAACACTTAAGCTACACAAAATAACATACACAACATATGTTGATAAAACATATATTAGGCTAATCCGTTTACCCAGAAGTTGATACACATGCATCTAGCATACATAGACAGCAATTAATCATGGCAAGTACAAATCCAAATTTCATACGTATACGGTATTTTCTACAAATATGAGGAATACAGTATATTCAACATATTAAACGTATATCTGAAAAATGAAACGGACAACACTTTGTACATGTGCAATAGCATCCACGTCAGTAACATATCATTAACTGACATTGAAAGCCTTGAAAACCATAACCTATACGTTTAAAGTTCGTACCTTATGTCGTAGAAGTGAGTAACGGACTCAGTTTAAACACCAAGTCTTTAACAACGGTAGAACGGCAACCTATCGCATGAAATAGGTTAGCTATTTCATCACTCACACTAGTTGAATCTCTAGAACTGATTAGGGTTAGGATTTCTTACCCGAAAACAGAATCAGAATTGCTGGAAAAGCGGTATGGTAGTGATGGATAGGCACGTAGAATAGCAGAAGCGATTCACAAGAATAACTCCCACTCATTCACTTACTTTCTCTCTCTCTCTCTTTCCTTCTCTTTCTTTCTTCTCTCTCCCTTAGGTTTAGGAAATTCGTATGGAATATGAGAGAGAGGGTTTAAGCCTCTTATATAGGCCCAGGGCCAAGGTATACTTAGGTTATGTCCAAAGAGCATCTGCTTCAGCTCAATGGAGCTCTTCTGGAGCCCCCCCTTGAGCCAAAGGTCGGACTTAAGCTCCCTGACAATGGATCTAGGTTGAGTTAAGTTTTCATTCCAGTCAGGTGAAAGTGCACCTGCTAGTGCCCTGGTTTGTCAAGTTACGTGTGTGATGAGTCAGACTGGCTGCAGAACTCGATAAGAAGATTATTTCAAGCGTCTGCCTCAATCGGATGTGTGGAAGCTCGCAATAGGTAAATCATAGCCTCACATCCCATCTCCCAAAACACTAGGTGATTAAAACCCTTAAAACAAGATAGACATCTTAGGGTTTTTAAGGTGAGAAAACTTTTTGCAAAATAGGAAAATCTCTAAGTCTTTCTCGCCTTGTCGATTTTATCGAAGCACCCTCAAGATGATCGACCTGCACTGTCGATGTCCTCGATACCTTAACGATATTATCGATAAGAGGACCAAAAATGTCCAGTAACTAAATATTCATCTGGACGAATTTATCGATGTATCGATACACCTATCGATATCATCGATAAGAGCACTAAATATGTCCAGCAACTTCACAACATATCTGGACGAATTATCGATGTATCGATACACATATCGATATCATCGATATTCAAATCTCGAGACCATCGAGAGTGGCTCGATAAGATCGACAGGCAGATTTTCGGCGCCCCTATTTTTTAATGAAAATCTCAAAATTCTTCGATATATCGATGACCGTCCGATATGATCTGAATTTAAATATCGATAAGATCGGAGGTCCATCGATGATATCGATAGTGGGTGCGCATTTCTTACAGCAGATATTTCAGGTTATTTTTTAACTATGATCGGGGGCCCTTCAATTTAATCGATATTCAAATATCGATGATATCAACACCAGATCGATTGCATCGAACAAAGCCATAAACTGTCCAGTAAGTTCAAAGATAAATCAGCTGGATTTATCGATGCCTCGACTCTGATCTCGATATCATCGACATTCAAATTCTGATGATCTCGACGGTTCCCCCGATCATTCATGAAAACCTGAAATATCTCAAAGTCAAGTCTCTCTCATTTTTCAAGTGTCGATGGATCGAACCTGTCATCGATGGAATCGGAGTTCGAAATCCGATGACATCGACAATAACTTCGATTCATCGACCAATTGGCAAAGAGTTTCAAAAGCGTATGACATCGAGTCCGAGTCATCGAGCAGACCATCGATGCTATCGAGAGTATACGCTCGATGATATCAAACTCTGTCATAAATGTGACCGTTTTATATCCGTTGGAGCTTTTTGCCTATATATTGAGGACTTGTCTTTTGTCACTGTGAGAGAAAGAAGAGAGAGCTTTTGAGTGTTTCTACTTATATCATATATCCAAAGCCCTTTCTCTCGAGGGAGTTCATCCTCCAATCCACCCTCACCATTGATATTCAATAGAGTGGATTGGAGAATGAACTTTCGCATTCAAGGATCCTCCAGCTACTACCTTAACGGCAAATCATTAAGCTGGGATGCCTCGAATGCATAAGATTGGAACTACTCTATCTTCCTAATAGGAAAATCTTTTGAGAGTAGGATTCCATCTTCACCTTGACCCAACCCTAAGCCTAGTCTTGGTATATCTTTTGTGTTACAGATCAAGGGAGCAGAAGACTCTTCGTCAACAAGGAGGAGTAGATCTTCAGCGTTGTGCTTAACGAGACTCATGAACTTATCTGTAAGTATCTAGAGTCCAGGAGGACACTTGCGATCATTCCTTTCTAGGATTGGGTCTTAAGTGGTTCTCACCCTTTGAAGTCCTCAAGGAGGCCTCCGGCGGGAGTGTACGTGGTGTGTGCGTTGTGTGGACCCTTGCTTTGTGGAGAGCATAAACATCTGGTTAGGAGTGAACCAGTAAAACTCAGGGTTAGAGGTGAACCGAGTAGAAACCTTTAGGTGCGTTGTGTGGACCCTTGCTCTATGAAGAGCATAAACATCTGGTTGGGAGTGAACCAGTGAAACTCCAGGGTTAGAGGTGAATCGAGTAGAAACATCTGTGTAAAGGTTGAAGGTGAACCTGATTTAAAACCTTAGGTTAGAGGTGAACCGTGGGAAACCTCCTTAGTGAAATCCGGTACACTCAAGGGTTGAGTGCGGCAGCCGAGAGTGGAGTAGACAAGTAGTCGAACCACTATAAAAATGACTGTGTTTATGAATGATTCTTGTGCTTAATCATTTGTGTGATTATGTTAACTGCTTTCATATCTTCTCACACTTCACACACAGTCACATCCATCATAGACTATAACTACTTCATGCTTATCATTTAAATAGTTCTGTGATTGGATCCTCTAGTGGTCTTGGAAGCAAGTAGAGTTACATTGAGTAATCCAAAAAATTGCATACCTATTAGGATTAGAGTGATAGGATTTTTAATATAGGTCGTAAATCTTTAGAAAGTCCTATTCACCACCCTCTAGGACATATTGACATATTCCGACCTAAACTCAAGCGGTCTTCACCGCTATTTCAATTGGCATCAGTGCGGGTCTCTCTTTAAGGGTTTCATCGCCTAGAGAGTGATCTTGACTGAAGTTGGGAATATGGCTAAAGGAGAGGGCTCATCAGTCAGTAGGCCTCCAGTATTTGATGGCTCAAACTATGCATACTGGAAGGCTAGAATGCACTACTTTCTGAGATCTTTCGATCATGATGTTTGGGATATAGTTGAGAATGGATATGTGCCACCAACAGATCAAGTTGTACCAGATAGTGGCACAACTATCACAAAACTCAAATCCAAAGAGATGTGGACGGTGTTCGACAAAGATAAACAGACTGCGGAAGCAAAAGCTATGAACGCCATCTACTGTGCTGTGTCCCAAGATATTTTCAATCAAATAAGCATGTATGGGACATCTAAAGAAGCATGGGATCTATTGGAAACAACCCATGAAGGCACGAGTACTGTGAAAAGGTCCAAACTCCAACTATTGACCTCACGGTTCGAAAGTCTCAAGATGGAAGAGCATGAGACATTTATGGAGTTTTTCACAAAGTTGAACATTATTTGCAACTCCATGGGTGGATTGGGAGAAAAAGCTCTGGTTCCTAAAATCTGTAGGAAAATATTAAGATCATTGCCGAAACGGTTTAATCCCAAAGTAACAACAATTGAGGAGTGTAGGAATATAGACGAGATGAAAGTAGAAGAACTAGTAGGTTCCCTACAAACTTTTGAACTACACTTCACTCAATTCCAAAAATCCAAAAACACTGTCCTAAAAACTTCAAAGAAAATAACTCATGAGGATAGTGGAAGTGAAAGAGAGGATGAAGATGAGGAAGTGGCTTTGCTGGCACAAAAATTCAGGAGATTCTT
The DNA here is from genome assembly GCA_021015155.1 of Magnolia officinalis. NCBI lineage: Eukaryota > Viridiplantae > Streptophyta > Magnoliopsida > Magnoliales > Magnoliaceae > Magnolia > Magnolia officinalis. Next base: position 51,448,661 of record JAJHSJ010000006.1, read on the forward strand.
TCAAAAGAATCGTGGTTATCCCTCTAGAGGGAGAAAGGTGAACAACAAACTTCCTGCAGGCAAATTTGGTAGAAGAACCAAAGAACCACAATGCTATGCCTGTCAGGAATATGGACACCGAAACAACCGAATGCCCAAACAGAAAAACTAAGGGCAAGGCAATGGCTGCCACGTGGGATGATACAGATGAGTCAAATTTAGAATCTAGTGACTCAAAAAGCAATGAAGATCAGAAATCATTGAAAATTCTCATGGCCTCCACTGGTTCGATCATTCCCATTGAATCTGAGATCGAAAAAGAACAACAAGCCACAGAATCATTTCCATCTGATGATGAAGAAACTGGAAATGAAGAAGAAATAGAAAAGGAAAAGTTATAAGATGCTTCAATCAACTCTATACTCAAAGCATCAACATTCTTAAGAGACTTGGAATTTCAGAAAACAAGAAGATACTACTACAAAAAGACCTGGATAAAACAGTGGAGATAAATTCACACCTAATTAATGATCTACAGCAATATTATGGAGATAATGACAAATTGGAAAGAATCAACCTATCCTTAAAAACTCAATCATCTAAACTTACCAAACAAATTGAATTGTTAGAAGATGAAAATAGGCATCTCAAGAATGAGAATCACACACTCCGCTACGACTTAGAGAAATCTAGAAAATTTGCTGAAATAAACTATAAATTTTCTTAGAGTGGTGAAAAGCTTGAAAGGATGTTAGGGATGGGAAGGCCCGGAAAGGACAAGAGTGGCCTAGGGTATGAGAAAACTAAGAAGAAAACAGGAAATGCAGCACCAACAACTAAATCATCGGCTGCTTCGGGAAGCAATGTAAGAATCTCTCTAGTATGTCATTTATGTGGTGATACGGGTTATTATGAGGTTGAATGCCTAACACCTAGACGGACTTCACATAACTCTGGACAAAATCACATTGGAAAATTCAAACCAATCAGAGAAACACAGAATATCAAGAGTCCACCTAGAGGAAACACTCATCTATCACCACCTAAGATGAAAGACAGGAGAAAGAAGTCTGGTTCAAAATGGATAGAAAAAGAAAAACAAAATTGTCTTATGACTAATCTTCACATAAACTGAAATTTCAAGCATAGAAGGACAAGTCCAAGTCATTTTGCTGAAACGATGCAAATTTTGTTGAGCTTTATATGATACATCTGAGGTTCCTGATCTCAAATTTTTGTATATAAACATTTTATATGTTTATAATTTTGCTGTGTACAGTGATTGTATATAATTTTGCCAAGAATACTGTTGTTTCATAGAAATATTAAGAGCATACTTAAAGAATCGTCTGAAAATATAGAATCATTCATCGACGATTGGACTATCGATAGGACATTTTTTTATTAAATCGATAGAAAATCGATGCTATCGACAACTCCTTAGAATATGAAAAGTCACATGATCATGAATGACATCGGGGACATACTCGATAGAATTGATCGGCAACCTCTCGATAACATCGAAACAATGATCGATATGATCAACAGATGGCGCCCGATAAAAGTTTGCGAAGCAAAAAAGGGGTTATTTTTATTGGTCTGTCGGTCGTCTTCTCTGCTCGATCCACTCGGCGAAAATACTAGAAGCCATGATGGACCAACCGAAATCCCTCCACAAATCGGGTAATACCTTTCTATACTACAAAAGGTCAATTCCTCTTTTAGGTATTTTCAATTTTGTCAAGATTTTTGTTGTATCTTCCAAGTCTTTTAAACCCTCTTTTGTCTATATGGGAAAAGACAAAGGGATAGCGTCTGGAAAAGGGGAATCCTCCAGAGCTACCCGACAAAAGGTTCTTGCCTCCAGAGAAAGGGCAAGAGCACCCGTTCGTGGGACCCCCACTCGGCAAAGATCTAGACAAACCTCACGTGGTGAGTCCCAGTCTGACCCACCGACACCTTCTCCAGCACCTCCTCCTCCGGCTAGGCAACCCACACGACCAGTAAAATACACCGGAAGGAAGCTGATCATGAGAGAAAAGTGGACAGGGTCTGTTTAGCATTATACAATCTAAAACACCTGTTTGCTGCAGTCGGTTGGCTGCCCATCTTGGATTTTGGAGGGCCTTGTCAACTCGAATAAACACGCAACTTCCTTGCAGCATGTCACTCTCCGGTATCGGATCCTCCATCGTTCATGGTCTCTCTGGATGGTGATGATGCGTTCATCACTCTTGCCACACTGGCTGACATTCTCAATCTACAAATGGCACCAGAAGGCCTTCCCGACTTAGATCTCGATCTTCCTGAGGTCCGTTCCATTGTAACCAAGTACCTGTGCAATAATAGAGATATTCCCTGGCACCAGGGGAACGCCTTAAAATCTAGGTACATGGAACCCCGCTTTCGGGTGATGCATGGGATCTTCACGACAAATCTGTATCCACAGAGTACAAATCGATCCGATCTCATGAGTCTTATGGTCATGATTGTATACTCTGTTGCAAATAGGACAAAGGTTTGCCTTCCATCACTGATTGTCAACCAGTTGGTAAATGTTATACATACATCCAGAGATCTGCATTTGCCATATCCATGGACAATAAGCAGGATATGTCAAAAGATTGGTTTTCCATCTACCGCTGATCCTGTACTTCCAGTTCAAGTCTTTAATATAAAGAACATTCGCAAAATGGACCTGGAGTACCACGAGTACAAAGAAGAAGGCATTCAAGGAAGTGAAGCTGAAGGTGTTGGTGATCCTCATGGGGAGGAACCTGAGAGGACAGAAGATGAATCCTCTAGACCCGATCCAGCCCCATCTACGTCAATACCCGGACATGCAAAAAAGATACAAGCTAGACAGGATTGGGGAAATTCAGCGGGACATTCAATCAGTGCAAGAGCGACTCACAGTCTTGGAGAGGGTCGTCAACAAAATACAGCAGTCTGTGCAACAATTGGTAGATTTAATGACCTACCGACAGGATGACACAGCACAATCTCACTCTGCTCCATAGCACTGATCTCTGAATACTGTCTCACGTACAACTCATTCTTAACTCAACGCATGAACATTAGCATCTTTTTGAATGTTCTGCGCCTTCTCGGATGTACGTGATAGTTCTTTAACCTGATAGGATGTTTTCTTCTGTGGTTGTATATGCCCATGAATGAGCTAATTACTGTTTTTTTTTTTTGGGTGCCCTCAATCGGGCTTGGTGATTTTTGGTTAAGTAATTGTTAAGCTACTGCTGTTTATGGCAGTATACTTTTGGAAACATGGATATAACTACCAATCTTGGGCAGTTAATTTTGGCTATGACTAAGTATAACTCATATATTTTCTGTCATGTTTAAGACTCCCTGGTTTGTCTAAGTATGCTTAGAATGTATGTAATGCTTCCTTGATCTACTACCATCACTGCCTAACTTTTCATACTGCATCCATACTGACTGCCAATAATGCATGGTTTAAAATGATGTCATCAAGGAGGACAGGAGATCTTCAGCGTTGTGCTTAACGGGACTCATCAACTTATCTGTAAGTATCTAGAGTCCAGGAGGACACTTGCGATAATTCCTTTCTAGGATTAGGTCTTAAATGGTTCTCACCATTTGAAGTCCTCAAGGAGGCCTCCAGCGGGAGTGTACATGGTGGGTGCGTTGTGTGGACCCTTGCTCTGTGGAGAGCATAAACATCTGGTTAAGAGTGAACCAGTAAAACTCCAGGGTTAGAGGTGAATCGAGTAGAAACCTTTGGGTGCGTTGTGTGGACCCTTGCTCTATAGAGAGCATAAACATCTGGTTAGGAGTGAACCAGTGAAACTCCAGGGTTAAAGGTGAACTGAGTAGAAACCTCCGTGTAAAGGTTGAAGGTGAACCTGATTTAAAACCTTTGGTTAGAGGTGAACCCTGGGAAACCTCCTTAGTGAAATCTGATACACTCAAGGGTTGAGTGCGGCAGCTGGGAGTGGAGTAGAAAAGTAGTCGAACCACTATAAAAATGACTGTGTTTGTGAATGATTCTTGTGTTTAATCATTTGTGTGATTATGTTAACTGCTTTCATATCTTCTCACACTTCACACACAGTCACATCCATCATAGACTATAACTGCTTCATGCTTATCATTTAAATAGTTCTGTGATTGGATCCTCTACTGGGCTTAGAAGCAAGTAGAGTTACATTGAGTAATCCAAAAAATTGCATACCTGTTAGGATTAGAGTGATAGGATTTTTAATATAGCTCGTAAATCTTTAGAAAGTCCTATTCACCCCCCTCTAGGACATATTGACATATTCCGACTTCAACTCAAGTAGTCTTCACTGCTATTTCATCGGGTTCCCAGATCACACGTGGCGGACCAGTTTCAGTTCAACGGTCACCGGAACTCGATCAGGATTACAAGTACACCGCCATGTGTATGAAATTTCTCCTGATCCGAGGGTGTATTTGGGTCAGATTCTGACGGTCTAATTTCTTATATCAGGCCCGCAAGCGACAAGTCTCAGATTACTTAAATTAGATTTAATTTTTAAAGAAAACCACGTTTTCTCACACGCTTCACTCCGGGCTCAAGCGAATAGCCCCGGGACACTATCTGGATTTGATTTCCAAGATGGTTGTCAAGCCCAGTGAGGCGGTCTCAATTATATAACTTCGTATTATTCGGACTTTCGACGTGCGGTCCAGATCCGATACGGAGTTTCAATGTGCTCCCGAGAGCAACTGGGTAATGAGATTGATCCTAGATTTTAGGGTAACCTAGCGTCAATGATTCTACAAGTTTTGGGTCTTGCAGATCGTATTTAAAGTGGATCAAGTGGATTTCGTAACTAATCTAGTTTAGCACTTAGTTACTTCTCGTTTAATTTCTAAAAGATTTGAGGTTTGAGAAGTTAATAAGGGGTTAGGATCGACCCCTTGCCTAAGACATCTAACTCCAGGTTGGCAAAAATCTGGGGCGTTACAATCTACCCCCCTTAAAAATAATTTCGTCCCCGAAATTGCCTAAGGGTAGTAAGTAAAGATTTTATTATTCCTCTTGCTCAAGTTTTACTGATTTCAAGTTTATATGCGTGGTACGGCATATACTATCTATGCTAGTCTAGCTCATGTTCGTCTACCCCCCTTAAAAATATCCTTTATCTCTTGCTTATACCCTGGTGGTTTGCTACAATTCATTCCTTTATCTATTTGACGTCTTGACGACAATTCCCATTTATTTAGAGTAAGATATTTTGTTTCAATGGTCGACCAATACGGAGAGACGGTTGTAGTGGGCTTGATCCCGATACATCGATCGTCTTCCTGACCAGGGTAGAAGGCTCATCGTATCCCTTCCTAGTCCTAGTAGTTCCTGGTCTTCTGCTCGGTCAAAGCAGTGAGTCTATTGGTAGCCACCCAGGATTAAGAATTGGGTCAAGCCGCGAATGTTTCGCAGTTGTATATGGCAGTAACTCCGTAGTCTGATCACTCTAAAAATATATATATATTTAGGGAATGTTCATCAATAAAAGGGTTAAATTTCCTAGTCATAAGGTTGCCCATTGGGTCTTGGTCTAGGAGAGTCCTCATCTTAATTCATGTCCATAGTAGTAGTTACACTCGTACTCATACTTAGGCCCTTTCTGTAATACGAATTGGTTTAATGCTTAAAACCTAATTACGTTCCTTCTAGTAACTTTATTATCGACATTCTAAGAAAGGTTCAAAGCCTATTTAGTGACCTATCTTTATGTATAGTCCAATTCCATTCGATCCTGGGCAGTGGGCTATCGGCCCACCAAGCTTCCGTTGCGCCCTAACTCGACCGCATTCATAACCTTTCTACCCCCCTTAAAAAATTATTTAAGGCTCAAGAATCCATGTCTCGCTCCGTACGTCAGAACGAGGTGTAATTTAGACCTAGTTGAATACTGTAAGATACTTTATACATTATTAGTGCATAAGGAATTTGGACAAAATAGGTTAACGGGCAGACTATCTTTCTAAGGCCATATGCACAATATGTATGCCCGAATGGTCTGTGATTCAGGACCTAATCCCTAACTCTCTGTTGCCCATTTGAGAAATTTCTTAGGCCCGAGTAAAGTATCCCTATTGGCTATGTGTTCTTAACACTTCTCAAAAGTGAAGTAACAAACTTTTGGTTGTAAGTGGTTCGGCCAACACGGAAGGAAAGTTGTGTAGTGGGTCTGAACCGGATACATAGACCTTCTGCCTAGCTAGGATAAAAAATTGTCGTATCAGTTCTTAATCCTAGTTGATCCTGACCTTCTGCTTGATCAGAGCATTGAGTTCATTGGTAACTACTAGGATTGAGAATTCAAACAAACCGCGAATACTTCGCTTATATATAGTTCTCTACTCTGTGTTCCCGATTATAATAAGTACTTGAAAAAACAATCCTAGGGGGTGTGTTGTTTTGATCTAACGTTCAATCAGAGGGATATATAACTTTTCTCTAAGTGTGACTAGTTTCTAAGTTAAAACAACTTTTCTAAGAGTTATTAAGTAAGCCTATAAGTATTAGGGGGATTCAACAAAGGAATGAGGTCTTACTCCAACCAAATCAAGTCAACTACTAAATCTATCTTTCAAATATCTTAGCATAATTGGTCTTTTACATTCCTTAATATAACTAGTAACCTAGTTGTAATTTAGAAGCAGCGGTAATCCAAGATTTGTAATCCAAAGTCTATGCTCATACGCTAGATGATCTTATACCAGTTCTAATAGAAGAAATTGTCTGATTGGAACCGAGTTGCCCGAACTTGAATTTAGCTGCGCTCGAGCGCTTCACATATGCTCATACCAACTAAGGAGGTCCTAGGGTTCACGTTATTAATTTATTGGATTTCCCATACTGCCAGGTTTTTCAAAATCTAGGAGCACCACTCTAGGAGCAAAAACTCTAAGGCCTATTTAGCTAGTGGTCTTAAGTTGTATTAGATGGGACTGCATTGCTAATCCCACCTCGGGATTTGGAAATGGCATGTTTGGAAGGAGTGTGGGTTGGGATTAAAATTAATTTTATAGGCTTTGGAAAATGAACCTTGTATTGGAAAGTGTGAGATGAGATTTGTGGGTTTGGAAAGTTATGAGACAGAAAAGTTGGGTTTTGTGCTCATATGAGTGTGAAATGGTGAGGCCAAGAGGAGTAAGAGATGGGTTTAGAGGAGTAATGGTGGAGGGGTGGAAAGAGTTCACAATTGTCAAGTACAACTCCTGTCAAGCATTCTACACATTCGATACCAAAAGGAGCTTCATGCATTTCATTTAACCCAAAATCGTCACAATACATGGGATGTAGCCTTACATGGACCATAACAGAAGATGCATGTGAGCTAATACAACCAAGGCTTCAAACACTGAAAATATTCTACTAACTACTATACTACTAGGCCCAGCAACACGAACACAAACATAATCTAAAGCAGAAACCAAAACAAGTTGCAAGACAACGGCAGGGATGACTAGGCATCCGAATTTGGCGAAGGAGGAGGGGCACCCTTATCCTGCAAGTAGCACAGGATAGACTTCAACGTGCGAGTCACCTTCTTGAACTTGTGCTTCACGAGACCTTAAAGATCCATAATATCTTGTCGTAGGACTGCCTGACCTTCCTCAAGGTGGACTAAATGGGCATCCCTAACAGCCCGATCAGCGTTCTGCTCCGGTGCCGTAGGAGGTGAGCTCTCCTCTGTATCCTGGGCCCCCTCTTCCTCTTCCTGTTCCTCTTCTTCCTCTATTTTAGCTCCACATTCTCCCTCACTCTCTTGCTCTTCGCTCTCCGTCTCATCCTCACTCTCCTCAAGTCGGCCTTGTCATCGTCACGGCCTGATCTCCATCTGATTGAGAGTAGTCTCGTTGATGCGATGAATCAACACCGGCCTTTCCGCCCCAAGTCTGTAGCCAAACTCATGGGTGATCTTGCATATGAGTCGGCCGAAGGGGAGCGAATCAGTCCTCCTATTGGAGCGTGCGGTATGAACTATCTATCGCAAAACATATGTAGGCACGCAGAGCTTCGCTCTCTACCCCACTTGGTACAGGAAATCCACCATTAATCGCGTACACTCGCTGCGATTGCTCCACCGGGGGTAAACATTGAACGTGAAAATGTGATGGAGTAAACGGAAGTCGTCAGTCATATTGGTCGCTAGAAGGCTATTGTTAGGTTGCCACTGAACCAGTCGACCACAAAGGAACCATGTGCGGCGATCCCTTTCATGTGCACTCCTCAGATTCAACTCTCTTACATGTACCTCACCAAGGGGCACATCCATAAGCCGAGATTTCAAACCAACGTCAATTGTGGCTTCCCGGTCTCTTCCACATGGGATATTGAACTGCAAAGGCTTCGGTGTAGGTTCTTGAATATGGGCATAGAAAGCTCGAACAGTGCTCGCATTTGCACGGTACTCGCCCTCAAATAGCGGACCCCACCTGGCTTCTTCCAGGTGCTCGAACAACAAGTATTCTCCAAATAGCCGCCCATCCACATGAGCTTCAAAAAGAACCCTGCGGCCCTCATAAACTCCATGCGACAGCTCCACCAAAAGAGCCCTTCCAACAGGAGCCCAGGGATCGGGATCCCGCTTTGTCTGAAACTCCCGATTGGCGCTTGTACTAGCGGCGGCACCTCTCGGTCTCCTTGAACGCATGGGGCGACTAGGCCCGGCTTCATCCACGGCACCCTTTCTCTTTCCCATGAGAGAAAGAATGGAGAAAATCAAGAAAATTGCCGTAATAAGCTCGAATAGAGCCATGGAGGAAAAAAAAAAAAAAAGGAGGAAAGGGCTGGGGTCTTTAGGTCTCCACGGATTTGAGCCTCCAAGGAGTGTGTAAAGGCTCAAATGAAAGGAGAGAAAGAGGAAAAACTGAAAGATAGGATGGGTTAATGGGTTTACACGAATTTGAGACTCAAATGGGGGGATTTGAGTTCAAATGAGAGAGAATGGAAAGATTGGAGGATGGGTATTGCTGAAAATGGTGGAGGTATATGTGTTTTGACAAAAAATGACGAAATAGGTGAATGAAGGGGAGGTTTGAGAGAGAAACAAAGATTTTTGAAGAAAAGGGAAAGCTTGGAGTGGTAGTTTATGAAGGAGAGTGGTGTTTGGGGGGTTTTAATCGACAAACCCTGCATCAGCGGGCCACACAGCACCCCAAACCTGTCGGCCCGAGCCAGTCCGCCCGGCCAAGCCCTTTTAGCGGCGAGGCCTCACCAAACCAGCTAGGGCCTCGCCGACCTCTAGACCTTCTGGCGAGGGGTCACCGGTCCGGCGAGGTCCTCCTCCCCCCCCCCCCCCCCCCTTGGTCCAAAAACATGTGGGGCCCACCTTAGGTCCCCCTGGACTTGCCCGGTTTGGCCCCCGACTCTGGTTCGAGTCATTTCGGGTCATTTCGAATAGATTCTGATGTATATTCACATTTACAGATTTTTAAACGGCTAGGATGGAATAAAACAAGGGCTAAACACATTGATTGATGGTCTAAAGTGGGTTAGGATCATTTTGCGCGATCATGGGTGTGTACAGGCCCAATCTTGGTGGTCGATTTCGGTCGGTTTCGCCGTTCGTAGAACTTAGAAAATCCTAAGTATGTTTCTACATTCCGTCGCTCCCTCCTAAATCAGAGTACGTCAGTGTGCGTCGTGTGACCATAACCCAGGTCTAGTTTAATCCAAATCATACTCTGATACCATCTTGTAACGCCATGAAAATCGGGGGTCGAGCAAAGCTCAGCTCCCGAGTTCCAACGCATAACTTATACAACATAGATAATGATGATTATGATGAGTGCATTAAAACATGAAGGGGATTAGACCAAGACAGCATATCATACTCCAGAGAGTTAAATTACGCAAGCGGAAGACTGTGATAGATATATATATAATATATGTAAACTGGTGTAAGTCTCCAGAGTGTGAACATGTTACCAGATTAAAGACTTACAAGTGTAGTTCCATAATGTACAAAATGAGAAAGTGTAATGTTCTCTATCCAAAACCCTGTAGCCCCGTCAGCGCAACTCTAGGTCTACATAGACCCGCCAGAGAGTTGCATATAAGAGAGCTCCTCCTGTCGTAAAAGTCTGGCCCTGCCTCATAAGCATCGCCTTCACCTGCAGCTAAGATAGAGTCTGGTGGGTGTGTACAACACCGTCCCGTAACGTGGGAGTGATTGATCAACTCAGTGGAACAATAAAGCAAAGGTCAACATGTTATCAATTCAATCAAGCAGTAATGATAAAGCAGTAAATCACACATCCCTAAGTACTCTTGTTAATGTAAGAATGGTATGAATGTATGATGCATGCCCTCGCCTACGCTCCCTCAGCGACTTCATCTCACGTTCGCGCATGAACAACACTGCCTCAGTGCTTGACCTGCTACGCATGAACACACGCGTAATGCGGTGCATGCATATGATTACCAAGTTCTTATTAATCCTTTTCATACAGCAGGATTGGAAAACTAAGGTACCTCCCTTATATCAATACCCGAATAATGATCCATTATAGGGTCGTCAATCCTAGATAATCTCATACGATGTTGTGTTTCTAGGTCGCTGCAAAGGGCTCGTCGCCAAATCAATACAGGCCTAGTTTATACTTTAGATGCTACGGAAGGGTTGTCGCCTTCACGTAGACTCAGAGTATGCTCGAGGTCACTACAAAGAGCACGTCTAGGGCTGTCAGGGCTGTTGCACGGAATCGTTACACTACTCCCCCATCACCCATCACGGCTTTCGTCACTAACAGTGTAGGCCGATAGCTCAAATATAGTGTCCTATACCACCGTATTCGGCTCACGAGTCTGGGTTGCTCACTAGTCACTACGGGGAGGCTCGTTGCCCCAGCGTAGCCGACAGCTCGACCACGGTGTCTCATACCACCATGTCCGGCTCATGAGTCTTAGCGGATCGAGGTACCAAGGTTAACAGGATTCCACTGGTGAGTTTGGTACATTAGGTTCAAGCAGTAGCGTCCATACATGGCGAACATACATCGGCACATCGGGTTACTTGACGAGCTCGACTAGCACGAGCGCACATCAAGTGAATCGACATGAAGTGCGTAAGCACTCCGCGTGGCCTAACCACTGTCGACAATCGAAGTACGGCTCGGATTCGTCGAACACATCCTGTGTGGCAAAGCAACATCATCCACCAATCTAGGGTCTATTATCGATTACCTGGACTATACAATAGTCCCAATCACATTCAATTACAACAAAATATCCTAGAAGATAGTTAAAGCAGTAATGTATCAAGATTTCAAATCATATAATCAAAGGTTCGATATTGTCCGCTTTAGGGCTGCCAGGGCTGTTGCACGGAATCGTTACACCACTCCCCCATCACCCTTCAAGGCTTTGTTTTTGCATTTTATGGAATACAACATAAACATAGATTTATACATATGCATTACAAAGATAAACAAACACTATAATATACGGCACATGGAGGAAAGCATACACATAGTTAAAGGAGTTAAGAATCATATCTCAACACACTTATACATTACAATTTACTAACTAGTTACTCATTCAGACATTTCAGCAAACACTTTAAACTACTTACATCAACATACATGACATATGTTGATAACATAGGTATTAAGCCAAATCCTTCCACTAGGGAGTTGCCCCATTTATAACACGCGTGCACCCACGATGGATAGTTATGGCAAGCATGAATCCAAGTTCCATATTCATTCATTCATTTCCACAAACACTTGGGCTACACACTGTATCACATATAACATATATTTGTCGTGATGTGATTTAGGGCAAGTCCTTTCGCTAAGGAGTTGTCACACATGTAACAAGCATATATTCACGACAGTTAGTCATGGCGAGCATGAATGCAAATTCTATACTCATTCAGTCATTTTCATAAACCCTTAAGCTACACATAATAACATACACAACGTATGTTGATAAAACATGTATTAGGCTAATCCGTTCACCCAGAAGTTGATACACATGCATCTAGCATACATAAACTGCAATTAATCATGGCAAGCACAAATCCGAATTTCATACGTATATGATATTTTCTACAAATACGAGGAATACAGTATATTCAACATAGTTAACGTATATCTAAAAAACGAAACGGACAACACTTTGTTCATGTGCAATAGCATCCACGTCGGTAATATATCATTAACTGACATTGAAAACCTTGAAAAGCATAACCTATACATTTAAAGTCCGCACCTTATACCGTAGAAGCGAGTAACAGACTCAGTTTAAACACCAAGTCTTTAACAACGGTAGAACGGCAACCTATGACATGAAATAGGTTAGTTATTTCATCAGTTACACTAGTTGAATCTCTAGAACTGATTAGGGTTAGGATTTCTTACCCAAAAATGGAATCAGAATCGCTGGAAAAGCGATACGGTAGTGATAGATAGGCACGTAGAATAGCAGAAGCGATTCACAAGAATAACTCCCACTCATTCACTCACTTTCTCTCTCTCTTTCCTTCTCTTTCTTTCTTCTCTCTCCCTTAGGTTTAGGAAATTCGTATGGAATATGAGAGAGAGGGTTTAAGCCTCTTATATAGGCCCAGAATTGCCAAAAATAGGCCTAAGGCCAAGGTATACTTAGGTTATGTCCAAAGAGCATTTGTTTCAGCTCTGCGGAGCTCTTCCGGAGCCCCCTCTTGAGCCAAAGGTCGGACTTAAGCTCCCTGACTATGGATTTAGGTCGAGTTATGTTTTCATTCTAGTCGGGTTCCCAAATCACACGTCTCGGACCAGTTTCAGTTCAACGATCACCGGAACTCGATCAGGATTACAAGTACACTACCATGTGTATGAAATTTCTCCTGATCCGAGGGTGTATTTGGATCAGATTCTGACGGTCTGATTGCTTATATCAGGCCCGCAAGCGACAAGTCTCAGATTACTTAAATTATATTTAATTTTTAAAGAAAACCTCGTTTTCTCACACGCTTCACTCCGGGCTCAAGCGAATAGTCCCGGGACACTATCTGGATTTGATTTCCGAGATAGTTGTCAAGCCCAGCGAGGCGGTCCTAATTATATAACTTCGTATTATTCGGACTTTCGACGTGCGGTCCAGATCCGATATGGAGTTTCAATGTGCTCCCGAGAGCAACTGGGTAATGAGATTGATCCTAGATTTTAGGGTAACCTAGCGTCAATGATTCTACAAGTTTTGGGTCTTGCAGATCGTATTTAAAGTGGATCAAGCGGATTTCGTAGCTAATCTAGTTTAGCACTTAATTACTTCTCATTTAATTTCTAACGGATTTGAGGTTTGAGAAGTTAATAAGGGGTTAGGATCGACCCCTTGCCTAAGGACATCTAACTCCAGGTTGGCAAAAACCTGGGGCGTTACAATATGTTTTTAGCTTAAACTGTCATTAGTCATTCTTATTTTAAAAGATATATTATTTGAATGACCATAATAAGCATGCTCCATATTTTAATATCTATATGTACCCTTTAATCCCTTATTAGTACGTGTTTTATAATTGATACATCTATAACTTTTAGAGTTATTCCATGATACATTTTTATTATATATTTATTGGAACTAACACTTTGTCAAATACTGACAAAAAGGGAGAAAAAGATCAAGTCCCACCAAAACAAGTTTAATTCTGTTTTGCATGATTGATTTTTTGTTGCAGTAATTGATGAGTTATAGAGCATTGCAGTAATTGATGAGTTATAGAGCAATTATGGGGGAGCATTGATAAATGTTACATGTCTCGATTCTTGTATTTAAATTTCTAAATCATTGTATTATTGGATATGTATTATTTTTTTATGTCATTGGTATAGACCATGACATGGTCTAGATTAGGTTTTTTTTAATCACGTAATTGACAAAGGAGGAGATTGTTAATGCACTGATTTGTGCATCTTATTTGTCAATCACATGAGTCCTTTGTCATATAGTAATTTAAGCCATAGGAAGTTGAAGACCAAAGACACAAGAGGACATGAGCATCAATGAGCAAAGAATAAGTAAATGAGATACATTGGTGACCCTAAGCCTTAACCCAAAACAATCCTTGAACTTCTAGATGATCCTTAAACTTATAGGTAAATCTTGTTGATCATCCCTTAGCCTTAAAAGCTTAATTGGAACATGATAAGTTAGGCTCTAAGAGGTGTGAAGCTGCTGTGAAACCATATGCCAAAAATAGTAATTTTTTGAGTGGTGCTCGATCTCATCGAGCAGTCGTTGAGGGGTTTTCGATGCCATTGAAGATTCCCTTGATGGTGTCGAGTAAGCAAATCAAATTTGTCCAACAAATAATGATCTTTTTATATGAGTTTCTCGATGACATCGAGGACCCATTTGATGGCATTGAAGGGTTCCATTGATGCCATCGAAGACCACTCGATTGTGTTGGCTAGAAGTATATAAATTGTCTAGCAACATTTCAGATGGAAACTTTATTTTCTCAATGCCATCGAAGGTTTACTCGATGCCATCAACATAGCCGTTTTCTGTCCATTTTTTTTATCGTTTGAGCTCAAACTTTATATATAGAACATTCAGTTCTTAGACATTTGGATGAGTTTTTGGTGCAATAGAAGCTTTGGTGATTCCATGATCATATCACTCATCCCAAGCCTCTAAACTAATGAGTTCTAAGTCATCTTCCTTAAGATTAACACTTTAATGAGGGTTCCAACCTCCACCTTAAAGATGTGCTTGAACTCCATCATTTTCTTGAGTTTAGACCCAACCTCTACAGGTATATCCTTGTCTAAATCCTCTAAGGAGACCCATCTAGTTGAATCTCCTAGGATTACAATATTCCCATTAGTTGTAAGAGATTCACCAACCTCTCATCACCTTAGTCACCTTAAAGGAGTACTTCATGCAAGGTATTTGATATTGAGTTAAAACCTTGTCAAAGAATCGACATCATGATCGAGGGAACAAAATGAGAGCTGATTGAAGCACGGGAAAGCATCGATCAAGCAACCCAAGACAGTGCATCAATATGGCTCAATTAAACAAGTGTCATTGAATGGGTCCATATACACTCCTTCCTTGGGTAGGATTGAGTGTAAGCGTTTGATTGCCAAACTCGATTAGGTTCTTATGTAGGACCCTAGTTCCTACACAAGAACCTAAATCAAAGTCCTTGTATAGGCCACTGGATATGGGTGTGTAGTCTTTAAGGGAGCCCCTGATGGAAGTAAAATAGGTCATTGGACTAGGACCAAGGTTCATCATGAGTATATAGAAAACCATGTAGGTCTTTGAGGGAGCCGGTCTTTGTGTAGGATTATAAAGGTTAGATGTGAAGCTAATTAAAATTTCTTATAGCAAAATCTGGTACACTCTTGGGTTGAATGTATTCGTCGAGAGTGGAGTAGGGAAAATGAACTACTATACATGCTTGTGTTTGGGATTGTCCTTGATACTTGTTTAATTGCGCTTATGTCATTATTTAAATAAATTATATGTACGCATGATTAGATGAATGCTATGTGTTGATATTTAACACATCCCACACACATGTACACGATCATGTTTATAGATTAGTTGCTTATTTCCACATCATTTGTAGTCTATGTGATTGGACCCTCTATTGGCTTGGAAACCTTAGAGTTAATTGTTTTACTTGGTTTAATTTTCATATTAATTTAAGTTAGGCAAATGTGTTTTAAAGGGCATAAATTTTATTTGGTCCTAATCACCCCCCTCTAGGACATTGCCTTCATTCTTTAGCTCTGTCAAGCTTCCGCACACATAGTCATGGTATCATATTTCACACAATTTCAATTAGTATCAGAGTGGATAGCTCTTGAAGGGCTAAATCACCCTGAGTTGATCCAAAGGAGCTTAATAATGATATTTATCGAAGAGGGGTGTCGTCACACGACCGTCGTATTTTGATGGGTCTAACTATGCCTGTTGGAAGGCTAGGATGAGGGTCTTTCTAAGATCCTTTAACCATATAGTTTGGGCATTTGTCGAACAAGGATGGATGATTCTTATGGAATAAGCCGTAATTGATGGAAGAACCATTAACGCTCCCAAAGATAAATCCAAGTGGAGTGTTAATAAGAGAGAGCAATATACCTGTGATGTTAAAGCTCTCAATGTTATTTACAATGCGGTTTTCCTGAATAAATTTAAACGCATTTGCACATGTGAAACCCGGAAGGAAGCGTGAGACATTGGAAGTCACCCACGAGGGAACTAGCACAGTTAAAAGATTGAGCTTCAGCTCTTGATAACCCGTTTTAAAAAATAAAAATAAAAATGGAAGAGTTTGAAACTTTGATAGAATTTTATTCTAAATTAAATGATATTTACAATTCCATATGGAATTGAGGAGAGAGGGTTCTCAAAGGGCATATATGTAGGAAAATACTTATATCCCTACTGGATAGGTTCACTCCTAAGGATCGACTTATAGCCATTCTTAATGCCTAAATCACTTTATTCAATTAAATAACTCAACTGGAATTGAAATTCTATCCTATCCAACTGGATAATAGAGAGGTTAATTCAACACTCTCAAACCAAATAGATTTGAACTTCAATTGATTCATTTCCCACATAAGGCACCAATTTATTGATAGCAGGGAACCCAATGTATCTATCGTGCCCATAATCTACGATAAATCTATGAATTTTACAGATTAATCCCTTCTAAAAAAGATAATCTAACAATCTCAGGCTTCCTAAGCATCCAAAGTGCCCGATGTAAAAAAATCAATCAAAGTAAACTAAAACTAAAGATTTATTCAATCTAAAATTAATGAATTTTTCATCTTTCAAACCAATAAACTTAAATCAAAGTAGACTAAAACATTAAAAATAACTACAAGCTTCACCTTTTAGCCCTAGTTAAGAGATTTAGCCAACCATTGTAA
Source organism: Magnolia officinalis (assembly GCA_021015155.1). Lineage (NCBI taxonomy): Eukaryota > Viridiplantae > Streptophyta > Magnoliopsida > Magnoliales > Magnoliaceae > Magnolia > Magnolia officinalis. The sequence continues at coordinate 51,465,542 of JAJHSJ010000006.1, forward strand.
TAGTTGAAATAAACTCAAACAAAAACATGAAAAACAACTTAGATTCGAAAGATTAAAGAAGAAGAAGAAGAATGGCTCCGTAGAAGCTTCGCAACCTCTTGCTCTCTCTCCCGAACCTTAATTCATATATATAACATCCTAAAGCATCCCTTTAAATAGGAAAATTTCACACTGACTTCAAAATTCCGTACTTTTGTTACGCTTCGGTCGCATCGAACCCACCTTCGATCAGACCGAAGCGAGCCAAGTCCAGCCAAAACTACATTCGGGTGCAGTTGAATTTCTTTAAACTTTGTCTGAAGTCTTTGTCTCCTTTTAGTCACACCGAACTCTCCTTCGATGGCACCGAACATAACTTCAGTCTCACCTAATTGTCGAGCTGAATTAAATATGAAAATCACTATTTCTTGCTGGACTGTTTTGGACACTTTTAGTCGGATCGAACCAACTTAGGTGGGACTGAACAGTCTGTTATTTCTATTATTCAACTGTATAATTTTTCAGATTTTTGTCTCTCATTTGAACTTGGTTTTCTTGGATCTTTGATACTTGTATTATTTAAAATTATCCTCCATAGATCCAATACTTCACTTGATCATTCTTCGAGCATTAAATCTTCACTTTAATCGACCCTTTTATCGTAGGTCTCTAAATCACCTCACATAGCAAAACACATGTAATTAGATCAATTTAGCACACCTGTGTATATAAAACCAATGCACAATTAGGGAGAAACATGCAATATTTCATACTCAACACACCCCCCACCAGCATTTTGTTAGTACCAAGCAAAACACGGAAAACAAAAATCAAGACCCAAACTTCAAACGTCTTTCATAAGAGCAATGTTTTGTATAATCTAATGTATATGTAGATAGAATTTAGGGATACATTGATAGAATGTTCTCAATCTAAAACATAATATGACTAGTAAATAATTAGAATAAGTTCTTATTCATCAATCAACTTATGGAGTGCCTTCAAACATCAAGTTCCTAGTGTGCTCAATGAATTCTCGCTCATTATCCATAAAAGTTAGGCTTTTCACCATAAGGTTAACTGTGACAATTACTTAGAAGCGGTCAGATCAACATAAGTCACTGATTCCAAACCCATCTCCATTTCCTATTATTTTTTCAGCTTTTGTTTTTCGTCGATGACTTTCACACTATTGTCTTTCTTCTCTTCCTTTTTTTCTATAAGCACATGCAATAGGTAGCCCTTTTTTATTCTTTTTTTTTTTTTTTCATAATAGGCCTTTTTCTTCTTCTTATATCAAGGTAGATAGGAATCTCCAGGCTTAGTTCTTAACACTTTTGAATAATCGTCAAGCTAAACACACAGAGTTTAAGTTGGCTTTAACGAATATGAGTCGGATGTGAATTCTGAAGTTGACTCAATTGATGTTTAGAACTTCCTATCAATCAATTCATTAAATGAACTTGTTTAAAAATGTACTAATTAACTAGATTCTAGACTTTAAAATTTTACTTGTATCTCGTCATCTTATACTTACACTCAGGTACATAGAAAATTAGTCTTCAAAAAGAGTTTCGAAATCTGAGAATTAAACATTTTTTAAAACATTGCTAAAAAACTAGGAGAATGCTGATAATTCCATCGATTCTCACCCCCAACCTAAAATCTACATTATCCTCAATGTAAAAGGATATGCAATGTATCATAACATGAGACAACAAAAATAAAAGAGTAGAGAGAGTGCCTAAGAAGGATCAAATGAATTGCATGAATTCTCCATCAACTAAGGGGTTTCTACGTCGCTAGACAAAAACAACTAACTAACAAAAAAAAAAAAACCTAAACTACTCTAACCTAAACTAGGAAAGCATTAAATAGGGAGAGGACCTCCATCAGACTAAAAGGTCAGTCCTGGTAGGCAGGATCCTCGAAATCAAAGTTCTCAGCAAATGGCTTAAGGTGGTGTTCGAAGGATGTTCTTGTTATGGAACACTTCATTATGTCCTTGTATATTCGAGAGTTCTCGTAAGCCTCGTTATGGATTTCTTCAAGTAAATTCAATTGAAATTTGCAGAGCGAGTCAACTTTGTCTAGATTGAACTGGAGAGTCTTTATAGCCCAATATGCCTTATGTTCCAACTCCACCGAAAAGTGACAATCCTTCTCATAAACAAGCCTGTAGGGTGACATACCAATAGGGGGTTCATAAGCCGTACAATAAGCTCATAACAAATCGGTTAGTCGAAGTGACCAATCCTTGCGATCCAGGTTCACTATTTTCTCCAATATTTGTTTGATCTCCCTATTTGATATTTTAGCTTGACCGCTCCTCTGTGGGTGATAGGGGATACTCACTTTTGTAATACCATATTTCTCCATGAAGGTTTCAAATGGCCTATTGCAAAAGTGAGATCCTCCATCACTAATGATGGCTCGAGGTGTTCCGAATCTACATAAGATATTTTCTTTTAAAATTTTAATAACCATTCGATGATCATTATTTCGGCACGGAATTGCCTCAACCCATTTGAAACACAGTTGACGGTAAGAAAAATATGCAAATTTCTAAACAATAAGGGAAACAGTCCCATGAAATCGATGCCCTAACAATCAAATGCTTTAATGATTAAGACGAGACTCAACAGCGTATTTCGATGGATATTCCTCCTAATTTCTTACATCTCTCACACACTTTACAAAATTCATTAATGTCCTTGAAGGGCATTTTATTTCCAACTAACTTTTAGGTTTTGTTTAAAATGTGAGTTTTATTCCATTCTTATTAATGGTTCACCACCATTTTACATGAAAAAAAAAAAAACTTAACTTTTAAGTTATATTAAATTGTGAGTTTTCCACCATTACTAGGAATGGCTCACCACCATTTTACATTGAAAATTTACAATCAACTTAGGAATGGCTCACCACCATTTTACAATGAAAACTTACAATCAACTTATCCTTTTAAGTTATTTCAAACTAGGAGTTCTATACCATTTAAAGAGAATGAATCAATACCATTTACATGAAAAAATTATAGTTTTAAAGAAAACTTCAAAAAAAGGGTTCACTGTAGATGGATAGATGTTTGGATGATTAGATGGGATGGTTGGTTGGATGGAAGAATGGATAGATTGGGATTGTAACAACCTGAATTTTCAAGGCCAGAGTTTGTACTCGTGCCTGAGGAAATCGGGTGTTAATGATGTATAAATTGGATGCTTTAGAAAATCGCACCTTTTTATTTTCATTTGAGTCACATCCAAGTACATTCATGAAGGTAACATTCACAAGAATAAAATCAACTGTATTGATTATATTTCATCAGATTAAAAGAATAATCAAATGGCCTCATAATAGGGGGTTTATTACAACGTCAGAGTTCACAGCGAAAGTATAAAACTAATTCATAAAGCTATCTTCTCATCCTTTCAGTATAATCTTCTATAGGGAAGTAGTCCTCTAAGTCTTCAACTATACATCACCTGCATCATCTGTACGGTTGGGAGAGGGTCAATGCCCTATTCATAGTGATGGTTATCCTTTAAGATTAACAATAATTCAAGTGATTCATAAAAGTAAAAGTAAAGGTACTGATACGTCTCGTTCTCCACTAATACATGAGATATCAGTATGCGCAAACAACCTATATGAGATGCACGCCTAGCATAGTGTGTGCGGCTCATCATACGTAGTGATCACCACAATGTGGAATATAATTCATAAAAAATCTGACTCGACCCACATCCCATAACTACAGATATTTTCTGGCATGGCCAACGCTAACGTGGATTTACGCGAACATCTCAAGGCAACACAACACGTGGTTGGGGGATTTACGTAACACGATGTGTTCATGGAGCGACTATTTGCGACATCCAATCCCAAAAAGTTAATGTAACACGTATGTCGATTTATATACATCGATTGTGCACCATGCCAACCAACTCACGGAATTATGTGCCGACCAAGAGACCCACTACTCGTAACGCATTACATCCATGATAAGATAATCGATTCACTAGTTATGATACCTCTTAACACATCACTTGCACTTATAGAGAATATAAATTGAATCACGAAGGTTCTGTAATAGCAAGACATATGCCCAAGCCTTAAAGACAGACGGCACAAGACAATATAATAAAGAGAAGAGTGACAATGGTCAACTCAATAAAAGTGGCAATGGCCAACATAATAAGAGAAGAGTGACAATAGTCAACTCAATAATAAGGAGAGTAGCAAGCTCAACTCAAATAAAGAGACGAGTGACAGAGACAACTCAAATATAAAGACGAGTGACAAACCCAACTCAATAAATTTGATAAGGCAATGGCAAAGTTTGTATCCATGGCCTCACATAAATTCAGAGAAATCAGTTATAATCGACACCATGTCATAATCCCAAAAGGGCCAATAATTGTAATGATAATAATTAAATCAATTAATAGGGTAATTCCAAGAAAACAGGTTGTAACGTCTCGGAAAAATCCATACTAAGACCCGAGTACCACTTCAGGCAGAAATCACTCAGGACCAAATCCCTTAGAAATTAGACGAAAATTAATTAAGTGTTAAACTAAATTAAACGCTAGATTAGCTTGAACAGCTTTCTATACGATCCGTAAGACCCAAAACTAGTAGAATCGCTAATGCTACATTACCTAAAAACCTAAGATCAATCTCTAAACCCAGTTGCTCTTGGGAGCAACTTGAAACTCCGTTTCGGACTTGGACCGCGCATCGAAAGTCTGATAACCGTGAAACTATACGGTTATGACCGCCTTACTAGACTTAACAACCATCTCAGAAATCAAGTCCAGATGGTATCCAGAAACGCACAACTTGGACCCGGAGCGAAGTGTGTGAGAAACGCGAATACCTTTAGAAAATGAACTCAGATTTAAGTGATTTGAGCTGCTCAATTGCTGGCCAAGTTTAAGGATTCAGCCGTCAGAATCTGACCCAAATACACTTTCAGATCAGAAAAATTTTCCTACACAGGTCAGTGTACTTGTGGCCCTGATCGAGTGATAGTGATCGTTGAATTGAAACAGATCCACCACGGTCGATCCATAAATCCGATCGGACTGAAAACTTAACCTGACCTAGATCCAATGTCAGGAACCTTTCCCAGACCGTATGCAAAAAAGAGGCCTCCAGATGTGCTCCGTTGCCTGAAACAGTCAACTTTTGGCTATAACCTGAGTATACCATGGCTCTGGGGCCATTGAGGTCAGTTCTAGGCCTATATAAAGACCTAAACCCACCCATCCCTCATTCCATACGAATTTCAACCCTAGGAGAGAGAAGAGAAGAAAGAAAGAGAAGAGAAGAGAGAGGAGAAGGAGAGAAAGTGGGAGATCGTTCCCGGGATTCGATCCCACCACTCCACGTGCTTAACCACAACTTCCGTGTCACTATATCGGCGATTCCAATCCTGTTCTTGGGTAAGAAATCCTAACTCTAACTGTTCTAGGGATTAAAATAGGGTAGATGATGAAATAGCTAACCTATTTCATGTTATAGGTTGTCATTGTGCCGTAGACAAAGACATAGAGTTCAAACTGAGCTCGTTACGAGTCTAACGGTGAAAGGTGCGGACTATAAATGTTTAGGTTATGGTTTTCAAGGCCTTCAATGTTAGCGATGATTTACGTCTGACTTGATTGCTATCACATATGCTTAGATACTATGTTTCCCGCGTATTACACACATATATATATATGAACTATGTTGAAATAGATGCATTCCATGTGTTTGTTGAAATGTTTGAATGGGTATGGAATTATGATTTGTGCTTGCCATGATTATTGATTGCTAATGCATGATCGTTGTATATGTGGCAACTCCTTTTTGAAAGGATTTGCTATAATATGTGTTTTAACTAATTTATTACATGTATGTACTATGTGTAGTCTAAGTGTTTGATAAAATGCCTGAATGAGAAAATGTTTGATGTAATGTATTTTAACGAGGGTGTTGAGATAGGATTCTCAATCCCCTCAAACATAATTACAGTTTCCTGTGTGAAACCTATCTTACTATTATATGATTTATAGATGAAATGCCTATGAGTGATAACGTATGTATTACGTGGTTGTTAAAATGCTCAAGTAAGATTTATATTTACATTGGTTATCACATGCTGTGTTTAACTATCACATGTGAATACCATTGTTGGAGTGTGATTGGGGCTACGATGTAGCCCAAGCAATCAGTAATGATTTACGATTGGTGGCCGAACTGTTTTAGCCACGACGGATGCGTTCGACGAATCCGGGTCGTACGTCATTTGACGATAGTGGTTAGGCCACGCGGAATGCTTATGCACTCCATGTCGATTAAGTCAACGTACACCCGTACTAGTCGAGCTTGTCAAGTAACCTGATTGGCCCAATGTATGTTCACTATGTATGGACGCTACTGCTTGAATCTAAGGTACCATCTTACCATTGGAAAAGCCCGTTTAACCTTGGTACCTCGATCCGCTAAGACTCATGAATAGGGCATGGTAGTATGAGACACCGTGGTCGAGCTGTCGGCCTACGCTAGGACGACGAGCCTCCTCGTAGTGTCTAATGAGCAAACCAACTCGTGACCTGAATATGGTAGTATGGGACACTGTATTCGAGCTGTCGGCCTACGATCAGGTGATGAGCTGCTCCGTAGCTACCTGGAATTATTCTTCGTATGTGATTAACTAGGATTGACGACCCTAGATGGATTAATGTTTGGGTCAATGATAAAAAGGGAGGTACCTTAGTTTCCCAATCCTGCTGTATGAATATGCCTAATTAAGAACTTGGCTAATCACGCACATGCACCACACTGCATGTGCCTTTGGCGTTGGAGTTGAGCACAGCGGGAGTGTTGCATGCCGCGATCGTGAGATGATGTTGCAAAGGGAGTGCAGGCGAGGGCATACATCATTATCACATATCATCCTTGCATTAACAAGAGTATTTAGGACATGAGTGTTGAACTGCTTTATCATTACTACTTGACTGAATTGATAACATGTTAACCTTTGCTTTATAGCTCCATTGAGTTGATCACTCACTCCCACGTTCTGGGACGGTGCTTTAAACACCAACCAGACCATGTCGTAGTTGCAAATGATGGCGATGCTTACGAAGCGGAGCCAGACTTTTATGATGATAAGGAATTCTCCTATATGCAGCTATCAGGCGGGTCTATTAGACCATGATCTGATTGACGGGGTTACAGGGATGCTGATTAGACACCATTGCACTTGTCATTTTGCATTTTTGGAACACCCATGTATATTCGTTTTGTTCAGTTTTGGAGTATACATGTATATATTTAACCTGGTAACATATTCACACTCTGGGGACTTACGACAGTTTATATATTTTATATATCTATCACAGTCTTCCGCTTGCATAATTTAACTGTCTCTGGAGTATGATATGATGATTTGGTATAATCTCATTCATGTTTAAGGCACTAATACAGACAACATTTAATCATCATTATCTATGTTGCATAAGTGATGTGTTGGAACTCGGGAGTTGGGCTCCTGCTCGACCCCTGATTTTCAGGGCGTTACAAGTTGGTATTAGTGCATTATTTGGATTAAACTAGACCTGGGTTATGGTAACATAATGCACGCTGACGTACTTTGACCTAGGAGGGAGCGATGAAACATAGAAACAGTCGTAGAATTCCCAGTTTCGAAACGAGTGAGACTGACCATTGAAATCGGGCTTGTTAGCACCTGTGATCGTGTGAGATGATCCCGATCCTTCCCCAGGCCGTCGATTGACAGGTTTAAGCCATGAATCAGCCCATTCCACACTCAACCAAAACCAAAAAGCGTGAATAAATGCGAAAGGGGGACCCGAAACGACTCAAGCAGACTTGGGGACCCAAACGGTGCAAATCGAGGGGATCTAAAGTGGACCCCGCACACATACCTTTACCCCGGGAGGGGAGTAACCACGCTAGGGCTCGTCCGAGCCGGCACGGGTTGGCGCCAGGCTGACCTCCCAACACATGCGGGGCCCACGAAACATGTGTGAGACCCCTCTATATGTCCCCATTTGCTTCATTTCTCCCTCTTACCTCCTTCCAAACTTTCCAAATCTTCTAAAACCCCATCATTCCCTCTTAAATCTCTCCCCTATTCTCACCACTTCTTCATCTTCTTCACTAAAAACCCATTCTCCACTATTCCTTTCAAACACATCTCTCATCTCTCAAAACCCCTCTCATTTGAGCACATAAAACACTACCTTGTGTTTCAAAATCTCAAAGCCCAACACCCCATCCCATTCCTCCATTTTTATTTCACTCCAATGGCCTTTTTCGAGCTCGTGACGTCGATTTTCTCCATGTCCACACTTCTTTCCCTCATGGGAAAGAAGAGAGCTCCTGCAGATGAAGTCGGGCCTAGCCGCCCTACCCGTCCAAGGAAGAAGGCAGGCGCCGAAGCTAACACGAGCGCCACCCAAGAGTGAAGGTCAAAGCGGGATCTTGATCCCCAACTCCTGCTCGAGAGAGTTCTACTGGGGGGCTTCGAACAAGGTCGATTTGGTAGTCGTAGGGTTGTACTTGAAGCTCATATAGATGAGGGGCTATCTGGGCTGTATCCGATGATGGACTACCTGGTGGACGCCGGGTGGGGTCCCATATTCAAGGGTAAGTCTCACGCATGTGAGAACACTGTTCGAACCTTCTACGCCCATATACGGGAACCATCGTTGGAGCCCCTGCGGTTCAAGATTCCCGTGGGAAGGCGAGAAGGAACAGTCGATGTAAATTTGGTGTCCCAGATCATGGGGATCCCGCGTGGAGAGGTGCACGCTAGCGATAAGTATCTCAAGAACGTGCGAGAAAGAGATCGCCGCACGCGTTACCTCTGCGGCCGATTAGCTCTCTGGAAGGAAGGCAAAAGCCTCCCGTCGACGGAGTTGACAGACGATTTTCGCTTGCTTCACCACATATTCACGTATAATGTGTACCCTAGGTGGGGCAACCGTACCGAATGCACTTGATTGATGGTGGATTTCCTGTATAGAGCTGGGCAGGGAGACAAGCCGTGTCTGCCTACGTTCGCCTTGCTACAGATAGTCCAGACGGTGCGTTCTGTTAGGAATGATGTCTCACTTCCATTTGACCGACTCATATGCAAATTGCTCAAGAGTTCGACTACAGACTTAACATGGATGACATTGCGTCGATCCACTTCATTAATGAGACTACGGTCAACAATATGAAGATTGGCCCTCGACAACGTCAAGCCTGACTTGACGAGTATGGGGATGAGACAGAAAGCGAAGAGGAAGAAAGTAATGAGATAGAGGAAGAAGATGAGTCAGCAAAAGGGAGTGGTGAGGAAGGTAGCGAAGATGAAGGCAGTGATGAAGAGGAGGCCCAAGGCACTAAGGAGGGCTCTCCTCCCGCTGTAGAGAGGCACGATAGTGATCGAGCTGCAATAGAAGCCCGCTTGGCTCAACTTAAGGAGGGTCAGGCCGCTCTATGACCGGAGGTCGCAGCAAACCAGGCCAAGCTTGAAGAGAATCGAGCCTTCATGAAGCAAAAATTCAGTAAAGTATCTCGCACCCTGAAGGTTATCCTGTGTTGTCTCCAGGATAAGGGTGCACCTCCACCATCGCCAGATTCAGACAACTAGTCGTACATATAGTCGTCTTTTAGTTTGCTTTGTTACTTGTTTGCTTGTTTCTATGTATAGCCTTGATAGGCTTAGTAAGGTGTAGAGCGGTTTGTAGGTTTTAGTGTGGAACCTTGCTTAGATTAGCTCACATGCATCTTCTGTCATGATTCATGTAATGTTGTATCTTATGTACTGTGACAATTTTGTTAAATGAAATGCATGGAGTTTTCTTTTAGCTGTAATGTGTATGCTGTGTAGTTGAGTTTGTGAGTATACTGAATCTGACTTAGGTTGCACCCTATGTTGTATATAGGGACTGTCACCTAAGGCCACATGGAGTATGGCACGTCTCACGTTGGGCGACTCGATTGATGGGGCACCTCCCCGAAGCAATAGCCAGACGGACCCCAGTTTGGGCCCGACTCATGATACTATGTCGGATCCTCAACCGGCCACTGGCCCCACTAATGGGCCGACACCTGTTGCACTACCGGTTCCTGAACAGAACCGCGCGTCTACCTCGACGCCGCACGTGCTTCAGTCGGCTCCTCCTACTGATAGGTTGGAGCAGATGATGCTCTTGATGCAACAGCAGCAGCAACAACAACAACAGTTTTTAGCCACCATCGCAGGGGTCTTTGCCCAGAGTATGGGTGTGGTTCCACCTGCACCACCTGTGCACCCTGCTGGGAATGTGGCTGCTATCGGCCTGTTTGAGCGATTCCAGCGCTTCCGACCTCCTACCTTTGCGGGTACTCACCGACCTGAGGAGGCCGAGTATTGGTTAGACCGCATCTCCAAGATGCTAAAGTCGTTGCACTGCACTGGGGCAAAGCAGGTGGAGTTGGTCACCTACATGTTTGAGAAGAAGGCCAGCCTCTGGTGGGACAACGACCTTCGGACTATTGCTGTTGGATACATATGAACATAGGCGACTTTTAAGACCCGCCTCCATGAGAAGTACTTTCCCCTCACGTATCGGCATGAGAAGGAGAGTGAGTTTCTTCGCCTCTGTCAGGGAGGGATGACTGTGGCAGAGTACGAGAATAGATTCACGAAGCTGGCTAGATATGCTCCATTAATATTAGCTGATCAGCCGATGCGGATGCGGCGGTTTTTCGAGGGTCTGCGGCCTGAGATACGCTCAAAGATGTGTTGCGCTAACATATCCACCTATGCTGAGCTAGTGGGCATGTCTCTGCGAGCTGAGCAGGATGAGGACAAGTTGTCCCGTACACATGTACCTATGGTCCCTAGGCCGTGTCCAGAGTTGCCGATCAAGCCGTTCCTTGGCAAGAGGCCCCGTACTAACTCGCCTCCCAGGCTTATGGCTCCACCAATACAACCGAGGCGACCTGATATATGGTGCACCTACTGCCAGAGGTCGAACCATGCTGACAAGTACTGTTTCACCAGGATGAGGGACAACGGCTTCTTGCCGCCTCAGAGGATCAACCGCCAGCTTCCTCAAGCTATTTCAGCCCCACCTCTACGGTCAGCACCAGCACATCGGTCTTTTCGGCCGCCTGCACCTCGATTTAGGCCGCCTCAGTGACCTATGGTACCGCAGCCGAACCGTCCTCAGCAGGCACGAGTACACGCGCTTGCAACTGAAGTGCTGAGACAGCAGCTCCAGCACCGTTGGCTTTTGAAGTTACAACTCATGTCCAAGGTACACCAGTTTTCTTATTGATGGACACCGGGTCCACTATCTCCATCATATCATGCGCAGCAGTCAAGCGGCTAGCGTTAGGTACAACTCCTACGAAGAGAGTGAGAATCCTTACCGCCACGGGAACCTTTTTAGACGTTACCAAGATTTGTAACTGGTGCTCAATAGACTTAGGAAGCAGGACAGTGTTTGTTGACCTGATTGTTGCCCCACTATGGCATTATGACGTTATCCTCGGTATGGATTGGCTCACCGAGATGAAGGCAAATATTGATTGTGATACCAAAGTTGTGATAGCCCATGGACCTGAGGGCACGGCCTTTACTTTTCCAGTTCAGGTCAATTGGCCCTGCCGCGTTAGTTGTTATGCGACCTTGCTAGAGACTGTTGATGGTCCGACACTTGGAAGCACGCCTATAGTTCAGAATTTTGCAGACGTGTTCAGGAAGATACCGGGGTTACCTCCTCAGTGCGAGATCGATTTTATCATTGATCTAGTGCCTGGTGCGACACCCATTTCATTACCCACGTATCGCATGCCTCCATGCGAGATGGAGGAACTGAGGAAACAGATCGATGATCTGTTGGATGCAGGCTTTATAAGACCGAGTGTATCTCCTTGGGGAGCACCTTGTTGTTTGTAAAGAAGAAGGATGGATCACTGCGATTGTGTATTGATTATCGCAAGTTGAACCAAGTAACGGTGAAGAACAAATATCCTTTGCCCATGATAGACGATATGTTCGATCAGTTGAAGGGGACACGGTATTTTTCGAAGATCGACTTACAATCAGGGTATCACCAGTTGCGCATCAGGGATGAGGACGTGCAGAAGACAACTTTCAGGACCAGTTTTGGGCACTACGAGTTCCTTGTGATGTCGTTTGGACTCATAAACGCACAAGCCGTGTTCATGGACTTGATGAACCGGGTGTTTCGGCTGTATCTATTCTGATTCGTCATCGTGTTTATAGATGACATCCTGATATATTCTAAGAGTCGGGAAGATACGAGGAGCACCTGCGAGCAGTCTTTGATACTCTCAGGAAGAACCAGTTGTTTGTACAGTACAAGAAGTGCGACTTCTGGAAAGAAGAAGTCAAGTTCCTGAGATATGTGGTGTCCAAGGAAGGGATAGCTGTGGACCTTGCTAAGATAGCCGCAGTTCAGGACTAGGAGCAGCCCGGTTCGGTTACTAAAGTGAGGAGTTTTCTTGGCCTAGCAGGCTACTACCGTCAATTCATCAGGGATTTTTCCAAGATAGGCAGACCACTGTCTCAGCTGACTCGGAAAGATCTCAAGTTTTCCTGGAATGAGAAGGCAGAGGCAGCTTTTCGGAGCTGAAGGACAAGTTGACGTTGGCCCCTGTGCTAGTATTGCCAGAACAAGGGGTCAAGTATACGATATACACTGACGCGTCTCGTGTTGGTTTGATTTGTGTTCTAATGCAGAAGGACAGGGTTATTGCCTATGCATCGCGTCAGATGAGGAAACATGAGGAAAACTACCCTACGCACGACCTGGAATTAGCAGTCGTCATCTTTGCATTGAAGCTCTGGAACATTACCTCTATGGAGAGGAATTCGATCTGTTTTGCGACCACAAGAGCCTTAGATACATATTCACAGAGAGAGACTTGAATATGAGGCAACGACGGTGGATGGAAACCTTGAAGGACTTCAAGTTCGAGGTCTCCTACCATCCTGGCAAGGCCAACCTTGTGGCAGATGCGTTGAGCCGCAAGAAGATGATAGCATTTGCGGCTCCGCTGATGATAGCAGAGTGGGATATGGTAGAGTTTGTGCGAGACTTTTAGTAGAAACTTACGGTTGAGGAGCCATTCGAGAGCATCGCTCATATTCGGGTTCAGCCACTCATTGATGAAAGGATTATTGCAGCTCAGGGGGACGATGAGCTATTAGCGAAGATGAGAAAGCAGGTTAGTGACGATGTAGACTCAAAATGGAGAGTTGGTACGGATGGGGGTTTACGTTATCGTGGCGGCCTATGCGTCCCAAACCTTCATGACTTGAGAAGGGAAGTTCTCAAAGCTGCACACAATTCGAAAATGGTGATGCATCCTGGCAGTACGAAGATGTATCGAGACATGAAGAGGTCGTACTGGTGGGACAACATGAAGGCCCACATAGCAGATTATGTGTCCCGTTGTCTCACGTGCCAGCAGGTCAAGGCAGAGCATCGCCGACCTCCTAGACTGCTTCAGCCCATGCCCATAGTTGAATGGAAATGAGATTTCATCTCTATGGATTTTATCTCAGGGCTACTGAAGACGAGGAAGGGACATGACTCCATATGGGTGATTGTGGACCGATTGACGAAGTCGGCTCATTTTCTCTGTAGATGATTTGGCCAAGCTATACATCAAGGAAATCGTACGTTTGCATGGAGTTCCTATGGAGATCGTGTGGGACCGAGACACGCGATTCGCATCTATCTTCTGGACTCGTATCCAAGAAGCAATGGGTGTGAAGTTGAAATTTAGTACCGCGTTCCACCCACAGACGGACGGGCAGACGGAATGGGTGAATCAGGTGTTGGAAGATATGTTGCGAGCTTGCGTGCTTGATTTCAAGGACAGTTGAGACGACTGTCTTCCTTATGTTGAGTTCGCCTATAACAACAGCTTCTAGGCGAGTATTGGCATGGCCCCCTATGAGGAACTGTATGAGCGTCCGTGTAGAGCACCGCATTGCTGGGCAGAAGTTGGCGAGAAGAGTTTGATTGGCCCATAGTTAGTTCAGGCGACCTCAAAGAAGATCGACATCATCAGGCGTCGACTTCTTGCAGCACAGAGCAGACAGAAGAGTTACACCAATACGAGGCGGCGACTGCTCGAGTTCGAGGTTAGGGACCATGTGTTCCTGAAAGTTTCCACCATGAAGGGAGTCCTTCGGTTTGGAAAGAAGGGGAAGCTCACGCCGAGATTCATTGGCCCATTCAAGATACTAGATCGAGTGGGTGTGATAGCGTACCGCCTTGCTTTGCCCACACCACTCGTAGGCGTGCACAACATGTTTCATGTTTCGATGTTGAAGAAATACGTTCCTGACCCTTTCCACATTATCAAATGGGAGCAGGTGCAGTTGAGTGAAGATGTTACTTATATACTGCAACTGACGCGTATTCTAGATAAGAAGGAGCAGGTGTTGCGCAGTAAAGTGATTCCACTTGTGAAGGTTCTGTGGACACACCCCACTGAGGAAGAGGCTACGTGGGAAACAGAAGCCGAGGTTCTTAAGAACTACCCTCAGATTCTCGAGGAGTACGAAAAGGTACTAATTTCAAGGACGAAATTTTTTCTTAAGGAGGGTAGATTGTAACATCTTGAAAAAATCTGTACTAAGACCCGAGTACTACTTCAGGCAGAAATCACTCAGGACCAAATCCCTTAGAAATTAGACGAAAATTAATTAAGTGTTAAACTGAATTAAATGATAGATTAGCTTGAACAGCTTTCTATACGATCCGTAAGACCCAAAACTAGTAGAATCACTAACGCTACATTGCCTAAAAACCTTGGATCAATCTCTAAACCCAGTTGCTCTAAGGAGCAGCTTGAAACTCCGTTTCGGACCAGGAGCGTGCGTCGAAAGTCCGATAACCGTGGAACTATATGGTTATGACCGCCTTACTAGACTTAACAACCATCTCGGAAATCAAATCCAGATGGTATCCAGAAACGCACAACTTGGACTCGGAGCGAAGTGTGTGAGAAACGTGAATACCTTTAGAAAATGAACTCAGATTTAAGTGATTTGGGCCGTTCACTTTCGAGTCAAGTTTAAGGATTCAGACCGTCAGAATCTGAACCAAATACACCCTCAAATCAGGAAAATTTTCCTACACAGGTCAGTGTACTTGTGGCCCTAATCGAGTGGCGGTGACCGTTGAATGAAACTGGTCCGCCACGATCGATCCATAAATCCGATCGGACTAAAAACATAACCTGACCTAAATCCAATGTCAGGGAACCTTCCCTGGACCGTATGAAGAAAAGAGGCCTCCAGATGTGCTCCGTTGGCCCGAAACAGCCAACTTTTGGCTATAACCTAAGTATACCATGGCTTTGGGGCCATTGAGGTCAGTTATGGGCCTATATAAAGACCTAAACTCACCCCTCTCTCATTCCATACGAATTTCAACCCTAGGAGAGAGAAGAGAAGAAAGAAAGAGAAGAGAAGAGAGAGGAGAAGGGAGAGAAAGTGGGATATCGTTCCCGGGATTCGATCCCACCACTCCACGTGCTTAACCACCGCTTCCGTGTCGCTATACCGGCGATTCCAATCCTGTTCTTGGGTAAGAAATCCTAACTCTAATCTGTTATAGGGATTGAAATAGGATAGATGAAATAGCTAACTTATTTCATGCTATAGGTTGTCATTGTGCCATAGACAAAGACATAGTTTAAACTGAGCTCGTTACGAGTCTACCGGCAAAAGGTGCGGACTATAAATGTTTAGGCTATGGTTTTCAAGGCCTTCAATGTCAACAATGATTTATGTCTGACTTGATTGCTATCACATATGCTTAGATACAATGTTTCCCGCGTATTACACATATATATAAACTATGTTGAAATAAATGCATTTCATGTGTTTGTTGAAATGTTTGAATGGATATTGAATTATGATTTGTGCTTGTCATGATTATTGATTGCTAATGCATGATCGTTGTATACGTGACAACTCCTTTTTAAAAGGATTTGCTATAATATGTGTTTTAACTAATTTATTACATGTATGTACTATGTGTAGTCTAAGTGTTTGATAAAATGCCTAAATGAGAAAATGCTTGATGTAATGTATTTTAACGAGGATGTTGAGATAAGATTCTCAATCCCCTCATACATAGTTATAGTTTCCTGTGTGAAACCTATCTTACTACTATATGATTTTTAGATGAAATGCCTATGAGTGATAACATACTATATGATTTATAGATGATTTTAGAGCGTTAAACAGGTAAACATGAAAGACAGTATAATTCATGTCGTAAAATGCACAAAAGAAGCCAGATGAAATAATAGGAATATGGTAGAAGGCAAAATAAATAAATCAACTTAAATTAGTATAAGCATAATAAAACCCTCACCTTTAGTATTTGTTTCTTCCTTAAATATGAGTATGCATTATAGGGTTGGAAATTTAGCCTGGGTTTGAGTCTTGGCCCCGCTATTTAAACGAGAGCGGCTTCCCTATCTCTCTCTTTTCTTCCTTCTTTATTTTCTTCTTTTCTTTCTCTCTTCCTCTTTGTTTCTCTTTTCTTTTCCTTTCTTTTCCTTCCTCTCTTTTCTTTCTCTTTCTTTCCTTTCTCTTTTCTTTTTCTTTCTTTCTTTCTTTCCTTTCTTTCTCTTTTCTTTCCTTCCTTTCTTTTCTGGCCGCTGTATGAACGACACCTCTCCTTGTGGCGTGCACTCTCTCTCTCTCTCTCTCTCTCTCTCTCTCTCTCTCTCTCTCTCTCTCTCTCTCTCTCTCTCTCTCTCTCTCCCGTTTCTCTCTCTTTTTCTTCACTTTATTCCTATAACAGTGGGAATAAAGGGTCGTCTTATATAGTGGAACGACGTCTCTGGAAGGTTCCCTGCGAAATCCTTACGCACGGCATGAAGTTACGCTGCTGCGTTCACAGCAAGAAGGATCGGCGGTTGAAAGGTCTCCAGCCAGCAGCCTTGTGTGAAGTTCCTCCCAAACGTCCTCTATGGATCTGGTCGAAATCCCCCAAGGGAGGCTTTGAACGGTCCAGATTGTAAATGGGCTTAATGGGTGGGACACAGTGCCCTCGTTTCACGGTGACTGTTAATTTCCCCGCGGACCGGCGGCGTGCGCAATGGGTTGCACAAGCTCTCTCTGATCACGTATGCTTGGTCGAATTTGATGGTTTGAACCAATGAACGGTTCAGATCCTCACGAGTTGCACAAGCGTTCTGGTGGCCCACCACTCATCCCAACGGATGGTCGTCCACACGAGCGCGAGTGAGGAGAGAGTCCGAGAAGGACTCATTTTCATCAGGTCAAGTCGTCTTGACCGAGCGACCGGGTCCAGTGCACGTCCAGTGCATGCGCAGGACGTGTGCATGCATCGTCGATGGGGTCCACTGGAGGGTCCTTTGTGAAATCCACACCGTCCATTCGTTTTCCCATCTAGTATAAGGGGTTGATCCTAAATTTGAAGTATTTCGATTGATCAGGTGGACCCAAATCAATGGTTGCAGCCTTTTCCTCAGTTTGGGCCACTTCTATGATGATCTAAGAGCTGAAATTTGATGTATACGGTTATTTTATGATGTAATGGCATAGTGTGAAATCTCACATTGAACGGACAGTGGGAATCCCATGATCTGGGAATCCCGTGGCCTAGGCTAATGGCGTTCTTGTAATTATTGCTGATATGGGGGTGTTTGTGAAATCTAATGGCTCCATATGGTTTTAGGCCCCTTTCTAAGCATTTCTTATGAAAGAACGTATATCTAAATCCCTATGGGTGAAGGATTACACATCGAGTTGGCTCGAGGGAATGTACACGTGCTAATCCACGTGATTGATGGTCGGATGACCTGATCTATGAATGAGGATCACTCTCAATGGTTAGATTCGTGTCTGGGGATAGATGTAAGGTTAGGATAGTTGGATTTGATATCGTACACATGTACGTATAGGTTAATTTCTAGGTAACGCTTGAGAACTTTCAATACTCGGTATTGAAAAGTTCGGGGCGTTACAGGGATGGATGGATAGATGTGTGGATGATTGGAATTGATGGATGGATGGATATTTGGATGGGTAGATGGATAGATGTTTGGATGATTGGATGGTTGGATGGGATGGTTGGATGAATGGATGGATGGATAGATGTTTAGATGATTGGATGTGATGGATGGATGACTGGATATATGATTAAATGATTGGATGGGATGGTTGGATGAATGGATGGATGGATAGATGTTTAGATGATTGGATGTGATGGATGGATGACTGGATATATGATTGAATGATTGGATGGGATGGTTGGTTGGATGGATGTTTGAATGATTTGATGGGATGGTTGGAGGATTCGATGGATTGATAGATGGGATGAATGGATGGATGATTGGATGGGATGGTTGGATATTTGGATGATTGCATGGATGGATGTATGGTTGACTGGATAGATGGGATGGATGAATGGATGTTTGGATGGCTAGATGGGATGGATGTTTGGATAATTAGATGGGATAGATGGATGGATGGATGTTTGGATGATTGATGGGATGATTAGATGAATGGATGGATGTTTGGATGATGGGGTGGGATAGTTAGATGGCTGGTTGGTTGGATGGATGGATAAATGGGAAAGATGTATGAATGTCATGTTGGATACATGGGATGGATGAATGGGATGGTTGGATGATGCATGGATAGATAGATGTTTGGATGATTGGATGGTATGGATGGGCGATTTGATGGATAGATGGATGGATGGATGTTTGGATAGGATAGGAATGATAGATGGTTGAATGGATGGACAGTTGGTTGGATAGATGGAATGGTCAGATGGATATTTAGATGATTGGATGGCTGGATGGGATGGATGTTTGGATGAATGGATGGGTGGTTGAATGGTTGGATGGGAAGCTTGGATGGGATGGATGGATGATCGGATGGTTGGATCATTATCCATGATGTATGTGTATTGTGTATATATATGTAGTTATGCATGTATGTATAATGCTTGGATGATTATGTATGCTTGTTAATTGATTTAATGAAATTTAAGTGATTGTTTTGTTATTACCGAAGTGATTTCTTACAATAACACATGCTTTTAAGCCCCTGTTAAATAGAAACATATTATGTTTATATTCTTTTTTCAAATTTTTTATTCTTAAATATACGAATATATGTATTTAGATCTCTTGAAGTTTCATTAAAAATTCCCACCATTTTCTCCATGTTTTCCCCTATTTTCCATGCATTTCTAGTTATCGGTCGGCGATAACGATATTGTTTCTTTATCCCTGACTAGCGAAACTTCTAGCAATACTGACAACTCAAACACTGGCTACAACATTCATGGAGTTAGCAGCTTAGGCCTCCATCATTTTCCGCTTACTCTGATATTTGTATTTTTGTCATATGCATTACATACGCACACACGCACTCTACTAAGCTTTGTAGGAGGCTAATGCGTGTTTATTTATGCATTAGGTGATGCTAAGGCATATTAGCAACATTCAGCCCGAAGCATCAATCTGATCTTTTGAATTTTGGTTACATTTTATATTTATCTTTTCAACACTATATGCAAAGATTATATAGTGGATATGTGATGATGGTGTTTTTGTGACCTTGGTACACTTATGGTTATGCTCCTTTACAAAAAAAAAAATAATAAAATAAAAATAAAAATAAAAATAACACCCTAAAAATCTTCCTTATGGGACCCAGGATCGAAACTTGGCGTATGAGAGTTAGGAACCAAGAATAGGGTACTACAGATGCTATCAACACCAAATTCAACGAACGAAAATTTAGTGAGCCTGGCATGACACATATAGGGATATTCATTCTCTCTCCAATATAAGATTCAGGATGTTGCTAGAATTGCCAAAGCAATATTTCCTGATATGCAAATAATGCATTCTCCTATAAAGACAATATTTCACTTCCTTTTTTGGAGATACACAGGTAGAATACACATACTCCCTTATACCAAACAAGGGTGCTCATACCCTACTATGTCACTATGTAAGGAGGCCACAAAGCTTAGAACAATGATCGCAAAGCTGATCTGTAGATTGCCTAAAGACACCCACAACCCTGCATTATCTGCATTACATACATTTCTTCCATTCTATTATTTATCATCTATTTTCTCTATACATTTACCATGACTTTTCCTTATATTTTAGCTTAAATTCAATGGCTATTCCTAAAAATGTAATTTAGAGTTTGCCACGTACCACAACTTAGAATATAATAAGAATTCAAAATAATAATAAAAGTCTTTCAACTATACATGCCCATTGAACGGCAATGTTGTCGGAATGTCCTATAAATGAATGTAATTCCCAATATACATTTACACACGATCCAAAATAAATATCTACACACTCACCTAATGGGCATGCTACATTATGATATGGTCAGCATAGTCTATCGTTAACTAAGTCCCGTCATCGCTCATTGTACCATTGTTTGTACACCATTGCTTGACCCGTGGTAGTACAAGACTGGTAAAACTTTATGGCTCCTCGTGATGATGCATACCTGCGAAGTTCAAAGCACGCTAAAAAGGCACTAAAGGCACTGACATAGCCCTATTGTCACACCATGCCTATGTATGCAAACAGTCCTTGCGGTGCTTATGGGAAGAACCTTTCACGTGGCCAATCCCAAATACCTCTCCTCTGACCACTAATCCTATACTTCTTTATATATATATATATATATATATATATATATATATATATATATATATATATATATATATATAAAGAGCATTGTAAGTTACAACCCTACCTTTGAAAAACACCACTAATTCAATCTATATTTTGTATTTTGCAGATATCTAATGGTACCTACCAGAGAGATTCCCAAATTGCCCCAACATGTAGCATACCCAGGTTATCATTAGTACATGGAGTGTCACAATACAATAGCTTGTTAGAACCAGCAAATCATAAATACATAGAGTGGCCATCATAAATACATAAAGAGAGGCCCATGCCATATGAGTTGAAGGACAACGTCTTATAAACTACACAACTATCAATACATCCACAAAGCATACAAACTGAAACTTTCAGCTTATTATCTGATATCATCATGCAGTAAATAAAGGTAAGGAATTTTTACAGTAGCATGCCACAGAGCGCAACTCGTGTTTATTTTCTGTTCCGGTTTGTATCTCGAGTCCCTTTCCTCATCATGGCCACAAACTCGTCGTAGTTGATCCTCCCATCCTACACAAATCCAAATTAGTAAACTTAGCCAAGGTGTACACTGCATAGACCTGCTGCCAGATTCATATGGAGAAATACCATCGTCCTGTGAAGCAA
Organism: Magnolia officinalis; assembly: GCA_021015155.1. NCBI lineage: Eukaryota > Viridiplantae > Streptophyta > Magnoliopsida > Magnoliales > Magnoliaceae > Magnolia > Magnolia officinalis. The sequence goes on from JAJHSJ010000006.1 coordinate 51,486,887, forward strand.
GGTCCCAAAGTTTTTAATTGCCAACTGGGACAGCCAATCATCAATCCAGACTGACCATTCGTATCAATAGAAACAAGCAATGGTGCAAGCATCATGCTTATCGGATGATCCTAATCCTTTGAATGCAGACCATTTTGTTACAACCCTCCATTTTTCACAAGCCACTGATCGGATGGTTAGCATCATAAGTTTCAAGAGAAATAAGTGATTCAATGAGAGGAAGTAAAAGTATCCACTCGGACACTACAGTGCAAATGTGTTGAATCAGGAACAGAGTATCTTTACTATGCAAATCTCATTTTGTCCCAGGGTCAAGTAGATACGATATGTATCGTGAAGCGAAGGGTTTTACTTGCACAAAGGGAATGAAGTCAAGCCGAAGTACTTTTTAAGAGTCATAAGCAACTTTATTACGGACCGTTGGGTGTTTGCACGCAGGATAGTACAGATCGATTGTGTGTTGCCCCATAGGTTGGATGGTAGCATTATGTAACCAAAGTGCTTTAGAATTGTAAGTAATCCATAGTGAGGCACGTTGGATAGATGTTTCAAGATGAAGATTGACCTTTTATCTCTACCCTATCTAGACTATCCGTTTTTCTTGCTATTGATAAGATGGTTAGATCATCTGATTGGTGTGATTTTTGCATCAAGGTTTTCCAATAATTCTAATATCAGATAATCGAAAGGCAATTGTAAGACGTCGAGGGTGGCATCATAATAACCCATGAGCTAATTCATTTGATAAAGAGAAGAAAAGCGGGGAAAGGCTGGCTACGGTTTATGACACTTTGGATCAATGATTGATCACCTCACGTGTGATTTAAAAACTTTTAGAATGTTGCATTCCTACTGGAGGATCTTCGAATTCCTCCTTATATGAAAACTTTCCAAGGCCCGCCCCATGGCATCCAAGTTGAGAGATAAATTGAACAAGTAAAGTTGTCCTGTGTGCATGTCAAAGCTTTTAAATGACAAGTGGGATAATTAATTATTGATCTTGAGTGTCCATTGTTCCATATCACAGTTGTTAAGTCATGTAGTAGACCATTCTACCAATCTGATAGAGCAGAGAAAGAAAGCTTCAATCATCATCTCGAAACATCTCTTTGAAGGGCCTGACAATAGACCTTTCCAAAAAAAAAAAGTATGCCTTGCTAACCCCCACCCAACCCGTGCATTATATATACTAGTGGTATGGCACGTGCAGAGTAGTGATTTGCAAGACTTGGGAGAGAGGTAAAGGTTGTAAAAGGGAGTTATTTATAAGACGAGAAAGAGCTAAAGGTTGTAAAAGGGAGTTATTTATAAGACGAGAAAGAGCTAAAGGTTGTAAAAGGGAGTTATTCCATATACTATTGCGCGTGTGAGGATTGATATGCAGTGTTCTATAACAACTCAATCAAACCATTCAAGTTATGGTAATTACTTTCAGGTAAGTTACTTTCCAAATTCCAGATTGATTCTATGTTTCTAACCTCCAATTATTTCGAATTTCACTTGAAGAATTTTGACAGTTGACTGTAAAGTCCAGCAATCAGCCAGTTAGAAAATCAAATCAATACAATTTTTAACAAAAATCTACCTGAATATAAACCAATGGTTTTCACTATTTGATTTCAATTCATTGTCTTCCACATGTACAATTTCTTACTGCTCTTGGATCAACTTTTTTTTTTGAAGGATAATTCTTAAATTTTATTCACCACTGCTTGAAAGAAAACAAGCCACACAAAAGAACAATAATGAACTAATTACAATCCAAAATAGAACATGCAACCAGAATATCAACATTGCAGCAATTAGTTGCCAATTCTGACTCAACACCTGCCATGCACATGAGGCACATGTTTGGGAGAATCATAGCCCCCTTCTGAAGGTTGTCGATTGTGAGGATGCACTTCTGATCCACTAACCACGCAAAGGAAGTGACCTTGGGGGGAGCCCCATAAAACCAAAATGAATTGGAAGAACTCATCTCTTCTCGAAATCGCCGAAGGGTGAATCTTCTGATAAAGGGACTTGACTGAGAAGGATCCCAGTGGGGAAGCACTCCAAAATAAACAATCCAGAAAGTTCGGAGAAGGGGATAAATCATGAAGGCGTTCCAATAACCATGTGAACTCCTCCACCTCTTCATCATATAGAGATCTTCAACACAGAGGGCACCATACACAGCTTCCCTCCGAAGTAGAGAAGCAACTAACAACGGATTTGTCTCTTGAGGGAGACAAGCTGGCTAAAACTGGAAAATCCAGCACTAAGAGACCATTACCACACCAATGATCATCCCAAAACCAAATCTGACACCCACACCATAGGGCGAATGATAAATTAGTTTTAGCCAATAGGACCACTAATGTAACAGCTTTCCAAATTCCGGATGCTCGATACAATGAAGATCTTCTAGCTTCCCAACCAGCCTCTTCCATACCATACTTGGATGCTATAACTTCCCTCCATAAGCATCCCTCTTCGGATACGAACCTCCAATCCCATTTTCCGAGCAATGCCTTGTTCATGGCATCCATGTCTCTAATATCCACACCTCCCTCCAATAGCGGCTCGCAAACTTCCTCCCACTTGAGAAGATGGAATTTGTGCTTTTCTTTGGCTCCTTGCTATAGAAAGTCCCTGCCTCAATTTATCTAATCTATCCAGTTGTTAAGGCATAAAAATTTGTCATTGACTAGTTGCGCGATCGCACAACAGAGGGGTGTTGTGTGGCGGCACAACACTTAGTGAGTACATTGCGAGCCCCTGTGACGGTACTTTGTGATCCCCGAGCAACACAGTTGTTGCGTGCCCGCACAACAAGGATTATACCAGCAAGTGTTATGTGAATGTGCTATTGTTTGGAGTTATGCGAAGAAAGGTTTCACACGTGTAAATGGCTATAAATACCCAATCAGCCATCTCATTTGAAGACAAAAATTTCGGAGTGTCCATGGAGATTTGGTCCGCACAACTAAAGGTACCAAGAAGATCCGCACAACAAGTCCTTCCTGAGAGTCATGTGCTTGCCTTAGTTGCATCTTAAGTCGGAATTGAAGAAAGAGAAGGCTAACGTTCTGTCAAATAGCAGACATGTACAACAAGTGTTGTGCGATTGCACAACTAATGGGTGTTGTGTGACCACGCAGCTAGGGTTGTGTATGGTTGCACAATAACTATCTCAGAAGTGCAAAGAGAGTTATTGTGCAACTGCGCAATGGGGGCTTCAAGTCTTCGAGTCAAGAATGATGACATGTTTCTAAACCAGCACAAAATTCCCTTTGTTTCGATGGATATCCAATAGGAGTCGAGATGCTGCTGAATTTTTTTATGATATTTATAATCTTTATGTAAATGTTGTATACCTAAATATATCAAGTTTTAGAATAGGGATTTGTCAAAAGGAACGTGACTGAATTCATATCAATAAAAAATTTTATGACGAACATTCTTTCATTCAAATTTTCTTTATTATTTATTAAAGTACATGTATTCCTGTCCCCAAAATAAAATTTTGACATTACAAAATGGCAGCTCCATTGGGGATTGAACCCGAAATCTTTGGTTGGGGATTGGAACATTTTTACTTAATAATAGCATTGAAATAATTGGAAGATGTTCGTCGTCAAAGAAGTGTTGCGAAGGCACCAAAATGGCGACTCTCGACAGGATCATTCCTCTCTTAATCTCTAAAAAAAGATACGACTAGTACTAACTGGAATAACTAATGGTGGCATGTTTGACATAGGTATTGTACTCCCTTGCAATCTTCATGGCTTTCCCTCCAGCTAATGTGTTTGTTTACTTCACACCTAATGGGTTCGTTGTGGCCTACATAAACGAATCTAAAGCATCATCGAAAAGGGTATTGATGAAAGCTGTTCCAACTCTTGTTTGGCGTGAACAACTGCAAGAAGTAGCCATGGTGATTTATGCTTCACCAGTCGTAAAGAAAACCAATGAGGATTGGACGGTGGTGACAACTAGAAGGAGGAAGATCCAATCCCCTCCTGCAAAAAGCCCAATTCTATTGAGAGTGACAAAAGGACCAATCAAGCGGAATGCCACTAAGCGCAATCCTGACGTGACTCCACCTTCACTCTTCCCAAAAAGGACCAAACCTCTTTTCCATCCACAAGATTTTTCTGCACTTCCGATTACAACAGGAAACATGTTCCCGCTAGCTTCATCAAAAGCCCTGAAGGAGAAAGGGAAGGTGATCATGTCGAACAAGCTTTCACCTATAGTACCACTAATAATGAATTCAGTGTGAGCTTCCGTAGCAAAAACATCACAGTCTGAATCCGTTAGTTCCCCGAGACAACAATACGCTAGTTCCGGGTCAAGCAATGGTTCATTTTCCTTAACATCACCAATGACAATGTATTTAACCTCTCCTTCAATATCAGGCCAACCAAGGAGCAAGGAAGCGACAATCCTCATGGCAAACACTAGTCAGACTAATCCGCTTTCAACAAATGAGCGTTTAGCTAAGATGGCACTCACGTAGGCCCTTCTAATGGAAGAATGTAGGAACCTTCGAGATGCGTTAGCAGCATTAACCCGCAATGTGGCTCAGGCCTCTGTTACTCCAATGATGGTTACAATGAACAATAATGGACAACAAATAGAAGGGTAACATCCACAAAAAGTCGGATCTCACGGGTTCGCGCTTGTTGCTGCTCAAACTGTAACACACGAGAAAATCCGACAAGTGGTCGCTGAAGTCTTTCGCACTGAAAGGGAATGGGATCAAAAGGGAAGGTTTCGATATCAAACCCCATATCCTCGCGAAATAGAGGAGATGCCATTTCCCGCTAATTTCAAATACCCAAACTTCCAAAAGTTTGATGGAGATGGCTCGCCAAAGGAGCATCTAATGCACTTTGTAACAACCATGGGGAATTTTTCCACAGTTCCTCAGTAATGCTTATGACTATTTGGGTTGTCTTTGATGGGAAAAACCTTTAAATAGTATTTGGCCTTGGTTCCTGGATCTATTTGTACTTGGGATCAAATGCAAGATGTCTTATGGCAAACTTCTTCTCTTCTGATAGAGAAATTAGCTTGATTGAATTGGCTTCCGTTCGTCAAAGAGAGAGCGAACTAGTTGAAAATTTCATTGACCAATGGAAAACTCTGGGAACGTCATGTCGACAACTGTCAAGAGAGGGAGAATTAGTTAAACAATGCTTGGGCGGTATGGATCCGGAAGTAGCATTTGGCCTAACAGGAGCTGATATACGAACTTTTCATGATCTTGCTACAAAGGTTGACGCTCTTGAAATCATGGCCAGGAAAGCGTAGGCTTTCTGGACAGAGCCGCCACACCGAAGTTCCAGTAGGACATCAGCAAGCATAGCTAACAAAGGAAAGAAGAGGGGAGACCCCCGAAGTGGATATAAAGACAACAGAAGAGAAAGTAGGAACAATTATACAAGCAGGGAGACATATAAAAGACCCAGGCTATATAAGGATCATGAAAGGTATGTGTTTGCGAAAGAAGACGCACTGCCTATGATGAACCAACTATTGGTCGTGGGAACAATCATGTTACTTCAGCCGAAACGCACCGAAGAAGAGGGGAACAGGAAAGAAAAATATTATTGCCATTATCATTGTATGATAGGGCATCAGATCGAAAAATACTATACCATCAAAAGTATACTTCCAAAAATGATTGATAAATAAAGTTGGGCATCGAGTTGAGTCGGACCGAGTTAGGGCTGACCCAACTCGATCCGGTTTTGAAAAAGGCCTAACCCGAACTCGGCCCGACTTGGTACCGAGTTCAGCATGCTTGACTCAATCCGAGTCCGGGTCTGGGCGCACAAAATGATACCGTCTAGGATGGCCTTGATTTCAGCCCGAGTGTTGGAGCCGAAATTGTACCCAAAAGAGAAACCGAACAAGAACACACCTCTGCAATCTCTCCCGATGCCTCCGCCTTTGGAAAGACCCAGGTTCCCTCTCGCCGATCCGTCAACGTTGAGCTTGATCCAACCACTTTGAGGTCTAGTCCATTTGACTACTTCTACTCTTGGACGGATGGGGGCAGCTATAGGAATGCCCAACAAGCTAAGCATTTGGATCGTGGACCTCTTAGAGGGCTTGGGAGTGGGTAGGATGGAGCTAGCCCATTTAATCCAAAAGAGAGTGCCAAATATAATATCTGGAGCGCGACTCTCAAGATTTTCAAAGTGGGCTTTGTTTCTAGCCTTCCGCAGTTCCCAAAAAATAATGATGGGGATGAGGCCTTTGAGAGTAGAATGCATAGAAGAGGCCAATGACCACCATTGGCTGGCCCTAATGGAAGCTGACGTGGAAAACGGACCCCGCATATTGCAGGCCCGGCTGAAGAAATCCCAAAGATGGGTAGCCGCACCTCCTGTAGCAAATAAGTGGTCGATTTAATCCCAGAGATGGCTTAAGCTCAAACACTTGACCCAAGGGCTGAACCCAAGCTTAAAAATCTAGCCTTGGGATATCCAGACTAAGTTCAAAATACAAACGTTGCTTAAAAGCACTCAAAGGGGTCTTCTTTGCATTGCGAGTTGCGACATGCAAAAAATGCGACTATGCTCATTTTAATTTTTACATGACTAATCTTATAATACTAAATGGGAGAGAAAATGAGAAGTGGTCGAAAAATGTAGGTTTGTTTCATACATATGATTTTGAATCTTTGATCATTGAAACATGACAGATCCACTAGAGTTGGGCATTGAGTCAAGTTGGACCGAGTTAGGGTTGACCCTACTCAATCTTGTTTTGAAATCAAAAGTAAACAAACCATGTCGATAAAACAAACAAAGTAAATAAACATTGTCAAAAATCAAAAGTAAATAAACCACGTCCACATACAAACCAATAAACCTTCCATTCATTCAATATCTTCTATATGATGAATGTCTTTGTGGCGTGCAACCTGAGTAACCTTGTCCATAATAGTAACCCCCTCCTCTACCTTCGTCGTCAGAATCATCCTTTGGTTCTCTTTTTACGGCTTAAACTGCAGGAGAACTCTGTGCTGACTCCGAGCTTGAGGTGTCTAAAAGATGGTTGTTTACCTCTGCTGAATCGGATGGTGGAGATGCCTTTCCATCGTCCTCATTCATAGATTCAACAAGTTTTTTCAGCCTCTTTTTATGATTCTATTTGTACAGGATTTCCAACCACTTATAAAATGTTGTAAGACTTCTAAGAAACTTCGATGATTCATCGCTTGGCTTATCTCATGTACTCGTGCCTGCTTCGGCATCATGTTGTCTCGAAGGGGGTTAATGTTGTTGTCTAGTCCTAGATGTCATTTTCAAGCTTTGTTTTACTGCTTCTTTATAATCTTGTTCTTCTTGTTCCCTTAATAGTTGGTCTTCTTCTTCTCTACTAACTGTGGAGGCAGTTCCTCTACTTAACCTTTCTTCAATTATAATATGCCTACTTTTATATCTTCTGTGGCTGGTTGAATTGGTTGTAGGGGAAGAGGTGGAGAAAGTCATTATATTTGAGTCGAGAATGACTCGAAATAAATCATGAACTTCTTGCGGAGCTTTGCTACATGGGGCAGCGTCTCCTCCCCGACAAGCCAAATGTAATTTTAACATATTTGTTTTGTTTACAAATTGTTTTCCAAACAACTTCCGTTGCAACTTTATCTTTTCGTCCTAAGACTAGACTTGGGCTCCATAATCCCAAATATATGTCAATGGATCATCTTCTGATGACATATTTATAGGTGTGTATTTTGAAAGAAAAAATATTTGGTTAGGTTGAATGAAGATAAATAAACGTAATTAGCCAACCATATGAGATTTAAGCAACATTTACTAATTTAAAAGCATAAATGAAAAGAGAAAAATATCTATCCACCCATCAAATATTACAATTTAAGTCCACAAAAAATAACTGTCAAAATCCTGTTGTAAGCAAATGCAAGAGATATAGAAGGCAGCGTCTTATCCTGCTTAAAGAAATTGTTTCAAGTACTGTCTCATCATTCTTGTCACTCTCCTCTTCTTCGAACTCCTCATCAATAGAGTTCCCTTTCCCCCAAATTGGACGCAGCAAATCCTATGTACAAACGAGCACTTCAACTTATTCCAATGTAAGTGAGCTTCGATACTTGTTCACGACCCTACTCCCCATACTAAAAGCAAATTTTGACGCCACGATTGAAATTAGAATTGATAATATGTCTCGTGCCATTAACGAGAGCACAGGGTACTGTGAATCACAAGCTTTTGTCTTCCATCAGTCTAAAACATCAAATTCTTCGCTTTTGTACTTTATAAGTGCCTACTTGAGATAGTGGTGAAGTTCTGTTTGGGTTGTCTGCATTTGAGTCTCAACTTGTGCCATGAAAGACATGAAATCGTTGGATTGTATTTCGTTGTTCATCAACACTAGAACTAGAACCCACTTCAAGAGTCTGACCTGCGGCTGCAGTATTGTCTTTTGCGGTGCCCAAAGTTTGTACATAAAAATTGTATAAATCATCAACCGCATCACGAATCTTATTGACCTCAGTGGCACTTTTCTCACCATATAACTTATTAAAGATGAATATAACCATAAACATCTTGTATCGAGGATGAAGAACGACTGCAACCGCCATTACCAGACTGCACTCAGACCAATATTTATCAAACATTAATTGCATACCCATAGTCATTAATTGTAAAAAGTCTGGTCCACTACAACTTCTGTACAAAACATCTTTTACTCTCCAAAGTTCTGACAAAAATATATTTGTTGTTAGATACTTGCTTCTTGAAAATTTCTTCTTTGTGTTGTAAAAAATTGAAAGGAACTTACGAACTGCTTCAGCTCTTGTCCGATCATCATCATAAGGCAACCACTGATACACTATCATGCTCCGCATAGTGAGATAATGCATCTCTGAAAGCTATCACTAAATCCAACATTTCGTAAGTTGAATTCAAACGTGTCATGACATCTACCTTCATTGTTCTCTAAGATGACAAATTCAACTGTTTCACGATCTCATTCCATGTATTTAATCATGAAGGCGACCCCCATATGTACTTCACACTCTCTTATGTTCTCAATCGTTGGCTCAATTATTTTAAGGCCATCTTCTATAATCAAGTTTATGATGTAGGTTGTAACATGAAATATTTTTCCACCAAAAGACAAGTGGCACTAAACTGGTTCTGCAAATTCGTTATCACGTTATCATTTACAGAGGCATTGTCCAAAGTTATTGAGGAGATTTTCTTCTCAATGCCCCACTCCACAAGGCGTCTATAGATGCAGTCTAAAATCATCAATCCAGTATGAGGAGGCGCAAGATAACGGAAGTTTATAACTCTTTTGCAGAGCCTCCATTCAGCATCAACATAGTGGACACTTAGTAACATATACCCCTTTCTTTGATTGGATGTCATCCACAAATCTGATGTCAGACTGATTCGGGAAACCGATTCCAACTGTCCTTTTAACTTGACCTTCTCGCTTGCATACAACTTCATGCACACTCTTTATTGTTGTACGGGAGACATTCTCATATCTGAGGTTAAGGCCTCTGGCTAATTCAACAAAAAGACTCTCTAACATCTTAAATGGACTTTCATTTCCAATAATAAATCTGACCGTCAACTCATTCACATGATCTTTGTTATACTTATAGAGGACAATGTACCTTGCGACAGACCCACTAAAGATTGGATAAATGAAAGTGTCTATTGCCCTGAGGTCTGGCTTCTCACTTTTTTATGACACTTCAAAATGTGCTTCTTCAGAGTTGTGGTCAACCCATCTACTTGTTTAAAATATTGAGCCTTGCAGTACTTGCATTGTATCTTCACCATGCCGTTTTTCTGGGTTACTTCCTCAAAATCTTCCCACACTACCGATTTTTTTTTCTTTTGTATTTTTGCTTTTCCTGAAATATGTGACTATGAGGTACTAATATCAATGGGCACCACTTTATCTTCTAGACCTAATCCTTCATCATTCGAGATCATTGGCTGACAAACCACCAGGGGTATTGTAAATTTTCACACTAGGCATCTACTAATTGAAAGATACTAAATCAGATTAGCATTAGCACTCTAATGCCTTAAAAGTTTCTATTAAACCCCAAATTAGTCACATATTCAAGGTTGAATAGATTGTAATACTTTCATATTCTCATTTAAACGTCCATGCCGAAAATCAGGCAGTATATCCCCATGTCTCTACAAATAAGTTGATCTTACATTTCATTCTGATGCCAAATATCTAAGCAATGTGAAGATATTTGACATGAGAAATGAAAATGAAGAAACATATCCAGAGAGAAATGGGGCGATGGAGAGAAGATCAGGCATGAACATTTAAAATAGGTTGTATGAAAGCATACTATCTATCTAACCTTGAATTGTCCAAAATGGGACAATTTGAGCAATTTCTATGCCACCAAAAACACATGTTTGGCCACATAAAAATCCTCAAATGAGTAACTAATTATCGAACTCACAATAATAAGCTAAGCAAAAAAAGCAAAATAAGCTAAGCAAAAAAGCAATGTCATCCATACATATTAAGCTAACCATCTAATGCACAATAATAAGCTAAGCAAAAAAGCAATGTAATTCATACATATTAAACTAACTATTTAATGCACAATAAAAATCTAATCAATAAGCAATGTAATCCATACATATTAAGATAACTATCTAATGCACAATAATAAGTTAAGCAATGTAATCCATAATTCACAAAAATAAACCAGTAATTGTTTAATTCAAATAAATAAAACACATTAGCAATTTAGGATTTAGGGTTTAGCCATTTAGGTCTTAAGGTTTAAGGATTAGTGTTTAGGGTTTAATGTTTAGGGTTTAGGTCTTTAGGGTTTAGGGTTTAGCCATTTAGGTCTTAGGGTTTAGGGTTTGGATTCAGGGTTTAAGGTTTAGGGTTTAGGGATTAGGTTTAGGGTTTAGGTTTTAGGGTTTAGGTTTTAGGGATTAGGGTTAGATTTTAAGTTTAGGATTAGGGATTAGATTTTAGGGATTAGGTTTTAGGGATTAGAGATTAGGGTCAGGGATAGGGTTAGGTTTTAATGTTTAGGGTTTAGGTTTAGAGATTAGGGATTAGCGATTAGGGTTCGGTTTTAGCCCGTCCACACCCAAGACATCCCAGATGCACCATCGGCATCCCGGTCATACCCGAGCCAGCCAGGACACACCACAGCAAGCCCGGACACACACAGCGAGCCCAACCACTCCCGGGCCACCTCGAATGCACTATAGTGAGCCTAGGCCACACCCGAGCCAGCCCGAACGCACTATAACGAGCCCAGGCCGCACCCGAGCCAGCCTAGACGCACCACAGCGAGCCCAGGCCGGACCAGAGCCAACCCAGACATACACCCGAGCCAGCCCGACCAAATTAAAACTTAATAATTAAAAAAATACTTAAAAATTACATGTTGATCGGGTGGTCGGGTGGGTGGGATTGTTGATCGAGCGGTTGTCGCCTGTCGGGGCTCGGGCTTAAAATATGAGGGAGTGGAGAGGAGAGAGAGAGAGAGAGAGAGGAGGAGGAGGAGGAGGAGGAGGAGGGCTGTTGGATGGGTTTTCGGATCGGGTAGGTCTGGTCGGGTGCGGGCGTGCGGCGGGTAGGGGTAGGGTAGAGAGAAGAATATTAAATTTCTTTATATACCCTAAACAACAACCTGAGGCGAGTCGGGTTTCGGATCGGGTCAAGTCAAGTTAAGTTACTGCGTAACTCGAACTCAATTCAATTTTCTATTGGATTGGGCTAAGGCTACTCGGTTTGGATCGAGTCGGGTCTGACCGAGTCGGACGAGTCGACTCGTCTCGTGCCCAGCTCTATTGATAAAGGTGAAATTGTGGTGGGAAAAGATGATGAAAAGGGAAAGAAAGTCATAATGAACGTAGTGTCTATAAAGAGTTATAAAGAGCACGTGTTATATGGTATAGATACCTTTCAGCCCGATGTAGGAACCGCCTTTCATGCTCCCTCCAGAGGTTCTCAATTCGGAGGTTGAGAGCGGAGGCGAGAAGTCGAATGAGCCTTGGATGATGATCATAAGCAAGAACCATCAATGACTCGCGAAAAGAAAGGAAAAAGAATTGTTGGGACAACGACAATGGTTAAATGTACGAAGAATTGCCAGGTCAATGATTCGAAGACAGTTATGGAATGATCAAAATACAAAAATCAAGCAATGGAAAGAGAAAGAAACAAGCGATCCAGAAGTTCGTACATAGCAGAAGATACCGGGAAAGGTTACATTAGGAGAATTGCTTCCAAAAGAATTCTTTGAAGACAAGGACATTTGTGACAGAAAGTATACCAGAAATGTCTTTCAAAAAGTCATCAGTAATTCATGGAGTCTAAAAAATAAGATATCTGTAGAAGATTATCTAGAAGAGATTGTTGCACAATGTGTAACCATATCCACGGTCCCTGATGATCATCGTCAAAGAAGGGTAGAAACAATGTTGGTAGTAAAGGAACAAGGAACACATACGTAAGTTGCTGTTTGTCGAAAGAGGAAGTAAACCGATACATTGAAATGTTGAAAGAAAACAAAGATGTGTTTGCCTGGACATATGCAAAGATGCTCGATTTGGAACAAACAGTGGTGATGCATCAACTTAACATCTCCAAAGAGAAGAGGCCAGTTAAGCAAACGTAACGGCGCATCCATCCGAATTTAGTTCTGTAAATCGAGGAAGAAGTAAATAAGCTAATCAAAGTAGGCTTCGTTAGAGAAGTGAAGTATCCCAAGTGGATCTCCAATATTGTACTTGTTAAGAAAATGAATGGGCGGATAAGAGTTAGTGTTGACATCAAGGACCTTAATGAGGCATGCCCAAAGGATGACTTCCCACTGTCCATCACAGAATTGCCCATCGACAATACAACAAAATATACAGTCATGTCTTTCATGGACGGATATTCAGGATACAACTAGATACGAATGACACCAAAAGACGAAAAAGCCACAACTTTCCAAACAACTCTGGGAATATATTGTTATAAAGTCATGTCGTTTGGACTCAAGAACGTCGAGGCAACATATCAAAGTACAATGCAAAATATCTTTCATGACATGTGGAGTGTTACGTTGATGATTTGGTGGTACGATTAGATAGTCCTACGGAACATCGAGAACATCTACTATCAGCCTTCCTCGGACTCAGAAAGAAGTAGCTAAAGATGAATCCATTGAAATGTACATTTAGAGAGTCATCAGGAAAATTCCTCGAGTTTGTTGTCAAGCATCGAGGAAATGAACTACACCCAGGAAAAATCAAAGCCATATGGGAAATGCCGCCGCCAAAGACCTTGCGGGAATTAAAAAGCCTACAAGGGAAGCTCGCTTACATTCGTCGTTTTATATCAAATTTGGCATGAAGATGTCAACTATCTGCTTGCCTTATGAAGAAACGGGTAGAGTTTGAGTGGGATAAAGAGGGCCAAAACACATTTGAGTCCATCAAGGATTTACTGAAGCAACCTCCAGTGTTGACAGCACCTATAAGAGGCAAGCCCCTTATTTTATATATCGTAGCATGCTAAAGTTCCATCGGTGCTTTGTTGGCACAATGGAATGAACAAGGGAAAGAAAGTGCTATATGCTATCTAAGCAGAACATTGGTGAGGGCATAGCACATTTATTCTCCTATCGAAAAGACATGTGTTGTCATCATCTTCGCTGTGTAGAAGTTGCAACATTATTGTTTATCACATGATATAACACTAATCTCACGAGCTGATCCTATAAAGTATCTCATGATGTGGTCGAAGCTTTCGAGAATGTTAGGCAAGTGGGTGTTGCTTCTCTCGAAATTCACGATAACTTATACGCCGTCTAAAACAGTAAAAGGCCAGGCAACTTGGCAACACATCCAACTCTTGACTGTGAAAAAATATCAGATGAGTTACCAGATGAACATGTGAATATCATGTATATGAGTTACTAGAAAATTGTATATATGGGTTGTTAGGTGTAAAATACCATGTATAGAGAAGCTTTAAATAAGCTTCCTTGTATAGCTTTAAATAAGCTTCCTTGTATAGCTTTATAGTGTGGTTATTTAAACCCACCTTTGGGTTAAAGAAAGTAAGAAAGACAAAAGGAGTAATTCACTAGATTCTTGAATAATCATGGTATCAGAGCTGCAACTTCGAGCATCGATCCTTTAGTCCTCTGCCATCACGGTCCTCATCGTAGCAGCAAGTCCAAAGATCTCCTCTCGCTGCTACCATCTCTATAGATCTTCCTCGGATCCCAAATCTCAGCAACCATCTGCCCCAAATCGATTGCTGCCATCTCCTCCATCGCAACTCTGTCAGCGTCAAGGAATGTCAAATCGGTTACGTATCGGCCGTAACGGCCGATACGTAACGGTAACGGTGCGGGCCGATATGCGATTCGCAGTCATATCGGCCGTTACCCGATTCTGTGTGCGTATCGGCCGATACGGGGCGGGCCGATACACGATTCGCGGTCATATCAGCCGTTACCCGATTCTGTGTGCGTATCGGCCGATACCGGTCGTAACGGTCGAAAAACGGTAATTTTTTTTTTTGCATTTTAAGCACCGTTTTTGCTGTTTTTTTTAAGCTTCTTGCTTCCAAACTGTTTCTCACTCCTACTACTAATTTCGACCAACCTTGGCTGGGTATTTGAGATAAAAACACATTATATTACGGATTTTGTTGAATCAAAGCTCGGTGGGCCATTTTTCAGAAATTCGTCAAAAATAGGTATTTATACTTTTTTTTAATATGTTTTGTTGTTTTAATCATGCCATATGATGTGTTAATCATAGTAGAACATGTTAATGTGCATTTTACAGATTTAGGGTGCCATTTTATATTTTTTTAATATTTTTTTCTATTTACGCATGAAATTTGGCCCCCTTTTTTTAAAATTCGAAAAATCAATTTTTAATGGTTGTTTTGCTGTTTTAATCATGTCATATGATGTGTTAATCATAGTAGAACATGTTAATGTGCATTTTACATATTTGGGGTGCCATTTTATATTTTTTTAATATTTTTTTCTATCTATTTACGCATGAATTTTGGCCCTTTTTTTTTTAAATTCGAAAAATCAATTTTTAATGGTTGTTTTGCTGTTTTAATCATTTCATATGATGTGTTAATCATAGTAGAACATGTTAATGTGCATTTTACAGATTTAGGGTGCCATTTTATATTTTTTTATATTTTTTTATTTACGCATTTATTTTGGCCCTTTTTTTGAAAATTCGAAATATCAATTTTTAATGGTTGTTTTGTTGTTTTAATCATGCCATATGATGTGTTAATCATAGTAGAACATGTTAATGTGCATTTTACATATTTGGGGTGCCATTTTATATTTTTTTTATATTTTTTCTATTTACGCATTTATTTTGGCCCTTTTTTTTAATATTCGAAAAATCATTTTTTAATGATTCTTTTGTTGTTTTAATGATGTCATATGATGTGTTAATCATAGTAGGACATGTTAATGTGCATTTTACATACTTGGGGTGCCATTTTATATATATTTATATTTTTTTCTATTTACGGATGAATTTTGGCCCTTTTTTTAAATTTTGAAAAATCATTTTTTAATGATTGTTTTGTTGTTTTAATCATGCCATATGATGTGTTAATCATAGTTGAACATGTTAATGTGCATTTTACAGATTTGTGGTGCCATTTTATAGTTTTTTTTTTGTATTTTCGAATTAGTGACTTTATATTTTTATTTGCTTATATTGGACAGGTTTTGGAGCTTCTTAGGGTTTAGTTAGAACATAAAATTATCTTTATTAACATAGGTCATACACTCATACTCGTATCCTAAACCTAAAGAAATGTCTGGGTCTGGCCAACAACAAGTAAATGAGGATATTGGATGGCAACATTGTGAGAGGGTTGGTGGTACTAGGCACCAAATGAAGTGCAAGTATTGTGATAGACTAGTGACTGGTGGAATTACCCATCTCAAACAACATTTAGCACATCGAAAGGGTCAAGTTGCGCCATGTGTCAGAGTACCGAAAGACATAATGCTTTTAATGCAAGCTAGTCTGGATGAGTCGAAGGGTAAACGTACTGCTGTACAAAAGAAGAAAGATGATATTTTGGATGCAGCTCGACAGGAAGTGTTTGGTCCTAAATATATGGGCGTTCGTGATGAAGATATTATTGATTCTGACGAAGATTCAGATCGGGAATTAACTATAGCTAGGAGAGAGCGTGTGTCTAGCTCGTGAAGAGGAAGAACGTCGCCGCATGTTTGGCACTGTGGGTCAGTGCGTGATGGGGGGGGGGGGGCAGTGGGAGTGGGAGTGGGACAGGGAGTGCAACTGCTTCTGCAGGTGGGACTGAGGGTGGGGGGGTAGGTTTGGTGGGTTACGACGTGTGTTTGGGAGCTGACGACAGACATCTTCACGTGATGCCCCTATACGTTTGGATGAAGAAGTAAATGAGCCTAGGAGACCCTCTATTGATCCAATCCTGTTTAGGAAAGAATCAACTAAACAAAAGAAGATAAAACAAATGTGGAGTAGAACTTCCATTGAGAAATTAGGTAGAGCAGCAACAAAGTTATTTATACATGCCAACATACCTCCTAACACGGCCAATTCTCCATATTGGCAGGTGGTAATCGATGCAGCAGCAGAAGCAGGTGAAGGAATAAAAGCTCCCATGGTTAAGGAGATTAGGGGGAAATGGACAAATGCAGAGTATGCGGATATGAAAGCATACGTGGCTACCTTTAAACCTGTATGGCAAGCCAGAGGATGCACGATAATGTGTGATGGTTGGACTGGCCCAACCAGACGTAGCATGATCAACTTCATAGTGTACTGCCACTTAGGAACTATATACCACAAGTCAATTGATGCCTCAGAAGCAACAAAAGATTCTCAATATATTATGGGCCTAATGGATAAAGGTGTGGATGAGATTGGAGAGGAGAATGTAGTGCAGATTGTGACAGATAATGAAGCATCATATAAGCTTGCAGGACATATGTTGATGGATGAGAGAAAACATCTTTTTTTGTCACCATGTGCTGCCCAATGTATTGATCTTATATTTGAAGATATTGGAAAGAAGAAGAATGTTAAGGAAATGGTCGAAAGGGCAAAGGAAGTGACGACGTTTATTTACAACCATAATCAAGTAGTCGCAATAATGAGAAAGTTCACGAAAGGACGAGAGTTGTTAAGGCCTGCGGCGACTAGATTCGCAACAAACTTTATAGCATTAGAGAGTTTATTCCAGCATAAGGGAAAGTTGAGTGAGATGTTCGCTTCCCGAGAATAGCTCAACACAAAACATGGGAAGAAGACATCAGGTACACCGGTCGACGTTGCAAACACCATACGGGACAACAAATATTGGAAGAAGGTCAAGGCGATCCTTAAGGTGATGGAGCCACTAATGAGGTTACTCCGTCTTGTTGAAACCGATGAAGCACCTACCATTGGCTTCTTATATGATGTCATGGATAAGGCAAAGCTTGCAATTCAACGTGATTGTAGAAGCTGGGAGACTTATTGGAAGATGATCGACAGGAGATGGACAAAACAACTCCATCACGATCTTCATGCAGCAGGTTACTACCTAAATACTAGGTATAGATATGCCCAATCATTTGTTGCGGATGATGAAATTCGTGTCGGTCTAAAAAATATGATAAAGAGATTAGAGCCTGACTTAGATCTGCAAATAAAGGCGTTAATGAATTAGATACATTTGGAAATCGCCTTGGTAGCTTTGGAGATGATCTTGCACAGCATGCAGTGTCTAGGTTGCAACCGGCCGAATGGTGGATTAATTTCGGAGAGAGTACGAAGGCTCTCCAAAAAATTACAGTAAAAGTTTTGAGCCAGACAACATCTTCCTCTAGCTGCGAAAGGAATTGGAGTTGTTTTGCGCTCATTCATTCAAAGAATAGGAATAGATTGCAGATTAGAACATTAGATAGACTTGTATTCATGCACTACAATATAAAACTAAGAATGTGACGACATCATAGGAGCATTACAGCTGCCGATGACGGAGACTACTGTCCAATAAACTTGAACAATATTTATGATGAGGATGACCCACTTCTACCTTGGTTGGAAACAAGGGAAAAGCAAATTGAAGAGGATAGTGAAGAATTGGAAATTGATGACCCAGAAATACGCAGAGCGCAACAAGAGAGTCGTGCAGATGTGTTGGACCCAGTAAGAGGGGCAGCATTTATGCCACGTACGGATACGGCTCAAGATCAACAAAAGAGTACGAGCAGTGGTAGCGTGACCGTGTCGAATGATGACGACCCCCTACCCCTGGTGCTGGCACTTCTGGTGTTGCTTACCCCCCTATACAGCCGTTTACAGATCGCGATGGCGATGAACATCGATGACATGGTACACGAGGTCGGACTTACGAGTGTACCGAGTCACGATACAGCCAGCCGGAGGAGGGTACATTTAGTGGTGCACGGGGACCGGGAGGTCCGGAACATCAGCAGGCTCATGGTCTTGGTTATTATGATGGATATTCTTATGGTCAATTGGATTATAATTATGGTGGTTATACTGAGCCTGTTCCATCACATTCATGTTGGAGTAGCCCTCCCAATCAATATCCATATGATTATAGATATCCAGATTCAAATCCAAGTTACTCATCACAGCAGACGCACTCTCAAATCTCAAGATTCTCAATGGCCTGAGTATGGGCACCAGTATGGCTATTCAACGGGCACTGGTAGATATCCTTACTTGGGGTCAGAGTCGTTGCCTAGTCAGGATCAATCATCCTATGGTTTCGTTGATCTAGTATTTCCTTCTGGCACTGGATATTATGGATATGCAGCACCTACACCTATTGGACAGCCTCAGCCTGATGGTGACGATGACGATGATGTGGAGGTCGAGCAACCACAAAAAAGCGGATTTTCATTTTGGTGGTGACTTGTGATTGTGAGTATATATTTGTATTAAGGTAAGTATTTGCAGCAAACAGCTCACAACAGTATTATTGCAAGAAGTCATGCAGTCATGCACACACTTGAAATTGCCGAACTTGTATTTAAAATAGCTCCCCTGACAACCAATCAAGTAATCCTTAATCAAGTTGTAAGGGAGTATATCAGACACTACTAATTTTATTTTTTTTAATATTCTTGACTTGAGGATGACAGGTTATAGACAGGAATCATAGTCACGTGCACAGGTATGTTCGAGAAATTCCTCAAAAATAATTGCA
Source organism: Magnolia officinalis (assembly GCA_021015155.1). Lineage (NCBI taxonomy): Eukaryota > Viridiplantae > Streptophyta > Magnoliopsida > Magnoliales > Magnoliaceae > Magnolia > Magnolia officinalis. The sequence goes on from JAJHSJ010000006.1 coordinate 51,506,132, forward strand.
AACACCTAATGTAAAATATTTTCATATTACATTCATTGTAATATATCTATCATTGATAGTAGATAGTTAGAAAATTAAATATATGAATTTTGTAGTCAAATTTAGGTTATCTGGTTCATAAATTCATCAGACAGTCCGATACAACTTCTCACCAAAGAGTGGACCGTTACACCACCATAACCATGTTCCAATTTATAAATGAATGCATATTTAGAATGCTTAGAATATTCCGGATTTAATCCATATTTTTTTGGCAAAAAAAAAAATTTTGCGCCGTTACGCCCCCGTATCGCCGTTACGCCCCCATATCCGTATCGGTTTTGAAGGCCACCGTTACGCCAACCGATACAGATACGGGACACCTTGAATACAATACTCTCACCAAATACTGGACCGTTACACTACCATAAACATGTTCAAAACAAAAAAAATGAATACATATTTGGAATATTTACATTATTCTGGGTTTTCTAGATCTGTTTTCAGAATTTTTCGAACAAATCTAAATTTTCAACCGTTACGGGGTCGTATCAGCCATTACGCCCCCGTATCGGTAATGGTGGTGACCATTACGGCCACAGTTACCGATATAGAATACCTTGCTAACCATCTAATCTATTGCTCGTAAAAAATGAACAGTAGTAAGAAAATGGCCCACATTTGAAAGGTTAAGATAATACTATTAGCATAATTCTTGATTTTTATTTGTTTTTATGTTATTTATTTATTTGTGTGTGTTTGGCCATATGCGTGTCTGTGAGGACAATCTCCATGCAAAGATCAACTTACGTTATCCGTGTCAACATCGTTGATGACCTCATCAATAGCAGCCTCGTCGCCCATCCCATATTGATTCATAGCTTGTTTCAATTCATCTCTTGTGATAAACCTGGTAAGAACAACAGTAAGTAATTAACAAACCCTTCCATTCCAATTCAATTTGTTCAAACAACAAGCTCACTCTTTTTGTTTCAATTCAAATAATGTTGTATGTATTAGTGTGCATTTTAGAACTATATTAAGAGATGATCAGAATTCTAGTTTCAAATCCCTTCTTCAAGCGCCAAACACAAATGCACCACACCAACACTACACTCCATGTTGTATCGAAGATGTTCAGATAATCCCCTCAGTGCATGTGTTCTATCTCGAAAAGTAAGGTCAAGTTGGTAAAACATGAATATTGAATATATAGAACATTGGTTTCTATTTTTCGATCTAACCAGATTTTTAAGGAACATTCACCATGGGGACCACCCTATGGATGCAACAAATCATGCACACATGCCATTTAGCATGTATAGTGCTTTCGTGTTGATGCTTGAAGACGGCACATCTAGAATTGGCATTCAAAAAAAAAAAAAAAAAAGCCAATGGAATTAATAATAAAGGAAAACTAGCCAGTGGTTACTATGTGTGAACACCCTCACAAGAGCCATGCACCCACTTGCTAGTATTCTGTTGCAATGGGATGTGGCATTGACTCATGAAATGGTGCAATTGACTTTGGAGCCACCCATACCGTAGTATGGTCTTAACTTTATGGGATTAGGGATTTTCTTCGGGGAATACTCTAGTCCTAGATAAACCAAAGGTAGAGGCTACTCAGTTACAACCATGTCTCTGGAGACGGTGCACTCGACATTGATCATGATTGAGGGGATAATTATTGTAGGAGAGTAAATGGAAGTAAATGCTACCCAACTACAATCATGACCATGGAGACGGAGTGCTCGACATTGATCATGATCAGTGTTTTAAATAGCGTAGCCTTAACGCCACGTAGCTCATGAAAATGGCTCAAGTCACATGTAGCATATGCTATATGCTAATTTTGCATACACTACACACTACATAGCCTATGGTACAAACTACATAGCTTACACTACAAGTTAATTCACTAGCACATTAAAATCAATTAATGTTTTTGATGAATTGTTACATTTTTCTTTTCTTTTTTTTTAAATAAAAAATAGTTAATCTTTTCAATGATTTTAGTTAAATAATCTAAGTAGTTGTATTAAATCAGTTAGATTACTCTTTCTTTGCCTTTAGGGCCTGTTTGGATTCATGAAAAGCATGACAAAGGAAATAGTGTTTCTTGGGAAACCTTATTTCCCAAGAAATTGTGGGAGAGGGGAAAAAAAAATAATTCTTGTTTGCTTTTTAACCAGATTTTCGTAGAAATTTAGTATCTATTTTCAAGTTTGTTGTTTGGAAAATCAAAAACAAAAATCTTGAAAAAAATAAAATTAGGTAGTCAATAGCATATATGTCATATTAGAACACGTGGCACATTGTGGGATGCTTAGAGATGAACAATGGCACATATGGCATACACAGCATATGTGAGCACTTGAAGCTGAATTGTGGCATGTATGGTATATGTGAGGTGCTTGAAGTTGTACAGTGGCACAGGTGGCATGAAACATGCATTGGCACATTTGACATGTGAGCACTAAATCTAGATGACAGTACTTGTGCACATTCACACCATTTGCACATGGCATATTTGGAGAATTGAAGATGGACGATGGCATGTGTGGCACATTGGTGAATGTGGGGGACTTTGCATGTGAGGCACAAGTAAGATGAATGGTGGTACATGGGGCACCATAGCACATGTGGGGTGCAAGAGAAGATGAATAGTCTACACATGTGAGGCACAAGAGAAGATATGGCACATGTGGCATAGTGGCACGTGTGGGGCATGACCGAAGATGGACAATGTCTCATTTAGCACATTAACATATGTGAAGCGAATGGATAGTGGCACATTTGAGCTTTAACCCTTGATTAACCTATTTTCCTTTCGTTGTGGGAAAATGTGCTTCTTAAGGGTGGAGGTGGGACAATAAATTTAGTTATTTTCCAAGAAAGATAGTATGAAATGATGTTTCACACAATTTCCCACAAAAAAAATTTTAAATTAAAAATTAAAAAAAAAAAATACTTAACAAACAAAGGAAAGTAAGTTTTATGGGAAGCATTATTTCCTTTCCCATGCTTTCCATAAACCCAAAAAGGGCCTTATATTTAATCTTAGTGTGTTTTCCTATTATTTTAAGCTATGTTTGGTTGCACCAAATGCCATTAAATTTCAAAACAAACTAATTTGGTGCCAAATATCATGAAATAGCATGATATTTGCGCAACCAAGCACAACCTTAATTAAAAATATATAAGTAGTGTGTACGCTACACATTATGAATCTTAAGCTTCATGCTTTAGAAGGGCGAACACTAAACTTCATGCTATTAGATATTTAAAACAATGACTATGATTAAAGAGGCAATTATTGCAGGAAAAGTAAAATCAAGGGAAAAATGCAAAAGATGACTCCTCTCTCTCTCTCTCTCTCTCTCTCTCTCTCTCTCTCTCTCTCTCTCTCTCGTCTCTCTCATCTCTCTCTCTCTCTCTCTCGTCTCTCTGTCTCTCTCTCTCTCTCTCTCTCTCTCTCTCTCTCTCTCTCTCTCTCTCTCTCTCATCTCTCTCTCTATCTCTCTATCTCTCTCTCTCTCTAGCTCTCTCTCTCTCTCTCTCTCTCTCTCTCTCTCTCTCTTATCTCTCTCATCTCCTCTCTCTCTCTCTCTCTCAGCCCTCTTCTCTTCAAAGCCGCCAACCCCTTTTGAATGAGGTTTGCAGCACCTTTTTATAGAGATGCCAATGAGAATTCCCACTAGAAGCAATTGGATTTCTGCCAGCTGCCAAAGTTCAAATCCCAAGGTTCTCTTCTACCAGGACCCCTCAGGATTCGAGTTGGCCAACAGATAGTGACAATTGGATTCCCACTTTTGCCCCGAACTCGAATTCTGAGGTATTCTTGATGAGTTGGCAGCTCTAGCATGATTGGTGTGCTCTCAACATGCTCTCAAAGTCAGCTTTCCTTACTGGGAAATCAAGCGGTGTAGATTCCTCCTATCACAGGTGGGGTGTCTACACTAAGCCACACACACACACACACACACACACACAAAGCCTGAAAATGGTTATGTTAATGATTAGAGTAGTTTCTTGTCTATCACCATCCAGGGAAGGGTACCATATGAAATGTCTACGTCACTGACAACCTTGCCTAACATGAACAGAATGTTGGCCTCAACAAGAACAGAGCTGGTACAGATCAATAAGTAATGGGACAACAGAAATCTAATTCTTACCCACTTTCATCCTTATCAAAGAACCGAAAAGCATTGTAAATATTTTCTTCTCTCTCTATTCTATGCTGATGCATAGTGGCTGTAATGAATTCGTAGTAGTCAATACTCCCATTTTTGTCAATGTCGGCCTGAAAACATACAACCAAATATCTCATCAATCATGGAACTAATTATAACCAATTGTGGAGCTACAAAATATGTTACCGCATCCATCAGCTGCTTGACTTCTGATTCGCTAAGTTTTGATCCTAATTTGGACAACCCGGTTTTCAGCTCTTCATACGTAATTGTACCGCTCTGATCGGTGTCCATATTTTTGAACATTTCTTTTAGATTCTTGATTTCTTCCTCAGAAAGATTTTCGGCAATGACCTTAAAAAATCCACAAGGCACATTGATGATCAGTGCAATGCAGGTGAAAAGAAAATACACATGGGTGGGGTAATTGACTGACCTTTAGAGCAAGTTTCTTTAGCTTGTTCATTGCCCTGAATTGCTTCATCCTAGTCAGCACCGCGCTATCAATAGGTTTGTCAGGTGCTTCACCATCCTCTCTCATCCATGGATGCTCTGGTTAATATATCAAGATAGCAATTATATAAAGGTTTTGGATTAACAAGAAAAAGAAGAAACAATTTAGATGGGAATAAAATAAGTTCATGTGTTGCATTCATGTACACACATATGCCAAAAGCATTAACTGAAGATGCTTGGGTGCGGAATAATTTTTCAGGAAAAGTGAAATTTTGTCTATTCTATGAACTTTAAAGCTCTGTTTCTCACGCATGGGTAGGGGTGTCAAGTACAAGTATGGATACTACAAAATCTCAGACTACATGGGCATAGTTTTATATTTAATGTTTTAGTACTTCCTATGATAAAGGATCCCTACAACTAGTTGCGCGTGTTCAAATGTAGCGCAGCTCACATGTGAAGTGTGCACGAAATCCGAGCCAAGCAAAAGCTAGTCCACACCTAGAGGTGTACACGAGTCGAACCAAGTCGAGCTTGGCACAGCTCAGCTTGGCCACTAGCTGACCCCAGCTCGAACTCAGCTCAGCTCGGTACTCGAGCCTGACTGGCCAGCTTGGCTCGGTTCGGTCAGCAGCTCGGGCGAGTTCGAGCCAAGATCGAGCCGAGTTCACCTATGCAGCATTTTCACAAACACATGGACTGCACCTTCAAATTCTCACTGTATGTAAAACAGCAGCAGCGGTTAGGTATTTCATCAAACACCTTGTAGGCAACATCAAAATCAAGAAAAAAGGGTATTTGTTTCATATACATACCTTCCTTGCCACCGGCCGACACTTCATTGAGTCATTTCATCGAACACTCGATGAGCAACATCAATATCAAAGTAACCAAGTCAACGAATTGGTTTGATCCGAGTTCAATTCGAGTTGGGGTTTGATCCGAGTCAAGTCGAGCTCGTGCAAGCTCGAACTCGGTTCGAAATTTTTTCAAGCTCAAAAAATCAGCTCGACTCGGCTCAAACTCAGTTTCGAACCGAGTCGAATCGAGCTTTTTCGAGTCGAGTCGAGCGAGCTAACCGAGCTAACTCGGTTCCTATACAACCCTACCCAGACCATGAAGATTGCCCAGCATGAAGGTAAGGCAGTCCTAGTCCGCCCATCAGTTGGGCCAGACATGTTAGTTGACTCAGTCCTTTGTCTGGTCTAGTTTATACCGTACATTGTGGCCCTGCACAATGTTCGAATTATCTCTGATATTATCTTTATCTTCAGCTCAACGATACCGATAACACTAGTAGCAATACCAAAAACGCTGGTAGTATAAAAAATTCCAGGTATTAGCAATGTATCGCTAAGTATCGCCAACATATTAATATCACTAATGTAATCATCAATATTTTCAACTATGTAAATTATAGGTGTTGCTTGTATTGCCGATGCATCAATATCGCCAATATTTTCAACTATATAAATTCTAGGTAATACTTGTATCATAAGTGTATCGACGTTCGACGCCAACGTATTGATATCATCAAAATTTTGTTTATTATAAAAAAAATTATTTCATATTTTCTTTTCATAGGCACATGGTTGTATGTAGTATTCGATTTCTCACTGATAATATTGATAATGTCTCGATATTATAGATATCGCAACACGCACAATATTGAACCACAATCTTTCGTTTCCTTTCCAATTGTTGATGATTTCTTGATGAAATATCATGTGTTGTTGATAATTTGCAATATTGATGGACGTTTGGATGGAAGGTTGGATGGTTAAATAGGCCAGATGGGATGGTTGTACTGATTTCTTACAACAACACATGCTTTTAAGGCCCCATTAAATGACAACTTGTTATGTATGCATTCTTTTTGCAATTTTTTTATTTCTAAATATGCAAATATGTACATTTTAACATCTCTAAAGTTTTGCTGAAAATTCCACCATTTTCCCCAGGTTTCCCCACATTTTTGGTTATCACGATATTATTGGCGATATCGATATTGTTTCTATATCCCTAGCCAACGACACTTGTAGCGATACCGATACTTGGAACACTGGCCCTGCATGATGGGAGGACTGGCCCAATTCTTACATAACTAGGTCTTCATGGTAAGACCCACTATAGGCATTATTCAGAGTATCCCTGATATTATCTCTATCTCTAGCTCAACGACACCGATAACACTGGTAGCAATACCGATAATACCAATAGTATCAGAAATTTCAGGTATCCGTGATGAATCACCAAGGTATCGATATCGCCAATATATCACCAATATTTTCGGCCGTGTAAATTCTAAGTGTCGTTTGTATCGCCAATGTATTGAAATCTCCAATGTATCACCAATATTTTCAACTGTGTAAATTCCAGGTGTCTCTTGTATCGCTAGTATGTCAGCGATATTTCGATAATATCTCCAATGTATCGAGATCACCAAAAATCTATTTACTAAAAAAATCCATTTCAATTTGTTATGGGTGCATAGTTGTGTCCAATGATCAAATTGTCAACAATATTATCAATAATACAACACGAGCAATATCAAGGACAGCTATTGTTCGATGTATCCCCAATGCTATCAAAATATCCCCGATATTATCTTTATCTCCAACTCAACGATACCGATAACACCATTAGCGATACCAATAATACCAATAGTATCAAAAATTTCATGTATCCGTGATGTATCAACAAGGTATCGATATTGCCAATGTATCACCAATATTTTCAATCGTGTAAATTCTAGGTGTCATTTGTATCACCAATGTATCAATATCTCCAATGTATCGCCAATATTTTCGACTGTGTAAATTCCAGATGTCGCTTGTATCGCTAGTCTGTCACAATATTTTGATAATATCTCCAATGTATCGATATCGCCAAAAATCTGTTTATTAAATAATAATAATAAATCGTTTCAAATTTTTATGGGTGCATTGTGTGCAATCATCAAATTGTTGACGATATTATCAACAATGCAACACGAGCAAATATCGCGACCTCATTCCTTCGTCTCCTTTTCAATTGTCAACGATTTCTCGGCAAAATAACATGTGTTGTCGATTTTATGAAATATTGATAAATGTTTGGATGGAAGGTAGGATGGATAGATGGGATTGACGGAATGGTTGGAATGATTTCTTACAATAACACATGTTTTTAAGCTCCCCATTAAATGGAAACTTGTTATGTGTGCATTCTTTTTACAATTTTTTTATTCATAAATATGCATGTGTATTATATCGTCTCCTGAAGTTTCATTTAAAATTTCCACCATTTTCCCAATGTTTCCCAACATTTCCAGTTATTGACAATATTATCAGCGACATCGATATTGTTTTTGTATCTCTGGTTAGCGAAACTTGTAACAATATTGATACTTCAAACGCTGACTATAGGCAGGCACAGTAGAGTTTTCTACACACGTTGGCAACTAAGACAGGTTGCATTCATGGTGTGCCGTAAAGGTCGTTACATAAAGGTAACGGTGGCAACCATTACACGTTACAGGGTCGTAACGGCCATAACAGCGGTTATGGAAAGAAGAAGAAAAAAAAAAAAAAAAGACTAGTAACCGCCGTTAACAGCCCGTTACACCCCCTATAAAGGCCATAATAGCCCCGTAATGGTCTATTAGGGGGCAAATACAGGTTTTTTGGATTATTTTTTTCAGCGTAACGGGACAAATATAGGTATTTAGGGTTTTTTTCATTTTTTTTTTTAAAAAAAAAAAGTGAACGTAACGTCTATTACAGGGGTCGTAACAGCCATTACAACCCATATCGTAAAGGTAATAGTGGTGGTCATTATGGGCATTGTTACCGTTACGGAATACCATTTGAAGTTCACCATTAAACCATTTTGTAGGTGATGACTTCTCATTTTCTAGCAAACGCAGTAGATGGTTTAACATATTATGGAAAAAATTTATATAAATATTTGGGAGTTGAGCCATATTAAATGCAAATCCCATACATTAGTGTCCTGTTTGACGTGTCACAACAGATCTAAAGGATCCAAGTATCAAATGTTAAACCATCAGCAACAAGACATCAAGGCCACTACAGAACAGTACATGAAAAACCAAACTTTAAAATACATGCTTGCACTCACCAAGGACTTGGGCAGAGGTGATACGCTTTTTCGGATCCTGTGTTAACATCTTCCTTATGAGATCCTTTCCATGATCAGATATAGAAGGCCAGGGTGGGCTTTTGAAGTCAATTTCACCTTGTAAGATAGCATCAAATATACCTTTCTCTGTCTCTGGAGTTGATTTAGTCATCCAGGTTTCACATTCAACAATGGAAGGTTCAAAGATACAAAAATATTAGTTTCATGAGAATCCTAAAAAAATTTCTAGAAATACAAACCAAGAACTTCATTAGTCCACCCAAACCTCCATATGTACCTATACACATGATCACAAGTGGTAACATAATACTTAAAGGCATCTAGACTAGCATCAAGTGGGCCGGCCCCACTAGGAACATGATCTGGTCCAAAGATCAGGCTGTCAACTCATCGTTGACCACACATCGGAAAACAATGGATCATAGGGATTGTTGATGGTCCACATTCAACTTACATATGACCTACCGAATGACAGGACAAAAAAGATCTTTTGGCCAAGTCGCATACCCTATGTAGCATACCTGATGACTACTTGGATGACCAAGAAACATGTCCAATTGGAACAAGTGGCCATGTGTAGAAGTGTAGTGAGGTCAGTGCAGGTGGGCTTCTAGTAAAACTCCCAACACTTAGGTGCCGCTTGATAAAACTTATTTTTCAGCACTTACACGATTTAGATCCTTTGGCAAATCAGATTATTAAGTGCTTAAATTAATTTCCATTGAAAATATGGGTATTTTATTCAGCTCCCCTACATTCACTTAATGCTAAAGGCTGAACGCTGAAAGTGGTGGTGCATTACATTAAATTTTCTTTTCACTTTTGGCTAGAATATCCCTAAAATTATTTCAAAATTACATTTCAGCACTTTTTAAGTTTTAAGCACTTGACTTAATTTTCAAAGCTTCTTTTTCAGTTTATCAAACAGCACCTTGAATAGAAATTAATGATTTTACTTACCAGCCCAAAATGGGGGCACGCCACTGAGAAGAATATATAAGATGACTCCAGCACTCCAAACATCGATTTCTTTCCCATAGTTGCAGCGTAACACTTCTGGGGCTACATAGTAAGCACTGCCCACGATTTCCCGATACATTTTCCCTGGATATTTATTTGCAGTGGCATATGTATTCAGTAAAAGGGAATATTTGTTACTAAAAGTGTGATATGAGAGTGAAAACCTTACTAGCATTAATATTTTCCAACCAATGGAAACAACAAGCTTATTTAGTGCTTTAAAGAGGCTTTTATGTACAAATGAAATAGAAAGAAAGAAAATACTTTAAAAACTTCCAAGAACTGACAAACACAGGTATAGTTGTAGAGAAGGAAAAGAGAGTTACTGCCTAGGTTTGTCAATAATGTGTGCTAGTGAGTCTTGAATCGGTTGAGCCTCCATTGAAAGACATTGAAGACCGAAGACTCGAAGCATTAAGGCCTAAAGACAACAAGTAAATTGAGGTGCCTTGGTAATCCTAGCGGTAGACCCCTTAAGTTCCAAAAGAACCTGCCTCTAGATGATCCTTCACCCATAGGTAAATCCTTGTTTAATCATCCCAAGCCTTAGCCTTAAAATGAACATTATTAGCTAGGCTCATAGAGGATCAGAATTGTTGGAAACCAGAAAACACAAACAGCAGATTTCTGGAGACAGTTGATCGAATCGACAGTCCATCTAATCAATTCGATCGATCGAAGGTTTCAATCAACCGATCGAAGACGGCCAAAGCTATCTAGAAAGTAATCTGGACATTTCAAAGAAACTTTGATCAATCGAAGCAGCCGTGTGACTGACCTTCCAAGAACAGATCATCAGTTTTTCATCCAAGTCCATTTGCTTGATAATCCTTCCTTAGTGACAAATCTCGTTCTTGGCAATTTCTCAGCCAGGAATTTCTTGGGAGAGGTTTTTCTTGGGATATTATTAAGAAAATCTTGCCAAAAATATAAATATTTAAAAATATTTATTGTAAATTAATAAATACATTTAAAATTTACAATAAATATTTTTAAAATTTAAATATATATAACAAACTCCTTAGGATTTTAATATTTTCCAGTTGATATTGCAATAATATTGTTGCAAAATAAATGTGATATTATAAAATCTGCCAATATTTCAAATATCTCGGGATAATATCGTTTGGTATATTTTTCACGATATTTTCAAAATCTCAGCGATATTTGTCACACTGAATCCTTCATGCAATTTTCTCCAATGAAGTGGCAATCCATTCTTTATGGGTGCGATCCATCCACAAAGTATTGGATTCGATACTGTTGCCAACAATTGTGTTTTCATGATCATGAACATCGAAACTATTTGGCATCACCAGTTTAAGAGAATGATCATATGATCCATACAAATTCAGTAACAATCTAGGTCATTGCGCAACACTTTTTTTTTTTTTTTTTAAAGGAAGGAGAGCTTCTCATTAATCAAAATGGCCAACTACATTCGGGAGATCCCCAAGAGAAAAAAGACCCAAGGGACTCCTATCATAGGACCGAAGTATAAACAGAGCTCTATACAGAAAAAACCAAAATCAGAGAGAACCCGCAGCCTAACGACGACCCGTCTCGACTCTCGAACCATCCCTAATGGACCCGAGCCTCACCTTGTCAAGGAATAACAAACCTCTAACCTTAGTAGGAAAATTCCCATGGCAGTGAATCAGCACATTGCACAACACTTACCGTCAACACTTGATCGGGTAATATTCCTAAATTTTATTTTTCCAGATTAAAAGATATCCTCCAACAGAAGCCCATGGCATATGGTAGGTCTGATATCTACCAAACTAGCTTTACAAATATAGCTCAAATTAGTGAAACTTAAAGAACATTGAAAACCTTGCTTTTGTTACTTAATCATTTATGATAGCCTTGAATTTTTTGCACTAGACAATGGATACGTTTGAAACACCATGTTAAATGGTGGTGATTCATCCGTCGTATGTGTGACATATGAATGTTAATACCATCTCAATTGCGCAACCCAACATGGATGGAGCAACTCCCGAGACTGCTAATGATTGAATGATCATGCCAGCCAGTGGCCATAAAATGGATGGTTAACAGGAACGTGGCCAGTGACCCAAATTAAACAGGGAAATTCTCATCTGATTGGTTTGATTTGTGGGCCATGCTTGATCCACAATAAGGCCCAGGATCAAGTTGTGGTATAAACTGACATGCATGTATGCCAGTGCGTAGCAGCCACCAATTAACAGTGAATTCAAAAGTACATCAGTTCTAGTACTGAAAATTGAGATGATTACATCGTCCAGGTAGGGTTTTATGCACCTGTCCTATACAGGGCATTTCAGGTTGTCGTGAGAGATTCAATAAATTAACTAGCCATTTCTACAATGTGAGAATATTTGGTGCGGTTATATTCCGATACTATAAACTGCGTACAAAAATGCAGTTTCAGATTATTTCAGTAAATGACAATTTCGTTGTATGACTAACAAGGTCTCCTACAAAAAGACCACCCTCTAAAAGACCACCATCATCATCTAAGACTTATCCCAACTAATTGGGTCAGCATCCTACAAAAGACCATCCCATGCATTTATTAGGACTTGCGAGAATATGATTCTAGCTTGTCTTAATGCACTGAACACTTCAAGCTAAATGACGGATCTTGAATTTCCAGTGCTAATAACTGTCAATATTCTTTCCAAGGCATCATTAAAAAATTTCAACGGCTTCATAAATGGCTATTATCACCTCTCAATTAAGAGGTTACCAGCTCTACATGCTCCCCTCTCCACATGAACCTTTGGATGCAGCACACCTACCAACCTAGCAAGTGTATGGAAATGTAAGTACTGAATCAGGTGTCCCCAGTGTCAGTGTGAAGATGATCATACACCAAAATCAGCAGGTCAGCCACCCCTATAAGAAAAGAATAGGCAGTTTTAAGGAAACATGCCAATGGTCCACATTCAATGTACGTGTATCATGTATGGCCCACCAAATGAGCGAACCAGCAAGATTTTTGCATATTGTCATATTCATGGTGGAGGCCATCTTATGCACCACTCAAATGTCCCAAACAATCGCCAGGTTGGCATGTATGCCGTGCATAAAGGTGCGTCGGGCAAGCAAGCCTCCTCGAAACAACTCACAATGCACACATACACAGAGGATGGTTAAGCGATATCCAAAACATTCAAAAAGAAGGAAGTGATTAAAGGTCTAAAAGCCCTTCCTATGTCCAAGGTCACTAATCAAACCTAGTCAATAGGAGCATGCTTAAATACCATCTTCAAGACTAAATGCTTCCATGAGGCTTTTTACCGAGAGGTTTTGCTAATGTCCCTATGTCCCCAAAGATTTTAAATGACATGTGGGATGTCCAATCATAATCAGGATTGTAAGCAAGCTATGGCGAAAGAATCACGCCAATCGGATTATCTTAACGCTTTGAATGGTGCCAATTTTTTTTACAACCATCTCCATCTGTTGTTTACGATAGATCACATGGTTAGAGTCATCCAACCAAAGTGCTACTTCGGAATCATAAACAATGCAAAGTGAGATCGATTGAATAGATGTTTCCAAAATGATGATTGGACCTATTTTGATTCTCCACTCAATCTTGACAGTCCATTTTTCATGCTATTGATTGGATGTTTAGGATCATTCGATTGGTATGAGTTTTGCAATATGGTTTAATCCTAGTTGTATGAATGAATGAACAGTTCAAATCCATGACAGGTCATCCCACATATCATTTAAAAAGATTTGGGGATGTTGTTAACATACCCATGAATGTGGGGACATTGCTAACGTACCCATGAATGTGGGGACGTTAGTAAAACCTTTTGCCGAAATATTGATATTGGTGTTCTTTTTTGGCCAGATGTTGGTGGAGTTCTATTGACACCTCTTCATCTATATAACGAAATGAAACACATTTTTACATTCAGCTGCTATATGAGACCATAAGCTTATGGTGATGCCTAGAGAGTACACCTAATAGTGCCCCACAACACTTCAAAAGCACAAATAGTTCTTCAAATTCAACTTAATATTACCAATCAAACTCCATATTCAGTTCTCGCTTTTAACCTTTCAATTTCTCCATCCACTAATAGTTTTACCCTTTCTTTTTCATGGATCATCAACTGACTTTACGTTGTAGATCCATTTGCAGGGAGCTCCTACGGTTACTATCTTCTAGGAGTACAATAAAAGGCTACATACCATAAATGGCTCTTTCCAGCAACCTTGAAAGTTTAGTTACAAAAGTAGGTTTAATGGAGCACGTGAAAGAAATTTTTGAACAAGGAGTTCAATATGACTGGACATCTAAACAGTTCATGAACATCATGACAATGAGGAAGAAGCAATGACAGCTAGTTTGGATAGTGATACATGGAGCATGGATAAGACCCTGCATTTTACAGCCTGTTTGGAATTGTAAATTAGGGTGTATTTACCATGAAATATGCCATGATTAATTAAAACAGGCGTTTGCCAAGCCATCATATCCATTCCATTTTTGAGCAGTCAAAGTCCTGAATTAGTCAAACACCAGTGGTTTCTGTTCAAGGTGAGTGAGGGCAGCATAATCTCAACTCAAGGACCATTTGACCAAACGTGTGAAGGATCCACACAGTTGCAAACGTGTGAAGGATCAGAAAGGTTGCAATTCCCTCTTCTATAATCTGAATGTAAACAGCGTAACTCTTCGTAACTCCAAGGTCAAATTCCGCTGACATCAGGTTTGAAGTAAAGAATACTGTAATAATTGCTTAATTACCATATAATTCCTATATAAATTACCGATCCCAACAGACCATTACAACTCCAAGACACATACTATGTGAGCATCCCATCCTCAGAGTATTGTGCATACTGATTTAATGCCATGCTATTAATCCTAGTTTATTAAACTAACAGTCATCATGCTACATTCAACAATCTATTATAAGATATGAGATGTTCATTGCCAAATTCTTTATAATTAAAATTTAAAAAAAAAAAAAAAAAAAAAAAAAAAAATCCTGTCAGGTACTGTTTTGATGCACCCCAAAACCAGTTTCATTTGTTGAAATGTCAAAATGAAGATTGAAGCCCTATTTGTTAGACACAAAAAAATGAGTTCATCTCATTTTAGTTAACAATAATTATGTATTAGAGATCTTGATCTCTAAAACAAAATTACTGCTAACTAAAATGTGATAGCTCATTTTTAGGCATCTACCAAATAGGGCCTGAGATATTTCCATTTAGAAACTAGGTTATTTGGCAGTGCGAGGTCAGAACTGATGTGCAATCTTGATCTTATACATGCTGCAATGTGTTCCTTTGATTAGTAATGTGATGTATAATTTGCTTCTTAACTATGAAATCATAGAATCATTCAAGCAAAGAAAAGCATCAAGTCCAATCTACTGTTAGAATGAAACATTCTTTACTGCTAGAGGTATAATATCAAGTTGGTGTGTAGACACTACATACAATGCTTTGGCATCCTAGGAAAGGAATGCATGGCAGCCAAAGAAGAATCACAACAAAAATCAAAATCAAACCAGTAGAGAAACATGCGGGTGTATGCAATGTTTTAAATATCGTTATCACATAATGTATCACCCTTGGGATATGGATAAATATTGGTTATTGCATGGGATACATCGGTTGTATCGCTGTTGTTGAGAAACATGGGAACATTGGGAAATTGGTCGAATGTTTCAATGAAACTCTAGGGATTGTTGAAAAACTCATCAATACACACTTAGAAATCAAAACATTACAAAAAAAAAAAAGTGCAAATAATAGGGGTTTCCTTTGTATGGGGTCCTAATATATGTGCTTTCCAACTGAACCGAGGGAACTATATTCAAAGTCTATTCATATAATTTATTAATGTAAGAAGACATGTATGGAAACACAAGCAATACATTCAAAAGCAAAAGAACGATCACTAGATCAGGTTACATACATGTTTAATTTTGTGTTTAGATACAAAGATTGCAACTAATTTGTGAGAAATTGAGACTTTTTGTTTTTTATCAATTTTCCGCTACTTGACCCATCTCCCCCAAATCTCGAAATCGAAGTTCCAAATCCATAATTTTTCGCGAAAAACATGAAGAATCATAGATTTGTAACCATTTGACACTGGTTTAACATGGTTTACAACAAAAAATATGGATTGAAAATTGGAAATGCTAATTGGATCAAGTTGGTGGGATATATGGGTCTTGCTCCAGTGGTAGACTCTTAGGAGTTCCAACACCTGGTCAAGGGTTTAAGCACCCATAGGTGGTGAAATCCCACTAAGGTGTGAGTGTGTGGTGGTGTGTGTGCGTGGGTAAATAATAATTTATTTTTATTTTATTTTTTTAAAAGTAGGTGGGATATATCGGCACTACCTGTGCGTTTCGTATCGCACAGGTAGGATACAACATATATCATGGGATATATTGGCTGATATCATCAATATTTAAGACACTGGGTGTGAGTGGCATATGGTCGCAAGCATTGTTATAGAATTTGTCACTCGGGGTAGACTTGGCATCCCCTCACTTTCTGACTGAAGCTACTCAATTATGTCAGTCGACAGGCCAGGTTTTTGCAAATAAATCATTTAGAAATTAAAAAATAAACAATATTTTGAGATTTAATGATAAAACAGTGAGTTTCAGTGATCAGGATTAATAAACGTAGACATATATTGTGTCGTCTAGTTGTACAGTTCACCAAGATGACCATACAATCATGTGGCCCATTCTGCTTTTATTTTTGTTCAAAGTCCCTTCACTTAATGTGTACCTATCTTAGAGTTTTTGTCATTTTTGTTTTTTACTTAATTAAGATATTAGCAAGGAGGGTAGGGATGTCCCATCCTAATACCCTTTTTGACACAATCTTCTCTTCTTCTCTCCTTTCTTCTTTTGTCCTCTATTCCAAACTATGGTATCAAAGATCCACGCAATTGAGTTTGGATTTCTACTGGCTCGGTTGTCTATTCTTTCTTAAAACTCTTTATTCTTCTCTCCTTGTTATCCACCATTTTCTTGTGTAGAGAGTTTCTTATGAAACTCAGGGCTTCCTCACTTTTTGGTTTGTTAGACTCAGTGTTGTCAGAATCATGAGATTCTATACGAATCGTATCGTATGTCCGTACAATTTGAATTGTATGGATGAATCGCAAATACGATCGAACATTACAATTCATATCGATTCTCCAAAACCGACAGCGTCCGGTGCAAAATCTTTTTCTTCTTCTTCTTCTCCTTCTTGTGTGTGTGTGTGTGGGTGGGTGGGGGGGTGGAAAAATCTATCTTTTGCTACTTTTAAGAGATTTTGTGGACTTTTAGAGCTTGTAGCAGGGAATGCCAAAACGGTTACGTATCGGCCGATACGGCCGATACGTAACGGTAACGGACCGAGCCGATACGCGTTACGGGGTCGTATCGGCCGATACGATTTTTTGCACCCGTATCGGCCGATACGGGGCGTAACGGTCGACCCGTAACGGGCCGCCCGTAACGGTCAAAAAACGGAATTTTTTTTTTGCCATTTTAAGCACTGTTTTGCTGTTTTTTTTCAAATTTCTTGCTTCCAAAGTACTTCTCACCCCTTCTACTGCCAATTTCGACCAACCTTGGTTGGGTTTTTGTGATAAAAACGCATTGTATTGCGGTTTTTGTTGAATCGAAGCTCGGGGGGCCATTTTTCAGAAATTCCGAATTCGTCAAAAATAGGTATTTATACTTTTTTTAACATGTTTTGCTGTTTTAATCATGCCATATGTTGTGTTAATCATAGTAGAACATATTAATGTGCATTTTGCAGATTTGGAGTGCCATTTAATATTTTTTATTATTTTTTTTCTATTTACGCATGTATTTTTACCCTTTTTTTAAAATTCAAAAAATCAAATTTTAATGATTGTTTTGCTGTTTTAATCATGCCATATGATGTGTTAATCATAGTAGAACATAGTAATGTGCATTTTACAGATTTGGAGTGCCATTTATATTTTTTATTATTTTTTTCTATTTACGCATGTATTTTTACCCTTTTTTTAAAAATTCGAAAAATCAAATTTTAATGATTGTTTTGCTGTTTTAATCATGCCATATGATGTGTTAATCATAGTAGAACATATTAATGTGCGTTTTACAGATTTGGGGTGCCATTTAATATTTTTTAATATTTTTTTCTATTTACGCATGTATTTTTACCCTTTTTTTTAAAATTCGAAAAATCAAATTTTAATGGTTGTTTTACTGTTTTAATCATGCCATATGATGTGTTAATCATATAGAACATATTAATGTGCATTTTACAGATTTGGGGTGCCATTTAATATTTTTTATTATTTTTTCTATTTACGCATGTATTTTTACCTTTTTTTTTTTAATTCGAAAAATCAAATTTTAATGGTTGTTTTACTGTTTTAATCATGCCATATGATGTGTTAATCATATTAGAACATATTAATGTGCATTTTACAGATTTGGGGTGCCATTTAATATTTTTTATTATTTTTTTCTATTTACGCATGTATTTTTACCTTTTTTTTTAAATTCGAAAAATCAAATTTTATTGATTGTTTTGCTGTTTTAATCATGCCATATGATGTGTTAATCATATTAGAACATATTAATGTGCGTTTTACAGATTTGGGGTGCCATTTAATATTTTTTTAATATTTTTTTCTATTTACGCATGTATTTTTACCCTTTTTTTTTTAAATTCGAAAAATCAAATTTTAATGGTTGTTTTACTGTTTTAATCATGCCATATGATGTGTTAATCATATTAGAACATATTAATGTACATTTTACAGATTTGGGGTGCGATTTAATATTTTTTAAATATTTTTTTTCTATTTATGCATGTATTTTTACCCTTTTTTTTTTAATTCGAAAAATCAATTTTTAATGGTTATTTTTCTGTTTTAATCATGCCATGTGATATGTTAATCATAATAGAAAATGTTAATGTGCATTTTACAGATTTGGGGTGCTATTTAATATTTTTTTGTATTTTCGAATTAGTGACTTTATATTTTTATTTGCTTATATTGGACAGGTTTTGGAGCTTCTTAGGGTTTAGTATTTTACTTAGAACATAAAATCATCTTTATTAATATAGGTCATACAGACATACACTCATCTACCTAAACTTAAAGAAATGTCTGGGTCTGGCCAACAACAAGTGAGGATATTGGATGGCAACATTGTGAGAGGGTTGGTGGTACTAGGCACCAAATGAAGTGCAACTATTGTGATAGACATGTGACTGGTGGAATTACCCGTCTCAAACAACATTTAGCACATCGAAAAGGTCAAGTTGCGCCATGTGCCAGAGTACCGAGAGAGATAATGCTTTTAATGCAAGCTAGTCTGGATGAGTCGAAGGGTAAACGTGTTGCTGTAAAAAGAAGAAGAAAGATGATATTTTGGATGCAGCTCGACAGGAGGTGTTTGGTCCTGAATATATGGGCGTTCGTGATGAAGATATTATTGATTCTGACGAAGATTCAGATCGGGAATTAACTATAGCTAGGAGAGAGAGCTTGCGTGTAGCTCGTGAAGAGGAAGAACGTCGCCGCATGTTTGGCACGCATAGGTCAGTGCGTGATAGAGGGGGGGCAGTGGGAGTGGGAGTGGGAGTGCAACTGGAAGTGCAACTGCTTCTGTATGTGGAACTGAGGGTCTGGGGGGTAGGTTTGGTGGGTTACGACGTATGTTTGGGAGCCGACGACAAACATCTTCACGTGATGCCCCTATACGTGAAGATGAAGAAGTAAATGAGTCTAGGAGACCCTCTATTGATCCAATCCTGTTTAGGAAAGAATCAACTAAACAAAAAAAAATAAAACAAATGTGGAGTAGAACTTCCGTTGAGAAATTAGGTAGAGCAGCAGCAAAGTTATTTATACATGCTAACATACCTCCTAATGCGGCCAATTCTCCATATTGGCAGGTGGTAATTGATGCTGCAGCAGAAGCAGGTGAAGGAATAAAAGCTCCCACGGCTAAGGACATTAGAGGGAAATGGACAAATGCAGAGTATGCGGATGTGAAAGCATACGTGGCTACCTTTATACCTGTATGGCAAGCCAGAGGATGCACGATTATGTGTGATGGTTGGACTGGCCCAACCAGACGTAGCATAATCAACTTCATAGTGTACTGCCACTTAGGAACTATATACCATAAGTCAATTGATGCGTCAGAGGCAACAAAAAATGCTAATTATATTAATGAACTAATGGATAAAGTTGTGGACGAGATTGGAGAGGAGAATATAGTGCAGATTGTGACAGATAATGAAGCAACATATAAGCTTGCAGGACATATGTTAATGGATAAGAGAAAACATCTTTTTTGGTCACCATATGCTGCCCATTGTATTGATCTTATATTGGAAGATATTGAGAAGAAGAAGAATGTTAAGGAAATGGTCGAAAGGGCAAGGGAAGTGACGACGTTTATTTACAACCATAATCAAGTAGTCGCAATAATGAGAAAGTTCACGAAAGGACGAGAGTTGTTGAGGCCTGCGGCGACTAGATTCGCAATAAACTTTATAGCATTAGAGAGTTTATTCCAGCATAGGGGAGAGTTGAGTGAGATGTTCGCTTCCCGAGAATGGCTCAACACAAAACATGGGAAGAAGACATCAGGGACACCGGTCGACGTTGCGAACACCATACGGGACAACAAATATTGGAAGAAGGTTAAGGCGATCCTAAAGGTGATGGAGCCACTAATGAGGGTACTCCGTCTTGTTGAAACCGATGAAGCACCTACCATGGGCTTCCTATATGATGCCATGGATAAGGCAAATCTTGCAATTCAACGTGATTGTAGAAGTTGGGAGACTTATTGGAAGATGATCGACAAGAGATGGACAAAGCAACTCCATCACGATCTTCATGCAGCAGGTTACTACCTAAATCCTAGGTATAGATATGCCCAATCATTTGTTGCGGATGATGAAGTTCGTGTCGGGCTAAAAAATGTGATAAAGAGATTAGAGCCTGACTTAGATCTGCAAATAAAGGCGTTGAATGAATTAGATACATTTGGAAATCGCCTTGGTAGCTTTGGAGATGCTCTTGCACAGCATGCAGTATCTAGGTTGCAACCGGCCGAATGGTGGATTAATTTCGGAGAGAGTACGAAGGCTCTCCAAAAAATTGCAGTTAAAGTTTTGAGCCAGACAACGTCTTCCTCTAGCTGTGAAAGGAATTGGAGTTGTTTTGCGCTCATTCATTCAAAGAATAGGAATAGATTGCAGACTAGAACATTAGATAGACTTGTCTTCATGCACTACAATATAAAACTAAGAATGCGACGACATCATAGGAGCATTACAGCTACTGATGACGGAGACTACTGTCCAATAAACTTGGACAATATTTATGATGAGGATGACCCACTTCTACCTTGGTTGGAAACAAGGGAAAAGCAAATTGAAGAGGATAGTGAAGAATTGGAAATTGATGACCCAGAAATACGCAGAGCGCAACAAGAGAGTCGTGCAGATGTGTTGGACCCAGTAAGAGGGGCAGCGTTTATGCCACGTACGGATACGGCTCAAGATCAACAAAAGAGTACAAGCAGTGGTAGCGTGACCGTGTCAGATGATGACGACCCCCCTGCCCCTGGTGCTGGCACTTCTGGTGTTGCTTACCCCCCTATACAGCCGTCTACAGATCGCGATGACGATGAACATCGACGACGTGGTACACGAGGTCGGACTTACGAGTGTACCGAGTCACGATACAGCCAGCCGGAGGAGGGTACATCTAGTGGTGCACGGGGACCGGGAGGTCCGGAACATCAACAGGCTCATGGTTTTGGTTATTATGATGGATATTCTTATGGTCAATTGGATTATAATTATGGTGGTTATACTGAGCCTATTCCATCACATTCATGTTGGAGTAGCCCTCCCGATCAATATCCATATGATTATAGATATCCAGATTCAAATCCAAGTTACTCATCACAGCAGACGCACTCTCAATCTCAAGATTCTCAACAGCCTGAGTATGGGCACCAGTATGGCTATTTGACGGGCACTGGTGGATATCCTTACTCGGGGTCAGAGTCGTTGCCTAGTCAGGATCAGTCATCCTCTGGTTTCGTTGATCTAGTATTTCCTTCTGGCACTGGATATTATGGATATACAGCACCTACACCTATTGGACAGCCTCAGCCTGATGGTGACGATGACGATGATGTGGAGGTCGAGCAACCACAAAACAGCAGATTTTCATTTTGGTGGTGAGTCTGGTGACTTGTGATTGTGAGTATATATTTGTATTAAGGTAAGTATTTGCAGCAGACAGGTCACAACAGTATTATTGCAAGAAGCCATGTAGTCATGCACACACTTGACACTACCGAACTTGTATTTAAAATAACTCCCCTGACAACCAATCAAGTAATCCTTAATCAAGTTGCAGGGGAGTATATCAGACACTACTAATTTTTTTAAATATTCTTGACTTGAGGATGACAGGTTATAGACAGGAATCACAATCACGTGCACAGGTATGTTCGAGAAATTCCTCAAAAATAATTGCAAACACCTAATGTAAGATATTTTCATATTACATTCATTCTAATATATCTATCATTGATAGTAGATAGTTAGAAAAATAAATATATGAATTTTGTAGTCAAATTTAGGTTATCTGATTCATAAATTCATCAGACAATCCGATACAACTTCTCACCAAAGAGTGGACCGTTACACCACCGTAACCATGTTCCAATTTATAAATGAATGCATATTTGGATTGCTTAGAATATTCCGGATTTAATCCATATTTTTTTGGCAAAAAAAAAATTTTGCGCCGTTACGGGCCGTTACGCCCCCGTATCGCCGTTACGCCCCCGTATCCGTATCGGTTTTGGCGGTCACCGTTACGCTAACCGATACCGATACGGGACACCTTGGCTTGTAGGCCATAGGAGAACTAGAGAAAGGAATCAAAATGTCTTTTTCGTCGCTCAAAAAATCAAACATCGCTTGTTGCATTCGATTTCTACGTTAAAATAGGTAAGAATACATGTAAAATATTCAGTTATTCCTTTTTATTTCTTTTCTTTCATATATTGGTGAAAATATAGGTTTTTAGGAAAAGAAAATTAGAATTTTTCATTTTTTTCAGATTTCTGCAATTCTTTTTTAGGGTTTTTGTGTTTAAAAGTTATTTATATCCCCACATATATTATGATATCACTTCTTTTCTTTCTTTGTAGAGATAGTTGTGAGATTTAGTGTTTATGAGGACCTAAATAGTTTTTTTTCAGAAGTTCTCATTTATTTCAAATTTAAACTAGTTTTCTCATTTTTAATAAATTTAATATCTTCTATGTTTGTGGGGGGCATAAATAGTTGTTTTCTTAATATGTATGTAGGCTTGCCTTGTCACTTGCATGTTTTTATGACAACCCCAAGTGCAGGGCTGCGATGTAGTAATAACTCAGTGACACTGAGGTCGTACCCACAGGGACTTGCTATTGTCCAATTTCTGGAATACGTTAGAATTAGAACTAGAATCTAAACTAATTACTAAAATATGGTTTAAAGAGTACTTGTGGAAGAAACTATCATAAATAGAATACTAGAGTGCCAAGGATCCACTTATAGCTTCCCTAATGTTAAATTACTTAGTTCAATTAGATCACACAACTAAAATCGAAGTCCTATCCTATCCAGCCGAATAATGGAACAGTTAAATCATCATTCATGTATTCCAAAACAGATCTGAACTTTCATTGAATTGGTTCCCTCGTAAAGGATCAACGTGTTGTTCGCAGGGAATTCAAAGCATCTATTATGCTCGGAGTCAATGATAGATCAATGGATTTTACATACCAAACGATTGCAAAACATGTAAGAGAATATCAATAGTCTTCCTAAGCATCCAAAGTGCCCAGAGTTGACAATGGATCAAAGTAAACTGAAAATACTTCTTCATTTAAACCAAATATCAATGAATTGTTCAACATGAAAACCAAATAACTTGAATCAAAGTAAAATAAACATTAAGAAGAACTACAAGTTTCACCAAGGTATTCTATACCATTCATCTTGCATACACAAATACTCACACATATTTCACATATATACTCACACACTTACACATGTACCCACACACATGTACACTGTGTATGAACACCACACATGTATGCTCTTACATATGAACACCACACGTGACTACACTCCACACGCGTTCACCACACATGTGCATCACACATTTACATGCCGCACACCACCCACCTCACTCCACACACCCCCACAACTCCTCCCTTACACTACTCTTGTCCCCACTCTCTCCCAACATTAACCCATAACCCACTCCATTGTCCCCTTCATCTACAACAAAATAGCGATGCAGTCCCCTTAATCCCTCCCATAATCAACTTTCTCCACCCCCTCTATAAATAAGACCCTCCACCCCTCCCACTCATGCCCAAACCAAGAGAGGAGAGAGAGAGAGAGAGAGAGAGAGAGAGAGAGAGAGGCGTGGAAAGCAAGAGAGGGGAGATGGAGAGAGTGAGAAGGAGAAAGGAGAAGGGAGGAGGTGCACACATTTGCGCGCATGCGCACACACACATGTGAGTCCCTATACATACTTTCTTTTCTTTTTCTTTTTATTATTGTATGCGTTGGTTATTCTGAAATTTTCTTTTTTCCCTTTTTTTTGCAAGTGGAACCCTCAATTTGTGATTCAAATCTACCTAGGATGGATGGAGAAATTGGCATCAAATCTATTCAATTTTTTGCCATGAGAAGGGCCCACAATCTGTCCATTTTGGACAGCAAGGATGAAGCCTAAATCAGAAAATCTGTCCATTTTGAACAGCCACTTTGGACCATAAATTTGTCCCAAATCGCACCTTTAAATGGGCCAGAAAGCCACCCCAAATATGAACCATTTGATGGCCCAGAAAACTGTCCAAACCAGGACCATTGGATGGTCCATGCATGTGTCCTTTTCTAGAACTTTAAATGACTCAGATATCTGTCCAATTCTGGACCACTAAATGGCCCATTAACCAGTCCATTTTTGGACTGTTAGACGGCCCACAAATTTGTCCAAAATATGGACCTTGGATGGCCTTAAATCTGGCCAATTCTGGACCATTGGACGGTCCAGAAATCTGTCCACATATGAACCTCTGGACGGTCCAGTAAACTGGCCAAATTTGGACTTTTGGACGGTCCATAAATCTCTCCAAATCTGGACCCTTGAACAGCCATAAATATGTCCATTGATGAGCCATAAAAATTGTCCAAAATTGGGCCACATGATGACCTTTAAATCTGTCCTAATTAGACTGTAAAGAAGGCATAAGAATCTGCCCAAATCAGGACCCTAAACACACGTACAATCTTGAAGAATGAGACAGATTTTAGAATAGTTTTGGTCGTCCATTTGTGTCCAAAGGAGGGACAAATCGTGACCATTTAAATGCTCTAATTTTTGGATGAGTTGGTCCATTGTATTTCATCCAGAAATTTATAAATAAAATCTCGTAATTGTGGCCAAGATTGGACAGAAATCTGGCTGTTTGATCATTGTGGAAATCTGTAAAAAGTAAGACATATGTTGGGGTCCAAAAAGGGTACAAGTGGGGACATGAATTGGGATCTAAGTTTAGTGCAAGGCGGCCCATGTAGATCTTCTGAAGTTTTAGCCAATGGCTCGTGTACAAAATGAGGAACCGAGCGTAACTCAAGTTTGGGATGCACATTCCTTTATATCTTCAAAATTCACTAAGGCATGAAAATCCTATTTCCATCGTGTGGAGAATTTTTTGTTATATAAGTCCCTAGGATGTGAACTGTCATTTCTAAAAACTATGCGGCCCCAATTACCCACTCACATTAGCTTTTTTCAAAAAATAATAATAATAATACCATTAGTTTCTTTCTTTCAAAATTATCTATAACATTGGTTGCACATTAAGTTGGCCTTCTAATAAGTCAACAATCACCCCTAATCTGACCTACGAGTCCAAGAGACGAACGAATTACTGGAATAAAATGTGCAGCAAGACAACATGAACTGAGATTTCAGGAAAATGGCATGTCTTCCAACCTCCATACCTCGCGAACCCCTTTGAATATTGATTCCAAACTAAAACGAATAGCTATACCTCTTAATTAGCTTTCCAACAAACCAAAAATCACCAAAAACCTATGCATGAGTATTGACATCCGACAAATACCGAGGATTTCGAAGTCTGAAAATCAGGTAATTTCATACAAGAAACAATTAGAAAGATGACATCTATGTCCTACATGAAAATCTAAAACACAATTTCCATTTAGTTTAATTTATTTGATCCAATTTTGATCAAATTGACCCTAGATCACCAAATTAGACACCATATTTTTCAGTATTGGGTTATCTTAATAAAATACGGCTAGAAAGCAATCCCTCTCTAATCACACTAATTTTCTCCCAATTTCTCTTTTCCCCTCTCCTTCTTCAACATGGTACCAAAGGCAAGGTTTCCTTGACCCTAGTTCTTCTTACTACCCTCCTTTTTTCCATCCCTGCTCTCCCTTTCTTTCCCTTTTCCTTTTTTTTTTTTAATCTTCTTCCCTTAGGACTGCTGGCAGCCACAACCACGACGCCCAAGGCCACCGGCCATTGCAGCCAGGGCCTCCGCCAGCCACAGCAGCAACCACCAACCCCAACACCACCGTCAGCAATGGTAGCACCATCCGATGCTGCCACACACAGCAGCAATCAGGCTATTTAGTTGTACTGCTGATCTTTGCCGGAAACTCTGGAAGGCCTTCATCAATTGTTTTGCTTGTGTCCCTTGATGTCCAACGACACCCCTTGACTCTGCATTTTGGAGTTACAATGCCCACTCTATTATGAAGTTTGTGGCATCGTCTTTCCTTTTTTTAGTTGTGATCAGTGTTTTAAATAGCAAATAGCATGTAGCGTAGCGTTCACCCCTTTGAAGCGTGAGGCGTAAGCTACATAGCGTGTAGTGTTAGCTACACACTACTTCTAGATTTTTAATCAAGGTTGTGCTTGGTTGCACGCACCAATTCATGATATTTTGCACCAAGTTGGACTGATTAATAATGAAATTTAACAAAATTTCATTATATTTGGTGCAACCAAACGCAACCTGAAGTAATAGGAAAGGCAATGTCTAAGTATAAAGGTCAAGAAAGATTAGTGAAATTTAATACTCTTACTTATATTATTTTACTAAAAGCATTAAAATAATTAACTATTTTTTAAATAGAAAATTGTAATAAATCAAAGATAACATTAATTGATTTTAATGTTGCAGTGAAAAATAACTCGTAACGTGAGCTACGTAGTGTGTAGCTAGTCTATGTAGCGTGTAGCCTATGGAAATTATCATGAAGCATAGGCTACATGTGACTTGACCTATTTTCATGAGCTATGTAGTGTTAAGGCTAAGCTATGCTATGTAGCAGAAGCTACACGCTACATAGCATAGCTATTTAAAACACTGGACTTGTGATCTTGTTTTTGCATGTTATCTTTCCCATAGTACAGTGTATGGGAGGTATTGTGGGATGGGTGATAAAAAAGAAGCGGCAACGGATCCACTCAGCATGATCATCCAGGGTTAGTGATTACTACTTTGAAGCTCAATGGACCAAACCACCTAACTCGGTCAGAATTGTCTAAGATGTTTATTGGTGGTCGGAACAAAAATGGCTATACATCCAGCAACAAAGAGCCCAAGGAAGAAGATCTATCCCATTATGATTGAGAAAGCGAGAATTTACCAAGATGTCTTGCTGCTTCACTCCATGCGACCATGGTATTAGAAAATAGTCAAACAACCGTAACAGGCCCATTATGTAACAGTAATGGTGGGACCCGTTACGTAACAGTAATGGTGAAAACCATTACGCAATATGGGGCTGTAACGCCCACTCTGGAAGAAAATAAAATAAAAATATCTGCGGCCCATAATGGGCTGATACAGGACTGATACATTTTCTTCCTTCAACAAAATGCTTTAGCCATTACAGGCCCATAACGGCCACTGCAGCCCCTATCGTAACAGCCATAAGTTCGCCATTACAGCCACCATTACCATTTTTAAATACCTTGCAAGCAACTTGACATTAGTGGAGGATTGATGTTCTGTGAGACTGCCAAAGAAATCTGGATGCAGGTGCAATATGTACTCCCAATGTAATGATTTGGCTCATTCTTCCAATCACATAAAGAGATCACCAATATGCAACAGAGCAAATCAACTATTGAAGCATACTAATGCAGCCCTTCTTCAACAATGGCAGGAGTTGGATCATTGTATGCCAACTGTTGCAATTCCTAAAGAACCCTGCAAATGGTCAGAGAAAGGGAGAATCTTTGAGTCCTTAGCAGGCCTACATACTGATCTTGAGCCTCAGTGAGTACAGATTCTAGGGAGTCCCTACCTTCTCTCGAATTAATTTATAATTATGTCAGAAGTAATGCAGAGCATCGGGCTTCATCAGGAGTGCATAACACACCAGTTCCCAAAAGATCTACCTTTGTTGTTGAGTCCAAATCATCTCATTGAGGAAACCCAGAAAAAAGGCAACCACAGTCAACCTCTCGGAATAGTGACAAGGGTGAGTTGTTATATACTCATTGCGGTCAGTGTCAACACACCCGAGATTATTGCTATAATCTTCACTCTCATCTTCATACAAAGTCTAAGAGTGAGGAAAATAGTGTGGCGATTGAGGAGTCATCATCCTCCTTTATTGATAGAGTCCAGCGCAACCAGCAAGTTTCATTGAAAGGTTGCCAACCTTTATCCTCTCTTTCTCTTTTCGATACTTCAAGTGAACCTTCAAACTTTGGATGAAGATGAGAGTGAAGATTATAGCAATAATCTCGGGTGTGTCGACACTGACCGCAATGAGTGAGGCAAATAGTGTGGCAATTGAGGAGTCATCATCCCCCTTTATTGATAGAGTCCGGCGCCACCAGCAAGTTTCATTGAAAGGTTGCCAACCTTTATCCTCTCTCTCTTCTCGATACTTCAAGTGAACCATCAGGTATGTCTGTTAATAATGTGTCTAAGTCCGCGCCCTATTCTTGTAGGTCCAGTGCCATTAGCAAGTTTCATCAAAAGGTTGACAGGCTTAATGCCTCTCTCCTATTGATGCTACAAGTGACCCATCTGGTATATCTGCTATTCATGTGTCTAGGTCCGCACATCTTATCTTTTTTATCATGGATCCTTGATGCTGGCACCGCTGATCACATGATTGGACAAGAATGTAATTTTCTTTCATCCCCATCTTATTAAATTGGTTGATGCATCCTACTTCAGAGTTGCTGGGAAGGGATCTTATTGGCTCAATTATTCTTTAGAGTTATTTTTTGTTCTTCATGTTCCATCTTTTCCTACTAATTTGCTTTTTGTGAGTGCTTTAACCAAGCAATTAAACTATCGCATTACGTTTTTCCCTTCCCATTGTATTGTTCAGGATACACGGACTAAGATAAGGATTCGTGGTGGATGTGGAGCTCGAGTGTTGTGCCTACTTGATGTCTCCAAGTCCTTAGTTTTTCTTTTCAAAGTCAAGTTTACATAATAATGAACGTGTACAACTTTGGAATACACACATGGATCATATGCCAGTCAAGTCACTCAGAGTTTTGTTTCCAAATAATTTAGCGAGAACGTTCACCTTCAATGTGATAATTATTAATTTTTTAAACGCTATTGAACCATCTACGAGTGTTACTTCTTTTTTCCTTAATTTATTCTAATGTCTGAGGCCTTGATGCAACCAAATGGCCACACAAGCTGATTAATCAATATTTGAAGAAAAGACCCACATCTCACATGTGCACATTCCACACATGTGCATAAGAAAATGCGCACTTTCCCTTTTTAGCTCATCTCAACTTACCCTTTTCTTTCATATCCCTAAATTAGGAAATATCTCTATTTTCCATTTTTAGGAAAATCTCTACATTAGGAAACATCCTTACTTTCTATTTCTTTTAAATCTCTACAGTAGGTAATTTCCTTTGATATCTTTACATTAGGCAAGAAGTAATCTTAGATTCTTCTTATTTAAGTAATTTCTTAGTTAGGTAATTTTCAATATTTTTTTAGATCTTTGCTAGCTAGGAGTTCTATTTGTAGATTCCATAGTTTTTATTGTAGATTGCAAGGACTGATTATAAATAGGGACTATGACCTATGGAATAAGACAAGTTGATGATAATTGTTGTTGAGCTTGCTCATAGTCTTTCTTTTGTGGTCTCTAGCATTCGGCTAGAGGATTGTTAGGTCCTTTTCCACAATCTCTTTCTTTTTATTTGAGCTATTTGATTCCCCTTTAGGGGTTTGCATTAAATTGGTATCAGAGCAAGTTCTGCTCTTGGGAAACTTAAAGAAAGTAATTTTTTCATCTCAATCCCACCCTTTTGTCTTTCCCCTTCCTCAATCCTTTATCTTCCAATTTCTTTTATTTCCCTTTTCCCTTCTCAAAATCACCAAACCCTAAACCATTCCTTTTCCTTTTTTCTCCCAAATTCTTTGAACCCTAACCATACCTTAAAAAAATAAAATAAAATAAAAACTTGTTTATATCCTCTTTCAACCCTACTATATCCTAATCCTATTCCAACCCATCAATTCCTTACGCTCTCTTTTCCTTACCAAAAAAAAAAAAAAACATTCCCAAACCACATAATCTTAAATCTAGAATCCAAGCCTATAGCCTATGTTCTTGTTTAGAGATGTCATGGATAGGAAAATGTCCATACACCTCGTACAAATATCCCCATCCAGACTTTCCTACCCATCCATATCTATCACATTATTCTTATTCGGCTCATTCTAACTATGGGTCTTTTCTACCCCTATTGTCTCGAGTCTCACCCAGCTTCATATGGCTCTTTTAGAGATTCCTTTCAATGGCCCTCCAGATGTTATGAGCAATGACAACCACGTGTTGGCTACTCAAAAGCTTCCCATAGCATGGAAATATCAATGATGACCAAGAATGTTCAAGAGACCTAAGAAGAGAATTTACAAGAAGTCAAGAAGGAGATTAAAGCATTCAAGAAAAATAATGCAAATGAATTCAAGGAACTCAAGAAGTTGGTGAGAGCTTGCTTTGAGCCCTTAATTGAAGAGGAAAAGCTGTATGCTCTTCAATCTGTTTTATCTAGAGTTCCAAGAAACGACACGATTATATATAGTGTGGCAACTCCAAAGGAATCCTCCTTTGGTTGGTTGATGGATCAATGGTCAGATTGGAGAAAATTCAAGTAAAACCAAAAGATCAACTAGCGGATGATCCAATTGAAGAGACTGAAGGTTTAATAGATACGGACGATCAGGTGGTTAAAGAGATTAATAGTGCTACAATCATAGTAGCAAGCTCCATAAAGGTCAACACAATAGTAGCATCTCAACATCAATCAAGGTATGCAAATAAGAAGCCAACTATGACCAAGATGCCACAATCAACATCTAGAACGTGGACAACCAACAAGAACCAAAGGAAAAGATGGTGCATGTTTCAACACCGTATTATGCACCAGCTACCCGTTAGGCATGTAGGTCTCTATCATCAACTGCCAGAGAAGCCGAAGAAGATGCACTACAAATGAAGATCTTTGCAGGAGATTATGACTACCGATTTAAAGTTAAGGACGAGTTTTTTTTAAGCCGAGTGGAAGTGATGCAACCAAATGGCCACACAAGCCAATTAATCAAGATTTGAAGAAAAAGCCCAAATCTCATATGTGCATGTTCTGCACGTGTGCATAAGAAAATGTGCATTTTCCTATTTTAGTTCATATCTACTTTCCCTTTTCTTTCATATCTCTAAATTAGGAAATATCTCTACTTTTTTAGGCAAATCTCTATATTTGGAAATATCCTTACTTTCTATTTCTTTTAAATCTCTACATTAGGCAATTTCCTTTGATATCTTCATATTAGGCAAGAAGTAATCTTAGATTCTTCTTATTTAAGTAATTTCTTATTTAAGTGATTTCTTATTTAGGTAGTTTCCTATTTTTTTTTTCAGATCTTTGCTAACTAGGAGTTTTATTTTTAGATTCCATAGTTTTTAATGCAAATTTTAAGGATTGATTATAAATATGGCCTATGGAATAAGACAAGTTGATTGATATTTTCTTTGAGTAATTCTCATATTCATCTACGGTAATCACTGAGGGGGAGGGGGGGGGGGGGGGGGGGGGGGGGGGGCGAAGTGATCTCTAATTCAAGGCTAGAAGACTATTAAGCTTGCTCATAGTCTTGCTTTCGCGGTCTCTAGCATTTGGCTAGAGGATTGTTGGGTCCTTCCACAATCTCTTTCTTCTTTTGTTTGATCTATTTGCTTCCTCTTTCGGAGTTTGCAGTAGGCCTACTCCAAGTACTTTTGCCTCTGGTTATAAATATTTCATTTCAATTCATTCATGATTATTCCCGTTTTACTTTGACATATCTTTTTTAAAATAGAAGCAAGGTACAATCAGTTGTACAACTGTTTGCCAAAATGATTCGGACTTAATTTGAGACTCAAATTAAGGTTTCCCAGCTGACAATTCCAAGGAATACATGTCATGAGATCCATAGTTATCTCTATGAGCATGACATTAAATTCCAAACTTCTTGTCCTTACACACCTCGATATAATTGAGTTGCTAAATGCAAGAATCAGACCTTCTTGAGGTAACTTGATCCATGTTAATAGAGATGGAGGTTCCAAAGGTCTACTAGGATGAGGGAATTCTAACTACTGCTTACGTGATTAGTAAGATGCCTTCACGTTCACTCGGCAATAGTTAACCCCCTTCACAGCTTACATCTCAATTCCCCTTTGTTCAATATTCCTCCTGAGGTGTTTGGGTGTATGTGCTTTGTTCATGCGTTGGGACCTTACCGTGATAAGTTAGGATCTCAATCTTTTAAATGTGTTTTCTTCGGGTATGCATCAAGCGAAAATGTGTCCAAGTGACCTTACCGTGATAAGTTAGGATCTCAATCTTTGAAATGTGTTTTCTTCGGGTATGCATCAAGCGAAAATGTGTCCAAGTGTTATTCACTTGAAACAAAGAGGAAGTATATCTCAAAGGATGTCACAAGTTTTAAGAATGTACAACACCTAAATTCAAGGGATATTGAACTTGCCCCTTCATTTGGTGAGGCATTTCTCCTTCCTATCACAGAAGACAGCACTTGTTCATGTTCCTCATGAGTCCATAGAAAAAGCTCTTTAGGTATATACCAGCAAAAATAGAGAAGTCTTCAAAGATGATCAACCACCACCTCAACGCCAGAATCGGACAATTATTTTCTTCCTTCTGAGCCAATTCCCTCTGCAACTCCATTCAAGTTTCTAATTGCTCTTTGCAAGGCTAACCGGGTACATATAGTTTTAGAGAGGATACAAAAAATATGGTGTCCCAACTCTCGAGGGAGCACTGAAAATACAAGTATATTCTCTAACATTTATAGAACTACCCCAACTAATGCTGTGAGCTGTGAAATTACAATGCTACCCTTTAGAAAACAAAACATTTTGACAATTGGCATAGTCTCCTCTATGTAAGCCAAAACCTCAAAGAAATATCCAAAAAGCTTCTATTCACCAAAAAGCTTTTGTTCACCGTCTTACCATCAAATCGACCATCTAGATAAAACCACTTGTGCTAGATGACACATCAAGGTGCTCATGAGACCAATGCACTCTGGTCATAACTCAAAAGATTTGAGCATATAGCTCATTTGGCCGATTTACCGATTCCTTGAACTGAGGTTCGACATGGTCAATTAGTTATCTCCTAGATAGCTTTGATTCAATAAACATGAATCTCATAGAGTGGGACAATACCTAAATGCTTTGGATAATTTGACAGAGAAACTTATATATGATTATATGCTCACAAAACGAAATCCACAAGGATAGTCTTTTGAAAGGTTTAACATGGACAATTAGTTATCTCCTAGATAGCTTTGATTCAATAAACATGAGTCTCATAGAGTGGGACAACACCTAAATGCTTTGGATCATTGACAGAGAAACCTAGTATATGATTATATGCTCACAAAATGAAATCCACAAGGATAGTCTTTTGAAAGGTGTCTACAAGAGGAGAACATTGCAACCAATCAGCAAGTAAATCATGAGCGCGTGTCATCTTGTGAGTGTTCAAAGTATGTTTTGATTTATTTATTTTTTTATCAGAAGCGATTTATTTTGACAAAGAAATTCAGTATGTTCATGCGTTCACAAAATGGAATACATAATTGGATCATCCAACTGGAGCAGACTTCAGTCTGTGTACAATCCTGTATGGGGACAACAATCTGGACAGTCCGGAATGACATATATGTATGCCCATAAAAATGCACCATAGCCCTTCCAAGTTCCAACATAGATAAATAAAAAGGGCAGCCTAATCCAACAAACTAGAAATGCAGGAAATGAAAAGCAAGATTAAAATTAAAAAAAAATAAACAAAAAATTGCAGGCTATTACAAATCAGCATCTTACCCTCCTCAATGAACACGGAGAGACCAAAATCTGTCACCTTGAGTGGCGAGTCCTCCTCCTTACTGAGCAGCAAGAAATTCTCTGGCTTGAGATCCCGATGCATCACCCCCATGAAATGGCAGACGTGGACCACATTGACGATTTCACGGCCGATGGCAGCAGCAGCACGCTCCGAGTAACTACCCTTGGCAATGATCCGATCGAAGAGCTCCCCACCGGAGCAGAGCTCCATGATTAAATGGACACTGTTGTGGTCCTCATACGCGCCCTTGAATTCGACAATGTTGGGCTGGCCAGTGAGATGCTGCATGATGAGGATCTCTCGGCGCACGTCCTTGATATCTCTCTCGTGGACAAGCTTGCGCTTGGAGATGGATTTGCAGGCATATTTGAGGCCAGTGGACTTCTCAGTACAAAGATGGGTGACCCCGAACTGGCCGTGGCCCAATTGCCTCTCGAGAGTGAAGAAGGAATTGACATCCGATAAGGGCTTTGAGAGGATGTTGCCAGTGTGGGAGGATGTTGCGGCTGAGCTTAGGAGTGATAAGTGCTGCTGTTGCGGATGAGCTTTCTTTTGTTGTTGGTGTTGTTGTGGGTATTGCTGTGGGCGGAGAGGAGAGGATTTTTGCGGGGGGGATGAGATTGGGATTTCATGCGTTTTTGTGAAGCAGTTACCCATTTTAGGAAATGGTTTTGGTTTTCGAAGTCTGCTCCAGACAGATTTCTTAGCAGAGAAAGAGCTTTCATGGCATACATAAAAAAGGAAGCGTAGAGAGAGAAAGAGAGAGATTCGAAGCGTGTTGTTGTAAGCTGGTGCACTTTGCGATGGGGAAATTTTCTAGAAATGTCCTCGACAATTACTCGTTTTACAAATTGGTTTAATACGCGGGAAGTTTGAAAGGCGAGGACATTATTGTCATGCGAAAAGCTTGGTTCGAAATTCGAACCGCATAAAAGAGCGGATCCTGGCATAATATAATTGCAATGCGCGTGCACACCACTTAGCGTTCAATTGCAATATATTCTCTCAATCGAACCTGTCAAAGCTGTGGGTGTGGGTCCCGTCTACAATGGGACCTCAACAGTCCAAATTCAACGACTGTCTGTCTATCACTTGGAGACTTGTGATTTCAAGCAATCTGCTGTCTGGCGTGTGAGACACCACTACTTAGACGCTTGGATTGATGGATGTGTGAGCCACGTGGCAGATAATGTGTACATGTATACATATGTTCGCACTTTGTCAGAGTATATTTATCCCGGCCTATCCCTTACTCTGGGCCCACCGTGATGTATATGCCTTACATCCACGACGTCCGTTCGTTTTTACACGCGCGGCGGGGCCTTGTTCTGGAACACTTGCTCGCGAGAATAGCAACAGCGCCGACGAAAGCAAGCCGCGTGATACCAAAGCTCGACCAGGGTCCACGGCTGGTCTACTCCCGTCCTTTAAGCTGCAAGGATCATGTTTCCGCGTTGGTAGAAAACGCGCCAACAAGACACTTATCAACGGGCTTTCACAGGGGAGAGAATTATGGACGCGGAATGCTTTCTTACCCTGCCAGGGAAGCGGATTGGATACTGAACGCTTCAGTGGCCAAAACGCTACTGAAGTGAACGTGGCAAAACGCCATTGGTTAGATACCAATGGCATGTTCCCAGGATATAAATGTTACTCCGTTAGATCCGTTAACAGATCTTTCTCCGCTTCCGCCGTGCACCCAGTCGGCCATGAAATCGGAGAAAATTCAGTTGAGCCCAGTGTGAATTTATGTGATTTATCACACCTTCCGTCTGTTTTTCCATCTAATTTCAAGCGTTGAGCCCAAAATTGAAGCTTATAAAAATTTCAAGTGGACCATACCACTGGAAACAGTGGAAATAATGATATCCACTGTTGAAACCTTTCTAGGCCC
Organism: Magnolia officinalis; assembly: GCA_021015155.1. Classification (NCBI taxonomy): domain Eukaryota; kingdom Viridiplantae; phylum Streptophyta; class Magnoliopsida; order Magnoliales; family Magnoliaceae; genus Magnolia; species Magnolia officinalis. Next base: position 51,542,373 of record JAJHSJ010000006.1, read on the forward strand.
CACAGTGATGTTTATTTTTCATCCAAATTGTTCAAAGGATAAAAAAATATGGAAGAAGGTTAAAATATATATAATCTTGACCCAAAACTTTTGTGGCCCCCCAAGAATTTTTCAACGGGTATAAATTCAATTCACACTGTTTCCTTTGGTGTGGCCGATTTTAGCCTTTTATATGCTTGGGTTTTGACATAAGTGTAAGTGTTATGATCTCATGCTCCTTTGGTTGTCAAATTTTGTGTGCCAAAACATCTATCGGTGTTCTGTACTTGTATGATCATTTATTGGAATTCAAGACACCTCAAAACGCTACATGTTGAAGCCTCAAAAAGCTACATGTTGAAGCCTCAAAAGCTACATGTTGAAGCCTACATTTTGAAGCCTCAAGAAGCTACAATGTTGAAGTTCAAATCTAAAGATCTCAAGCATGATATGGTTCAAGATCTCAAGCCTGATATAATTCAAATTATCTACATTCGTTGAATGGTTAAAGTTCAATGTCCATACGACATGGTTCAGGTTTGAATGACCTTAGGTTGACCCTTTAAGTAGGTCACTTTGGATACATTAATCAAATATTTATTTTTCGCAAGGTTGGTCTATTCTACGACCAGTCCTAGCTCTTGTTCGACCAGTCCTAGCATTGGTTCGACTAGTCCAAGAAATTCCACGACCAGTCCTAAGTAGTTGAAGATTTTTCGAAATTTTTGGTACGCCCACGACCAGTCCTGGAGGTCCTTCGACCGGTCGTAGGTGTGGCTTCGACTCGTCCACGACCAGTCGTGGAGCTACGACTTAAAGTCCAGCAACGAAATCACTGGTCCTACGACCAGTCGTAGGTGACCCACGACCAGTCGTAGGGTACTCACGACCAGTCGTAGAATGGCTTTCAAAGATCGCGCTTATTTTTTAAAAAATCTGTTAGTGCTACGACCAGTCGTAGGTTTCTAAGACCAGTCGTAGGAGCGATTTCTGCTTCTATAAATTGAACACGAAATTCAGAGTTTTAATAACTTCAACGCTATTCAATTCAAGATATTTTCAAGTGATCACTCTGAGATAAGTTTGTGTTTATTTTAAGCTAGATTGTGCTTATTTAATATTCCTTTTTTGCTAGCTTATTTAATTTGATTTTGTTTCTATATTCCAATCTTATTTGAAAAGAGGAATTATCTTATTCCTTCTTCTTGGAATCAAAATCAAATATAGCTACGCCCAACGAGTTAAATCTAAAATCAATTAGAATTTAGAACCCTATGAATGTGAGTATTGGAAATTGAACTTTGACATTCAAATCATCTACTCCGATTGGTTCTACCGGGCTGCTACGAAAAAGGAGAAATTCAGGTATTTTACAATTCTGTAAAATTCATTTACTTTTGGTTTTGTTTGAGGTTAAGCCAGAAAAATCTCATTGTATTGGTTGTCTGAGGAAAACCAGAAAACTCAGAAAAGAGGGGTTTTTGAATTGTGTAAGCCCAAGTGAAAAAGACACAATTGTAAAGGTTTTTGGTGAACCTGTGAAAACCTATTTGTTAGTGAACGCTAATATCCCCTGTGTGAGGATATTAGGAGTGGAGTAGCTTTTTGTGTGGCTGTTGGAAAACAGTTGGTGTACACACAAGCGAACCACTATAACTCTTTGACTTGTTGTTTGAATGCTTGCTTAATTTTCATATCTTTTTTCATTTGATTGTGTGGAATGTACAAGTGGATGTGAATGTTGTAATTATTTACATTTCAAGCAAGTGTGGGGATTGTTGTAATAATTTAGATCTTACTTCTGCATTTAAATTCAATTCCTTGCTATTTCATTTACTTATATTAATATTGAGTCCTTGATCCAAAAGAGGTTCTAGAAATAAGGTTGTCCTACCATAAGCCCTTGTTGATTATGGTGTAAGGTTGTCCTTAGAACTGAATTTGCATCAATCTCTCGATATCTATTTATCAAGGTGATTTAAATTTAGCTTTGTGAATTGATTCAAGTTGTAAGGCTATTGGTTTATTTTATTTCCGCTGATTTTTATTTTAATTTGGCATAGTCCTATTCACCCCCCCCCCCCCCCCCCCCCCCCCCTCTAGGACATATAGCTTGGCCTTTTCAAGTGGTATCAAAGCCTAATAGCTCATATTTGTTGCTTTTTATTTGGATTTATTTCCTGAGCTAACAATCTAAGCTATATAAAAAGATGTCAAATTTTGATAGCCTTTCAGTTACTAGACCTTCTCCCTTTGATGGCTCCAACTATGCCTATTGGAAAGCCAGAATGAGAATCTTCCTCAAATCAATGGATGAAAGTGTGTGGCAAGCCATAGTGACTGAATGGAAACCTCCTATCACGGAAGTAACTGGTGTTGATGGTTCAAAATCTATGAAAATTACACCGTATTACCAATGGACCACACTTCAGAAAAATAAGAGTAGTGCTAATGCTAAAGCACTAAATGCTATCACTTGCGCACTATCACCGGATGAGTTCAAAAGAATCATATCCTGTGATACTGCAAAGCAAGCTTGGGATATTTTAGAAATGACACACGAAGGTACATCAATTGTCAAGAAATCTAAAGTCCAACTCCTCACAACTAAATTTGAAGAAATTCATATGGAGGAAAATGAAATGTTTATGGACTTTTACACTAGATTGAATGACATTGTGAACTCAATGTGGGGTCTTGGCGATAAGATCCCTGAAAGTAAAGTGTGTGCAAAAATACTACGCTCTCTTCCTGAACGGTTCAATTCTAAGGTAACCGCAATCCAGGAACTTCGTGATACGGACAATATGAAGGTAGAGGAATTAGTTGGTTCTTTACAAACCTATGAATTAAGTTTTAAAGCTCCTAAAGGTAAGTCTATTGCTTTGAAGTCATCTAAAAGTATTATTCAAGAAAATTCAGATTCAGAAAAGTCTGAAGATGATATGGCCCTTTTGGCGAAAAAGTTTTATAAGATTTTCAAAAGTAAGAAAAGAGTCGATTTTCAAAAGGCAAATGAAAAGAAACGTTCCAAACCTAAGTCTAAAACTTGGAAATCATTGAAAGATAGTCAATGCTACAACTGTCAAGAATATGGGCATTTAGCAAACAAATGTCCTAAAAAGGACAGATTCAAAAGGAAGGGTATGTTGGCTACTTGGGATGAATCGTCTGATTCTGAAGCTACTTCTGAGTCAGAAAATTCAGAAACTGAGTCGGGCAGTGAACTTAAGGCCCTTATGACTCTAGCCAAGTTTACTTTTTCCGATCACGATGATTCAACAAGTGAAGAAAATTTGGATAGTGATCATGAATATGATGAAGATCTTCAAGATGCTTACAATGCCTTATATAAGGAAAGTTGTAAAATTGCTGTCAAACTTAAACTTCAAAAAGAAAAGTTTTATAAACTTAAAGAATGTTTTGAAACTCTTATTTTAGAAAAATCTCAAATTTCAGATAGTTTTGAAAAGTCTAAGTGTGACCTAGAATTCAAAACCTCCCTAATTGAAAATTTGAAATCTGAAAATGAGAAGCTTAAAAATGAAGTATCTTCTCTTTTGAGTTTGAAGGACACATGGAGATATGCCCAAGGCGATCCAAAATTAGAAAAATTGTTATCCGGATCAAGAAAATGTGGCGATCGATCCGGGTTGGGTTATGATAAAAATACATCTCCTAAACAGAAGAATACTCCTTCCAATTTTGTGAAAGGAGAGACTTCTAACTCAAAAGGAAAAGGTAATAGTCAAGTTTTTTCTAAAAATACAAAAACTTTTCCTAAACCCAAAAGCAGCTATTTTAAAAATCAGATTCGAAACCCACTAGCTGAAAAAATTATTGATTTATTAAAGGAGCTATTAAAATCTAATTCTGTAGGTCACTCCTACAACTATAAACATAAGAAGACCAATTATTCTCCTAAACCTAAAACTGTACTGAAATGGGTTCCTAAAGCTGTCTGTTTGGTTGCTCACACTGCTTTCAAAGCTACAAGCCATTCGAAATGGTACCTAGACAGTGGATGCTCCAGACATATGACAGGCGACAAAGCACTATTCACCGATCTTAAAGATATGACTGATGGGTCAGTCACATTTGGTGATGGTAGCAACTGCAAGATAATTGGCAAAGGTACGGTCCAACTCTATAACCTTCCCTTATTTAAAAATGTTTTATATGTTGAGGGTTTTAAAACACAACCTGTTGAGCATATCTCAAATATGCGATAACAACCATAATGTTAAATTTTCTAATCAAGGTTGTGAAATAATAAATGAAAAGGGTTCTGTAATATTAACTGGTCGCAGAACTTCTGAAAACTGCTATATAGTAAGCGATAGTAGCTCATCTAAACAAATGTGTTACATGGTCCACCGATGAGACAGAATTATGGCATAAACGCCTTGGACATGTACACTATCGAAATTTATACAGATTGAGCAAAGGTGAACTAATTAGAGGTCTACCTAAGATGCAAAAAGTAGACAAGATTTGTGGTGAATGCCAGTATGGTAAACAAACTAGGAGCTCTCACAAAAAGGTGAACTCCAATACCACCACAAGACCACTCGAGCTTCTCCACATGGATCTTATAGGACCAACAAGAACGGAAAGTCGAGGTGGCAAAAAATACATCTTAGTTATTGTAGATGATTATACAAGATTCACTTGGGTTTCATTCTTGAGAGACAAATCAGAAACCCTTGATGAAGTGAAAAAGATTATAAAACGGATTCAAACTGAAAAAAGTTCTCAAGTCAACAAGATCCGTAGTGATCATGGATCCGAATTCGAAAATAGCGGTTTTGAGAAATTCTGTAGCGATCAGGGAATATCGCATGAATTTTCTGCACCTAAAACTCCTCAACAAAATGGAATTGTCGAGAGGAAGAATAGAGTGCTTCAAGAAATGGGAAATGTTATGTTAAATAGCATGAAGCTCCCTAGGAATCTATGGGTTGAAGCAATGAATACAGCCTGCTACATTATTAACCGTGTTTATATCTGTAAAACTAATAATAAAACGGCTTATGAAATGTGGTTTGAGAAAAAGCCTTCTGTCAAATACTTTCGAGTTTTTGGCAGCAAGTGCTATATTTTGCGTGACCGTGAAAATTTGGGAAAATTCGACACTAAAAGTGATGAAGGGATCTTTTTAGGGTATCCTTTAAACAGTCGTGCATATCGTGTTCTGAACAACAGGACCAGTGTGATTCAAGAGTCAATAAATGTTGTGATTGACGATCTTTTGAATACACCTGTTCCTAGTTCAGATAATGATGAAGTGCTTATACTTGAAAAACAAGAAACTTCACCAAGTGAACCTAATTCTGATTTTAGGACTGTTAAAGATCATCCAACTTCTCAAATACTTGGAAACCCTCTCACTGGTGTGCGCACTCATAGACAATTAGAGGACATATGTAACTACGTGTGCTTTACATCCCAGATTGAACCGGTTAACGTAAAAGAGGCACTTTCGGATAAAAACTGGATTCTTGCGATGCAAGAAGAGCTTAATCAGTTTGTCAGAAATGATGTTTGGTATCTTGTTCCTAGACCTAAAGATAAACATATTATTGGAACAAAATGGATTTTCAAAAACAAATCTGATAAACTTGGAAATATCATTCGAAATAAAGCAAGACTAGTTGTACAGGGTTATACACAAATTGAAGGTATTGACTATAATGAGACATTTGCCCCTGTAGCTCGTCTTGAATCAATCAGACTTTTTATCTCCATTGCATGTTTTAGAAAGATTAAAATTTATCAAATGGATGTAAAGAGTGCCTTTCTGAATGGTGATTTACATGAAGAGGTATATGTTGAACAACCAACAGGGTTTGAAGATCCTAAATTTACTGATCATGTGTATCGTCTTAAGAAGGCTCTCTATGGTCTGAAACAAGCTCCCAGAGCATGGTACGAAAACTGACTAAGTTTTTACTAAGTCATAATTTTCAGATGGGATGTGTTGATAAGACACTCTTTGTTAAGAAGTATAACGATGATATTCTAATGGTTCAAATATATGTTGACGATATTATTTATGGATCAACCTGTACTAATATGACTGTTGAGTTTGCAGATTTGATGAAGTCTAAATTCGAAATGAGCATGGTTGGTGAATTAAACTATTTCCTAGGGTTGCAAGTAAAACAACAACCTAATGGAATTTTTATCTCTCAAACTAAATATGCTCAGGGCTTAATCAAGAAATTTGGATTTGAGAAAGGTAAAAATTTTGATACTCCTATGAGTACAACTTTGAGACTCTCAAAAGACTCTGCAGGTAATGATGTGGATCCTAAATTGTATCGTAGTTTGATTGGTAGTTTACTTTATCTGATTGCTAGTAGACCAGATATAGCCTTGAGTGTTGGTATTTGTGCTCGTTATCAATCAAATCCTAAAGAATCTCACTTAACTGCTGTTAAGCGGATTATGCGATATGTCGCAAGTTCTACTAAACTTGGTCTCTGGTATCCACATGAAACTAATGTTCAATTAGCCGGGTATGCAGATGCTGATTGGGCTGGAAACATTGATGATAGGAAATCAACCAGTGGTGGTTGTTTCTACATTGGAAATTGTCTTGTTTCTTGGTTTAGTAAGAAGCAAAGTTCTATATCGCTATCAACAGCTGAGGCTGAATACATTGCTGCTGGAAATGCATGTACTCAACTTGTTTGGATGAAACGAATGTTGAGCGATTATGGAATTACTCAGGATTCTATGATTTTATTTTGCGATAATTCCAGTGCAATAAATATCTCTAAAAATCCAGTTCAGCATTCACGTACTAAGCATATTGATATTAGATTTCATTACATTCGTGAATTAGTGGAAGAAAAGGTAATATGTTTGGATTACATTCCAACCGAGACTCAACTTGTTGACATTTTCACTAAACCGCTCGACAAAAGCAGGTTTAATAAATTAAAGTTTGATCTCGGTATGTGCAATTTAAATTGAATTTGCATGATTTAGTGTATCATAATGTACATAAGTTTGATGATTTATTTGCTTAAATTTGAAATTTATTTGAAAAAAAAAATTTGCAAATTTTGAGTCGTACTCGACCAGTCGTGAGTGTACACGACCGGTCGTGCTACGACCGGTCGAACACGTACACGACCGGTCGTGAAACTCGGGATTTCACTTTAATTTGGGGATTTTGACTCTTCTTCCTCATTTCTTTTTTCCCACCAACGGCTCTAGCTACGACCGGTCGAACCCACCTTCCTAGTTCTTCAAGGTTAGTGGTTCCTTTGCATTTTTATTATAGATTCTTGATATTAGTGTTTCAAATCACTCTCTTGTTGAATCTATTGGGTCGTTCATTGCAAGATTGGGGTTTTATCTTGAAAAATCTGATCTATTAAAACCTCATCTTTTCTATCTTGCATCTTGTTGTTTCTTTGAAATCCTCCATTAAGAATGGATGCTAGAGGTAAAAAGAAAACTACTAGAGGTTCATCTTCTTCTAGATCAACTTCTATTGTACAACGTCATCTTCGGTCTCCCGAAAATGATCCTCAAAATGTTCGGGATTTGCGTATGCGAAATATTATTGTTGAGCGTCCTGTGAATGTTAATCACATTGCTTCATATGGTATTCCTACTCTGTTGGAATCTGTGGGATGGGATAACATCTTGCATTGGGGTGGACCTGCATACCAGTCCATTGCCCAATCCATGTTTGCATGTATCTGTGATTTCTCTCTTGAGAATTTAATTTTTAAAGTTGATACTCAAGAAGGATTGTTTGTAGTGGATCGACATTTGATTGCTGATATTATGGAAATACCTGTCAATGATGAGAGCATTCCAATTGGTATTTTACATGACAGTCTCTCTGAATCTGAACGTAGAATGCTTACTAGAGATTTATGTAATTTGGATGTTCATTGGACTCATAAAGGTCATGCACTTCCCTCAAGATTTTTGTTACCCAGACACAGAGTACTACATAGGATTTTCATCTCTAATCTTTATCCTCGTGCTGGCAATAAAACCGAACTCACTGCTTTTATGGTTCGTGTTTTGCATTCTGTCATTTCTGGTGCAAAAATTTGTTTACCTTCTTTAATTTGTCATTCCATTATTCTGTCTCGTCAACATCCTGGACATAGTGATATACCCTTTGGTTATTTGTTGACTATGCTGGCAAATCATATGCTCGTTGCTATGCCTACTAGAGAAAAACCCATCCATCATCTCCCTTTTAATAATTCAAATCTTAACAAGATGACTTTAGAATTGGCTGATAGCCAAGTGGATGCTGGTGGCGGTGGTGCTGAAGCAAGAGATGCTGGTCAAGCTGGTGATCCTACTGAAGACGTGAATATGGATGATTTATTTGAAGAACTTGAGTCAGACTCGGCTGATGATCCTGATTTTCAGCCCTCTGATTTTGATGAGAGATTGAATTCCCTTCAAGAGCAAGTGGCTCAAATTCGTGTTACCCAAGATACGCAATTCTCTTATCTACGCAAATATATGAGGCGTATTGCTAAGGGTTTACACAAAATTGATCCTTCTAATCCTGCTCCATCCTCTGGTTCTGATTGAAGGTTTTACTAAGTCTGTAATATTTGTTTCTAACTTTACATACTCACTGACTTTTTGAATTATGCACTAAAACTCTCTTGAATCTATATACTAACTGCTATATTCATTATTATTGCTGTTCTTCTTCCTTTGTCATTTTGTGACAAAAAGGGGGAGAAGTTTTGGGAGTTGTGCTCCTAGTATCTATTACTCAGGGGGAGTTAAGTTTCTCAGGGGTACCTATTACTCAGGGGGAGTTAAGCTTCTCAGGGGTAGTTATGAGAATGATGCTAGTTATGAGAATGATGCTAGTTAGATGCTAGTTAATTCTTATGGGAGAATGATGCTAGTTATTTCTTATCATATATATCTGTGCATGCTTCTCTATTGTTGAACTTGTTGTGAATATGTAGTGAGAGTACTTCGTTTCAAATTGAAGTATTATTATTTGGGTGTTTTGTCACAAATTTGACAAAGGGGGAGATTGTAAGTGTTATGATCTCATGCTCCTTTGGTTGTCAAATTTTGTGTGCCAAAACATCTATCGGTGTTCTGTACTTGTATGATCATTTATTGGAATTCAAGACACCTCAAAACGCTACATGTTGAAGCCTCAAAAAGCTACATGTTGAAGCCTCAAAAAGCTACATGTTGAAGCCTACATTTTGAAGCCTCAAGAAGCTACAATGTTGAAGTTCAAATCTAAAGATCTCAAGCATGATATGGTTCAAGATCTCAAGCCTGATATAATTCAAATTATCTACATTCATTGAATGGTTAAAGTTCAATGTCCATACGACATGGTTCAGGTTTGAATGACCTTAGGTTGACCCTTTAAGTAGGTCACTTTGGATACATTAATCAAATATTTATTTTTCGCAAGGTTGGTCTATTCTACGACCAGTCCTAGCTCTTGTTCGACCAGTCCTAGCATTGGTTCGACTAGTCCAAGAAATTCCACGACCAGTCCTAAGTAGTTGAAGATTTTTCGAAATTTTTGGTACGCCCACGACCAGTCCTGGAGGTCCTTCGACCGGTCGTAGGTGTGGCTTCGACTCGTCCACGACCAGTCGTGGAGCTACGACTTAAAGTCCAGCAACGAAATCACTGGTCCTACGACCAGTCGTAGGTGACCCACGACCAGTCGTAGGGTACTCACGACCAGTCGTAGAACGGCTTTCAAAGATCGCGCTTATTTTTTAAAAAATCTGTTAGTGCTACGACCAGTCGTAGGTTTCTAAGACCAGTCGTAGGAGCGATTTCTGCTTCTATAAATTGAACACGAAATTCAGAGTTTTAATAACTTCAACGCTATTCAATTCAAGATATTTTCAAGTGATCATTCTGAGATAAGTTTGTGTTTATTTTAAGCTAGATTGTGCTTATTTAATATTCCTTTTTTGCTAGCTTATTTAATTTGATTTTGTTTTTATATTCCAATCTTATTTGAAAAGAGGAATTATCTTATTCCTTCTTCTTGGAATCAAAATCAAATATAGCTACGCCCAACGAGTTAAATCTAAAATCAATTAGAATTTAGAACCTTATGAATGTGAGTATTGGAAATTGAACTTTGACATTCAAATCATCTACTCCGATTGGTTCTACCGGGCTGCTACGAAAAAGGAGAAATTCAGGTATTTTACAATTCTGTAAAATTCATTTACTTTTGGTTTTGTTTGAGGTTAAGCCAGAAAAATCTCATTGTATTGGTTGTCTGAGGAAAACCAGAAAACTCAGAAAAGAGGGGTTTTTGAATTGTGTAAGCCCAAGTGAAAAAGACACAATTGTAAAGGTTTTTGGTGAACCTGTGAAAACCTATTTGTTAGTGAACGCTAATATCCCCTGTGTGAGGATATTAGGAGTGGAGTAGCTTTTTGTGTGGCTGTTGGAAAACAGTTGGTGTACACACAAGCGAACCACTATAACTCTTTGACTTGTGGTTTGAATGCTTGCTTAATTTTCATATCTTTTTTCATTTGATTGTGTGGAATGTACAAGTGGATGTGAATGTTGTAATTATTTACATTTCAAGCAAGTGTGGGGATTGTTGTAATAATTTAGATCTTACTTCTGCATTTAAATTCAATTCCTTGCTACTTCATTTACTTATATTAATATTGAGTCCTTGATCCAAAAGAGGTTCTAGAAATAAGGTTGTCCTACCATAAGCCCTTGTTGATTATGGTGTAAGGTTGTCCTTAGAACTGAATTTGCATCAATCTCTCGATATCTATTTATCAAGGTGATTTAAATTTAGCTTTGTGAATTGATTCAAGCTGTAAGGCTATTGGTTTATTTTATTTCCGCTGATTTTTATTTTAATTTGGCATAGTCCTATTCACCCCCCCTCTAGGACATATAGCTTGGCCTTTTCAATAAGACTTTAAGATTATCTTATAAAATGGATGGACAGGATAAAATACATAAATTAAGGTGGAGCCCATAGAGTTTACTCAGTATGCAATCCGCTTCCCATGGCCACGTACCGGTAAAGTCCACGTACATTTTTTCTGGACGCGGAAGTTCCTGGGAACCCATGTGGGGCCCACTATGATGTTTGTGAGAAATCCTCCCCTTCCATCCGTTTTTTGAGTTCATTTCAGGACTATGATGCCAAAAATGAACCGTATCCAAAGCTCAAGTAGGCCATACTAAAGGAAAATGTGGTTACGGAAATTCCTTCCGTTAAAATCTACCTGGGTTCGACAGTGATGTTTATAAGCCATCCGTACCATTAATAACTTCATTCCTACTGGGATGAACTGAAATAAAAAATATTAGCATGACTCAAAACTTTTGTGGCCCACGAATATTTCAACTGTGGATGTTCAATTATCACATTTTTGGCCCACTTGAGCTCTGGAAACGGTTCATTTTTGGCTTAATGTCCTGAATTGAACTCAAAAAATGGATGTACGGGTAGGATTTCTCACAAACATCACAATGGGCCCCACCTGGGTTCCCAGCGCAGAAACTTCCTATGAAAGTCTTTGGTAAGAAATCCACGTCCTTGTTTTTTCTTAAGATAAATAATTACTTGTGCGTGGCCGAGTGTGTTCACGACCTAAGCGGAAATCATTCGTGAGGGATCTCCGTTTTTATTGGAAGGGAATAGCAGATTGGCATCCACCAATGCCATTTTGCCATGTCACTTCAATAGCCTCTTGGCTATTGAAGCGTTCAGTATCTAATTCACTCCCCCTACTGTAACGTCTCAGAAAAATCCGTACAAAGACCCGAGTACCACCTCAGGCAGAAATCACTAAGGACCAAATCTTTTAGAAATTAGACGAAAATTAATTAAGGGTTAAACTGAATTAAACGCTAGATTAGCTTGAACAGCTTTCTATATGATCTGTAAGGCCCAAAACTAGTAGAATCGCTAACACTACATTGCCTAAAATCCTAGGATCAATTTCTAAACCCAATTGCCCTCAGGAGCACATTGAAACTCCGTATCGGATCTGGACCGCACGTCAAAAGTCTGATGACCACGAAACTATACCATTATGACCACCTTGTTGGACTTGACAACCATCTCGGAAATCAAGTCCTAATAGTATCCAGAAATGCACAACTTGAGCCCGGAGTGAAGTGTGTGAGAAACGCGAATATTTTTAGAAAATGAACTCATATTTAAGTGAATTGGACCGTTTGCTTGTAGGCCAAATTTAAGGCTTCAGACTGTCAGAATCTGACCCAAATATACCCTCAAATCAGGAAAATTTTTCTACACAGGTCAGTGTACTTGTGGTCCTGATCGAGTGGCGATGACTGTTGAACTGAAACTGGTCCTCCACGGTCGATCTCCAAACCCGATCGGACTGAAAACTGAACCTGGCATAGATCCATTGCCAGGGAACTTTCCCCGGAACGTATGCAGAAAAGGGGCCTCCAAATGAGCTTCGTTGGCCCGAAACAGCCAACTTTTGGCTATAACCTAAGTATACCATGACCCTAGGGCCATTGAGGTCATGTAACGCCCTGAAAATCGAGGGTCGAGCAAAGCTCAACTCCCGAGTTCCAACGCATCACTTATGCAACATAGATAATGATGATTATGATGAAAGCATTGAAACATGAATGGGATTATACCAAAACAGCATATCATACTCCAGAGACAGTTAAATTTGCAAGCAGAAAACTGTGATAGATATATAAAATATATAAACTATAGTAAGTCTCCAGAGTATGATAAGGTTACCAGGTTAATTAATTACAAGTACATTTCAAAATATACCAAAGGTGTAGTGTCATCTAGTCAACATCCCTGTAATCCAGTCGATCAAGACACGACTCACATGAAGCCGCCAAAAAATAGCATATACGATAAAGCATCCTCGTCGTCACAGAAGTCTGGCTCCGCCTCAGGAGCAGCGTCGCCATCTGCAATCAGAAAAAGTCTGGTAGGTGTCCGGAATACCGTCCCGTAATGTGGGAGTGAGTGATCAACTCAGTGGAACAGTAAAACATAGGTTAACATGTTATCAAAACAGTCAAGCAGTAATGATAAAGCAGTACAATCAACAATCCTAAGTACTCTTGTTAATGCAAGTATGAAATGTTGTCATGATGCATGCCCTCGCCAACATACTCCCTCTTGCGACACCATCTTACGTCCGCGGCATGCTTTCATCTCTCAGTGCTCCACATCTTCCAGGCACATGCAGTGCGATATGAACATGATTACCGAGTTGTTATTAGTCCTTTTCATATAGCAGTATTGGGAAACTAAGGTACCTTCCTTATATCATTCCCAAACAATGATCCATTCTAGGGTTGTCAATCCTAGATAATTTCATATGATAGTGTGGTTCTAGGTCGCTGCAAGGGCTGTCAGGGCTGTTACACGGAATCGTTGCACCACTTCCCCATCACCTTATCAATACAGGCCTAGTTTATACTCTGTTTACTATGGGAAGGCTCATCGCCTCTCCGCATATTCAGAGTATGCTCGAGGTCAGTACATCGGGTACGGTCAGGGCTGTCAGGGCTGTTACACGGAATCGTTACACCACTCCCCCATCACCCATCAAAGCAGTGTAGGCCAACAGCTCGAATACAGTGTCCCATACCACCGTATTCAGCTCACGAGTCTGGGTTGCTCACTGGTCACTACGGGGAGGCACATCGCCCCAGCGTAGGCCAACAGCTCAACCACGGTGTCCCATACCACCATGTCCGGCTCATGAGTCTTAGCGGATCGAGGTACCAAAGTTAACGGGGTTGCACTGGTAAGTTCGGTACCTTAGGTTCAAGTAGTAGCGTCCAAACATGGTGAACATACATTAGACAGATCAGGTTACTTGACGAGCTCGGCTAGCTCGAGCGCACGACAAGTTGAACGACATGAAGTGCATAAGCACTTCGTGTGGCCAACCACTATCGTCAACCGAAGTACGACTCGGGTTCGTCGAACACATCTCACGTAGCGAATGAATCTCAGCCACGAATTCAATCCCGTTACCGATTGTCTGGACTATACAATAGCCCCAATCACATTCAAGTACAGAGAGTCAAAGAAGTAATGGATCAAGATTTCACTCATACAGTCAAATATCCAATATTGCCCGCTTAGGGCTGCCAGGGCTGTTGCATGAAATCGTTACACCACTCCCTCATCACCCTTCATGGATTTTATGAAATACAACTTAAACATGTGAAGTAGTCAGAGCAGAATTAAATAAATAAGTAATTCAAATATATTAACAAGCATGTTATAAAACACAAGGCAAACAGGAAATCTAAACACATACGTTTCATAAACCAGTAAGTGATTAAACTAAACAACTTACATGAAGGAAATCATACACATCACTAAGGTAGTTGAGAATCCTATCTCAAACACCTACTCAGGCACTACTAGATTAAGTACATACCTATACAAGCATTTTCACAAACACTTAGACTACTCGTTCCAACATACCTATAATATACTAGTTAAAACACAAGTCATAGCGAATCCTTTCACAAAGGATTGCCACATGAACCACGATCATGCGTACACGACCAATAGTCATGGCAAGCATAAATCATAGTTCTATATTCATTTGAACATTTCTGCAAACACTTAGGCTACAACTAGAACATACACGACGTATGTTAATATAGCAGGTGTTAAGCTAATCTGTTCACCCAGAAGTTGATACACATGTATCTAGCATACATAGACAATAATTAATCATGGCAAGCACAAATCCTTATTTCATACGTATACGGTATTTTTTACAAATACGAGAAATACATTATATTCAACATAGTTAACATATATCTGAAAAATGAAACGTACAGCACTTTGTACATGTGCAATATCATCCAGATCATGAATCTATCATTATCTGATATTGAAAGCGTTGAAAACCATAACCTATACGTCTAAAGTCTGCACCTTATGCCGTAGAATCGTAACGAATACGCTAGAATCTCTAAGCCTTCATCAACGTCGATATGATGACCTAAATCACGAGTTACGATAGCTATTTCACTACTTGAATCAATCCAAACCCTAAAACAGGTTAGGGTTAAGGTTTTCTTACCTAGAAACGAAGCCGGAATAGTCGGGAAAGCGATTAGAACGGGATGGTTAAGCTTGTATAGCGGCAGGATAGAATGACAAGGAGATACTCCCACCTCTCTCAAGCTTTCTCTCTCTTTTCTCTCTTCTCTCTCCTAGGTTTTTTCAAATTCGTATGGAATGAGAGAGTGAGGGTTTAAGGTCCTTATATAGGTCCAGAGCTCACCAAATTAGACTCAAGGCCATGATATACTTAGTAATGTCCAAAGGGAGACTGTTCCATCTCAACGGAGCACTTCTGGAAGCCCCCCTTGAGCCAAAGGTCGGACTTAAGCTCACAGACATTGGATATAGGTCGAGTTATGTTTTCGGTCTGATCGAATTTACAGATCGCCCGTAGCGGACCAGTTTCAATTCAACGGTCTCAGAAACTCGATCAGGGCCACAAGTACACTGACCTGTATTGGAAATTTTCCCTGATCCGAGGGTGTAATTGGGTTCGATTCTGACGGTCTAAATCCTCATACTTGGCCCGCAAGCGACAAGTCTCAGATTACTTAAATGAGATTTAATTTTCTAAAGAAAACCACATTTTCTCACACTCCTCACTCCAGGCTCAAGCGAACAGCCGTGGAACACTATCTGGATTTGATCTCCAAGATGGTTATCAAGCCCAGCAAGGCGGTCCTAAGTTTATAACTTCGTATTATTCGGACTTTCGATGTGCGGTCCAGATCTGATACAGAGTTTCGTGATGCTCCCAAGAGCAGCCGGGTAATGAGATTGATCCTAGATTTTAGGGTAACCTATCGTCAATGATTCTACAAGTTTTGGGTCTTGCAGATCGTATTTAAAGTGGATCAAGCAGATTTCGTAGCTAATCTAGTTTAGTACTTAGTTACTTTGTCTCATTTCTAAAGGATTTGATCCTGAGCGATTTCTGCCTGAGGTGGCACTCGGGTCTTTGTACGGATTTCTAAAGTATTGTTCTTCATCACCTAAACTTTAGGATTCATGCCTCATATGAAAGTACTTAGAAATATCTAAGAACAAGGTGGTGAAAGGTGAGGTTTGTGACGGAAAGGGGTTAAAAAGCGATTTTAAACTTTGGGATTGAGTTTTGACAAGTTAATAAGGCGTTAGGAGCGACCCACTGCCTAAGGATGTCTAATTCCAGGTTGGCAAAAATCCGGGATGTTACAGGTCAGTTCTGGGCCTATATAAAGACCTAAACTCACCCCTCTCTCATTCCATACGAATTTCAACCCTAGGAGAGAGAAGAGAGAAGAAAGAGAAGAAAGAGAAGAGAAGAGAGAGGAGAAGAGAGAGAGTGTGAGAGATTGTTCTTGGGATTCGATCTCACCACTCTACATGCTTAACCACCATTTCCGTGTGGCCATACCGGCGATTCCGATCCTGCTATTGGGTAAGAAATCCTAACCCTAATCTGTTTTAGGTATCCCAATAGTGTAAATGGTGAAATAGTTAACCTATTTCATGTTATAGGTTGTCGTTCTGCCGTAGACGAAGACTTAGTATATAAACTGAGTTCGTTACGAGTTTACCGGCGAAAGGTGCGGACTATAAATGTTTAGGTTATGATTTTCAAGGCTCTCAATGTCAGTTAATGACTTATGACTGACTTGATTGCTATCACATGTACTTAGATGCGATGTTCCTCGTGTATTACACATATATAGGAATTATGTTGAATATAGTGTATTCCATGTATTTGTTAAAATGTTTGAATAAATATGGAATTTGGAATTGTGCTTGTCATGCCTATTAATTGAAACTATGTGATTGTTCTATGTGTGAGAACTCCTTATGAAAGGATTTGCCCTAATATAGGTTATAACCAAATTACAACATGTATGTTGAAATGTGTAGCCTAGGTGTTTGATAAAATGTCTGAATGAGTATTTGTTTGATGAAATGCATTTAATAGAGGTGTTGAGAAGAGATTTTCAATCACCTTAGCCATACGTATAAATTCCTTCATATATCGTATACCCCGCTATGTGATTTGTGTTTGGAATGTATATGTGTAATGCTATGTAAATGTTGTATTTCATAAAATGTTCAAGTGGTTGTATTGTTCGAATTATTTGTTTAATATCGATAAGCCTGTCACATATGATTTCCTGTTACATTTAAGTGTGATTGGGACTACTATGTAGTCCAGGCAATCGGCAATAGTCTCCGACCGAGTGGCTGAGTAGTTTCGCCACAATAGATACGTTCGATGAATCTGAGTCGTACGATGATTGTCGACAGTGGTTAGGCCACGCGGAGTGCTTACGCGCTCCATGTCAATTAAATTTAACGTGCACTCGTACCAGTCGAACTTGTCAAGTAATCCGATTGGCCTAAATGTGTGTTTACCATGTATGGACGCAACTGCTTGAATCTAAGGTACCAACTTACGAGTGAAAAGCCCTTTAACCTTGGTACCTCGATTCGCTAAAACTCATGAGCCGGATATGGTGGTATGGGACACCGTGGTCGAGCTGTCGGCCTACGCTGGGGTGACAAGCCTCCCCGTAGTGACCAGTGAGCAACCCAAAAAAACTCGTGAACCGAATACGGTGGTATGAGACACTGTATTCGATCTGTCGGCCTACCTCGGCGCCGCCTGGATTGGGTCCCCAGTCGGGTTGGTGATGAGCGTTCAAAAATAGACTTCCAGTTGGTAGGACGTCGGTGGAGTAACCTCAAGTATAAACTAAGGCCTACGCTGAGGTAACGAGCCTCTTCGTAGTGACCTAAACTTTCCTGTCCACTGCTTTTAAATCAGGGGTGACGTTGCCCTATAACTTGCCTATTGTATGTGATTAACTACGATTGACGACCCTAGATGGATCATCGTTGGGGTAAATGATATAAAAGGAGGTACCTTAGCTTCCCGAACACACTGTTTGAATAAATCTAAACAAGAACTCGGCTAACAGGATCATGCATCGCATTGCATGTGCTTTAACGAGGAAGCGCACGTTTAGGGAGGTTGTCATGCGCAATCGTGAGATGATGTCGCTGAGGGAGTGTAGGCGAGGGCATGCATCATTATCGCATACCATCCTTGCATTAACAAGAGTACTTAGGATATGATTGTTGTACTGCTTTATCATTATTGCTTGATTGAATTGATAACAAGTTAACCTTTACCTTATAGCTCCATTGAGTTGATCACTCACTCCTACTCTGGGACGGAGTTTTAAAACACCAACCTGACTCTGGTTTAGTTACAGATGATGGCAATGCTTACGAGGCGGAGCCTAATTTTTATGATGACGAGGAGGAGTTCTCCTACATTCAACTCTCTGGCGGGTCATGTAGATCTGGAGTTGCACCATCGGGGCTACAGGGATCTGGACTAGATGACATCACACTTTATTGTTTTGTAAATGTTTGGAGTTATACATGTAAATGTTTAATCTGGTGACTTTCATACTCTAGGGACGTACAATCACTTATATGCTTTATATATCTATCACAGTCTTCCGCTTGCATAATTTAACTCTCTGGAGTATGATATGTTGATTTAGTATAATCCCACTCATGTTTAATGCACTAATACGGATAACATTTAATCATCATTATCTATATTACATAAGTGATGCGTTGGAACTCGGGAGTTGAGCTTCTGCTCGACTGTAACATCCTGATTCTCGTAACCCAAGGACGGTTGCCCGAGTACGAGAACCCAACATTACGACATGAAATAAAACTACCATTCATCTAATTATCGACACAATTCATAGTAACAAGTATAACCATAATATAAACTAACCGAAGGAGTTCAACATGCGTGAATAAAAGTATAAAGTAAAGCAGGTAATGCTAGATCCCACAGCAGGGGATTTTTAACTACAATTCCCCAAAGCAAACGAAACTGAGATAGTGTCTAAAGCATGAAAGTAATTAATCCTAGGTCATTAGTTGAGCTCCTATGGCTCAACCGTGTCGACGTACTGGCCTTCCTCTCCATACTCCTCTTCTGCTGCACCAGGAGTGTCATCATAGACACCATTTTCCTTAGTCATACCTGCGTTTATTTGGTGCAACCGCACTATTGGGTGAGTGAAAACTCAGTAGAAATTTTCCTCATAGATTCAACCATACACATTATTCCAAAATAGATTAACAATTCCAATTCATAAGACAATACTATACATATGCATTTGCATGAATGTATGAATGTATGTTCAAGTCACAGATCTGGGTATGCAATCCAGCTATCAAAATAAAAGACCACCCGTGGTAGGTAGACTACCTGGAAAAGGCCATGAAGGTGAGTGCGCCCAAGAACGACCTCCTGGAAAAATACTCGGGGTATGCCCGATGAGGTATAAAAATCCCGGAAAAGCCTCATGTAAAATAAGAGTGGCCCAAAGTACGCAAATGCACATAACCTGATGGTCGAACTTTAGTAATAGAACCTTGAAAACCCAACAAGATGTGACTTATGATGAACACTCGGAAAAACTCACATGTCATGCGTGGATGTTATGCGCCATGACACATATATACATTACTTTGATAGAATAGGAATGACTTTCAACTTTCAAATAGAAAGCATCCAACTATACATTCCACATGTATTTCCATAATTTCTTTACGTTCAAGGAGGGCTCACCAAGTATCATGTACATTTACAAGTGAGGTCATATCATTTAAATTATCTAAAAGTCCTTCTATGTCTATTAAGGACTCTTCCCATAATCATTCTTCATACTACTCACAATGTGTAATGAAATAAGAGTTTGTAAAGCTCAAGTCAGTCTCATCAGAGTTATGTTCATGATATAAAGATGATAAGAGGAATTTTGTCTCATAGCAAAACAGTAATAATTATGAAAGATGGATTTCCAATCATCCCATTGGACACTATATGTAAACAAATTTGCATTTGCCATATCTTAAGAATTATCCACATGATAGTGCCAACTAAATTAGAGATTAGAGAATATAGAAAGTCATGAAGGTAATATTTCACTACACAATTCACAGATAATCTAGTGTGGAAGTTTTCTTTTATTTATATGTCTAACAGAGATATATTCATAGGCAAATAATTATAAATGTGACATGGAGTTCATAAGACAATACATCATACACATAATTTTAAGGAAATATGGCATTAAAACGATTAATCCAAGAAATTCACGATAGCTAGGAATCAATGATTTTCTAAAATTCTATACATTAGAGATTTATTCCATATGGAAATTAGTGAAAGGAAAAAGCTATAGGGGATGCTCCTCACCTAATTTGGAAGTCCTTCTTGTCGTAAGATGTGGATGTAAGGATCCTATCATTCCAAGCAAATGTACAATTAATTTTCTAACTCCAACAATTTACTAGTTATATAAACATAGACCTTTACTTGATTGAATAGATTGTAAGTAGGAGTGTCTTCTAAGGTGAAATAGTTGCTGGTTGTACTGGAGGAATTGTCATAAATGCTAGTGAGTCGGGACTGAGTTGACTCAGTCGGGACTTTTCAATCTTGTAATGAGTTGAGTAGTCCAAATAGTTTCACTAACCACAGGGTGAGATTGAAGATCTACCAACCCTATGCCTCTCTAATCTTCAACCGATGATTTAAATCAGCTAAACATTGTTAGAAAATCGGTCGAGTTGACTCGGTACCGAGTTTTGAGTTGGCTCGTTTGGGGTCCCCAACTAGTGACTAGTTGAGCTGGTTTTCAAGGCTTTGGTTTTCAAGGTTTTGTAAGCCATGGGGTTAAATTAAGGACCTATTGAACCGGACACTTCCCACAATTACTCAAATAGGTTGGAGTCAGCTTGACTCAGTCAGAAAACTGACTGAGTCAGCTAGATCAGGGGCATTGAGTTGGCCCGGCTATGGAAGGTGCTCGGGTCAGTCCCCAAACGGGTGAACCTGTGACCCCCATGGCTGGGTTCATGCCCTTCTGAGCAAAACTCAACCCAGGCCAAACGGAGTCGGGCCTTTTTATCTCCAAACCGAGCCCAAGTTGCTGACTCGGTGGAGCCTTGAATGCAGACGGTGTCATTACTCCCTGTTTCTGGCGAAACAAGGCCCATCTCTCAATGTTGGTCCCAGTCCCAGAAAAATCGATCACAACAATGAAGGTGGGTCGGTTTCTTCATGCAGGAATGGGGCTTAGTCCTCTAACTCGTAACCGAGTTGGGTTGACTGTGGAACCAGTCGGCTGGTTGGGTGAGATATGGTGATAACAGAGGACAAGAGCATATGGTTACCTGGAAAGGGACAACGTCTTAATGCTGGTAGGAGGTCTGGATGCAGCGCGCTAATCTGCGAGCTCGTCGGAACTCAGGAACTCATCTTCTAGGCTTGATTTTGGGTTACCGATTGACGTAGCTGAGCCGGACACCGACAGGAAACTAGTTCCAGTCGTTGCTTCCCCTCCCAAACACCCAGATTTCACTCTTTCTATCCTCTCTCTATTCTTTCTCCACCCTTCACAATCTCACTTCTCTCACACACCCCCCAACTTGCTCTCAGAACAGAACGACTCAGTTGAGCCGAGTTGCTACGAAACCAACAACCCGCTCAAACGGCGCACTCTCACTCTCTCCATCTTTCTCTTTCTATTTTCTATTTCTTCCCTTTTTCATGCCTTGAGAGTCGCCCTAAAGCATGGCTACTTATAGCCGTTTCTGGTTCTGGAAACATCGGCCGCTAACAGGAGGATTAACGTGGAGTTTAAACAAGAAGGCGTAGAGAAACCCGTCATCAGGGCTCTCCTAAGGCTCTGTTCGCATGCATGGGCCCACTTAATATTCACTGATGAGTTTTAGGTGAGATGGGCCACACGGTGGACGTTTTAGATGGGAGAAAATGTCCACCTATTAAGATCCATTAATGTTAGTCAAGTCGAGGAAGATGACCCGACGGTAATGGTGTTTTCCTATTGGATGATTTATCCATAAATCAGGGCCGTTTGGACGGTCCTTATATGGTCTAAAAGCTTTGTGGGGTCCACCTAACGGTGCAGGAAGCTTCGTTTGATTAATACAATCTGTTGCAGCCGAAAACCGTGAGTCGTTGCAATGTCTCGCCATTTTCTCGTTGTTGAGAAAAATCACCGATAACCCTATTTCGGACGTGCCAGATTTGTCTGAGGGAAGCTTCTAGGCGAGAGCGGACGGTTGGGATGGATCGTTGCTATAAAGGGAATGATTCCCTCCACTTCCAATCGTCGTTGTGGCATTACCGGAAGGGGAATGGTACTGGGCCTTTACGTGGTGCGCGAGCACGTGGTTCCGAGCCTACCTGGCCGTCCGGATCGCTAGCTAAACGCGCGCCCGAGGAGCTCTCCCCATCCAGACGTTGGGTTGAGGTGATCATGTCGCTCCACCATTCGAATGTTCTAGCGGCCCACTTGACTAAGCTTCCGACCACGGTTATGGTCGGTGGGACCCACTAATCACGATGGACGGACTGGATCAGATGAGAGTAGCTCGAAGGGTCCCTAATGGTGGTCCATTTGGTGATGACAGACAATCCGTTTGAATTTCGCGTGCGGCAGGAAATCGGGTGCAATCCCATCTATTTTGAAATTGTATCAGGTCAAACTCTGTTTGACCGGTACCTGGTTCGGTGTACAGCGTGTGCAGTCTATATGCACACACACAGGGGTTAGATGTGGGGTCCACTTGGAGTTCTAGGCCGATCCACTCCGTCTATCCGTCTTGAAGGGTCCCCGGATACCTAAGATTTGAGTTCCGGGAAGTTTTGACTGTTTATTTGGTTTTGAGTTGACTATTCCTCATACAGGGCTTGTGGATTTCCCTGGGCTGAGTATCAGTTCACCTTTGTTTTTGATAGTTACTGTACTTAGAGAATTTCTGGGTGTTTGATCGTTTTCAGTTAAACGGTTTTATTTTTTTTACTTATTTATTAATTAATTTATTTATTTTCCAAGTTTAAATTTACTATGAGAA
Organism: Magnolia officinalis; assembly: GCA_021015155.1. Classification (NCBI taxonomy): domain Eukaryota; kingdom Viridiplantae; phylum Streptophyta; class Magnoliopsida; order Magnoliales; family Magnoliaceae; genus Magnolia; species Magnolia officinalis. The sequence goes on from JAJHSJ010000006.1 coordinate 51,565,381, forward strand.
TTTGAGGGTTGTTACATCGACCCCCGATTTTCAGGGCGTTACACCTGCCAGTAGCGGCGTCTGTGGGACCCACCATGATGCATGTATTTTATCCATGATGTTTGTTTGGGAAAAATATAGGAGCCGATAGGTCGACTCATGAAATGGATCGACTCGACTCTACAAACCAGCATGGATCCAATAGAATTTGAGCCTTAAGGGGCATCTACTACCAAAGACAGGTCAACCTTCAAGGAGGTTGATGCAACTGTAACGACACTCAAAGAGGATGCTACCGTAAGTCTACTTAAATGGCCGATTACCAACCTAACCTATATAAGTTGGCCACAGGACGGCTATAGGTCGGTCATAGTTCGACCATAGCTCGGTCATAGCTCGATATAACCTCTAACACAAGGTAAATGTCAATCTGACGGAAAGCTCAATATTGCTTGCGCCTACTATATTCGACACCTCCATCACCCAACCTTTTCCCGGACCAACAGTCTGGGAATCTCTCCAACAGCCTGAAGATCTCGCCCAAGATCTTTGGGGGATCAAATCAGATCCCTTGGATGACGGTAATCTCAAGAGGATCCTGGACGAATCCGAATACCTGTGCGGAATGGTCTCCGACATATCAGGAGAAGACTCCTTACGGCTTGGTCTTCCTTATCCTATAAATAGAGGTATCCCCAGCCAATGTAAGGTATGCGTACACATTCTAATACTCGACTGATGTTGAGTGTTAAATATTGCATATTTTCTCCCAATTATATCTTGGTTTTATGAACATGATAATGCTTAATGGTATTTTTTATACATGTTTGTGTTGCAAGGTGAGTTTAAGAGCTTAAATTGAAAAGAATGCTAAAAGCATTGATTTAATGCTCAAGAATTACCAAGGCAAAGAACGGATCTTTAGAGACCAAGATTGAAGATTTCAAGACTCCAAGATCCAAGGAAACCAGGTGGAGAAAGAAGTTCACAGTGCAAAGTGCAGAAATTAACAACATCAGAACTGATCTTGTCATCAACCACTGTTCGATGACATCAAAGACAGAATTCGATAACCTTGAACATAGCTCGATGACATCAAATTTTTACTTGAAAATTAAGTTGGTTGCTGGACACATTAGATGCAATTCTCGAGTACTCGAAGCCTCTCTCGATGACATCAAAGAATTGCTCGATGACATCGAAGTCTGTTTGATGACATCGAATTTATTGAAGAATTTGAAGCAACTCACTGGACTGTTTTGGACACTTTTTCGATTACTTGAAGACAATTCAATGGCATCGAAGACTGTTTGATGACATCGAAGGTTTGATCGATGACAAGAAGAGTTACACAGTGCAAAAGGTGAAAAGGCGTGACTTCCGGATTCAAATCCCTTCGATGACATCAAATGATGTTCGACGACATCGAAGGCATTACTCAGAGTTACGCGGACTGCGTTAATTGAGGCGATTTTGCGATCTTGCACGAACTAGGCTATAAATATGGGTTTCCTAGACACTTTTTAGGATATATATGGTTTTGAGGAGTAGAATAAAAGGGTGAAGCCGTCTTCCAAGAGTTTCTTCTTCCTTTCTTCCTAGTTTTTAATGCTTTCTTTGAGGATTTTAGATCCAATCATGTCTATGGCTTGCTAAACCTCTTAGCTAGGGCTAAGAGGTGAAGCTCGTAGTGTTTTTGGGATGTTTTTCTTATTTTGATTCATGTTCTTATTAGACTTCTTTGATTCTATTTCGATATTTAAGGAATACTTTCAGTTCTTAATGGTTTGTTGTGACTTAAATTACAATAGATTTGCAATAACTTTGAGTATTTTATTTATTTATTTTTTTATTTTGTGATTGTGAGATTGGTAAATCCTGTTGTTAGCCATCGTCTCTAGGGTATGTTTTGGTGATGGAATCCCTTTCAACCCTCACAATTCTCTTTCATTGAGAATTAGGTTAATGAAAGTTCAGATTTGATTTTATTGATATATCTTCCAATTGGATAGGATATGACTCCAATTCCAATTGTGTTCCTTTAATCAGATAAGGAAACATCCTGATAGCTGCAAGTGGATTCTTGGAATCCTAGTTCCCACCTTTAAATTCACAAGTTTTAATTAAATAATTCACAATTACTCTTCCAATTATTCATATTTAGTTTTAGATCTTTTTCTAGTTACTTTAAAAAACGTACAAGATTAGTCCCTGTGTATTCAACCTCGGTCTCACCGAGATTATTACTACATCGCGACCTTACACTTGGGGTTGTGAACAAGTGTTTAGCGCCGTTGCCGGGGACTAACAGTTGCATTTTTCTAAATTTAATTAGTTTTAGAATTAGGTTAAGATTAGGGTTAACTTTTTGTTTTATTTTTAGGTTAAGAATTTTTCTACTTTATTTTTAGAAACTAACTTTGTTTTCTGCTTTGTAGGATCTTGACCTAGCATCTCCTATTTGGTAACTTCGTTCTAACTCTCTCTTTCTTACTTCTTATTTGCTGTAGTTTTCAATTCTCAGATTTAGGGTTAAATTCTGAACTTGAAGGCTGTAAGTGTTTCATGCCCAAGTGGGTTCGTGACAACGCTCGATGTCTCTTATGTGAAGGAGGATTAATTGAGGGGTTATCTATCCATCACAGGATTAGACACCTCTTGAGATCCTCAAAGTCAATTGAAGTGATGACTGTCAATCAACCGACCAATCAACCTGTAATTCAACCTCAACCTCCGGTTGAAGAAATTCAAGATGAGAATGAGGTGCATCAAGCACCCCCGCCTTGTACTTTGTGAGATTATTTACAACCGGCAGGGGTGAGCACACCTTCTTGTATAGTTTTTCCAAAAAATACAGGAAACATGGATATCAAGCCAGGAGTGATCCAACTCCTCCCAAAGTTACATGGACTTGAATTTGAAAGTCCATATTTATACATGAAAGAGTTTGATGAGTTATAGCCACTTTATATTTTCTTAATGTGTCTGAGGACACAGTCAAGTTGAAACTCTTTCCCTTCTCCTTAAAAGAAAAAGCTAAGACGTGGTTGCACTCACTACGTCCATGATCCATTGGTAGATGGAACGACATGACAAGGGAGTTCATAAAAAAATTCTTCCCATATCATAAAACAAATACCCTTAGAAAGTTGATCATGAACTTTGCCCAAAAGGAAGATGAAACATTCTTCCAATGTTGGGAGTGGTTCAAGGATCTTGTCAGTTCATGTCCACAACACGATTTTGAAACATGGCACATAACAAGTTTCTTCTACGATGGACTGACATCTTCCATGTGCTAAATGGTCGAGACAATGTGCAATGGGGAATATATGAGCAAAGATGTCAATGATGTGTGAGATTATTTTGACAAGCTTACTGAAAACACACAATCATGGGACATCTCCCCTAGACCCAATACCACTTTTAAGCCTATTCAATCAAAGGATGTAAGTGTTATTATCTCATGCTCCTTTGATTGTCAAATTTTGTAGTGCCAAAACATCTTGTGTGCCAAAATCTCTTTCTGTGTGTCTTGTGCTTGTATGTTGATATATATATATGATTCAAGATGACATTACAATGGTTTAAGACATGTATGGTGCTCTGCTTCAAGAATTACAAGGTTATGTACTTTGTCCTCTTCAGTATGCATCAATGTTCAGAACTACATCAATAAGAAGAGTGTTTGTTCAAGACTCAAGTACAACTCAAGTTGAAGTTTAAATTCAAGCTGTAGAAGATCTCAAGATCAAGCTACATCAAGTAGAGATCTCAAGCTTCAAAGATTAACTATCATCTGAAAGAATGAAGTTCAATGTTCATACTTCATGTCCCAGGTATGATAGACCTTAGTTTGACCTTAGGGTAGGTCATTTTGGATACATAATTCAAGATGAATCTTTTTACATGAATTTGGTCTATTCTAAGACTAGTCCTGGACCTTCTTCGACCAGTCTTAGACCTGGTTCGACCAGTCCAAGAAATTTCACGACCAGTCTTAAGTTGTTGAAGATTTTCAGAATTTTTTGGTTATTCTACGACCAGTCCTGGAGACTGTTCGACCGGTCGTAGGGTGTCACGACTCGTCCTTCGACCAGTCTTAGAACTACGACTCAAACTCCAGCAACTAAATCTGGTTGCCTACGACCAGTCCTGGGTCAGCTACGACCAGTTGTAGGTGGTCTATGACCAGTCGTGGAATCTTAAGACCAGTCGTAGAACGGATTTTTCAGATTGCGCTTAAAATTTCAAAATGTCGTTGGTGCTACGACCAGTCGAAGGGTTCATAAGACCAGTCGTAGACGCGATCTTTTCATCTATAAATTGAACACGAATTTCAAAATTTTTCATCGATTAGTTTGAGAAAAGTCAAGCCTCCACTCTAAGATAAGTTGTGTTCATTTTAAGCTAATTTGTTCATATTTAATATTCTTTTTGTTAGCTTTTCTTATTTGATTTTATTCCTATATTCCAATCTTATTTGAAAAAGAGGAATCGCTGTATTCCTTCTTCATTGGAATCAAAATCAAATAGAGCTATGCCCAATTTGGTTTAATTTAAAATCAATTAGAACCTAGAACCATTTCTTAAATGAGTATTGGATATTGAACGTTGATTTGAATTTCTACTCTAATTGGTTCTACCGGGCTGCTACAAAAGGAGAAATCCAGGTATTTTACATTTATTGTAAATTCATTATTTTCGTTTTGTTTGAGATTCGCCAGAAAAATCTCATTGTGTTGGTTATCTGAGGAGAGCCAGAAAACTCAGAAAGTGTGGGTTTTTGGATTGTGTAAGCCCAAGTTAAAAAGACACAATTGTGAAGGTTTTAGGTGAATCTATAAAAACCTGTTTGATAGTGAATGCTAATATCCCCTGTGTGAGGATATTAGGTGTGGAGTAGCAAGCTGTGTGGCTGTTGTTTAATAGTTGGTGAACACACAGGTGAACCACTATATATCGGTGTGTTTTGTGATTTGAATGTTCTTTTAATTTCTATATCTTTAATCATTCAGATTTGTGGAATGTATATGTGGATGTGAATGTTGTAATATTTACATTTCAAGCAAAGTGGGGAATGTTGTAATAGTTTAGAATTATTTCTTGTTATTTCCTTTATTTCCTTTCTGTTGGAGGTTTGATATTCAATTTGTTCTAGTAAGATTGTCCTGCCATAAACCCTTGGTTTTTATGGTGCAAAGGTTGTCCTTAGAACAACATTAGTATTAAGCTCTTTATTTTTGAGGTTGCTCTACATTCCTATATTGTGGTTTGTTTTCTTTATTGTGTTGGCTATCATATTTCTTATTTTTCGCTGTTAAATTTTAATTTGGCAGAGTCCTATTCACCCCCCCTCTAGGACATATAGCTTGGCCTTTTCAAGTGGTATCAAAGCCTAATAGCTTGTTTTAATTGCTTTATTTTTGGATTCATTTCCTAAGCTAACGATCTAAGCAATATATAAGATGTCAAATTTTGATAGTCTTTCAGTTACCAGGCCTCCACCCTTTGATGGCTCCAACTATGCCTATTGGAAAGCCAGGATGAGGATTTTTCTCAAATCTATGGATGAAAGTGTGTGGCTTTCCACAGTAACTGAATGGAACCCTCCTATCATTGAAGTAACTGGTATCAATGGATCAAAATCAATGAGAATAACACCTTATACTTTTTGGTCTACACTTCAAAAAAGTGAGAGTAGTGCCAATGCAAAAGCACTAAATGCAATCACTTGCGCATTATCACCGGATGAGTTCAAAAGAATCATATCCTGTGATACTGCAAAGCAAGCTTGGGATATATTAGAAATGACACACGAGGGTACTTCATTTGTCAAAAAAATCTAAAGTCCAACTCCTCACAACCAAATTTGAAGAAATTCATATGGAGGAAAATGAAATGTTTATGGACTTCTACACTAGATTAAATGACATTGTAAACTCTATGTGGGGTCTTGGTGATAAAATCCTAGAAAGTAAAGTGTGTGCAAGATACTACGCTCACTATCTAAACGATTCAACTCTAAGGTAATCGCGATCCAGGAACTTCGTGATACGGACAATATGAGGGTAGAAGAAGTAGTTGGTTCTTTACAAACCTACGAGTTAACTTTTAAAGCTCCTAAACGTAAATCAATAGCCCTTAAGTCTTTCAAATGTATTTCTCAAGAAAATTCTGATTTAGAAAATTTCGAAGACGATATGGCTCTTTTAGAGAAAAATTTTTACAAGATTTTCAAAAGTAAAAAGAGAGTTGATTTTCAAAAAGCAAATAAGAAAAGATCTAAATCTTGAAAATCTTTGAAAGATAATCAATGTTACAATTGCCAAGAATATGGGCATCTAGCAAATAAGTGTCCTAAAAAGGACAAACCTAAAAAGAAAGGAATGTTGGCTACTTGAGATGAATCTTCTAGCACTGAAGTCTCTTCTGAATCAGAAGATTCTGAAACCGAGTCAGGCAATGAAGTTAAAGCCCTTATGACTCTAGCCAAGTTCACTTTTTCAGATCATGATGATTCAACCAGTGAAGAAAATCTGAATAGTGATCATGATAATAAAGAAGATCTTCAAGATGCTTATAATGCCCTATACAAGGAAAGTTGTAAAATTGCCGTAAAACTATAACTTCAAAAAGAAAGGTTTTCAGGACTTAGAGAAAGATTTGAGTCTCTTGTTTTAGAAAAATCTCATCTTTCAGATTGTTTTGAAAAATGCAAATGTGATCTTGATTTCAAAACCACCCTTATTAAAAATCTGAAATCTGAAAATGATAAACTTAAACTTGAAGTCTTTTCCCTTTTGAGTTTAAAGGATACATGGAGGTATGCCCAAGGTGATCTAAAATTAGAAAAACTTTTAACTAGATCAAGAAAATGTGGCGACCGATCCGGTTTGGGCTACGACAAAAATATTCCTCCTAAACAAAAGAATACTCCTCCCAAGTTTGTAAAAGGAGAATCCTCTAACTCAAAAGAGAAAAGTTCAAGCCAAAAGTTTTATAAAAATGTTAAACCTTTTCAATCTTTCAAAACCAGAAGTAACCATATCAATTACAAAAATCAAAACCAAAACCCTTTAGCTGAAAAAATAGTTGATTTGCTTAAGGAGCTCTTAAAATCTAACTCAATGGGTCACTCGTACAAAAATCACAAATACAAGAAGATCAACTATACTCCTAAACCCAAAACAGTAATGAAATGAGTTCCTAAAGTTACTTGCTTGGTTGCCCACATCGCTTTCAAAGCTACAAGCCATTCGAAGTAGTACTTAGACAGTGGATACTCAAGGCATATGACAGACGACAAGGCTTTATTCACCTATCTTAAAGATATGACTGATGGGTCAGTCACATTTAGTGATGGTAGCAATTGCAAGATTATTGGCCAAAGTATGGTTCAACTCTATAACCTTCCCTTATTTAAGAATGTTTTATATGTTGAGGGGCTAAAACACAACCTGTTAAGCATATCTCAAATATGCAATCACAATCATAGCGTGAAATTTTCTAATAAAGGTTATGAAATCTTGAACAAAAAGGGTTCTGTAATATTAACTAGTCGCAGGACTTCTGAAAACTGCTATATTGTAAGCGATGGTAGCTCATCTAATCAATCGTGCTACATTGTCCATACCGATGAAACAGAATTATGGCATAAACGCCTTGGACATGTACACTACTGTAATTTATACAGATTGAGCAAGGGAGAACTAATAAGAGGTCTACCTAAATTACAAAATGTAGACAAGATATGTGGTGAATGCCAGTATGGTAAGCAAACGAGGAGCTCTCACAAAAAGGTGAATTCCAATGCCACATCAAGACCACTCGAGCTTCTACATATGGATCTTATAGGACCTACCAGGACTGAGAGTCGAGGTGGTAAAAAATACATCTTGGTAATCGTGGATGATTTTTCTAGATTCACTTGGGTAGCCTTCTTAAGGGATAAATCAGAAACCCTTGATGAAGTTAAAAGGATTTTCAAACAGATCCAAACTGAAAAAGGTTCTCAAGTTTGTAAGATCCATAGTGATCATGGATCTGAGTTCGAGAATAGCAGTTTTGAGAAATTCTGTATCGATCAGGGAATATCGCATGAATTCTCTGCACCCAAAACTCCTCAACAGAATGGAATTGTGAAAAGGAAAAATAGAGTGCTTCAAGAAATGAGAACTGTAATGTTGAATAGTATGAAGCTCCCTAAAAATCTTTGGGCTGAAGCAGTGAATTCTGCCTGCTATGTTATTAATCGGGTTTATATATGTAAATCTAATAATAAAACTGCTTATGAAATGTAGTTCGATAAAAAGCTTACTAACAAATACTTTCGAGTTTTTGGTAGCAACTGCTATATTTTGCGTGACTGTGAAAATTTGGAAAAGTTTGATACAAAAAGTGACGAAGGAATCTTTTTAGAATATTCTTTAAACAATCGCGCAATCGTGTACTGAACAAAAGGACCGGTGTTATTCAAGAATCAATTAATGTGGTCATAGACGATCATATGAATACACCTGCCCCAAGTTCAGATAATGATGAAGTTCTTCTAATTGATAAACCTGATACTTCATCAAGTCAAAATAATTCTGAATTAAGTACTATTAAAGATCATCCAACCGCTCAAATTCTTGGAAATCCTCTCACTGGTGTGCGCACTCATAGATAACTTGAAGACATATGTAATTACGTGCGCTTTACATCTTAGATTGAACTGGTAAATGTAAAAGCAGCTCTTTCTGATGAAAACTGGATAGTAGTTATGCAGGAAGAACTTAATCAGTTTGTTCGAAATGATGTCTAGTATCTTGTTCCTAGACCTAAAGATAAACATATTATAGGAACCAAATGGATTTTCAAAAATAAGTATGATGAACTTGGGAATATAATTTGGAACAAGGCAAGATTGGTTGTACAAGGGTACACTCAAATAGAAGGTATTGATTACGATGAAACCTTAGCTCCAGTTGCTCGCTTTGAATCAATCAGACTTTTTATATCCATTGCATGCTTTAGAAAGTTTAAAATTTATCAAATGGATGTAAATAGTGCTTTTTTGAATGGTGATCTACATGAAGAAGTATATGTTGAACAACCTACAGGGTTTGAAGACCCTAAGTTTACTGATCATGTATACCGTCTTAAAAAAGCTCTATATAGTCTAAAATAAGCTCCCAGGGCATGGTACAAAAAATTGACTAAGTTTTTACTAAGTCATAATTTTCAAATGGGTAGTGTCGATAAGACGCTTTTTGTTAAGAAACATAAAGATGATATCTTAATGGTTCAGATCTATGTTGATGATATTATTTATGGATCAACTTGTGCTAACATGACTGTTGAGTTTGCAGATTTAATGAAATCTAAATTCGAAATGAGCATGGTTGGGGAATTAAATTATTTCCTTGGGTTGCAAGTAAAACAACAGCCAGATGGCATTTTCATTTCTCAAACGAAATATGCTCTGAACTTAATCAAAAAGTTTGGATTTAAGAATGGTAAGAATTTTGATACTCCTATGAGTACAACTTTAAGACTCTCAAAGGACTCTACAGGTAAAAATATAGATTCTAAATTATATCATAGTATGATTGGTAGTCTACTTTACTTAACTGCTAGTAGACCTGATATTGCATTAAGTGTTGAGATTTGCGCTAGATATCAGTCTGATCCTAAAGAGTCACATTTATCTGTTGTCAAGCGGATTATGCGATATGTCGCAAGTTCTGCTAAAATGGGTCTCTGGTATCCATTTGATACTAGTGTTCAATTGGCTGGGTACTCAGATGTTGATTGGGCTGGAAATATTGATGACAGAAAATCAACCAGTGGTGGTTGTTTCTATATTGGAAACTGTTTGGTTTCTTGGTTTAGCAAGAAGCAAAGTTCTATATCGCTCTCAACTACTGAGGCTGAATACATTACAGCAGGAAATGCATGTACTCATCTTGTTTGGATGAAATGTATGTTAAGCGATTATGGAATTACATAGGAATCAATGATATTATATTGTGATAATTCCAGTGCTATAAATATATCAAAATATCCAATCCAGCATTCACGTACCAAGCACATTGACATTAGGTATCACTATATTCATGAATTAGTGGAAGATAAAATAATATCCTTGGAATATATACCGACCGAGACTTAACTTGCTGACATTTTCACTAAACCGCTCGACAAAAGCAGGTTAATAAATTAAAATTTGATCTCGATATGTGCATTTTAAATTGATTATTCATGCATATTTGTATCATAATATATATATTTGATAATTTGTTAGTTTATAATTCTAATTTTAATAAAATATGCCTGTTTTTATAGGTACACGACAGTTGAGGAAGTGCTCGACCAGCCGTGGTACAACCGGTCGAGAACGGTCCTCGACCAGTTGTGTATTGCGTTGGATCTTTTTAAATTTGGGGGAAATCTCATCTTCTTCATTTTTTTTTCTTCTCCAACGAGCCGAGGCACGACTAGTCGTACCCACCTTCCTAGATCTTCAAGGTTAGTGCATCATTTGTATTTTTCTTGTAGATTCTAGCTCCTATTACTTCATTTTCACTCTTGGAGTAATCTATTTTGAGTTTCATTGCAATTTTGGGACTTTTTCTTAAAAAATCTGATCTAGCAAAACCCATTTTCCAAATCTTTTGTCTCTACTAGATCTTTTGATTTTCATTCTGATAATAGATGCTAGGGGGAAAAAGAAAACTTCCCGTGGTCCATCTTCTTGTAGATCGACTCCTCTCGCTAGGTGCTATCTTCGTTCACCTGAGGATGATCCCTCTGATGTACGGGATTTGCGTATGCGCAATGTAATTGTTGAATGGTCTGTCTATATTGAAGATGTTGCTCCTTTTGGTGTTCTACCTCTACTCCAAGCTGTAGGATGGGATAACATTTTACATTGGGGTGGGCCTGCATACCAATCTATTGAATAGGCCATGTTTGCATGTATCTCAGAGTTCTCTTCTGAGAATTTAACTTTTGAAATTGATACTAGAGAAGGTCTCTTTGAAGTTGACCGCCATCTTATTGCAGGGTTAATTGATATACCTATTAATGAGGAGGGTATTCCTATTCATAATTTATTTGAAAAACCCTCAGAATCTGAAAAGCATATGTTAATAAGAGATTTGTGTAATATGAATGTGCAATGGACTCATAAAGGGAATGCGCTCCCCGCAAGGTACTTGTTACCCAAATACAGGGTACTTCACAAGATTTTTATTTCGAACCTGTATCCTCGTTCTGGTAATAAGATAGAATTAACTACCTTTATGGTTCGTGTTTTGCACTCTGTCATTTCTGGTTCACAAGTATGCCTTCCTTCATTGATATGTCATTCCATTATACATTCTCGTCTCCATCCAGGTCATAGTGATATTCCTTTTGCTTATCTCTTGACTATTCTAGCTAAGCACGTGCTCGTGCCTATGCCTGTTGGAGAAGCTCCCATCCATCATCTTATTTTTAACAATCGAATATTAACAAAATTAAATTGAAATTGGCTCGTGGCCAAGTGGATGTTGGTAGAGCTGAAACTTGGGATGAAGAAGCTGGTGATCTTCCTCTTGACGACGTGGATAGGGATGATATTTTTGATATACTTGAATCTAATTCTGGAAATGATACTGATTTTGAGCCTTCTAATTTTGATGCTCATCTTCGCGCTTTAGAAGAGAAGGTAGGGAATATGAATATTGCTCATGATCTTCAATTTAAATATATGCGCAAGTATCTTAGGCGCTTGAACAAGGGAATGCATAATCTTGATCATACCATTCCTTCTCATTCTTAAGGATTTGATTGAGTGTTTTCATTCTTGATATGTAATAACTTTCATAATTTCATTGGATTGTGCTCTCTATTTGGTTTGCTGACTTTTTAATTATCCAAGTAACTGGATTGTGAACGTTTACTTACTTTTGTATTGTCGAGTTACTTTATCTATTCCTCCAATAATTATCCTTTACCTTGTTGCTTCCTTTGTCATATTGTGACAAAAAGGGGGAGAAGGTTTGATTGTTTATGTTTATGGATATGAGATTTGAGTAGTTATAGTATATTTTTTTGGATGTGTGCTGCTACTCAGGGGGAGTAGGGGGAGTATATATATAATGAGTTTATATAAATGAGTTTGTGCTACTTAATGACAACTGGTGCATGATTCGTTAATATGCATGTTGTGCTTCTCTTTTTGAAGTATGTTTTGTCACAAATTTGACAAAGGGGGAGATTGTAAGTGTTATGGTCTCATGCTCCTTTGATTGTCAAATTTTGTGGTGCCAAAACATCTTGTGTGCCAAAATCTCTTTCTGTGTGTCTTGTGCTTGTATGTTGATATATATATATATATATGATTTAAGATGACATCACAATGGTTCAAGACATGTATGGTGCTCTGCTTCAAGAATTGCAAGGTTATGTACTTTGTCCTCTTCAGTATGCATCAATGTTCAGAACCACATCAATAAGAAGAGTGTTTGTTCAAGACTCAAGTGCATTTCAGGACTCAAGTACAACTCAAGTTGAAGTTTAAATTCAAGTTGTAGAAGATCTCAAGATCAAGCTACATCAAGTAGAGATTTCAAGCTTCAAAGATTAACCATCATCTGAAAGAATGAAGTTCAATGTTCATACTTCATGTCCCAGGTATGATAGACCTTAGTTTGACCTTAGGGTAGGTCATTTTGGATACATAATTCAAGATAAATCTTTTTACATGAATTTGGTCTGTTCTAAGACTAGTCCTGTACCTTCTTCGACCTGTCCTAGACCTGGTTCGACCAGTCCAAGAAATTTCATGACCCGTCCTAAGTTGTTGAAGATTTTTAGAATTTTTTGGTTATTCTACGACCAGTCCTGGGACTGTTCGACCGGTCGTAGGGTGTCACGACTCGTCCTTCGACCAGTCTTAAAACTACGACTCAAACTCCAGCAACCAAATCTGGTTGCCTACGACCAGTCCTGGGTTAGCTACGACCAGTCGTAGAACGGATTTTTCAGATTGTGCTTAAAATTTTAAAATGCTGTTGATGCTACGACCAATCGAAGGGTTCCTAAGATCAGTCATAGACGCGATCTTTTCATTTATAAATTGAACACAAATTTTAGAGTTTTTCATCGATTAATTTGAGAAAAGTCAAGCCTCCACTCTAAGATAAGTTGTGTTCATTTTAAGCTAATTTGTTCATATTTAATATTCTTTTTGTTAGCTTTTCTTATTTGATTTTATTCCTATATTCCAATCTTATTTGAAAAAGAGGAATTGCTGTATTCCTTCTTCATTGGAATCAAAATCAAATAGAGCTACGCCCAATTTGGTTTAATTTAAAATCAATTAGAACCTAAAACCATTTCTTAAGTGAGTATTGGACATTGAACGTTGATTCGAACTTCTACTCTGATTGGTTCTACCGGGCTGCTACAAAAGGAGAAATCTAGGTATTTTACATTTATTGTGAATTCATTATTTTGGTTTTGTTTGAGATTCGCCAGAAAAATTTCATTGTGTTGGTTATCTGAGGAGAGCCAGAAAACTCAGAAAGTGTGGGTTTTTGGATTGTGTAAGCCCAAGTTAAAAAGACACAATTGTGAAGGTTTTAGGTGAACCTGTAAAAACCTGTTTGATAGTGAATGCTAATATCCCCTGTGTGAGGATATTAGGAGTAGAGTAGCAAGCTGTGTGGCTGTTGTTTAACAGTTGGTGAACAACAGGCGAACCACTATATATTGGTGTGTTTTATGATTTGAATGTTCTTTTAATTTCTATATCTTTAATCATTCGGATTTGTTGAATGTATATGTGGATGTGAATGTTGTAATATTTACATTTTAAGCAAAGTGGGGAATGTTGTAATAGTTTAGAATTTATTTCTTGTTATTTCCTTTATTTCCTTTCTGTTGGAGTTTTGATATTCAATTTGTTCTAGTAAGGTTGTCCTGCCATAAACCCTTGGTTTTTATGGTGCAAAGGTTATCCTTAGAACAACATTAGTATCAAGCTCTTTATTTTGAGGTTACTCTACATTCCTGTATTGTGGTTTGTTTTCTTTATTGTGTTGGCTATCATATTTCTTATTTTCCGCTGTTAAATTTTAATTTGGCAGTCCTATTCACCCCCCCTCTAGGACATATAGCTTGGCCTTTTCAAAGGAGAGGAGCGAAATATACTTGTTGAAAGAGGAGGATGATATTAATGCTAAAGTGGCCAGTCTCACAAGGAAACTTGAGGCCATGAAACTTAAGAAGGAGAAGGCTAAAGAAACGGTTTGCGGTATTTGTGCTTGCAATGTTCGTACCATACCTGCTTTTCAAGAAATATTGAATGAGCAATCGAATGCCATGAACAATTACCAAAGGCCTTTTAAAGGACTCACTTTAAACACATACAATTCAAGTTGGAGAAATCATCCAAACTTCAGCTGGAGGAATGAGCAAACTTCTACTCCTCACGGAGTCCCTAACCAATTTTTAAATCAAGGGAAACCTCAAGAAGAATTGGTTCAAAATCCCACACGAACTCAAGAGATCATCCAACAAAATACTCTCCAAGTCTTACAAGAACTCACAAAGGCTATACATAAAATAGACTCACACGTTGCGGTTATGGAGTAAGGGATCCTTCCTGCCCAACCTATCCCAATCCTAAACTGCAATACGGAGTTAGTGAACCAAGCTCTTCAAACCAAATGTAGCAAGCCAAGTCTATCACCATGTTTGTAAGGCTCGTATCCTAGTTCGTACCATTACTTAGACTCCCGCAGTCCTCTCGATCGAATTCCAGTGATCCACTACCTGTAGTCGACATTTGAGCGTGACTGTAAGTCGCATCCCGTATATCTAAGTCGACTCGGCTTGAGACTTTTACCCTAGCGACCGCGCCGTCGCTCCGGTTCCAACGTCGTGTCTTACGCACCTATGCGATACCCAGGCCAGGAGTTGTGGGCCTGCATTTATTTCGAGAAAACGCTGCGCTTTGCAAATCCCGAGAAAAGAATCTCTACAATCTATCAAATCAATCCCATCACTCAATCAAGTACAACACCCATCTCTCACCCAAAAGTCAACACAACCATACCTCTCAAGTATACCCATCACTCACACCCATCACTCACTCATCACACCCATCCCTCTCTCCTTACATCCTCTCTCTCTCTCTCTCTCTCTCTCTCTCATTCTCCACCCATTCTCCCAAACTCCAAGTGACAGAGAGCCAACGTCCAAGCTTCCCATGGAGAAGTTATAGTGTGGCCCACTCCTTACCACCCTATCTCCCATCTCCACCCTTCAATCTTCATGTTCCACCATCAAAGGGAAAGCCTAGGAGCTAAGGAGTCCATGGGGCCTATAAGAAGCGGAATCGGTGGGTGTTTTGTAAGGTTAGATTGTAATTTTTGTGATGAACCAAGTGGGGCCTACCGAATGATGGTATGGATCCCATTTGGGACCCATCTCGTTGTATGCATTGTATATGGCCCACCTAGGGGAGCTCATAGTGGTGGAGCTCCCCCATCTCATGTTCTCTCCCTCTCTCTCTATCTCTCTCTTCCATATTTTGCGGCCTACCATGATGAATGTATTTTATCCATGTCGTCCACCGAGTGGGCCCACCTGACAGTCCGTTTGGATGGACCTAATTGAAGGACAAACATAAATATCAGCTTGCTTCAAGGCTAGTGGGCCATGCTGATGTGGACCCCACTTGATATTTGTATTTTATCCTCACCGTCCATCTGTGGATGGTGGGATGGAAGTAGAATGGCTAGTATACCTCACTCCAGCAACGTAGCTGTTGTATTGATGTCAGTGGGTCCCACCAACTATCTGCTGGATTGACGCAAGTAAATTCTGTGGGGCCCACACTTGATATATGTATTTTATCCATGTTGCTCAGCAGCGTGGGTCCCATACACGTGTGGACCCACCTTAATGTATGAATCTAGGCCATCTATCTACTGGACAACCAGCAGCTACAACTGCTTTAACGTCAGCAGGTTCTATGGTCCCACTGTAAGATATGTGTTATATCCTTCACCGTCCATTCAATTTCAGCAGGCGTGTGGGGCCCACCCCACACGTGCTGCATGTGTGGGATGGGACCCACCTTGATGCATGTAGTTTATATCCACCGTCCGTCCATCTGCCCAGGATGGTGGACCCCACTTTAATGTATGTGACTTATTCACACCGTTTGTCTATTTGGGGTATGGGCCCACCCCACACGTGTGGGCAGGTGGGACCCACATGGATGTATCTGTTCTATATCCACACCCGTCCATCTGGACGGTATTGTGTGGCACGCACCATGATGTATGTATTCTCCACGTTGTCCATCCGTTTTGGGAGGACGTGGGGCCACCCCACACGTGTTGCGCGTGTGGGGGTGGGCCCACACTAATTTATGTGTTTTATATCTGCACCGTCCATTCTTAGACGGTGCCATGTGGGGCCTACCTTGATGAATTTCCCGTCCGTCCAGGGCTAAACGTGAGGCCAGCCACATGTGTGGCCGTCCATATCGTCCATGTGGCACGTGGTGTAAGTGCTATTATTGATAGCCCCTTTTGTTGTCAAATTTATGGTGCCAAAGACATTGTTATGAAGCTTGCAGATGTGAAGATCAAAGCAGTACTCAAGATTAACTTTGTTGGACAAGCTCTGCTCACAATCTCAAGATCTCAAGAAGTGTTCAAGTTCCATCTCAAGATCTCAAGATGTGTTCAAGTTCAATCTCAAGATCTCTAGAAGCTTTCAAGTTTGAACTACTTCAAGACTTCAAGTTTCACTACTTTCAAGGTCACTCGTCCTTAAGTTTCAATGTCCTTACTTCACTATTGAGGTATGACTGAACTTAGGTTGACCTTTAGAGTAGGCCACTTTGGATACATAATTCATATATTTTATATAAGTATGATTGGCTTGTTCTAAGACTAGTCTTGGACTTTGTTCGACTAGTCCTAGCATTGCTTCGACCTGTCTAAGGATTTCCTGGATGAGTCGTAAGTTTGTTGTAAAATTCAGAAATTTTCTGTTAGGCTTCGACTAGTCCTGGGGACTGTTTGACCAGTCGTAGGAACAGTGTCGACAGGTTCTTCGATCAGTCGTAGACCTTCGACTCAAACTACACCGATGATTTGCACTTAGTTTTGACCAGTCGTGTCTGTCCTTCGACCAGTCGAAGGTGCCCTATGACCAGTCGTGAAACCGTCTTATCTTAGTGCGCCTGAAATTTCAAATATCTGTTGGATCTTCAACCAGTCGTAGCGACTTAAGATCAGTCAAAGACGTGATTTATTCACACTATAAATAGAGCACGAATCTCAGAATTAAATAGACCATTCAAGCTAATTTAATTCGGCCTTCTGAGAGATAAATCTGTGCTCCATTTAAGCTAAGTGTGCTTATTTAATATTCTATTTCTTTAGCTTTATTAATTGATTTTGTTTTCTGCATTCCAATCTAATCTGTAAAAAGGAAGCTTTTATTTTCCTTTTACTGGAATCAAAATCAATTCAAGCTAGCCCATTTGTTTTAATTTAAAAACTATTAGAACCTAGAACCATTATAAAGTGAGTATTGGACATTGAACTGTGACATTCTAATTTCTACTCCAACTTGGTTCTTCTGGGCCGCTACAACAAAGAAGAAATTCAGGTATTTTACATTTATTGTAAATTCATTTATTTTGGTTTTATTTGAGGTTAAGCCAGAAAAATCTCAAAGCTGTTGGTTATCTGAGGAGAGCCAGAAAACTCAGAAGTGAGGGTTTTTTATTGTGTAAGCCCTTTGAAAAAGACACAATTGTAAAGGTTTTGGGTGAACTTGTGAAAACCTACTTGATAGTGAATGCTAATATCCCCTGTGTGAGGATATTAGGAGTGGAGTAGCATTCTGTGTGGTTGTTGTTGAACAGTTGGTGTACACACAGGCGAACCACTATAACTCCTTGTGTTGTGTGGAAGTGTGCTTTATTTTCCTATATTTGATTATTCTTTTATGGAATGTATGTGGATGTGAATGTTGCAATCATTTTAATTTCAAGCTCAGTGGGGAATGTTGTAATAGTTTAGATTTAAATTTCTGCAATTT
Source organism: Magnolia officinalis (assembly GCA_021015155.1). NCBI lineage: Eukaryota > Viridiplantae > Streptophyta > Magnoliopsida > Magnoliales > Magnoliaceae > Magnolia > Magnolia officinalis. Next base: position 51,583,462 of record JAJHSJ010000006.1, read on the forward strand.
ATTTCAAGCTATTCCTTTATTTGTTTGAGCTTTAGATTCTCTAAATTGTTCTAGTAAGGTTGCCCTGCCATTTCTATGGTGTATGGTTGTCCCTAGAATAATCAATATTTGAGATAACATTTCATTTCTCTGTTCAGCTTCAATTTGTTTATTCCTAGAAAGTTTGAGTTCTTGATACAAAGATCTTTCTAGAAATCAGGTTGTCCTACCATAAACTTTGGTTTTTGGTGTAAGGTTGTCCTTAGAACAACGTTTGTATCAATCTCTCAATACTTGTTTATTGAGGTTGCTATTCATTTCAACATTGTGGATTGATTTACTTTGTTTGGATATTTCTTTATTTAAATTCCGCTGTAATTATTTTAAATTTGGCATAGTCCTATTCACCCCCCCTCTAGGACATATAGCTTGGCCTTTTCAAGTGGTATCAGAGCATAATAGCTCATTTTAATTGCTTTCTATTTGGATTTATTTCCTGAGCTAACGATCTAAGCTTTATATAAGATGTCAAATTTTGATAGTCTTTCAGTCACTAGGCCTCCACCTTTCGATGACACTAATTATTCTTATTGGAAAGCCAGGATGAGGATCTTCCTCAAATCCATGGATGAAAGTGTGTGGCTAGCCACAGTGAATGAATGGACCCCTCCTACCACTGAAGTGACTGGTGTTGATGGTTCAAAAACCACAAAAATAATGGCTTATTTTTCTTGGACCACACTTCAGAAAAGTGAGAGTAGTGCAAATGCTAAAGCACTAAATGCAATTACATGTGCACTATCACCGGATGAATTCAAAAGAATTATATCCTGTGATTCTGCAAAACAAGCTTGGGATATATTAGAAATGACACAGAAGGGTACTTCAATTGTCAAGAAATCTAAAGTCCAAATCCTCACAACCAAATTTGAAGAAATTCATATGGAGGAAAATGAAATGTTTATGGACTTTTATACTAGATTAAATGACATTGTAAACTCAATGTGGGGTCTTGGCGATAAAATCCCAGAAAGTAAAGTGTGTGCAAAGATACTACGCTCACTTCCTGAACGGTTCAACTCTAAAGTAACCGTGATCCAGGAACTTCGTGATACGGACAATATGAAGGTAGAAGAACTAGTTGGGTCTTTACAAACCTATGAGTTAAACTTTAAAGCTCCTAAAGGTAAATCTATAGCTCTTAAATCTTCTAAAATTGTTTCTGAAGAAAACTCTGATTCTGAAGATGATATGGCTCTTTTAGCAAAGAAATTTTATAAGATTTTCAAAAGTAAGAAAAGGGTTGATCTTCAACAATCAAATGATAAAAAGAAATTTAGACCCAAAACTCGAAAATCTTTGAAAGACAGTCAGTGTTACAACTGCCATGAATATGGGTATTTAGCAAACAAATGTCCTAAAAAGGACAAACCCAAAAGGAAGGGTATGTTGGCTACTTGGGATGAATCATCTGAGTCTGAAACTACTTCTGATTCAGAAGATTCTGAAACCGAGTTAGGAAATGAAGTTAAGGCTCTTATGACTCTAGCGAAGTTCACTTTTTCAGATCATGATGATTCAACTAGTGAAGAAAATCTGAATAGTGATTATGATAATGAAGAAGATCTTCAAGATGCTTACAATGCCCTATACAAGGAGAGTTGTAAAATTGCTGTGAAGCTTAAACTTCAAAAAGAAAAGTTTTTTAAACTCGAAGAATGATTCGACTTACTTGTTTTAGAAAAATCCCAAATTTCAGATAGTTTTGAAAAATCAAAATGTGATTTGGAAAATTTTTCTCAAAAACCTAAACATAACTATATCAATTTCAAAAATCAGAACAGAAATCCATTGGCTGAAAAAATAGTTGATTTACTCAAGGAGCTCTTAAAATCTAACTCAGTAGGTCATTCCCACAACTATAAACAGAAGAAGACCAACTATGTTCCTAAACTCAAAACAGTTCTGAAATGGGTTCCTAAAGTCACGTGTTTGGTTGCTCACACTGCTTTCAAAGCAACAAGCCATTCAAAATGGTACCTAGACAGTGGATGTTCAAGGCATATGACTGGTGATAAAGGTCTATTCACCAACCTCAAAGACATGACTGATGGATCAGTCACATTCGGTGATGGTAGCAACTGTAAGATTATGGGCCAAGGTACGGTTCAACTTTATAACCTTCCTTTATTAAAAAATGTTTTATATGTTAAAGGTCTTAAACATAACTTGCTTAGCATATCTCAAATATGCGATAATAATCATAGTGTACGGTTTTCTAATCAAAGCTGTGAGATTCTAAATAACAAAGGGTCAGTAATATTAACTAGACGAAGAACGTCTGAAAACTGCTATATTATAAGCGAATCCAGATCATCTAACAAATTGTGTTACATGGTCCATACAGATGAGACTGATTTGTGGCACAAACGTCTTGGACATGTACACTACCGAAATCTATATAGATTGAGCAAACAAGAACTTTTAAGAGGTCTACTCAACCTACAAAAATTGGATAAAATATGTGGTGAATGTCAGATTGGCAAACAAATAAGGAACTCACACAAAAAGGTGAATTCTAATACCACATCAAGACCACTCGAGCTTCTCCATATGGATCTTGTAGGACCTACAAGGACAGAAAGTCGAGGTGGTAAAAGATATATCTTGGTAATAGTGGATGACTTTACCAGATATACATGGGTTGTCTTCTTAAGGGACAAAACAGAAACCCTTGAAGAAGTGAAAAAGGTTCTTAAAAGGATTCAAAATGAAAAGAGTTCTCAAGTCAGTAAGATTCGTAGTGATTATGGATCTGAATTTGAGAATAACGGTTTTGAGAAGTTCTGTAGCGACCAGGGAATATTACATGAATTCTCAGTGCCCAAAATTCCTCAACAAAATGGTATTGTCGAAAGGAAAAATAGAGTGCTTCAAGAAATGGCTAATGTCATGTTGAATAGTATGAAGCTTTCTAGGAATCTTTGGGCTGAAGCAGTTAATACAGCTTGCTACATTATTAACCGGGTTTACACTAGTAAAAGTAATAATAAAACGGCTTACGAAATGTGGTTCGATAAAAAGCCTACTGTCAAATACTTTCGAGTTTTTGGCAGTAATTGCTATATTTTACGAGATCGTGAAAATCTGGGAAAGTTCGATACGAAGAGTGATGAAGGGATCTTTTTAGGATACTCTTTAAACAGTCGAGCTTATAGGGTTCTGAACAAAAGGACCGGTGTGATTCAAGAATCCATCAATGTGGTTATTGATGATCACTTGAACACTTCAGTCTCAAGTTCAGATAATGATGAAGTTCTAGTAATTAATAAATCTGATACTTCATCTAATCAGACTGATTCTGAATTAAGGACTGTTAAAGATCATCCAATTACATAGATTCTTGAAAACCCTCTCACTGGTGTTCGTACACGTAGACAACTTGAGGATATATGTAATTACGTAAGTTTTACATCCCAGATAGAACCATTTAATGTAAAAGAAGCTCTTGCTGATGAAAACTAGATTATTGCGATGCAAGATGAACTCAACCAATTTGTGAGAAATGATGTTTGGGATCTTGGTCCTAGACCTAAAGAAAAACACATTATAGGAACTAAATGGATTTTTAAAAACAAGTCTGATGAAGATGGTAATATAATTCGAAACAAGGCAAGACTGGTTGTACAAGAGTACACTTAAATTGAAGGTATTGATTACGATGAAACCTTTGCTCCAGTTACTCGTCTTGAATCAATCAGACTTTTTATATCCATTGTTTGCTTTAGAAAGATTAAAATTTTTCAAATGGACGTTAAGAGTAAATGGAGATTTACATGAAGAAGTATATGTTGAACAACCTACAGAATTTGAAGATCCTAAGTTTACTGATCATGTATACCGTCTTAAAAAAGCTCTGTATAGTCTTAAACAAGCTCCCAGAGCATGGTATGAGAAATTGACTAAGTTTTTACTCAGTCATAACTTTCAAATGGGAAGTGTTGATAAAACACTGTTCGTTAAGAAACATAACGAAGATATTTTAATGGTTCAAATCTACGTTGATGATATCATTTATGGATCTACTTGTACTGACATGACTATTGAATTTGCAGAATTGATGAAATCTCAATTTGAAATGAGCATGGTTGGGGAATTGAATTACTTCCTTGGGTTACAAGTAAAACAACGATCTGATGGAATGTTCATCTCTCAATCTAAATATGCTATAAATTTAATTAAGAGATTTGGATTTGAGAATGGTAAGAAATTTGATACTCCTATGAGTACAACTTTGAAACTCTCAAAAGATTCTGCAGGTAAAAATGTAGATCAGAAACTATATCGGAGTATGATTGGTAGTTTACTCTATTTAACTGCTAGTAGACCTGATATTACTCTAAGTGTTGGTATTTGCGCTAGATATCAGTCTGAACCTAAAGAATTGCATTTGATTGCGGTCAAACGGATTATCCTCTATGTTGTGAGTACTGTTAATCTCGGTCTCTGGTATCCTCATGAGACTAGTATTCAATTAGCTGGGTACTCGGATGCTGACTGGGCTGGTAATCTTGATGATAGAAAATCAACCAGTGGTGGTTGTTTTTATATTGGAAACTATTTAGTTTCTTGGCTTAGTAAGAAAAAAAATTCTATATCACTTTCAACAGCTGAAGTTGAATATATCGCAGCTGGTAATGCTTGTACACAGCTTGTTTGGATGAAACGTAAGCTAAGTGATTATGGAATTAAACAGGATTTTATGTTATTATATTATGATAATACAAGTGCCATTAATATTTCAAAAAATCCAATTCAGCATTCTCGTACTAAGCATATTGATATTAGATTTCATTATATTCGAGATTTAGTAGAAGAAAATGTAATATCATTGGAATATATTCCTACCAAAAATCAACGTGCTGATATTTTCACTAAACTGCTCGACAAGAGCAGGTTTAACAAAATGATATTTGATCTTGGCATGTGCATTCTAAAATGATTATTTATGCCTATTTGTATCATATTGTATATATTTGCTAGATTAAATTTCCAATTTTTTGAAATATGCATGAAAATCTGACTTTTTGGTGGTACTCGACTAGTTGAGGATTTCCTCGACCTGTCATGGCACGACCGGTTGAAGAATACCCACGACCAGTCGTGAATCGCGTGAATCACTTAAATTTGAAGAAAATCTCATTCTTCCTTTTTTCTTCTTTACTTTTCGACTAGCCGACGCACGACCAGTCAAACCCACCTTCCAAATCCTTCAAAAGGAAGGAAAACAACATCTCGTGGTCTGTCTTCTTCTTCCAGATCTGTCCCGCTCACTAAGCGTCATCTTCGGGCTCCCGATGATGATCCATCTTACGTTCAGGACATTAGAATACGTAATGTTATTGTTGAACATCCTGTTTCTATTAATCATGTTGCTCCTTTTGATATCCTTCCTATGCTTCAAGCTGTAGGTTGGGATAACTTATTGCATTGGGGTGGGCCAGCATACCGGTCCATTGCATAGTCCATGTTTGCATGTATATGTGATTTTTCACTGGAGAATTTATCGTTTAAAATAGCCACTAGAGAAGGACCATTTAACATTGATTGTCATTTGATTTCAGCTCTTATGGATATTCCTGTGAATGATGAGGGGATTTCTATCTCTAATTTATCTAACAAACCCTCAGAATCTGAAAAACGTCTCCTCACTAGAGATTTATGCAATTTGAATGCTTAATGGACTCATAAAGGGAATGCTCTTCCCTCAAAGTATTTGTTACCCAAATACAGAGTTCTTCACAAAATCTTTGTGTCTAACTTATATCCACGATCGGGTAATAAATCTGAATTGACTTCCAACATGGTTCGTGTTCTTCATGCTGTTGCCAGTGGTACATCTATCTGTTTACCATCCTTGATTTGTCACTTCATTATTAATTTTCGTCTCCATCCTGGTCACAGTGACATTCCTTTTGCTTATTTGATGATTGTGTTGGCTACTCATATGTTAGTCGATATGCCGGTTGGAGAGGCCCCTATCCGTCATCTGATATTCCATAATTCTAATCTAAATAAGATGAAGTTGGATTTACTCCCTGGTCAATGAGATGGTGTTGGCAATGCTGAAGTAGCACACGAGGAAGAAGCTAGTGATCTTCCTCCTAATGATATTAATATAGATGATATCTTTGAAGAACTTGATTCTGATTCTGTGAATGATCCGGATTATGAGCCTTCTGGCTTTGATGCACGTCTGCATGCATTAGAGGATAAGGTTGAGAATATAAATGTTAAAATGGACAACATGTCTATTGCTAATGATTTACATTTCAAGTATATGCACAAATATCTTAGGCGCTTGAACAAGAGGATGCATAAACTTGATCCATCTATCCCTGCTCCTTCCTCTGGTTCATCTGGCTCAGATTAGTGTTTAAGTTGTTTAAGTTGTAATAGCTTTACTACTATGGTGCTAGTTTTGCTTAAACTCAATTTATGAATTATGTGAGTTAATTATCTATCATCTATCTCTCTGATTTACTCTCCTTAGTCTATCTGTTTCCTTTGTCCTCTTATGACAAAAAGGAGGAGAAAATGGATATGTTCACTCGTTTGGATATGTTTTACTCAGGGGGAGTTTTGTATATATATGTATGGAGAATGGATATGTTGAATACATTGTAGGTTCATGTTACTGTGCCAGTTGATAACAACTGGTGCATGATTCGTTAATCAGATATTCTATGTTCTGTAACATATCTTGGAAGTGTGTTTTGTCACTAATTTGACAAAGGGGGAGATTGTAAGTTCTATTATTGATAGCCCCTTTTGTTGTCAAATTTATGGTGCCAAAGACACTGTTATGAAGCTTGCATATGTGAAGATCAAAGCGGTACTCAAGATCAACTTTGTTGGACAAGCTCTGCTCACAATCTCAAGATCTCAAGAAGTGTTCAAGTTCCATCTCAAGATCTCAAGAAGTGTTCAAGTTCAATCTCAAGATCTCTAGAAGCTTTCAAGTTTGAACTACTTCAAGACTTCAAGTTTCACTACTTTCAAGGTCACTTGTCCTTAAGTTTCAATGTCCTTACTTCACTATTGAGGTATGACTGACCTTAGGTTGACCTTTAGAGTAGGCCACTTTGGATACATAATTCATATATTTTATATAAGTATGATTGGCCTGTTCTAAGACTTGTCCTGGACTTTGTTCGACTAGTCCTAGCATTGCTTCGACCTGTCTAAGGATTTCCTGGATGAGTCGTAAGTTTGTTGTAAAATTCAGAAATTTTCTGTTAGGCTTCGACTAGTCCTGGGGACTGTTCGACCAGTCGTAGGAACAGTGTCGACAGGTTCTTCGATTAGTCGTAGACCTTCGACTCAAACTACAGCGATGATTTGCACTTAGCTTCGACCAGTCGTGTCTGTCCTTCGACCAGTCGAAGAAGACCTACGACCAGTCGAAGGTGCCCTACGACCAGTAGTAAAACCGTCTTATCTTATCGCGCCTGAAATTTTAAATATCTGTTAGATCTTCGACCAGTCGTAGCGACTGAAGACCAGTTGAAGACGTGATTTATTCACACTATAAAAGAGCACGAATCTCAGAATTAAATAGACCATTCAAGCTAATTTAATTCGGCCTTCTGAGAGATAAATCTGTGCTCCGTTTAAGCTAAGTGTGCTTATTTAATATTCTATTTCTTTAGCTTTGTTAATTGATTTTGTTTTCCGCATTCCAATCTAATCTGTAAAAAGGAAGTTTTTATTTTCCTTTTACTAGAATCAAAATCAATTCAAGCTAGCCCATTTGTTTTAATTTAAAAACTATTAGAACCTAGAACCGTTATAAAGTGAGTATTGGACATTGAACTGTGACATTCTAATTTCTACTCCAACTTGGTTCTTCTGGGCTGCTACAACAAAGAAGAAATTCAGGTATTTTACATTTATTGTAAATTCATTTATTTTAGTTTTATTTGAGGTTAAGCCAGAAAAATCTCAAAGCTGTTGGTTATCTGAGGAGAGCCAGAAAACTCAGAAGTGAGGGTTTTTTTTATTGTGTAAGCCCTTTGAAAAAGACACAATTGTAAAGGTTTTGGGTGAACCTGTGAAAACCTACTTGATAGTGAACGCTAATATCCCCTGTGAAAACCTGCCATGATGTATATCTGCACCGTCCATGGGACGTGGGGCCACCGTGATATATGTGTTGTGTATTCACACCGTCCAGGGCAGCGGCCCACCTTGATGAATGCGTTGTATATCCAGGCTGCCCATCCATTTTTTCTAGATTATGGGCTGCCCATCAGGCCCTTGTGATATGGCCCATTGTGATGTGTATTAGGCCCATGAGATGCGGCCCATTGTGGTGTATATGCGGTCCAAATATGAGGCCCATTGTGATATGTATTAGGCCCATGAGATGCGGCCCATTGTGGTGTATATGCGACCCGGATATGAGGTCCATTGTGATGTATATTTGGCCCATGTAATGAGGCTCATTGTGATGTATATGCGGCCAGTGTATAAGGCCCATTATGATGTATACGAGTCCCATGTGATGAGGCCCATTGTGATGTATGAGATCCTTGTGTAAGGCCCATTGAGATTGTATATGAGGCCCTTATGTGAGGCCGTGGGCCCACTATATGTTTGGCCCTATAAGGGCCACTCCTTGGGAGTAATGTCGGTTGAATGTTCACATTAATGGGCAATGATGGTTAAATGTCCACATTGTGACCTTCCCTTACGCCCTTTGTTAGGCCGATTATCGATACCGATTATGAGTACGTGATAGTATAACATCATGACACATGCCCATATGCATCATCTGCATGTTTAATATGAAGAGTGATTGATCATAGCACATGCCATTGGGCGGATTATTATAGGACTCCCTGAGAGACGGAGTTGCCCCACATAAGCGTACAAAACGCGTAGGTTTGATGCATGACTGGATAGTATGACTCATGCATCTAGCATTTTGTGATACGACTATTGTACGCCCTAGCGACATCAGGATTGTGGCCTCCACATGCATGTCGTGGATGGCTAGATGGGACACCAGAAATGTTTAGTTTGAGCATCTAGGCACGTTGGATGTCCGTGGGTGAAAGTCCCTAAACGTTCGTGGTCAAGAGATGCTCCAACGTCTAGACCGGGTGGATATACACGAGCGCCCGAGTTCCGAATACCAGTAGGCCGCATCTCCCCCTGTGTCGTGGTCGGTTGGAAGGGAGTGTGACCTTATCCTCCTGAGTAAGGGGGCTGTAAGCTAGGATGAGTTTGACCTGCTCCCAAATGGGTCAGCTATCGACGAGTCGGGTAGGCATTTGTATACTACTGACAGGCGGGTAGTGAGGTCTTTTCCACTTACATGGTTGTGCTCCAGGGAGGCGACAACCAGTGTGGAGTGTACTAGACCCCGGTGATGATCCCGGAGATGGACGGTACTGATACGTGGACTTATTGAGCATGAGTTATATACTCAGCATTTTACTCATTCAATCATTCATTAACTATCCACTTGGGCTGGTGGTGCGCAACTAATTATTGTGTACCTTCGTAATGGCCAAGATTTCGGTTGGGGCGCGCGACCAACCTGAGATCATGAATTTACACTACTAAAAAAATGGGCAAAGGCTACGGATAAAATCTGTAGCCATAGACCTATGGTTACGGTTTTAGTCCGTAGCTAGTCCGTGGCACGACCGTAGTCGTAGGTGCCGTAACAATAGGTCTGGAACCTATGGCTATGGATTTAATCCGTAGCTATAGGTTACAACAGCTACAGATATAATTCGTAGCAATTATATCTGTAGTGAAAACTTCAAACAGCTACGGATATTATTTGTAGCTAAAAGTCCGTAGCAATATGCCAAAATTGAAAAGGCTACACCTATAGATTAGTGGCTACGGTCAATATCCGTAGCTATTTTGTACATTAAAAAATTATATACATTCATTTGTTCATTCAATTACCACCTGTACAATCATTCATTCATTCATTCAATTACAATCGATTACAATCCTTCATTCAATCAATTACAATTACAATCCTTCATTCAATCAATTACAATCCAATTCATTCAATCAATTACAATTACAATTACAATAATGCTGAAAATATAAATCTTTGGCTTCATTAGAGAAATGTGCTCGACTTCACCCTGAAATTTCAACAGCTTCGTATATTCCATCATCCTACAAACAGTCATGTCATTCATAAATTAGAATGCCAATTGGGGAAAAGAAAGACAAAGTGAAAGAAGTGCATCATGTATAACCACTTTTTTTCTTAATTAATTAAAAAAAAAACTCAAAAACGAATGAAATTGACACAAAAGAAATGGTCTCACCATATGATTATGGGTTTTGGTTTAAGTTTAGGTTATAGGTTTAGGTTAAGGTTTATGTTAAGGTTGGGCTATAGGTTATAATTAAGTTTAAGTTATATGTTATAGGTTTTGGTTTAGGTTAAGGTTATAGGTTTAGGTTTAGGTTAAGGTTATAGGTTTAGGTTATAGGTTATAGCTTTTGGGAACTTGATTATAGGTTAAGGTTTAGGTTTAGGAAATCGGGTTCGGGTTCGAGATCGGGTTTAGGTTTGAGTTTTCAATTTTAAGTTTAGGTTAAGGAGTTGAGATAGGATTAGGTGTAGGTTCGAGTTTAAGGATTTGAGAATACATTTAGGTTTAGGTTAAAGGTTTAGGGAAAGGTTATATAGGTTTAGGTTAGGTTTAGGTTTAGGTTTAGGTTATAGGTTATAGCTTTAGGGAATTGAGAATGGGTTATGGTTTAGGTTTAGGAAATCGGGTTCAAGTTCAGGATTGGGTTTAAGTTTGGGTTTTCAAGTTTAGGTTTAGGTTTAGGTTAGGGAGTTGAGATTAGGATTAGGTTTTGGGAATTGAGTTTAGGTTATAGGTTTAGGGAAGGTTAGGTTTAGGTTTAGGTTAGGTAGTTGAGATTAGGATTAAGTGTAGGTTTAGGTTTTGGGAATTGAGTTTAGGTTATAGGTTTAGGGAAAGGATAGGTTTAGGTTATAGGTTTTCGGATTTGGGAATAGTTTTAGGTTATAAGTATAGGTTTAGGTTAGGTTATAAGTTAAGGTTTAGGTTATAGGATTAGGTTAAGGTTTAGGTTTAGGTTATAGGTTTTGGGAATTGAGAATGGGTTTGGGTTTAGGTTATAGGTTTTGGTTTTGGTTTAGGTTATAGGTTTTGGTTTAGGTTATAGGTTTTGGTTTAGGTTATAGGTTATAGATTTAGGTTTAGGTTTTAGGTTTTGGGATTTGAGAATGAGTTCAGGTTTCGATTATAGGTTTTGGTTTTGGTTTAGGTTATAGGTTTTGGGATTTGAGAATGAGTTCGAATTTAGATTATAGGTTTTGGTTTTGGTTTAGCTTATAGGTTTTGGTTTAGGTTATAGGTTATAGGTTTAGGTTTAGGTTATAGGTTTTGGGATTTGAGAATGGGTTCGGGTTTAGGTTATAGGTTTTGGTTTTGGTTTAACTTATAGGTTTTGGTTTAGGTTATTAGTTAGTGGTTTAGGTTAAGGTTTTGGTTTAGGTTATTAGTTAGTGGTTTAGGTTAAGGTTTTGGTTTAGGTTATAGGTTTTGGGATTTGAAAATGGGTTCGAGTTTAGGTCATAGGTTTTGGTTTTGGTTTAGCTTATAGGTTTTGGTTTAGGTTAGAGGTTATAGGTTTAGGTTTAGGTTATAGGTTTTGGGATTTAAGAATGGGTTCGGGTTTAGGTTATAGGTTTTGGTTTTGGTTTAGGTTATAGTTTTTGGTTTAGGTTATAAGTTATAGGTGTAGGTTAAGGTTTCGATTTAGGTTTTAAGTTTTGGGATTTGAAAATGGGTTCGGGTTTAGGTTATAGGTTTTGGTTTTGGTTTAAGTTATAGGTTTTGGGATTTGAGAATGGGTTCAGGTTTAGGTTATAGGTTTTGGTTTTGGTTTAGGTTTAGGTTATAGGTTTTTGGATTTGAGAATGGGTTATGGTTTAGGTTTAGGAAATCGGGTTTAGGTTCGGGATTGGGTTTAAGTTTGAGTTTTCAAGTTTAGGTTTAGGTTTAGGTTAGGGAGTTGAGATTAGGATTATGTGTAGGTTTAGCTTTAGGGAATTGAGTTTAGGTTATAGGTTTAGGGAAACGTTAGGTTTAGGTTATAGGTTTTGGGATTTGGGAATAGTTTTAGGTTATAAGTATAGGTTTAGGTTAGGTTATAGGTTAAGGTTTAGGGATTTGAGTTTAGGTTATAGGTTTAGGTTTAGGTCTAGGTTTAGGTTTAGGGAATTGAGTTTAGGTTATAGGTTTAAGGAAAGGTTAGGTTTAGGTTATATGTTTTTGGATTTGGGAATGGGTTCGGGTTTAGGTTATAGGTTTTGGTTTTGGTTTATGTTATAGGTTTTGATTTAGGTTATAGGTTATAAGTTTATTTTAAGGTTTTGGTTTAAATTATAGGTTTTGGGATTTGAGAATGAGTTCGGGTTTAGGTTATAGGTTTTAGTTTTGGTTTAGCTTATAGGTTTTGATTTAGGTTATAGGTTATAGGTCTAGGTTTAGATTATAGGTTTTGGGATTTGAGAATGGGTTCAGGTTTAGGTTATAGGTTTTGGTTTTGGTTTAGGTTATAGGTTATAGGTTTAGGTTAAGGTTATAGGTTTTCGGATTTGAGAATGGGTTCGGGTTTAGCTTATAGGTTTTGGTTTTGGTTTAGGTTATAGGTTTTGGAATTTGAGAATGGGTTCGGGTTTAGTTTATAGGTTTTGGTTTTGGTTTTGGTTTTGGTTATAGGTATTTGGATTTGAGAATGGGTTATGGTGTAGGTTTAGGAAATCGGGTTTAGGTTCGGGATTGGGTTTAAGTTTGGGTTTTCAAGTTTAGATTTATGTTTAGGTTAGGGAGTTGAGATTAGGATTAGGTGTAGGTTTAGCTTTAGAGAATTGAGTTTAGGTTATAGGTTTAGGGAAATGTTAGGTTTAGGTTATAGGTTTTGGGATTTGGGAATAGTTTTAGGTTATAAGTATTGGTTTAGGTTAGGTTATAGGTTAAGGTTTAGGGATTTGAGTTTAGGTTATAGGTTTAGGTTTAGGTCTAGGGAATTAAGTTTAGGTCATAGGTTTAGGTTATAAGTTTTTGGATTTGAGAATAGGTTTGGGTTTAGGTTATAGGTTTTGGTTTTGGTTTAGGTTATAGGTTTTGATTTAGGTTATAGGTTATAGGTTTATGTTAAGGTTTTGGTTTAGGTTATAGGTTTTGGGATTTGAGAATGAATTCGTGTTTAGGTTATAGGTTTTGGTTTTGGTTTAGCTTATAGGTTTTGATTTAGGTTATAGGTTATAGGTTTAGGTTTAGGTTATATTTTTTGGGATTTGAGTATGGGTTCGGGTTTAGGTTATAGGTTTTGGTTTTGGTTTAGGTTATAGGTTATAGGTTTAGGTTAAGGTTTAGGTTTAGGTTTTAGGTTTTGGGATTTGAGAATGGGTTCGGGTTTAGGTTATAGGTTTTGGTTTTGGTTTAGGTTATAGGTTTTGGGATTTAAGAATGGGTTCGGGTTTAGGTTATAGGTTTTGGTTTAGGTTTAGGTTTAGGTTATAGGTTTTGGTTTAGGTTTAGGTTTAGGTTATAGGTTTTTGGATTTGAGAATGGGTTATGGTTTAGGTTTAGGAAATCGGGTTTAGGTTCGGTATTGGGTTTAAGTTTGGGTTTTCAAGTTTAGGTTTAGGTTATGGAGTTGAGATTAGGATTAGGTGTAGGTTTAGCTTTAGGGAAATGAGTTTAGATTATAGGTTTAGGGAAAGGTTAGGTTTAGGTTATAGGTTTTGCGATTTGGGAATAGTTTTAGGTTATAAGTATAGGTTTAGGTTAGGTTATAGGTTAAGGTTTAGGGATTTGAGTTTAGGTTATAGGTTTAGGTTTAGGTCTAGGTTTAGGTTTCGGGAATTGAGTTTAGGTTATAGGTTTAGAGAAATGTTAGCTTTAGGTTATAGGTTTTTAGATTTGAGAATGGGTTTGGGTTTAGGTTTAGGTTATAGGTTTTGGTTTAGGTTTAGGTTATAGGTTTTGATTTAGGTTATAGGTTATAAGTTTATGTTAAGGTTATAGGTTTTGGGATTTGAGAATGAGTTTGGGTTTAGGTTATAGGTTTTGGTTTTGGTTTAGCTTATTGGTTTTGATTTAGGTTATAAGTTATAGGTTTAGGTTTAGGTTATAGGTTTTGGGATTTGAGAATGGGTTCGGGTTGAGGTTATAGGTTTTGGTTTTGGTTTAGGTTATAGGTTTTCTTTTGGTTATAGGTTATTGGTTTAGGTTTTGGTTTTAAGTTTTGGGATTTGAGAATGGGTTCAGGTTTAGTGTAACACCCTGAAAATCGGGGGTCGAGCATAATCTCAACTCCCGAGTTCCAGAACATCACTTATGCAACAAAATGAATGATGATTGAATGTTGACTGTATTCGTGCATTGAACATGAGTGAGATTAAGCCAAAACAGCATATCATACTCTAGAGACAGTTAAATTTGCAAGCGGAAGACTGTGATAGATAGATAAAATATAACTTATGATGAGTCTCCAGAGTGTGATAACATTACCAGGTTAAATAAATACAAGTGCAGTTCTAAAATGTACCAAATGTGAGGAAGTGTAATGCCTCCTATCCCATGTACCATAGCCCCGTCAATACAATATCAGGTCTTCATTGACCTGCCAGAGAGATACAGACAGGAGAATTCCTCCTATCATCGTAGAAGTAGTCCGGCTCTGCTTCACAAGCATCGCCACCACCTGAAACTCAACAAATCTGGTTGGTGTGTACAACACCGTCCCGTAACGTGGGAGTGAGTGATCAACTCAGTGGAACAGTAAAGCATAAGTTAACATGTTATCAAATCAATCAAGCAGTAATGATAAAGCAGTACAAATCAAGCATTTCTAACTACTCTTGTTAAGTGCAAAAATGATATGACATGATGCTGTATGCCCTTGCCAAACCACCCTCAAGCGACATCATCTTACGTTCGCGAATGCTTACTCCCTCAGTGCGCCACATCTACAAAGCACATGCGGTGCGATGATGCTCATGATTACCAAGTTTTTATTAGTCCATTTCAAACAGCAGTATTGGGAAACTAAGGTACCTCCCTTGTATCATTCCCAAACATGATCCATTCTAGGGTCGTCAATCCTAGATAATCTCATACGATATTATGGTTTGAGAAGCGTAGTGAAGGCATCGCAAAGGGCTCATCACCCGTCAGCGCGGATACAGATCTCACCGTATGCGGCTCAATTGCTGGCCGTCAGCTCGAGTACAGGTCTCACCGTACTCGGCTCAATCACTAGCCGTCAGCTCAAGTACAGGTCTCACCGTACTCGGCTCAACTCACACTCTAGTTGCTGTGAAAGACTCGTGGCCAATCACAGACCCTTGGAGTGTACTCGATGATACCACGGAGGACTCGTCGCCCGTCAGCACGAGCACAGATCTCACCGTACTCGGCTCTCGCTGAAGTATCGACAGCTCGAATACAGTGTCCCATACCACCGTATTCGGCTCACGAGTTGATTGCGCAATGGTCACTACGGGGAGGCACATGGCCCCAGCGTAGGCCGACAGCTCGACCACGGTGTCCCATACCACCATGCCCGGCTCATGCGACTTAGCGGATCTAGTTACCATGGTTAAACGGGGATCGCCACTGGTAAGTTTGGTACCCTAGGTTCAAGCAGTAGCGACCAAAACAGGGTGAACATGCATAAGGCAGATCGGGTTACTTGATGAGCTCGACTAGCACGATCGCCCGTTGAGCTGCACGACATGAAGTGCAAAAACAACTTCGTATGGCCTAGCCACTGCGACAGGCAACGGACGACTCGAGTTCGTCGAACACATCCCACGTGGCAAATGAATCTCAGCCACGAGTTCAATCTCGTTACCGATTGCCTGGACTATAATCATAGCCCCAAACACAATCATTACAGAGATATAAAGCAGTAATAGATCAGGATTCAAATCATACAATCAGTCTGGTATTATCTGTTTAGGGCTGCCAGGGCTGTTGCACACGCAATCGTTCTCCGCTCCGCTCCCCCATCACCCATGACGGATCATACACATAAATATAAATTTAAACATATGCATTACATAGTTAAAATCATAAAACAGTTAGAGTGTTACGAATCACAACACAAGCATGAGTTTGTACATGTTCAAATCCTAATCACACAACTATCAAAGGAGATCATACACATAGTGAAAAGAGGTTGAGAATCATAACTCAACACCCTATATATTACAATTTGCTAACTACTACACATTCAGACATTTTCAAGAAACACTTAAACAAACATACATCAACATACATGACATATGTCGATCACATAGGCATTAGGCCAAATCCTTTTGCTAGGGAGTTGCCCCAATCATAACACGCGTACACCCACGACGGATAGTCATGGCAAGCAGGAATCCAAGTTCCATATCCATTCAGTCATTTCCACAAACTTGGGCCACACATTTTAGCATATATAGTGTATACTGGCCGTGGCGTGATTTAGGGCAAATCCTTTCGTCAAAGGGATATCGCCATTACAAACATTCATATATCCATGACAATTAGTCATGGCGAGCACGAATGAGAATGCTATACTCATTCAGCCATTTTCACAAACACTTAGAATACACTATTCCAACATACCTAGTGTATGTTAGCAAACATGTTTAGGGTTATTCTTTCGCTAAGCGGTTATTTTATCCGCGTATACCATATTCATACAACAATTAATCATGACAATTATATTTCCAAAATCCGCACGTATGCGGTATTTCTAAAATACGCAATTTCAACATACATGACATTTACACATGAACATGTATTTTTTGCGATTCTTTTCGCCAAACTAACATTTTATCCACACATGATATAATCAAACATTAAATAAACATGTCAAACATTTTCCCAAGAAAAATACGTATACGGTATTTATACGTATATCTAGAGTATGTGAAAATCCATATTCTTTATCGCTAATCGAAACAGGAAAACGGAAAGCACTTTGTACATGTGCATTTGCATACAGATCATGAATCTATCATTATCTGACATTGAAAGCGTTGAAAAACGTAACTTATACGCTTAAAGTCCTCACCTTTGGTCGTAGAATCGTTAACGGAGGCGATAGGTTTGCTAAGCTTCCGTATTCGGCAGTTTGGCAACCTAGAGAACGAAATAGGTTAGCTATTTCACAACCTACAACAGTCTAAACCCCAAAACATGTTAGGGTTAGGGTTTCTTACCTAGAAACGGGGGCTGGAATCGCCGGAAAAGCGATGAGAACGAGATGGTGCAGCCGTGTGGTGGCAGGGAACGACGGCAGGAGTTTCTCCCACTTCTCCCACTTTCTTTCTCTCTCTTTTCCCTCTCTCAAATCCAAATTCGTTCTGGCTGGAATGGGAGGGTTTAAGGTCCTTATATATCCTAAAATATCACCCGAAATAACTCCTTGTCAAGGGTTACTGCTAATATAGGATATTCGCCACTTTTCCAGCTCAAAAGAGGTTTTGGTGGGGCCTCTTTGAGCCAAACGTCAGACTTAAGCTCACCACACATGGATCTATGAGGGATCACGTTTTCGACTCGATCGGATTCCCAGATCGCACGTGGCGGACCACTTTCAGTTCAACGGTCAGTGGGCCACGATCCGAAATTCTGAGTACATGTAAATGTTCTTGAAATTTTTCTTAATCCGAGGGTGTAATTTGGTCTGATTCTGACGGTCAGGGTTGCTTAATACTGATGCGCAAGCGAAAGGTGCCAGATCACTATTCCAGATATTTCTTTTCAAAGGAATAGTGTTTTTTCACACACCCTCGCTCCGGATCGAAATAAATGACCGTGGGACATCGGTCGGAGCTGATTTTTGAGATGATTGTCAAGCCCAGTGGGGCGGTCCTAGTTCCTTAGATTCGTGTTAATCGGACTCCCGATGTGCGATATAAACCTAATACGAAGTTTCGTTTCATTCCCGAGAGCAGACGGGAAATGAGTGTTGGCTCTAGACTTTAGGGTAACCTAGAGTCACATGTTTTACAAGTTTTGGGTCTTGCAGATCGTATTTAAAGCGATCCCAAACGGATTTCATGGCTAGTCGAGTTTGCACTTAGTTAACTTTGTTAAATTTCTAAAGGATTTAATCCTAATTGTTTTCTGGTTGAGATGGTACTAGACCTTTGTAGTTTGTATATAAAGTGATCCAAGTTTTACTACTTAGCTAGTTTAAGTTAGTGTCTAGGGCGAAAGTGCTTTGAAAAATTGAAAGCACAAGGTAGCAAAGGGTGGGATTTGTGAAGGAAATGGGTTCAGGAGCGATTTTAGACTGTGGGATTTAGTTTTGACAAGTTGATAAGGTCTTAGGATCGACCCATTGCCCTAGAACGTCTAATCCCAGGTTGGCAAAAAATCCGGGATGTTACAATCTACCCCCCTTAAAACAAAATTTCGCCCCCGAAATTGGCTAAGGGTAATAAGGGAAAATTTCTATTATTTCATTTGCCTAAGACTTATTGATTTCAAGTTTCTACGCGTGGTAGGGTAAATACCAGCAGGCATTCATTTTAGTCTACCCCCCTTAAAACTTAATTCTTTATCCATTTCTCTTACCCTGATGGTTTGCTACCATTTATTTATTTACCTATTAGGAGTCTTGACGACAAATCCCAATTATCTCGAGTAAGACAGCTGTTTTCATTGTTTGACCAACACGGAGAGACGGTAATAGTGGGCTCGATCCCGATACATCGATCATCTACCGGGCCAGGGTAGGAAGCTCATCGTATCCCTTCCGAATCCTGGTGGATCCTGGTCGTCCGCTCGTCAGCAGAGAGTCCATCGGTAGTCGCCCAGGATTGAGAATTGGGTCAAGCCGCGAATGTTTCGCAGTTGTATATTTCAGTAACTCCGTAGTCCGATCAATCTCTAAGAGTAGGGAATGCCCATCATTGAAAGGCTCAAATTGTTTATTCTAAGGTTGCCCTTTAGGTCTTAGTCTAAGAGAGTCCTCATTATTATCTATGTCCAAGGAAATGGTGAATCAAATCGTACTAGATCATCCTAAAAACGGTTCCTTATAGTAGAACTTGCTAGGGCTTCTATAATGCTCGTACTCAACGAGCACCGTTTCGATCCTGGGCCAGTGGGGTAGGGTCCACCGCGTTTCCGCTGCGCCACCCAGATCAAAGAGGCATATCAGGTGACCTAACTAGATTGGGCTCATAATGTTCTACCCCCCTTAAAAATTTATTTTCACCCTCGAGGCTCAAGAGCTATGCCCTGATCCGTATGTCGGAACAAGGTGTAATTTATAACCTATCCTTGACATGAAATGGGAAATACATTGGTCTGCCTTTCATCGACGATGTGTACGATGGCATTGATACCTATGGGTATCGAGAGGATTCAACAAAGGAACGGGGTCTCGTTCCAACCTATTCAAGCCAACTAACTACGTCCATCACTCAATTATCTTAGTATTGTTAGTCGTTTATATTTCTTAGTCTAGTCAGCAGCCTAGGCTCAACGTATGCGTAGCGGTAATCCACTAGTTGTGATTTAAAGTCTATGCCTCTATGCTAGATGATTTCACTTCATTCCCAATACAAGGAAGGGTTTTATTACTTAGGGTTAAAGTTGTCTAATTGGAATTGAGTTGCCTGTAGTTGAATTTAACTACGCCCGAGCATTTCACATATGCTCAAACCAACTGAGGGGGTTCTGGTTGGATTGCCTATATCGTCAGGTCTGTCAAAGCACTGCTCTAGGTCCAAACTCTATGGGCCATATTTGTCAAACAACCATTTACTCTAAAAGCTTAAGCTATCAGAGTGTGGTGGGTTAATGTATATCAAGGGACTTTATCACTTCAACACTATTAGGCCAGTGGTCTTAAGTTGTATTGAATGGGACCGCATACTAGTTCTACCTCGGGATTGGAGTGACATGGTTGGTAGGTGGGTGGGTGGGATAAAAATTAATTTTATAGGCTTTGGAAAATGAGCCATGTGTTGGAAAGTGTGAGATGGGATTTCCAATCCCAGGAATCGGAACTCCTAAGTGTAAGAGGAACAACCTAGGGTATACTATTTATTGCATACATTTCAAACCTAGTATCGGAAACCATGGGATACACTCAATCTAGGGACCATACCTTACCCATATATTTATTATTACTTTTACAATTCCATCCACCGAATCGCACTTAATGCAATTTGGCCGAACGGGCCCTAAACGTCCTCAAACATCTAAAAGATTCTACCAACAACTACAATCATCTCAACATGAAATCATAAGCACCCTAAGACAGTAGCCCATGCGAACTACGAGGCAGCAGTATGGATGATTAGACATCCAAGAGAATGGCCGTACATGTTCGGGTAGAGCCATGGAAAAGCGAATGAAAAGTGATGGAGAGAGAAAAAAAGGCTGGAGGTTTGGTTCTCCAAGGAGGGATATGAGAGCTCCAACTTGAGAAAATGGGGAAAGGGAGAAGCTAGGGCTGTTGTGGAAGGTTGGGATGGATGAGATATGGAAGAAAAATGGAAGATTTGGAGGTTGTAGGGATGGGTTTTGGAGAAAAATCGAAAATGGGTGGAGATGCTTGAAAAGAGGGGTGGAATGGAAAGGGGGTGCTTCCCAATCCTATTTATTCCAAGCAAAACATAAAACCGCACGTGCCATTGTGTTAAGGGGGTTGGGCCGACCAACCCCACACTTGAAATCTTGAACCGGCCGGGGCGGCGGCCCGGAAAAGCAACGGCCGGCGGCGCGCCGCCCGACCCGCGGCGCCGCCGCGGCTGGACTTGGCCGGAGCCGCGCCGCCGCGGTGGGGACCTGTTCTCCATGGTCCCAAGGTGCCAAATGCACCCTGGTTCGACCCTGGGTCCCATCGGTTTAAGTGGAGAGGCCCTCGACTCCGATTCGCTCCATTTCGGATAGTTCGGGTTATTTAAACCGGACGTAACTTGCAATCCGGAATGAGTTATCTGACGTAAAATATATGAATTTGGGGGTAGAACGAGCTAATGAAGCCAACCAACCCTGCTATGCCGGGTTGCGCAGCCCGAAATTGCGAGAAAACCCACCGATTGACGGTTATTTCCACTCTTCAATTTCGTTTTGCCATAGTAGTTTTAGTTTGATTTCTCTTCATCCATTGGGCTTTAGGAGTTGTGCCCAATGAGAAAAGGGTTTATAATAATTAGGAGAATAGTTTGGTGAAGTCGTTTAGGACACTTACTATTTTTTTTGACCGAAAACTTTACCCACTAGTAGACATCACAACCCATAGTAAGTCGCGAATTCTAGAAGTTTTAGTTGTAGTTTGTTCCTGATTTCTTTCCCATTACCTGGTATCCTTATTTAAAGGGTTGTGAACTCATGTTTTTAAACATTCATTAATCAATTACGAATGTATTAGAATTTATTTATTGTCTGCTTTCTTTCCTCATGGATTCGGGAAGTCTCGGTGAGGAGTCCAGAGAAGCTCCGAGGATTCAGAGTAGTTATCATCATCACGTTTATCGCACACATTTTACTGATCCTCAATGATTGAGATGAGGTGGATTGTGATCTAGACCCTTCACTAGACAACCTAGAACTGTTTTAGGTCGACCCGTGCGACCATGGTTGAATACATACTCGATTTCGGCGTTCGTTTTCAGTGAACTAGCCGTTGGACGGAACAGGGATGCTTAAGACTGTTTCTACATTCCGTCGCTCCCTCCTAAGTCAGAGTGCGTCAGTGTGCGTAGTGTGACCATAACCCAGGTCCGGTTTAATCAAAATCATGCTCTGATACCATCTTGTAACACCCTGAAAATCGGGGGTCGAGCATAATCTCAACTCCCGAGTTCCAGAACATCACTTATGCAACAAAATGAATGATGATTGAATGTTGACTGTATTCGTGCATTGAACATGAGTGAGATTAAGCCAAAACAGCATATCATACTCTAGAGACAGTTAAATTTGCAAGCGGAAGACTGTGATAGATAGATAAAATATATAACTTATGATGAGTCTCCAGAGTGTGATAACATTACCAGGTTAAATAAATACAAGTGCAGTTCTAAAATGTACCAAATGTGAGGAAGTGTAATGCCTCCTATCCCATGTACCATAGCCCCGTCAATACAATATCAGGTCTTCATTGACCTGCCAGAGAGATACAGACAGGAGAATTCCTCCTATCATCGTAGAAGTAGTCCGGCTCTGCTTCACAAGCATCGCCACCACCTGAACTCAACAAATCTGGTTGGTGTGTACAACACCGTCCCGTAACGTGGGAGTGAGTGATCAACTCAGTGGAACAGTAAAGCATAAGTTAACATGTTATCAAATCAATCAAGCAGTAATGATAAAGCAGTACAAATCAAGCATTTCTAACTACTCTTGTTAAGTGCAAAAATGATATGACATGATGCTGTATGCCCTTGCCAAACCACCCTCAAGCGACATCATCTTACGTTCGCGAATGCTTACTCCCTCAGTGCGCCACATCTACAAAGCACATGCGGTGCGATGATGCTCATGATTACCAAGTTTTTATTAGTCCATTTCAAACAGCAGTATTGGGAAACTAAGGTACCTCCCTTGTATCATTCCCAAACATGATCCATTCTAGGGTCGTCAATCCTAGATAATCTCATACGATATTATGGTTTGAGAAGCGTAGTGAAGGCATCGCAAAGGGCTCATCACCCGTCAGCGCGGATACAGATCTCACCGTATGCGGCTCAATTGCTGGCCGTCAGCTCGAGTACAGGTCTCACCGTACTCGGCTCAATCACTAGCCGTCAGCTCAAGTACAGGTCTCACCGTACTCGGCTCAACTCACACTCTAGTTGCTGTGAAAGACTCGTGGCCAATCACAGACCCTTGGAGTGTACTCGATGATACCACGGAGGACTCGTCGCCCGTCAGCACGAGCACAGATCTCACCGTACTCGGCTCTCGCCGAAGTATCGACAGCTCGAATACAGTGTCCCATACCACCGTATTCGGCTCACGAGTTGATTGCGCAATGGTCACTACGGGGAGGCACATGGCCCCAGCGTAGGCCGACAGCTCGACCACGGTGTCCCATACCACCATGCCCGGCTCATGCGACTTAGCGGATCTAGGTACCAGGGTTAAACGGGGATCGCCACTGGTAAGTTTGGTACCCTAGGTTCAAGCAGTAGCGACCAAACAGGGCTGAACATGCATAAGGCAGATCGGGTTACTTGATGAGCTCGACTAGCACGATCGCCCGTGAGCTGCACGACATGAAGTGCAAAAACAACTTCGTATGGCCTAGCCACTGCCGAACAGGCAACGGACGACTCGAGTTCGTCGAACACATCCCACGTGGCAAATGAATCTCAGCCACGAGTTCAATCTCGTTACCGATTGCCTGGACTATAATCATAGCCCCAAAACAATCATTACAGAGATATAAAGCAGTAATAGATCAGGATTCAAATCATACAATCAGTCTGGTATTATCTGTTAGGGTGCCAGGGCTGTTGCACGCACTCGTGCTCCGCTCCCCCATCACCCATGACGGATCATACAACATAAATATAAATTTAAAACATATGCATTACATAGTTAAAATCATAAAACAGTTGAGCATGTTACGAATCACAACACAAGCATGAGTTGTACATGTTCAAATCCTAACACACAACTATCAAAGGGATCATACACATAGTGAAAAGAGGTTGAGAATCATAACTCAAACACCCCTTATATATACAATTTGCTAAACTACTACACATTAGACATTTCAAGAAACACTAAACAAACATACATCAACATAAATGACATATGTCGATCACATAGTGCATTAGGCCAAATCCTTTTGCTAGGGAGTTGCCCCAATCATAACACGCGTACACCCACGACGGATAGTCATGGCAAGCAGGAATCCAAGTTCCATATCCATTCAGTCATTTCCACAAACACTGGGCCACACATTTTAGCATATAGAGGTATACTGGCTTCCGTGGCGTGTAGATTTAGGGCAAAATCCTTTCGTCAAAGGGATATCGCCATTACAACAATCATATATCCATGACAATTAGTCATGGCGAGCACGAATGAGAATGCTACTCATTCAGCCATTTCACAAACACTTAGAATACACTATTCCAACATACCTAGTGTATGTTAGCAAACACTGTATTAGGGTTATTCTTTCGCTAAGCGGTTATTTTATCCGCGTATACCATATTCATACAACAATTAATCATGACAATTATATTTCCAAAATCCGCACGTATGCGGTTATTTCTAAAATACGCAATTTCAACATACATGACATTACACATGAACATGTATTTTTGCGATTCTTTTCGCCAAACTAACATTTTATCCACACATGATATAATCAAACATTAAATAAACATGTCAAACATTTTCCCAAGAAAAATACGTATACGGTATTTATACGTATATCTAGAGTATGTGAAATCCATATTCTTTATCGCTAATCGAACAGGAAACGGAAAGCACTTTGTACATGTGCATTTGCATACAGATCATGAATCTATCATTATCTGACATTGAAAGCGTTGAAAAACGTAACTTATACGCTTAAAGTCCTCACCTTTGGTCGTAGAATCGTAACGGAGGCGATAGGTTTGCTAAGCTTCCGTATTCGGCAGTTGGCAACCTAGAGAACGAAATAGGTTAGCTATTTCACAACTACAACAGTCTAAACCCCAAACAGGTTAGGGTTAGGGTTTCTTACCTAGAACCGGGGCTGGAATCGCCGGAAAAGCGATGAGAACGAGATGGTGCAGCACGTGTGGTGGCAGGGAACGACGGCAGGGAGTTTCTCCCACTTCTCCCTCACTTTCTCTCTCTTTTCCCTCTCTCAAATCCAAATTCGTATGGCTGGAATGAGAGGGTTTTAAGGTCCTTATATAGCCTAAAACTCACCGAAATAGACTCCATGTTCAAGGGTTACTGCTAATATAGGATATTCGCCACTTTTCCAGCTCAAAAGAGGTGTTCTGGTGGCCCTCTTTGAGCCAAACGTCAGACTTAAGCTCACCACACATGGATCTATGAGGGATCACGTTTTTGACTCGATCGGATTCCCAGATCGCACGTGGCGGACCACTTTCAGTTCAACGGTCAGTGGGCCACGATCCGAAATTCTGAGAGTACATGTAAATGTTCTTGAAATTTTTCTTTAATCCGAGGGTGTAATTTGGTCTGTTCTGACGGTTCAGGTTGCTTAATACTGATGCGCAAGCGAAAGGTGCCAGATCACTATTCCAGATATTTTCTTTTCAAAGGAATAGTATTTTTTCACACACCCTCGCTCCGGATCGAAATAAATGACCGTGGGACATCGGTCGGAGCTGATTTTTGAGATGATTGTCAAGCCAGGGGGGCGGTCCTAGTTCCTTAGATTCGTGTTAATCGGACTCCCGATGTGCGATATAAACCTAATACGAAGTTTCGTTTCATTCCCGAGAGCAGACGGGAAATGAGTTTGGCTCTAGACTTTAGGGTAACCTAGAGTCACATGTTTTACAAGTTTTGGGTCTTGCAGATCGTATTTTAAAGCGATCCCACACGGATTTCATGGCTAGTCGAGTTTGCACTTAGTTAACTTTGTAAATTTCTAAAGGATTTAATCCTAATTGTTTTCTGGTTGAGATGGTACTTAGGCCTTTGTAGTGTATAAAAGTGATCCAAGTTTTACTACTTAGCTAAGTTTAAGTTAGTGTATAGGGCGAAAGTGCTTTGAAAAATTGAAAGCACAAGGTAGCAAAAGGGGGTGGGATTTGTGAAGGAAATGGGTTCAGGAGCGATTTAGATGTGGGATTTAGTTTTGACAAGTTGATAAGGTCTTAGGATCGACCCATTGCCCTAGAACGTCTAATCCCAGGTTGGCAAAAATCCGGGATGTTACATTTAGGTTGTAGGTTTTGGATTTGGTTTAGGTGATAGGTTTTGGGATTTGAGAATGGGTTCGGGTTTAGGTTATAGGTTTTGGTTTTGGTTTTGGTTACGGTTATAGGTTTTTGGATTTGTGAATGGGTTATGGTTTAGGTTTAAGAAATCGTGTTCAGGTTCAGGATTGGGTTTAAGTTTGGGTTTTCAAGTTTAGGTTTAGGTTTAGGTTAGGGTGTGGAGATTAGGATTACATGTAGGTTTAGCTTTAGGGAATTGAGTTTAGGTTATAGGTTTTGGGAATAGTTTTAGGTTATAAGTATAGGTTAAGGTTTAGGGATTTGAGTTTAGGTTATAGGTTTAAGTTTAGGTGTAGGTTTAGGTTTAGGGAATTGAGTTTAGGTTATAGGTTTAGGGAAAGGTTAGGTTTAGGTTATAAGTTTTTGGATTTGAGAATGGGTTCGGGTTTATGTTATAGGTTTTGGTTTTGGTTTAAGTTATTGGTTTTGATTTAGGTTATAAGTTTATGTTAAGGTTTTGGTTTAGGTTATAGGTTTTGGGATTTGAGAATGATTTCGGGTTTAGGTTATAGGATTTGGTTTTGGTTTTGCTTATAGGTTTTGATTTAGGTTATAGGTTATAGGTTATAGGTTTAGGTTTAAGTTATATTTTTTGGGATTTGAGAATGGGTTCGGGTTTAGGTTATAGGTTTTGGTTTTGGTTTTGATTTAGGTTATAGGTTTTGGTTTAGGTTATAGGGTATATGTTTCGGTTAAGGTTTAGGTTTAGGTTTTAGGTTTTGGGATTTGAGAATGGGTTCGGGTTTAGGTTATAGGTTTTGGTTTTGGTTTAGGTTATAGGTTTTGGGATTTGAGAATGGGTTCGGGTTTAGGTTATAGGTTTTGGTTTTGGTTTTGGTTTAGTTTATAGGTTTTTGGATTTAAGAATGGGTTATGGTTTAGGTTTAGGAAATCGGGTTCAGGTTCGGGATTTGGTTTAAGTTTGGGTTTTCACGTTTAGGTTTAGGTTTAGGCTAGGGAGGTGAAGGATTATGGATTAGGTGTAGGTTTAGCTTTAGGGAATTGAGTTTTAGTTATAGGTTTAGGGAAAGGTTAGGTTTAGGTTATAGGTTTTAGGATTTTGGAATAGTTTTAGGTTATAGTATAGGTTTAGGTTAGGTTATAGGTTAAGGTTTAGGGATTTGAGTTTTAGGTTAGGTTTAGGTTTAGGTCTAGGTTTAGGTTTAGGGAATTGAGTTTATGTTATAGGTTTAGGGAAAGGTTAGGTTTAGGTTATAGGTTATAGGTTTTTGGATTTGAGAATGGGTTCGGGGTTAGGTTATAGGTTTTGATTTAGGTTAAGGTTATATGTTTTGGGATTTGAGAATGAGTTCAGGTTTAGGTTATAGGTTTTGGTTTTGGTTTACCTTATAGGTTTTGATTTAGTTTATAGGTTATAGGTTTAGGTTTAAGTTATATGTTTTGGGATTTGAGAATGGGTTCGAGTTTAGGTTATAGGTTTTGGTTTTGGTTTAGGTTATAGGTTTTTGTTTAGGTTAAGGTTATTAGGTTTAGGTTAGGTTAGGTTTGGTTTTAGGTTTTGGATTTGAGAATGGGTTCGGGTTTAGGTTATAGGTTTTGGTTTTGGTTTAGGTTATAGGTTTTGGGATTTGAGAATGGGTTCGGGTTTAGGTTATAAGTTTGGTTTTGGTTTTGGTTTAGGATATAGGTTTTTGGATTTGGGAATGGGTTAGGTTAGTTTAGGAAATCAGGTTTTGGTCAGGTTAGGTTCGGTTGGGTTTAAGTTTGGGTTTTCAAGTTTAGGTTTAAGTTTAGGTTAGGGAGTTGAGATTAAGATAAGGTGTAGGTTTAGCTTTAGGGAATTGAGTTTAGGTTATAGGTTTAGGGAAGGTTAGTTAGGGTTAGGTTGTAGGTTTGGGATTTGGGAATAGTTTTAGGTTATAGTATAGGTTTAGGTTAGGTTATAGGTTACGGTTTAGGGATTTGAGTTTAGGTTATAGGTTTAGGTTTATGTTTAGGTTTAGGTTTAGGGAATTGAATTTAGGTTATAGGTTTAAGGAAAGGTTAGGTTTAGGTTATAGGTTTTTGGATTTGAGAATGGGTTCGGGTTTAGGTTATAGGTTTTAGTTTTGGTTTAGGTTATAGGTTTTGATTTAGGTTATATGTTATAGGTTTATGTTATGGTTTTGGTTTAAGTTATCGGTTTTGGGATTTGAGAATGAGTTCAGGTTTAGGTTGTAGGTTTTGGTTTTGGCTTAGCTTATAGGTTTTGATTTAGGTTATAGGTTATAGGTTTAGGTTTAGGTTATATTTTTTGGGATTTGAGAATGGGTTCGGGTTTAAGTTATAGGTTTTGGTTTAGGTTTAGGTTATAGGTTTTGGTTTAGGTTATAGGTTATAGGTTTAGGTTTAGGTTTTAGGTTTTGGGATTTGAGAATGAGTTCAGGTTTCGATTATAGGTTTTGGTTTTGGTTTAGGTTATAGGTTTTGGGATTTTAAAATGGGTTCGGGTTTAGGTTATAGGTTTTGATTTTGGTTTAGGTTTAGGTTATAGGTTTTTAGATTTGAGAATGGGTTTTGGTTTAGGTTTAGGAAATCGGGTTCAGGTTCGGGATTGGGTTTAAGTTTGGGTTTTCAAGTTTAGGTTTAGGTTTAGGTTAGGGAGTTGAGATTAGGATTAGGTGTCGGTTTAGCTTTAGGGAATTGAGTTTAGGTTATTGGTTTAGGGAAAGGTTAGGTTTAGGTTATAGGTTTTGGGACTTGGGAATAGTTCTAGGTTATAAGTATTGGTTTAGGTTAGGTTATAGGTTAAGGTTTAGGGATTTGAGTTTACGTTATAGGTTTAGGTTTAGGTCTAGGTTTAGGTTTAGGGAATTAAGTTTAGGTTATAGGTTTAGGGAAAGGTTAGGTTTAGGTTATAAGTTTTTGGATTTGAGAATGGGTTCGGGTTTAGGTTATAGGTTTTGGTTTTGGTTTAGGTTATAGGTTTGATTTAGGTTATAAGTTATAGGTTTATGTTAAGGTTTTGGTTTAGGTTATAGGTTTTGGGATTTGATAATGAGTTCGTGTTTAGGTTATAGGTTTTGGTTTTGGTTTTGCTTATAGGTTTTGATTTAGCTTATAGGTTATAGGTTTAGGTTTATGTTATATTTTTTGGGATTTGAGAATGGGTTCGGGTATATGTTATAGGTTTTGGTTTTGGTTTTAGTTATTGGTTTTGGTTTTGGTTATAGGTTATAGGTTTAGGTTAAGGTTTAGGTTTAGGTTTTAGGTTTTGGGATTTGAGAATGGGTTCAGGTTTTGGTTATAGGTTTTGGTTTTGGTTTAGGTTATAGGTTTTGGGATTTAAGAATGGGTTCGGGTTTAGGTTATAGGTTTTGGTTTTGGTTTAGGTTTAGGTTATGGGTTTTTGGATTTGGGAATGGGTTATGGTTTAGGTTTAGGAAATCGGGTTTAGGTTCGGTATTGGGTTTAAGTTTGGGTTTTCAAGTTTAGGTTTAGGTTTAGGTTAGGGAGTTGAGATTAGGATTAGGTGTAGGTTTAGCTTTAGGGAATTGAGTTTAGATTATAGGTTTAGGGAAAGGTTTGGTTTAGGTTATAAGTTTTGCTATTTGGGAATAGTTTTAGGTTATAAGTATAGGTTTAGATTAGGTTATAGGTTAAAGTTTAGGGATTTGAGTTTAGGTTATAGGTTTAGGTTTAGGTCTAGGTCTAGGTTTCAGGAATTGAGTTTAGGTTATAGGTTTAGGGAAAGGTTAGGTTTAGGTTATAGGTTTTTGGATTTTAGAATGGGTTCGGGTTTAGGTTATAGGTTTTGGTTTAGGTTTAGGTTATAGGTTTTGATTTAGGTTATAGTTTATAAGTTTATGTTAAGGTTTTGGTTTAGGTTATAGGTTTTGGGATTTGAGAATGAGTTCGGGTTGAGGTTATAGGTTTTGGTTTTGGTTTAGCTTATAGGTTTTGATATAGGTTATAGGTTATAGGTTTAAGTTTAGGTTATAGGTTTTGGGATTTGAGAATGGGTTCGGGTTGAGGTTATAGGTTTTGGTTTTGGTTTAGGTTATAGGTTTTCTTTAGGTTATAGGTTATAGGTTTAGGTTTATATTTTCGGTTTTGGGATTTGAGAATGGGTTCAGGTTTAGGTTATAGGTTTTGGATTTGGTTTAGGTTATAGGTTTTGGGATTTGAGAATGGGTTCGGGTTTAGGTTATAGGTTTTGGTTTTGGTTTTGGTTATGGTTATAGGTTTTTGGATTTGTGAATGGGTTATGGTTTAGGTTTAGGAAATCGTGTTCAGGTTCAGGATTGGGTTTAAGTTTGGGTTTTCAAGTTTAGGTTTAGGTTTAGGTTAGGGTGTTGAGATTAGGATTAGATGTAGGTTTAGCTTTAGGGAATTAAGTTTAGGTTATAGGTTTTGGGAATTGTTTTAGGTTATAAGTATAGGTTTAGGTTAGGTTATAGGTTAAGGTTTAGGGATTTGAGTTTAGGTTATCGTTTTAGGTTTAAGTTTAGGGAATTGAGTTTAGGTTATAGGTTTAGGGAAAGGTTAGGTTTAGGTTATAAGTTTTTGGATTTGAGAATGGGTTCGGGTTTATGTTATAGGTTTTGGTTTTGGTTTAAGTTATTGGTTTTGATTTAGGTTATAGGTTATAGGTTTATGTTAAGGTTTTGGTTTAGGTTACAGGTTTTGGGATTTGAGAATGATTTCGGGTTTAGGTTATAGGTTTTGGTTTTGGTTTAACTTATAGGTTTTGATTTAGGTTATAGGTTATAGGTATAGGTTTAGGTTATATTTTTTGGGATTTGAGAATGGTTTCGGGTTTAGGTTATAGGTTTTGGTTTTGGTTTTGATTTAGGGTATAGGTTTTGGTTTAGGTTATAGGTTATATGTTTCGGTTAAGGTTTAGGTTTAGGTTTTAGGTTTTGGGATTTGAGAATGGGTTCGGGTTTAGGTTATAGGATTTGGTTTTGGTTTAGGTTGTAGGTTTTGGGATTTAAGAATGGGTTCGGGTTTAGGTTATAGGTTTTGGTTTAGGTTATAGGTTTTTGGATTTGAGAATGGGTTATGGTTTAGGTTTAGGAAATCGGGTTCAGGTTCGGGATTGGGTTTAAGTTTGGGTTTTCAAGTTTTTCAAGTTTAGGTTTAGGTTTAGGTTAGGGAGTTGAGATTAGGATTAGGTGTAGGTTTAGCTTTAGGGAATTGAGTTTAGGTTATAGGTTTAGGGAAAGGTTAGGTTTAGGTTATAGGTTTTGCGATTTGGGATTAGTTTTAGGTTATAAGTATAGGTTTAGGTTAGGTTATAGGTTAAGGTTTAGGGATTTGAGTTTAGGTTATCGGTTTAGGTTTAGGTCTAGGTTTAGGTTTAGGGAATTGAGTTTAGGTTATAGGTTTAGGGAAAGGTTAGGTTTAGGTTATAGGTTTTTGGATTTGAGAATGGGTTCGGGTTTAGGTTATAGGTTTTGGTTTTGGTTTAGGTTATAGGTTTTAATTTAGGTTATAAGTTATAAATTTATGTTAAGGTTTTGGTTTAGGTTATAGGTTTTGGGATTTGAGAATGAGTTCGGGTTTAGGTTATAGGTTTTGGTTTTGGTTTACCTTATAGGTTTTGATTTAGTTTATAGGTTATAAGTTTAGTTTTAGGTTATAGGTTTTGGGATTTGAGAATGGGTTCGGATTTAGGTTATAGGTTTTGGTTTTGGTTTTGGTTATAGGTTTTGGTTTAGGTTATAGGTTATAGGTTTAGGTTAAGGTTTTGGTTTAGGTTTTAGGTTTTGGGATTTAAGAATGGGTTCGGGTTTAGGTTATAGGTTTTGGTTTTGGTTTTGGTTATAGGTTTTGTGATTTGAGAATGGGTTCGGGTTTAGGTTATAGGTTTTGATTTTGGTTTTGGTTTAGGTTATAGGTTTTTGGATTTGAGAATGGGTTATGGTTTAGGTTTAGGAAATCAGGTTTGGGTTTGGGATTGGGTTTAAGTTTGGGTTTTCAAGTTTAGGTTTAGGTTTAGGTTAGGGAGTTGAGATTAGGATTAGGTGTAGGTTTAGCTTTAGGGAATTGAGTTTAGGTTATAGGTTTGGGGAAAGGTTAGGTTTAGGTTATAGGTTTTGTGATTTGGGAATAGTTTTAGGTTATAAGTATAGGTTTAGGTTAGGTTATAGGTTAAGGTTTATGGATTTGAGTTTAGGTTATAGGTTTAGGTTTATGTCTAGGTTTAGGTTTAGGGAATTGAGTTTAGGCTATAGGTTTAAGGAAATGTTAGGTTTAGGTTATAGGTTTTTGGATTTGAGAATTGGTTCGGGTTTAGGTTATAGGTTTTAGTTTTGGTTTAGGTTATAGGTTTTGGGATTTGAGAATGAGTTCGGGTTTAGGTTATAGGTTTTGGTTTTGGTTTAGCTTATAGGTTTTGATTTAGGCTATAGGTTATAAGTTTAGGTTTAGGTTATAGGTTTTGGGATTCGAGAATGGGTTCGGGTTTAGGTTATAGGTTTTGGTTTTGGTTTTGGTTATAGGTTTTGGTTTAGGTTATAAGTTATAGGTTTAGGTTTAGGTTTCAGGTTTTGGGATTTGAGAATGAGTTCAGGTTTAGGTTATAGGTTTTGGTTTTGGTATAGGTTATAGGTTTTGGGATTTGAGAATGGGTTCGGTTTTAGGTTATAGGTTTTGGTTTTGGTTTTGGTTTAGGTTATAGGTTTTTAGATTTGAGAATGGGTTTTGGTTTAGGTTTAGAAAATCGGGTTCAGGTTCGGGATTGGGTTTATGTTTGGGTTTTCAAGTTTAGGTTTAGGTTTAGGTTAGGGAGTTGAGATTATGATTAAGTTTAGGTTTAATTTTAGGGAATTGAGTTTAGGTTATAGGTTTAGGGAAAGGTTAGGTTTAGGTTATAGGTTTTGGGATTTGGGAATAGTTTTAGGTTATAAGTATAGGTTTAGGTTAGGTTATAGGTTAAGGTTTAGGGATTTGGGTTTTGGTTATAGGATTAGGTTTAGGTTTAGGTTTAGGTTTAGGGATTTGAGTTTAGGTTATAGGTTTCGGTTTAGGTTTTAGGTTTAGGTTTGGGTTTTGGGATTTGAGAATGGGTTCAGGTTTAGGTTATAGGTTTTGGTTTCGGTTTAGGTTATAGGTTTTGGGATTTGATAATGGGTTCGTGTTTAGGTTATAGGTTTTGGTTTTGGTTTAGGTTATAGGTTTTGATTTAGGTTATAGGTTAACGGTTTAGGTTAAGGTTTAGTTTTAGGCTATAGGTTTTTGGATTTGAGAATGGGTTCGGGTTTAGGCTTTTGGTTTTGGTTTAGGTTATAGGTTTTGATTTTGGTTATAGGTTATAGGTTTTGGTTTAGGTTTAGGTTTAGGTTTAGGTTATAGGATTTGAGAATGGGTTCGAGTTTAGGATATAGGTTTTGGTTTTGTTTTAGGTTATAGGTTTTGATTTAGGTTATAGGTTATAGGTTTAGGTTTTGGTTTTGATTTAGGTTTTAAGTTATAGGTTTAGGTTTAGGTTATAGGTTTTGATTTAGGTTATAGGTTATAGGTTTAGGTTATAGGTTCGGGTTTTTTTTTATTATTTAGGTTATAGGTTTTGGTTAAGGTTTAGGTTTAGGTTTAGGTTATAGGTTTTGGGATTTGATAATGGGTTCGGGTTTAGGTTATAGGTTTTGGTTATAGGTTTTGATTTAGGTTATAGGTTAACGGTTTAGGTTAATGTTTAGGTTTAGGTTATAGGTTTTGGATTTGAGAAGGGTTCGGGTTTAGGCGATAGGTTTTGTGGTTTAGGTTTTAGTTAGGTTAGGTTTGGTGTGGTTGGTTTATAGGTTATCGGTTTGGTTAAGGTTTAAGTTTAGTTTAGGTTATAGGTTTTGGGATTTGAGAATGGGTTTGGGTTTAGGTTATAGGTTTTGGTTTTGGTTTTTTGTTTTAAGTTATAGGTTTTGGGATTTGAGAATGGGTTCGGGTTTAGGTTATAGGTTTAGGTTAAGGTTTCGGTTTAGGTTATAGGTTTTGGGATATGAGAATGGGTTCGGGTTGAGGTTATAGGTTTTGGTTTTGGTTTTGGTTTAGGTTTTAGGTTTTTGGATTTGAGAATGGGTTATGGTTTAGGTTTAGGAAATCAGGTTTAGGTTCGGGATTGGGTTTAAGTTTTGGTTTTCAAGTTTAGGTTTAGGTTTAGGTTAGGGAGTTGAGATTAAGATTAGGTGTAGGTTTAACTTTAGGGAATTGAGTTTATGTTATAGGTTTAGGGAAAGGTTAGTTTTAGGTTATATGTTTTGGGATTTGGGAATAGTTTTAGGTTATAAGTATAGGTTTAGGTTAGGTTATAGGTTAAGGTTTAGGGATTTGAGTTTAGGTTATAAGTTTAGGTTTATGTTTAGGTTTCGGTTTAGGGAATTGAGTTTAGGTTATAGGTTTAAGGAAAGGTTAGGTTTAGGTTATAGGTTTTTGGATTTGAGAATGGGTTCGGGTTTAGGTTATAGGTTTTAGTTTTGGTTTAGGTTATAGGTTTTGATTTAGGTTAGAGGTTATAGGTTTATGTTAAGGTTTTGGTTTAGGTTATAGGTTTTGGGATTTGAGAATGAGTTCGGGTGGTTATAGGTTTTAGTTTTGGTTTAGCTTATACGTTTTGATTTGGGTTATAGGTTATAGGTTATAGGTTTTGGGATTTGAGAATGGGTTCGGATTTAGGTTATAGGTTTTGGTTTAGGTTATAAGTTATAGGTTTAGGTTTAGGTTTTAGGTTTTGGGATTTGAGAATGGGTTCTGGTTTAGGTTATAGGTTTTAGTTTTGGTTTAGGTTATAGGTTTTGGGATTTGAGAATGGGTTCAGGTTTAGGTTATAGGTTTTGGTTTTGGTTTAGGTTTAGGTTATAGGTTTTTGGATTTAAGAATGGGTTATGGTTTAGGTTTAGGAAATCGGGTTCAGGTTTGGGATTGGGTTTAAGTTTGGGTTTTCAAGTTTAGGTTTAGGTTTTGGTTAGGGAGTTGAGATTAGGATTAGGTGTAGGTTTAGTTTTAGGAAATTGAGTTTAGGTTATAGGTTTAGGGAAAGGTTAGGTTTAGGTTATAGGTTTTGGGATTTGGGAATAGTTTTAGGTTATAAGTATAGGTTTAGGTTAGGTTATAGGTTAAGGTTTAGGGATTTGAGTTTACATTATAGGATTAGGTTTAGGTTTAGGTTTAGGGATTTGAGTTTAGGTTATAGGTTTAGGTTTGGGTTTTGGGATTTGAGAATGGGTTCAGGTTTTGGTTATAGGTTTTGGTTTCGGTTTAGGTTATTGGTTTTGGGATTTGATAATGGGTTCGTGTTTAGGTTATAGGTTTTGGTTTTGGTTTAGGTTATAGGTTTTGATTTAGGTTATAGGTTAACGGTTTAGGTTAAGGTTTAGGTTTAGGCTATAGGTTTTTGGATTTGAGAATGGATTCGGGTTTAGGCTTTAGGCTTTGGTTTTGGTTTAGGTTATAGGTTTTTGGTTTAGGTTTGGGTTTAGGTTTAGGTTATAGGTTATAGGATTTGAGAATGGGTTCGGGTTTAGGATATTGGTTTTGGTTTTGGTTTAGGTTATTGGTTTTGATTTAGGTTATAGGTTATAGGTTTAGGTTTTAGTTTTGATTTCGGTTATAAGTTATAGGTTTAGGTTAAGGTTTAGGTTTTGGTTATAGGTTTTAATTTAGGTTATAGGTTGTAGGTTTAGGTTATAGGTTTAGGTTTTTTTCTTTTTTTTTTTTGATTTAGGTTATAGGTTATAGGTTTAGGTTAAGGTTTAGGTTTAACTTTAGGTTATAGGTTTTGGGATTTGATAATGGGTTCCGGTTTAGGTTATAGGTTTTGGTTTTGGTTTTGGTTATAGGTTTTGGTTTTAGTTTTGGTTATTGGTTTTGATTTAGGTTATATTTTAACGGTTTAGGTTAAGGTTTAGGTTTAGGTTATAGGTTTTTGGATTTGAGAATGGGTTCGGGTTTAGGCTATAGGTTTTGGTTTTGGTTTCGGTTATAGGTTTTGGTTTAGGTTATAGGTTATCGGTTTAGGTTAAGGTTTCGGTTTAGGTTATAGGTTTTGGGATTTGAGAATGGGTTTAGGTTTAGGTTATAGGTTTTGGTTTTGGTTTAGGTTATAGGTTTTGGGATTTGAGAATGGGTTCGGGTTTAGGTTAAGGTTTCGGTTTAGGTTATTGGTTTTGGGATATGAGATTGGGTTCGGGTTGAGGTTATAGGTTTTGGTTTTGGTTTAGGTTATAGGTTTTGGGATTTGAGAATGGGTTCGGGTTTAGGTTATAGGTTTTGGTTTTGGTTTAGGTTTAGGTTTAGGTTATAGGTTATAGGATTTAAGAATGGGTTTGGGTTTAGGTTATAGGTTTTGGTTTTGGTTTAGGTTATAGGTTTTAATTTAGGTTATAGGTTATAGGTTTAAGTTAAGGTTATAGGTTTTTGGATTTGAGAATGGGTTCGGGTTTAGGTTAAAGGTGTGGTCCCTGCAAATACAAATATAAACATGGCTTGTCCAAATGGACAGACCCTTTTAATGCCGTCCATAGGAAATGGACAGCTTAATCATAGTCATAACAGCGGTTCCCACCTTCTACGGACCCCCGCTCATCCGGATAGCTCCGATGCACATCCGGGTCTGCTCCATTAATTTCGAGCAAATACATAAACACGACCTATCCAAATGGCCAAGCCCCTCCAATGCCGTCCATAGGAAATAGATAGCTTCATCATGGTCATAATAGCGGTTCCCACCTTCCAGGGACCCTTGCTCTTTCGGATAGCTCCGACGCATATCCGGGTTTGCTCCATTAATTTCGAGCAACGGTTCATAAATACGACCTGTCCAAATGACCAGGTCACTTTAATCATGTGCATTCTTGACAAGAGATGTACTAGATGCTTGAATTTGAAATATGCATTTACACATAAAATGACATTGGGAATCGCTTCTCAAAACCGCAGACTGTTTTGTTTTGAAACTCGTTCATCTCACCTGAAAATAAAGGAAGAAAAGTGCCTCCGATTATGAAAGAAAGAAAAAAAAGAACAGAACATTCATCATCAAAATCACCTACATATCTAACCAACAATGCTTAGTCAGTCCATAAAACCCTCAAAATTGATAGACAACTGCCATAATTTTTTCATGCAGAGAAAATTTAAAATAAAACCAACATTAAGGGATCATTTGGTTGCTCCAAAATATCATGAAAGTACATGATCAATCCGTCTAGTTTGAAGAGGAGTGTTGCCAAAATCGAAGGGAATGCCCACCATTAAGCAAAATTGAAGAGGACCATTACCAAAATTAATTAAATTTGCTGCATAAATTTTCATAACAATTGCACAAATTTCCATCTTTAAGAATTTTAGTTTGGGAAATAAATCTGAATTACTCGTATGGTACTAAGAAATGATACCAGAAAATGCCAACTGAATTAAATAGATATTCCATATTTAGCATGAACAGTTTAATGAACTAATCATCAATGAGTATCAGTAGCTAGTTGCCCACCTCTTGCTTTTGTCCCAATTTTATATATTCTGGCACATCATCAACAACAACTAAAGCCGGTTCACAGAGTTTTATCGCTAAAGGTAGATCCTTTAAATACCCCCACTTAGGCTACTTTGTCTCTATGTCATGGCAATCAAATAAGCCTGGTCTGTTCAATGTGTGCCACATGAGAATGAAGAAAATGAATGGTTGGCCAAAAGTGATCAGCAATCCACATTCAATGCATACTTGTCACAAAAGACATTATATTTTTCAAGAACACGACATTCGCAACAGGACCCATGAGACAAATGGTTCAGATTGCCTTAACTATAGCTCCTTATTAGAAGTACTTTTTGTTCCTTTTTAGTTCTTTTCTTGGTGGAATGTTTGTTTGAAGCTTGTAATTCTTATCAAGGTCGTGTTTGTTGTTGACCAGGAACTGTGGATCCTGTTTCACAAAAATTTTGGAATCCATTGCCACATGATTCTCTTCTTTACAAAGTTATGAACTATTTGTTTCTTGCTTTGTTAGTTTTTTTTCTTTTGTTTTCTTTTTTAATGGTAGTAGTGGATGGCACCACTGAGAAGTATGTAGAAATAAAAAAGAAAAGGATACACCTATTGAGTGAGGGGCACATCCACCTTATTCCTCGAAAGCTGTCACAAAATACCATGCAACAAAATAAAAAATCTCAATGCAATGTCTAATATCTTGAAAAAAATCTACAAACCTATTTTATTTGATATTCAAACTTCTTCAATTTGCACCATTAGCCTGCTGACATTAACAGATTAGTTAAAAAGAAAAACATGACGGCATAGTTTTGAAAAATTATAAAGCATGGGATGATATGTTATGATTTTTAGTCAGCGGTCGTTGAATTTTTGGAGTTCTCCGCTCTCACTGAATTGCTTGAATTATGAAACCATATGCTTTTGAAAATCATCTACCCGAAGTTTTACCATCGCCCAATAAATTTTTTCAGTACTCTCAAATATGATGTGCTAGCTAACTTAGAAGAGAAGAAATCTAAGACTATCACTACCATTTTTAGTTTAGCACTGTTTTGATAATAGGGTGACTCATCCTTCTCACATGTAACACTAATGATAATGGTGTTGACTCAATCATTTGACCTGTGCGGCCCATGTGGATGAAGCATATCTCTAATTACATTGATCAAGCAACCTGATTAATTGAGCTAATCTTCATATGGAATCATTCCATTATTCTCAATTCAATCTAGATTGTCATACAATTGTGCAATGTTTAATTTGAAGCATCACCACCATCTTTAAATGGTTAAAAACTAACATGAAAGTCTAATTGAGAAAACTAAACATTGTTATGTAAGTCAGGTAGCAAAAATGGGGCAGATCCAAATCTTAAGTGGACCACACCACAAAAAATATCAAGTAGACCACACCACAGGAAATAATGGGGATTGACTGCTTACTATTGAAAACTTTTAATTTGGGGACCACAAAAACTTTTGATCCAGCTGAAATTTGTGTTTTCCCTTAATCCAAGTATGACTTTATTAACAAGTTAGATGGCAAATAATTGCTATAGTGGGCCCTAGGAAATTTTAATGTGGACGCTCAATCCCCACTGTTTTCCATTGTGTGGTCCACTTGAAATTTAGATCTGCCTTATTTTTTAGCTCATGTTCAAAAATGAGTTGACAAAATAGACAGACAATGTTAATAAAACGCAAACATCATAATACAGGCCATATATAGACCTATAACACCAGCCATTTGGATGGTGTTAGGCACACTAGTCCAACACTAGCTAGTTGGATGATGTTAGGCACACTGGCCAAACTTCAACCTCATAACCCACCTTGCATTAAATTTCCATACATATCTTATTAAAATGCCATTGTGTAAGACATTTCTATTATGAAAAATAGTAGACCTTA
Organism: Magnolia officinalis; assembly: GCA_021015155.1. Classification (NCBI taxonomy): domain Eukaryota; kingdom Viridiplantae; phylum Streptophyta; class Magnoliopsida; order Magnoliales; family Magnoliaceae; genus Magnolia; species Magnolia officinalis. Next base: position 51,622,814 of record JAJHSJ010000006.1, read on the forward strand.
CAGGTACCATCACATGGTATAAAAATCACAGTCCACCAAATCTCATGATACAACTGATATGGACTTGATGAACAACCCATAATCATTTGGCCACACATGGGGTGGCGTGTAAATGTTATCCTTTGTGAATGCACAAGGACTAACCTATTTTCCAAAGAGGGAATTATCATATAAAGCTAGCTCTATCTTTGCTTGTCATGCACTTCCATCTGGCTTGAAATGGCAAGCCGATGTGCAAAGAGCCAAATTGAGCACAATGGCAATTTCAACAACTAGCCATTCCACTCAATGCAAATATAGTTACTTGCATGTGCAGCCTAACATATGAAAATTTTTCATGGTTCTTTTTATTCCTTTCTGATATCATGTTGCAGCGACACAAGCTGAATTTTGTGACTATTTTATATGGGTCGAACTGTTATGTGTCATTTAAGTGCTTAGCTACTTAAACAAAAAACAATAATTTCCATCCTCGTAGACATGCTTATTCTGTTCAATGCTTTTATAAGTGCATGTCAAAATGCATTTCACTTGAAACCCACTCCAAGCTCATGAAAACCCACACCAATCTAATGCCAAAATCCACACGTCTTTTTGTACCCTTTAACAAGAGCAGGTCATCCAGAAGAAACATCACACTTCTTTTCTTTCATCAGTTCTTTTCTGCTGAAAATTGTGTTTTTATTTTCCATCAAACCAGGGGTTCCAAGAAAATTTTAAAAAGAAAAAGAAAAAAAAATGTTTTCCACAGATCCAAACCTACGTCTTCCAATCCAGCAAAAGATTCAAACAATAACCAAAGGAATCAAACATACCTTGTCAAAAATTTCATGATCCAACAAATATTGTGAACGTCCAACCCTGAACCTGCATTTCTCAAATGATTAGTCAGATCAGCTCACCATTAAATAACCATAAACAAAAGGCATTGTAGTTGTTTTTTTTTTTTTTAAGGAAATTACCATTCGATGACTTTCGCATAAGTAAGCTCGAAGAGAGTAATCAAAGAATACAGAACCCAATTCATGAGCTACTACTGATCGTCAAATGGGGTTTTGGAGAACCAGCCTTACACAAAGCACCATTTATATCCTACCTACTATCAACCATGCCATATTTTGCAACAAGAACAAACCACCTATTCTACCCAAGATCAACTGTCCCACCTGGACTCTCTCTGAATCATATGTCAATTAGCTTTACAGAATCCACACTCCTGATCCCGCATTACTAGTCGAAGACCCAAGGAACCAAACCCCTCTCCTTGATTGTCCTTATTACCAATTGAACATTTCTAATGGGGTTTAGAAACATCTTCAACAGGTGTAACCGTAGATTATACAAGGTCACTCCTGAATGCTAACACACTAAACCAATTAGAAGCAACATATCACATATTCCAGCCAACAACCCATATGCATCCAACTGCTCCAAAGAAGAAGGTATCTCATCCAAGTCGAATATTTCTAAGACTCACTCAAATTTTCTAGAAGAGGTTCCAAGATTACTATAGATTTCATCACCTGAAACATGAAAAACACCATGATGACTACAAAATTACAATGTCCCATTATGTCCAAGAACCCCTCTAATCTACCGTTTCTTAGATTTTCTTCAATCCAAACAGAGCAAAATCATATGAAATCATAATCTTCATCTTCTCAATCCCACCAGCAAGGCCACAAACAGGGCCACCAAACCCATCACAGCACCCTCACCTTTTTCCCCTTTCATCCCACCACACATCATCATCATCTCCCTCACACATCATCATCAGCAACACAACCCACCACACATCATCATCATAATTTCATCCCACTACCCACCATCATCAGCAGCACAATAGCCATTGTTGCCGCCGCAGGTGGCGCGACACCACCACCATGTGGATAACAAAGTGCGGCACACTGTCCTTCGAGCGGCGGTGAATGCATAAAAATGGTTCAGCTGTGCGTTTCCTTTTTTAATCAATGTGTCCTTATGCAAAAACATTATCTCAAAAAAAGTAGAAAAAGAAAGAACATCATCAGTGGCTATCGGCAGCTGCAATCAATCAAAACTTCATTGGGATTTTTGATCCATCTCAGAGAGAGAGAAAGAGAGAGAGAGAGAGAGAGAGAGAGAGAGAGAGAGAGAGAGAGAGAGAGAGAGAGAGAGAGAGAGAGGGCGAGTTGCGAGCAGGCGAGAGAGAGAGAGAGGGGGATTTCCTTTTGTGAAATGGGGTGAGCAGGAGAGGTGCGCGGACGAGATTTTAGGGGTGATTTATTTTAGGACTTCTGGGGCCCACCATTGTGTATGTTAATTATCCACTCCGTCCATTCATTTTAACGGCTCATTTTTAGGATATATCCAAAAAATGAGTCAGATCTAAGATTTAGGTGGACCACACCACATATTAACGATATAAATTTATTTTTTCATTCTTTCTCATAGTGTGGTCCACTTAGACTTTTGATCTTTCTAATTATTGGGCTCATGCACTGAAATAATATTTTAAAATTGATGGACCAATTAGATAAAATAAATATATTGCAATGGGCCCCATGGAGCCCCTTAAGCATCATCATTCTCTAATAAAGCCCTATTGGGAGGTATATTTTAGCTACAGATTAAGTAAGCTTTAGCTACGGATTATATCCGTAGCTAATTAGCTACGGACTAAAGCCGTAGCCATAGACCTCTATAGTCCGTAGCCTTTGGTCATTTTTTTGGTAGTGAAGCACCACGTACTTGGTATGAACGATTGACAAAATTTCTTTTGGACCATAAATTCCGCAGAGGAAGTGTAGATAAAACATTGTTCACTTAAACAACAAAGGGCTCACTGCTTATTACACAAATTTATGTGGACGATATAGTCTTCGGTTCAAATTTATGTGGGCAGGAAATTTGGATGATCAAAAATCAACAAGCGGATGATGCTTTTATGTTGGAAACTGTTTAGTTTCCTGGTAGAGTAAGAAGCAAAACTCAATATCATTATCCACTGCCGAGGCTGAATACATTGCCGCTGGAAGTTGCTGTGCACAACTCCTTTGGATGAAACAGATGTTATTGGACTACGGGATTGAACAACCCACGATGAGTCTTTTCTGTGATAACACAAGCGCAATCAGCATTTCAAAGAATCCTGTCCAACATTCTCGAACCAAGCACATTGACATCCGTCATCATTTTATCCGAGAACTTGTTGATGACAAGATTATTACATTGGACTATGTTTCCATATAAAAGCAACTCGCAGATATCCTCACCAAACCTCTTGATACAAACAGGTTTAGTGACCTTCAAAAATCCATTGGAGTATGCACTCATTAAAAATATCCCAATGAACATAAGCCACATAGGAAAATCTTCACACTGGGACATTCATGGTTAATTGTCAGCCACAAGTCTAAACCTCTTGTATTAACCATGTCAGTTTTGGGATGCCAAATTATAATATTTCGATATTATCTGAACTGTGTCGATATCATCAAAATTTTCAGTTCGATGATATTGATATTCAACATCGATGAAATCGAAGAATCTCGGGAATGCAAGGTAATAACCAGCGGTCCTTCCCAATGGTTGGACTGACCTAATTTCTAAAGGATAATGACACTTTCCAAATGGTCATCAGCACGGTCTTTAACGTCATTATAACGTGTGATCGATGCCATTGATGAGGGATCGATATGATCGACAGAGCTGTTATAAGAACGAGGGTGTATTCGATTTCAAAGCTCTCATATCCCTTTCATTCTCTAGTTGCTTCTTCTTACCTTTCTTTGTCCCTCACACTGAAAAATCATGATCAAAGGCAAAGGTAAGTCTCTTTCTTCAAAATCAAAGACCAAGCAACCTAGCAAGGATCAACTCATTCTGGCAAAAAGACATCCAGCCACTGTTGTTGAACGTCTCGTTCTTAACATGCCATCGAGCCCTTCGGCGTAGACCTCCTCCTAAAAGTGATAGGATGGCAAAATATTCTGAATCTTGGTGGTTCTTATAAAGAGAAGTGATCCATGAATTCAATAGTAAAAGTCATATTATTCGTGATGATCCACCGTGTATTCAAATCGACTTCTTGCATTACTCCAAACACATCACTCCCATCACCTTGGGTAACCTTCTTGATCTCGAGCTCACTCAAATTCCTGTAACCAATCGCAATCTCAATGGTCTAGGTGTTTGGGGAGAAGTGACTCGCGCACTATTGTAACGCCCTGAAAATCGGGGGTCGAGTAGCAACTCAACACCCGAGTTCTAAAACATCACTTATGCAACATAAATGCTTATGATTGAATGTTGTCTGTGTTAGTGCATTAATCATGAGTGGGATTATACCAAAACAATAATTCATACTCCAGATCAAGTTATAAAATGCAAGTGGAAGACTGAAAGATGTATATAAATGTATATAAAGCCAGAAACGGTCACAATCGGTCTCTAGAGTATGAACACTTTACTGAGTCACCATATACATGTATTAGTTTTAAAATCAAAATGCCAAAAAATGGTACAACTATAATGGTAAACCCTGTAGCCCTGTCATTTGAATGGCCTAAGTGAAGCCTCTAGAGAACTGCATGTAGGAGAACTCATCCTGATCATCATAGTAATCAGGCTCAGCCTCCTACGTCTCGTCGATACCTGCATCTAAGACAGAGTCTGGTGGGTGTCCAAAACACCGTCCCGTAACGTGGGAGTGAGTAGCTAACTCAGTGGAACAATAAAGCATAGGTTAACATGTTATCAATTCAGTCAAGCAGTAATGATAAAGCAGTATAGTCAAACAATCCTAATTACTCTTATTAATGCAATGATGAAATATAGTCATGATGCATGCACTCGCCAAACCACCCTCGTGCGACACCATCTTACGTCCCCGGCATGCGTTCATCCCTCAGTGCTCCACAACGCGGGGCACATGCAGTGCCATGTTATGAGCGTGATTACTGAGTTGTTATTAGTCCTTTTCATACAGCAGTATTGGGAAACTAAGGTACCTCCCTTATATCATTCCCAAACAATGATCCATTCTAGGGTCGTCAGTCCTAGGTAATCTCATACGATGATGCAGTTCTAGGTCGCTGTAAAGGGCTGTCAGGGCTGTTACACGCACTCGTTGCACCGCTCCCCCATCACCTTATCAATACAGGCCTAGTTTATACTCTGTTTACTACGGGAAGGCTCGTCAACTCTCCGCAGATTTAGAGTATGCTCGAGGTCACTACAAAGGGCTGTCAGGGCTGTTACACGCACTCGTTGCACCGCTCCCCCATCACCTTATCAGTGTAGGCTGACAGATCGAATACAGTGTCCCATACCACCATATTCGGCTCACGAGTCTGGGTTGCTCACTGGTCACTACGGGAAGGCTCGTGGCCCCAGCGTAGGCCGACAGCTCAACCACGGTATCCTATACCACCATGCCCGACTCATGAGTCTTAGCGGATCGAGGTACCAAGGTCAATAAGGTTACACTGGTAAGTTTGGTACCTTAGGTTCAAGCAGTAGCGTCCAAACATGGTGAACATACATTAGAAAGATCGGGTTACTTGACGAGCTCAACTAGCACGAGCGCACAACCAGCCGAACGACATGAAGTGCATAAACACTTCGCATGGCCTAACCATGGTCGCCAACCGAAGTACGACTCGGGTTCGTCAAACACATCCTACGTGGCGAAGGAATCTCAGCCACGAATTCAATCCCGTTACTGACTGCCTGGACTAAATCATAGTCCCAACTTCATTTAATTTCATCAAGAATCATATGAGATAGTTAAAGCAGGAATAAATAAGTAATTCAATTCTTACAATCAAAGAAGCATGTTATGAAATACAACACAAACAAGATTTCACACACATTCACTTCATGAAATAAAACAGACATTACAATGTAATGTACATGTAGAAAATCATACACATAATTGAGGTAACCAAGATTCGTATCTCGATCCTCCTACAAAGTATTCTAGGTGATCACTAGCACATTCAGACATTTTCACAAACACATAGACTACATACATCACCTTACATGATGTATGAGGATTACATATGTGTTAGGCCAAATCCTTTCACTAGGGAGTTGCCCCGCATACCACATGCATGTACCCAAGAGAAATAACCATGGTGTGCATGAATCCGAGCTCCATGTTCATTCAAACATTTCTACAAACACTTGGGCTACACACTTAGTCACATATAACGTATATTTGCCGTGACGTGATTTTGGGCAAGTCCTTTCACTAAGGAGTTGTCGCACATGTATTAGGCATATATTCACGACAAATAAACATGTTAAGCACAAATCCAAATTCCAAACATATTCAAACATTCCAACATATGCATAGAATACACTATATTCTACATAGTTCATGTAAACTCGTATAACGAAATAGGTGACGCATTTTGCATGTGTAATAGCACCCTTGTCAGTTATAAATCATTAACCGACATTGAAAGCCTTGAAAACCATAACCTATACGTCTATAGTCCGCACCTTACGCCGTAGAAGCGTCACGAATACGCTAGAATATTTAAGCCTTCGTCTACGATGGTCTATCAACCTATAGCACGATTTAAGTCAGCTACTTCACTACTTGTAGCAATTAAAACCCTGGAATAGATTAGGGTTAGGTTTTTCTTACCCAAGTACGTCGACAGAATCGCCGGAATAGCGATTAGAAGGTGATGGCTAAGCACGTAGATCGGCAAGATAGAGTATCAAGAAGCTTCTCCCACTATTCTCACACTTTCCCTCTCTTTTCTCTCTCCTCTCTCCTAGGTTTTGTCAAATTCGTATGGGCTAAATGAGAGAGGGTTTAAGGTCCTTACATAGGCCCAAAACTCACGAAAATAGACTCAGGGCCATAGTATACTTAGGTTATGTCCAAAGGGAGACTGTTCCAGCTCAACGGAGCATTTCCGGAGCCCCCCTTGAGCCAAAGGTCGGACTTAAGCTCCTTGACCATGGATCTAGGTCAAGTTAGGTTTTCAGTCCGATCGGGTTTACAGATCGCCCGTGGCAGACTAGTTTCAGTTCAACGGTCCACGATCACCGATCAGGGCCACAAGTACACTGGCATGTGTAGGAAATTTCTCCTGATATGAGGGTATATTTGGGTCAGAATCTGACGGTCTGAATCCTTATATTTGGCACGCAAGTGACAAGTCTCCGATTACTTAAATTCAGAATTTATTTCTAATTATTTTCATGTTTCTCACACTCTTCACTCCGAGATCAAGCGAATAGCCCCGGGATACTATCTGGATTTGATTTTCGAGATGGTTGTTAAGCCCAGTAAGGCGGTCCTAATCGTTTAGCTTCGCGTTAATCGAACTTTCGACATGCAGTCCAGGTCCGATGCGGAGTTTCGTGATGTTCCCGATAGCAACCGGGTAATGAGATTGATCCTAGATTATAGGGTAATGTAGCGTCAACGATTCCACAAGTTTTGGGTCTTGCAGATCGTGTTTAAAGTGATTCAAGCTAATTCTACTGAGCATTCAGTTTAATACTTAACTAAATTATGCGCTAATCACGAAAGAATATGATCCTAAGGCAGTTCTACGCCCCTTTCTGGCATTTTTAGGTAGTATATCATTTTAATTATTTTTCTAATAGTTTTTCATCACATCTACTTCATCTCTACCAAATTTCATTAGGTTTCGTATTGTAGAAAAATTCTAAAACTTCTAGAAGCGGCAGTTGTCCAAACTAATGCTTTCCAGATAGTTGTCACAACGACCTATATTTAACTATATTAATATTTTTATTATATTTTTTTATTTTTTTTATATAAAACTAGACTTATTAAGTTTCAATTTCGTTTTTGAATCACCTAAATCAGAGTTATAACGAGGGAGATATGATTTTTCAAAGTTGGATGAATAGTGCAGAATTTTTCTGTCGAAAACGAGCTGTTGGCTCGCTGCGGCTCTACTAGGCCCGCATTTTGGCAAGGGCCTCGTCACTCGCTATCCTGTTTGGGGTGATTGCGCCATCCAGTATTCGAAATAGGTGTATTTTACAACCCAGGATGAGTTGTTTGACATACAATACATGTTTTTGGGTAGGAAAAACTGATCTATCTAATTAGCCTACTTATTTCGTGATATTCCAAAAGGTTAATGGTTAAAAACCCCTTTTATTTATATATTTACTATTCATAGTAATTTTTAGGTTAAGTATTGATCAACATCACTTAAACTTTGAGATTTGTGTCTAATATGAAAGCACTTAGAAAATTTTGAAGGATAAGGTAGTGAAAGGTGAGATTTTTGAAGGAAATGTGAGGTTTTGAAGAAAATGGTTTGAAAAGGGATTTGAGACTTTTGAATTGAGTGTTTGAGAAGTTAATCAGGTGTTAGGATCGACCCATCACCTAAGGACGTCTAACTCCTGGTTGGGAAAAATCCTGGGTGTTACAATCTACCCCCCTTAAAAAGCCTAAGGGAGATGAGTAAAGATTTTATTACTTCCTTTGCCTAAGCTTTATTGACTTCAAGTTTATAAGCGTGGTAGGGTGTATACTATCCATGCTAGTCTGGTACATGTTAGTCTCTACCCCCCTTAAAAACTTATTTCTTTATCTCTTACTTATATCCTGATGGTTTGCTACAATGGATTTCTTTCCCTATTTGGAGTCTTGACAACGATTCCCATCTATTTAGAGTAAGATAGTTGTTTTCAATGTTTGACCAACACGGAGAGACGGTTATAGTTGGCTTGATCCTGATACATCGATCATCTACCTGACCAGGGTAGAAGGCTTATCGTATCCCTTCCTAGTCCTGGTGGCTTCTGGTTTTTTGCTCGGTCAAGCATTGAGTCCATTGGTAGTCGCCCATGATTGAGAATTGGGTTAAGCCGCGAATGCTTCGCAGTTGTATATTTCAGTAACTCCGTAGTCTGATCACTCACAAAGCTTAGGGAATGTCCATCAATGAAAGGTTCAAATTTCCTAGTCATAGGGTTGCTCGTTGGGTCTTGGTCTAGGAGAGTCCTCATCTTAATTCATGTCCATGATAGTAGTTAAACTCGTACTCATTGTTAGGCCCTTTCTTTAATACGAATTGGTTTAATACATGAACCCTAATTGATTTCCTTCGATGACTTCATTATTGACATTCTAAGGGAAATTCAGATCCTATTTAGTGACCTATCTTTACGTGTAATCTGGATCAATTCTATTCGATCCTGGGCCAGTGGGCTATCAGCCCACCAAGCTTCCGTTGCGCCAATGAGTGGGTAGACGAGTATACCTACCTAACTCGACCACATTCATAACCTTTCTACCCCCCTTAAAATTGTTTCTACTCTTAGGGTTCAAGAATTTGTACATCGATCTGTATGTCAGAACGAGTTGAAATTTGGGACCTATCTTTGGTATGAAATGGGAAGCGATCTATCAATACATTGGTCTCCTTTTCACCGATGATGTGTATTATGGTATTGGTACTTATGGTCATAGAAAGGAGCAAAAATGATGGGCGTTGTGGTTGATTACAGGGACGAGTGTGATTTGTGGTAAGGTGCCTAACTATACCAGGGAAGGACCTTTGCCATGGTCCTGACTTACTTTCTTTAATCATGCCTAGTTTTATACTGTAAGATAATCTATACATTATTAGTACAATGGACAAAATAGGTTAACGGCAAACTATCCTTTTAAGTTCATATGCACGTTATGCATGCCAGAATGGTCTGTGGTTCGAGGCCTAATTCCTAACTGTTCGTTGCCCATTTAAGAAATTTCTTAGGCCTAAAAAGACAAAGTCTCTATCGGCTATATATTCCTAACACTTCTCAAGGATGAAATAATAAACTTTTAGTTGCAAGTGGTCGGGCCAACACGGAAGGAAAGTTGTGTAGTGGGTCTGAGTCGGATACCTGGACCTTCTGCCTAGCTAGGACAGAAACTTTGTCGTATCAGTTCTTAATCCTCGTTGATCCCGATCTTCTGCTTGATCAGAGCATAGAGTTCATTGGTAACTACCAGGATTGAGAATTCAATCCAAACCGCGGATACCTCGCTTCTATATAGTTCTCTACTCCGTGTTCCCGATTGTAATAAGTCTTTGGGAAGACAATTCTAAGGGTTGTATTGATTTGACCTAACATTAAATCCAAGGGATATATAAGTTTTCTATGAGCGTGAATAGTTTCTACATCAAACAATCTTCCTACGAGTTATTAAAGGAGCCTGTGAGTACCAAGGGGATTCAACGAAGGAATGGGGTCTCGCTCCAACCTAATCAAGTCAACTAACTAAATCTATCTTTCAATTGTCTTAGCATAATCAGTGTTTTACATTCCTTAGTATAACCAACCAATAGTTGTAATCCAAAGTCTATGCTTATACGTTAGGTGATTTCATACCCTTTCTAATAAAGAAATTGTTTATCACTTAAGGTCAAACGTTGTCTGATTGGAATTGAGTTGCCTGCACTTGAATTTAACTACGCTCGAGCATTTCACATATGCTCATACCAACTAAGTGGTTCTAGGGTTCATGTTATCAATTTATTGGATTTCCCATACTGTTAGGTCTTTCGAAATCTAGGAGCACCACTCTAGGTCCAAAACTCTATGGGCCTATTTGGCTAGTGGTCTTAAGTTGTATTAAATGGGGCTGCATTGCTAATCCCACCTCGGGATTTGGAGTGACATGTTTGGTAAGAGGGTGGGAGGGGATTAAAATTAATTTTATAGGCTTTGAAAAATGAGCCTTGTGTTGGAGAGTGTGAGATGGGATTTCCAAATCCCATAGTGAGGAATTTCTAAGTGTAATTTGAAAGGAAATCCCGGGATTTACTTGTAATTGTATACATTCCAAACATGGTGTTGATAACCATGGGATACACCCAATCTAGGGACAATACCTTACACATGCATTTATTGTTACTTTTACAATTCCATCCACCTTAAACTTGCCTAATGCAGTTGGCCGAACGGGCCCTAAATGTCTCAACATGTGGAGGTTATGAAAGTTATGGGACACAAAAATGTGGATTTTGTGCTCATATGGGTGTGAAATGGTGAGGCCAAGAGGAGTGAGAGATGGGTTTAGAGGTGTAGTGGTGGAGGGTGGAAGGAGTTCACAATTGTCAAGTACAACTCCAACTTGTCAAGCGTTTTACACATTTGATAACAAAAGGAGTTTCATGCATTTCATTTAACAAAATTTGTCACAATACAAGGAATAAAGTTCTACATGAATTATGACAGGAACGCATGCGGCTATACTAAGCCCGAACCACCAATGACAAATACACTTTCTACCTACTACACTACTAAGCACAGGAATCATTTAAGCACAAACATCCTAAAACAACAACGAACAAGCTACAGAGCGACGACATGGATGACTAGGCATCTGAGTTTGGCGATGGAGGAGGGCACCCTTTCTCTTTCCCATGAGAGAAAGAAAGGTGGAGATCGAAAATATGGCTGTAACTAGCTCGAAGAAGGCAATTGGAGAGGAACAAAGTCTGGGATTGAGATGGATGGTGGAGTTGTGAAGTAATGAGTCACAAAAGGGGGTTTGTGGACTCAAAGCAAGGAAAAGAAGGAGATGGGAGATGCATGTAACTGTAGAGGGCAGTTGGGAGCATAAAATGAGGAAAACACTAATTTTCTAAGAAGAATGAGGTGGGATATGAAGTTCCCACGCTTCTAAGACACAATATGGGGATTTGAGAGTTCAAATGAGAGGGGATGAAGAGTGTAGACAGCAATGGAGGAGGGTCTTGACAGGGTGATAGGTATGGTGCACGAAAATGAAAGAGGAAGAGGTTGGAGGGGCGATTTTTGCAAAAAATTAGAAGTTTTGTGGAGAAAGGAGAGCTTGGAGTGGTGGTTTGTGAAGTTTTGGGGGGTTTTAAGCCACGGCCCACACCTTAGGGGGTCACCCTAGGCCCCAAAGACCATCGACCCGAGCGGCCCGCCCGGCCGAGCCCACTAACCGGCGAGGCCTCACCATTTGGGCGAGGACCTCCTGCCTCCTAGGCCCCAAAAAGGTCTGGGTCCTACCCTGGGTCCCTCTGGATTACCGTGGGTAGGCCCACGACTTCGTTTTGAGTCGTTTTGGGTCATTTTGGGAAGTTTCTGATACATACTTGTATTTACCAACTTTTGACGGCTGGGATAGGGTGAGTTGTGATTTAAACCCATTGTTTGACGGTCTAGAAGTATTTTGGGGTCGACTCGTGCGATCACGGTTGAGTACAGACTCAAACAAAACGACCAATTTCAGTAAACTTTGTCGATTGGCGAAACTGGGACACCTACGACTGTTTCTACATTTTCTCACACCCTCCTAAGTCGAAAGGCGACAGCGTACGTCGTGTGACCATAACCCAGGTCCGGTTTAATCCAAATCATGCTCTGATACCAGCTTGTAATGCCCTGAAAATCGGGGGTCGAGTAGCAACTCAACACCTGAGTTCCAAAACATCACTTATGCAACATAAATGCTTATGATTGAATGTTGTCTATGTTAGTGCATTAATCATGAGTGAGATTATACCAAAACAGTAATTCATACTCCAGATCAAGTTATAAAATGCAAGCGGAAGACTGAAAGATGTATATAAATGTATATAAAGCCAGAAACGGTCACAATCGGTCTCCAGAGTATGAACACTTTACTGAGTCACCATATACATGTATTAGTTTCAAAATCAAAATGCCAAAAAATGGTACAACTATAATGGTAAACCCTGTAGCCCCGTCATCTGAATGGCCTAAGCGAAGCCTCCAAAGAACTGCATGTAGGAGAACTCATCCTGATCATCATAGTAATTAGGTTGAACCTCCTGCGTCTTGTCGATACCTGCATCTAAGACAAAGTCTGGTGGGTGTCCAGAACACCGTCCCGTAACGTGGGAGTGAGTAGCTAACTCAGTGGAACAATAAAGCATAGGTTAACATGTTATCAATTCAGTCAAGCAGTAATGATAAAGCAATACAATCAAACAATCCTAATTACTCTTATTAATGCAAGGATGAAATGTAGTCATGATGCATGCCCTCGTCAAACCACCCTCGTGCGACACCATCTTACGTCTGCGGCATGCGTTCATCCCTCAGTGCTCCACAACGTCAGGCACATGCAGTGCTATGTTATGAGCATGATTACTGAGTTGTTATTAGTCATTTTCATACAGCAGTATTGAAAAACTAAGGCACCTCCCTTATATCATTCCCAAAAAATGATCCATTCTAGGATCGTCAGTCCTAGGTAATCTCATACAATGATGCAGTTCTAGGTCGCTGTAAAGGGCTGTCAGTAGGGGTGCACACGGTTCGGATCCGGTTCTAAAAGGGATGAGAGCTAAAGGTGGCCCCCTTCACATTAACGCTCCCGATTGACAGCTGGCAGGACCAATTTAACTACATCCTTGGCCATTCGGTTCCAGTTTCAAAACCGAAACCGAACCGTGTGCACCCCTAGCTGTCAGGGCTGTTACACGCACTCGTTGTACCGCTCCCCCATCACCTTATCAATACAGGCCTAGTTTATAATCTGTTTACTACGGGAAGGCTTGTCGCCTCTCCACAGATTTAGAGTATGCTCGAGGTCACTAAAAAGGGCTTTCAGGGCTATTACACGCACTCGTTGCACCACTCCCCCATCACCTTATCAGTGTAGGCCGACAACTCGAATACAGTGTCCCATACCACCATATTCGGCTCACGAGTCTGGGTTGCTCACTGGTCACTACGGGGAGGCTTGTGGCCCCAACTTAGGCCGAAGCTCGACCACGGTGTCCCATACCACCATACTCGGCTCATGAGTCTTAGCGGATTGAGGTACCAAGGTTAACGAGGTTACACTGGTAAGTTTGGTACCTTAGGTTCAAGCAGTAGCGTCCAAATATGGTGAACATACATTAGACTGATCGGGTTACTTGACGAGCTCGACTAGCACAAGCGCACAACCAGCTGAACGACATGAAGTGCATAAACACTTCGCGTGGCCTAACCACTGTCGCCAACCAAAGTACGACTCGGGTTCGTCAAACACATCCTACGTGGCGAAGGAATCTCAACCACGAATTCATTCCCGTTACTAACTGCCTGGACTAAATCATAGTCCCAACTTCATTTAATTTCATCAAGAATCATATGAGATAGTTAAAACAAGAATAAATAAGTAATTTAATTCTTACAATCAAAGAAGCATGTTATGAAATACAACACAAACAAGATTTCACACACATACACTTCATGAAATAAAACAGACATTACAATGTAACGTACATGTAGAAAATCATACACATAATTGAGGTAACCGAGATTCGTATCTCGATCCTCCTACAAAGTATTCTAGGTGATCACTAGCACATTCAGACATTTTCACAAACACATAGACTACATACATCACCTTACATGATGTATGAGGATTACATATGTGTTAGGCCAAATCCTTTCACTAGGGTGTTACCCCGCATACCACGTGCATGTACCTACGACGGATAACCATGGTGTGCATGAATCCGAGCTTCATGTTCATTCAAACATTTCTACAAACACTTGGGCTACACACTTAGTCACATATAATGTATATTTGCCGTGACGTGATTTTTGGCAAGTCCTTTCGCTAAGGAGTTGTCGCACATGTATTAGGCATATATATTCACGACAAATAAACATGTTAAGCACAAATCCAAATTCCAAACATATTCAAACATTCCAACATATGCATAGAATACACTATATTCTACATAGTTCATGTAAACTCGTATAACGAAACAGGCGACGCATTTTATATGTGCAATAGCACCCTTGTCAGTTATAAATCATTAACCGACATTGAAAGCCTTGAAAACTATAACTTATACGTCTATAGTCCGCACCTTACGCCATAGAAGCGTCACGAATACGCTAGAATCTCTAAGCCTTCGTCTACGACGGTCTATCAACCTATAGCACGATTTAAGTCAGCTACTTCGCTACTTGTAGCAATTGAAACCCTGGAATAGATTAGGGTTAGGTTTTTCTTACCTAAGTACGTCAACAGAATCGCTGGAATAATGATTAGAAGGTGATGACTAAGCACGTAGATCGGCAAGATAGAGTATCAGGCAGCTTCTCCCACTATTCTCACACTTTCCCTCTCTTTTCTCTCTCCTCTCTCCTAGGTTTTCTCAAATTTGTATGGGCTGAATGAGAGATGGTTTATGGTCCTTATATAGGCCCAAAACTCACGGAAATAGACTCAGGGCCATGGTATACTTAGGTTATGTCCAAAGGGAGACTGGTCCGGCTCAACGGAGCATTTTCGGAGCCCCCCTTGAGCCAAAGGCCGGACTTAAGCTCCCTGACCATGGATCTAGGTCAAGTTAGCTTTTCAGTCCGATCGGGTTTACAGATCGCCCGTGGAAGACCAGTTTCAGTTCAACAGTCTACGATCACCGATCAGGGCCACAAGTACACTGGCCTGTGTAGAAAATTTTCCCTAATCCGAGGGTGTATTTGGGTCAGAATCTGACGGTCTGAATCCTTATATTCGGCCCGTAAGCGACAAGTCTCAGATTACTTAAATTCAGAATTTATTTCTAATTATTTTCATGTTTCTCACACTCTTCACTCCGAGCTCAAGCGAATAGCCCTGTGACACTATCTGGATTCGATTTCCGAGATGGTTGTCAAGCCCAGCAAGGCGGTCCTAATCATTTAGCTTCACATTAATCGGACTTTCGACGTGCGGTCCAGGTCCGGTGCGGAGTTTCGTGATGCTCCCGAGAGCAACCGGGTAATGAGATTGATCCTAGATTATAGGGTAATGTAGCATTAATGATTCCACAAGTTTTAGGTCTTGCAGATCATGTTTAAAGTGATTCAAGGTAATTCTACTTAACATTCAGTTTAATACTTAACTAAATTATGCCCTAATCACGAAAGAATATGATCCTAAGGCAGTTCTACACCCCTTTCTGGCGCTTTTAGGCAGTATATCATTTTAATTATTTTTTTAGTAGTTTGTCATCACGTCTACTTCATCTCTACCAAATTTCATTAGGTTTCGTGTTGTAGAAAAATTCTAAAAATTCTAGAAGTGACAGCTGACCAAACTAATGCTTTCCAGATAGTTGTCACATTGACTTATATTTAACTATATTTAGATTTTTATTATATTTTTCTATTATTTTTTATATGAAATTATACTTATTAAGCTTCATTCTGGTTTTTAAATCACCTAAATTGGAGTTATAACGAGGGAGATATGATTTTTCAAAATCGGATGAACAATGTAGAATTTTTCTGTCGAAAACGGGCCGCTGTGCCGCTGCGGCTCTGCCAGGCCCGCATTCTCGCCGCTTGCCATCCTGTTTGGGGTGATTTCACCGTCCGGTATTTAAAATAGGTGCATTTTACAACCCAGGATGAGTTATTTGACGTGCAATACATGTTTTTGGGGTAGGAGAAGATGATCTATCCAATTAGCCTACTTATTTCGTGAGATTTCAAAAGGTTAATGGTTAAAAACCTCTTTTATTGATTTATTTACTATTCATAGTAATTTTTAGGTTAAGTATTGATCAACATCACCTAAACTTTGATATTTGTGTCTAATATGAAAGCACTTAGAAAATTTTGAAGGATAAGGTAGTGAAAGGAGAGATTTTTGAAGAAAATGTGAGGTTTTGAAGAAAATGGTTTGAAAAGGGATTTGAGACTTTTGAATTGAGTATTTGAAAAATTAATCAGGTGTTAGGATCGACCCATCGCCTAAGGAAGTCTAACTCCAGGTTGGGAAAAATTCGGGGTGTCACAACTATGCCAAGGGACCACTATCTCTTGAAATGATGGTGATTCACTTCATATTAATCATACCCACTTTTAAAATCCTCCATAACATCTTTGGGTCTAATGTCTATCCATGTGATGTGAATGGTAATCATCTTTCTCCCTTTGTGCTGAATGTGCTGTATGATGTGTTTCAAGAAGTTCAGGTATGCCTCCCAACGCTTCTTCTCAAGCAGTTAATTCGTATCATCCAAGGCAACCATCAGAATACACTCGCCTTTCCTATACTCATCTGTAAACTAGCTCATCATGTTTGTCTCCCTGCGACATCTGATGTCGTCTATCCAGAAGCCTAGTTTGATAGTGATGCAGCCCAGGTGGCTCAGCAGTTCTGTCTCCCTTCATTTCTTTCAGAAAATATTGCTCCTCTGCAGTCGGCCGCTCAACATGCTCAACCTTCATGTCCTTGGAGATCTAATCGAACGCCACTGCTAAGTCCGACGTATATCACGAATCACCAAGCTCGTCACCTCGAACGTCACCTACTGAATGGGATGGCTACTATGGAGGAGCACCTTTACAACTGTGAGAGGCGACTCACCGTGATTGAAGAGAAAGTCGACACTCTTCAACAAACCAGCTAGCAGGTGGTAGATTTGCTCACACATGGTGATCCTCGGAGACGGTAGGAGTTGACTGGGAAAGTTCTATGGTGCTGCAGTTTTTCATGGTTTTTTTTTTTTTTTGTGCCCATGGATAAGGGTTGTTCTTTTAGATAACTGTTTATCTACTGCTAGTCTTGGGCAGTTTATTTTTGGATATTTTTGCACATGGGTGTTATAATTCACTATTTTTACTGCCATGATTGTGTCTCATAGGTCCCCTGGTTTATTCAGTTTCTGTCATATGCCATGCATATGATGTTCTTTTAATCCTATCTGCTATATCACTACTCTATCCAATCTTCTATGCATACATACTTACCGCAAATGATGTCTGATTAATCAACTGTTTGACCATTCTACATCTATCTATTATATGCATATTCCTCTGAATGATGGTTCTCCCAAAAACTTCAAACCTCAGTCAATCTCAACTGCTATATTTATCTTTGTCAATGACTGACAAAAAGGGGGAGAATGGTTCAAACACCCCGAATAGAAAATTGTATATCTGCTTGAATGGTGTTGCAGGTGTTAGGGGAGAAGCTGCCTCAAGATAGGGGGAGAATGCTGTAAGGGGGAGCAACTACTGGTTGTGTACATGGTTTCACTAGAAATTGTAAAATTGTGAAAAATGCATGTACACACAATTTAGGATGTGTTTGTCTAGATATTGGTCTAGGGTGTTTTGATATTTGGTCACGTAATTGACAAAGGGGGAGATTGAAAGTACCCTGGTTTGTCAATTAGCATGAGCGTTGAGTCAGCTAGACTGCAGAGCCTCATAGGAAGATCAATTCAAAGCGTCTGCCCCAACCGGATGTGTGCAAGCTCGCCATTGGTAAATCTAAGCCTCACATCCCATGTCCCAAAACACCAGGTAAATAAAACCCTTAAAACAAGTTAGAATGTCATAGGGTTTTTAAGTTAAGAAAACTTTTTCAAAATCAGAAAATCTCTAAGTTTTCTTGCTTTATCGATTTTATCGAAACAAATCTCGATATGATCGACCTACACTGTCGATGTCCTCGATGATAAATCGATTTCATCGGAATGAGGACAAAAATGTCCAGCAACCACATGTACATCTGGATGGATTTATCGATGTATCGATATACCTATCGATATCATCGATATTTGAATCTCAAGTCCATCGAAGGTGACTCGATAATATCGACAGGCAGATCTCCGGTGCCCCTGTTTTAACTTAAGAATATCATATGTGAATCGATATATCGAAGCCCCCTTGATTCCATCGAAGTTCAAATCTTGATGATATCGGAAGGCTCTCGATGATATCGGTGATGGGCACCAAGTTTTCCAGCAAAATATTTCAGGATTGTTTACCTATGATCGAGGGTCACTCGATAGAATTGATATTCAAATATCAATGATATCGGTACTGTTTCGCTGGCATCGAAAAAGGACATAGACTGTCCAGCAAGCTTAATGAGAAATCTGTTGGATTTATCGATGCCTCGACACAGTTATCGATATCATCTACATTTAAATTCCGATGATATCGAAGGTCCCTCGATCATTCTTGTAAACCTGAAATATTTCAAGTCAAGTCTCTCTCATTTTCAAATGTCGATAAATCTGTAAGTCCAATTGTTATTTGCCCCCTTTTTTGGTCAAATTTTGTGGAGCCAAAAACATAATCTATGTGTGGTGCCAAAAACACAATCTATGTCTTGTGTAGCATGTTGAAGATCTACTTCAAGAAATTTAAGTTCATGTTCATTGACTACTTCTGCAAGTTTCACAAGAGCTACATCAAAAGGCATGTTCTTGTTCAAGTCTCAAATACAACTCAAAACTAGAGTACAAGATGAAGTCCAAGCTTAAGAAGATCTCAAGTTCAAGCTACATCAGAGATCCCAAGCTTCACAATCTTCAAAGGTCAACCATCATTATAAGAAGTGAAGACTCAATGTCCATACTTCACATTTAAGGTTTGCATGACCTTAGTTGACCTTAGGGTAGGTCATTTTGAATACAAAATTCGAACTGAATTATTTTATAAGTCTTTCGTCTATTCTAAGACTAGTCCTGGACCTTGTTCGACTAGTCCTATAACTGGCTCGACCAGTCCAAGAAATTCCAAGACCAGTCCTAAGTTGTTGCAAATTTTTAAATTTTTTTGGTTGAGCTTCGACCAGTCCTGGAGTCTGCTCGACCGGTCGTAGGAACAGTGCCGACTCGTTCACGACCAGTCCTGCAACTACGACTCAAACTCCAGCAACCATTCCTGGTTTCCCGCGACCTGTCGTGGGATGGTCACGACCAGTCGTGGAGGCCTCACGACCAATCGTGGACATCCTAAGACCAGTCGTACAACGGTTTATCCAATCGCGCTTAAAATTTTAAAATGCAGTTT
This sequence comes from Magnolia officinalis, assembly GCA_021015155.1. Taxonomy (NCBI): domain Eukaryota; kingdom Viridiplantae; phylum Streptophyta; class Magnoliopsida; order Magnoliales; family Magnoliaceae; genus Magnolia; species Magnolia officinalis. Next base: position 51,642,602 of record JAJHSJ010000006.1, read on the forward strand.
GACTTAGGACCAGTCGTGGTGGCTACACGACCAGTCGTAGACGCAATTTTTGCATCTATAAATTGAACATGAATTTCAGAGTTTTTCGAGAATTCAATTAAAGTAAAATCAAGGCATCACTCTGAGATAAGTTTGTGTTATTTAAGCTACATTGTGCATATTTCATATTCTCTTTTGTTAGCTTTATTTATTTGATTTTGTTTCTGCATTCCAATCTAAATTGAAAAGAGTAATTACTGTATTCCTTCTTCTTGTAATCAAAATCAAATAGAGCTAGCCCAACTAGTTTAATTTAAAATCAATTAGAACTTAGAACCATATCAAAGTGAGTATTGGACAATTGAACTTCTATATTCGAACTTCTACTCCGATTGGTTCTTCCGGGCGGCTACAAAAGGAGAAATCCAGGTATTTTACATTTGTGTAAATCTTCTATGCTTTTGGTTTTTGTTTGAGATTACGCCAGAAAAATCTCAATTTAGTGGTTATCTGAGGAGAGCCAGAAAACTCAGAAGTGGGGTTTTTGAATTGTGTAAGCTCATTTGAAAGACACAATTGTAAAGGTTTTAGGTGAACCTGTGAAACCTATTTTCATAATGAACGCCGATATCCCCTGTGTGAGGATATTAGGAGTGGAGTAGTAATCTGTGTGGCTGTTGTTTAACAGTTGGTGTACACACAGGCGAACCACTATAATTCTTTGTGTTTTGTGGTTTGAATGTTTGTTTGAATTTCTATATTTTTTATCATTCAAAGCTGTGGAATGTATATGTGGATGTGAATATTGTAATCTTTTACATTTCAAGCATTGTGGGGAATGTTGTAACAGTTTAGAATTTAATTTCTTGCTATTTCCTTTTTTTCCTTTCAGTTTGAGTTTTTGATATTCAAATTATTCTAGTAAGGTTGTCCTGTCATAAACCCTTTGTTTTTATGGTGCAAGGTTGTCCTTAGAACAACATTGGTATCAACCTCTCTATCTTATTCATTTAAATTCCGCTGTTAAAGTTTTAATTTGGCATAGTCCTATTCATCCCCCCTCTAGGACATATAGCTAGGCCTTTTCAAGTGGTATCAGAGTCTAATAGCTCGTTTTAATTGTTATTATTTAGATTTATTTCCTGAGCTAATCGATCTAAGCTATTGATAAGATGTCAAATTTTGATAGCCTTTCAGTCACTAGGCCTCTACCATTTGATGGCTCCAACTATGCCTATTGGAAAGCCAGAATGAGGATTTTCCTCAAATCAATGGATGAGAGTGTGTGGTAAGCCACAGTGACTGAATGGATCCCTCCTAGCACTAAAGTGACTGGTATCAATCGATCAAAATCAACGAGAATATCACCTTATTTTTCTTGGACCACACTTTAAAAAAGTGAGAGTTGTGCCAATGCAAAAGCACTAAATGCAATCACTTGCGCACTATCACCGCATGAGTTCAAAAGAATTATATCTTGTGATACTTCAAAGTAAGCTTGGGATATATTAGAAATGACACATGAGGGTACTTCATTTGTCAAAAAAATCTAAATTCCAAATCCTCACAACTAAATTTGAGGAAATACATATGGAAGAAAACAAAATGTTCATGGACTTCTAAACTAGACTGAATGACATTGTAAACTCTATATGGGGTCTTGGCGATAAAATCCCAGAAAGTAAAGTGTGTGCAAAGATACTACGCTCAGTACCTGAACGGTTCAACTCAAAGGTGACTGCAATCTAGGAACTTCGTGATACAAACAATATAAAGGTAGAAGAATTAGTTAGGTCTTTACAAACCTACGAGTTATTTCTTAAAGCTCCTAAAGGTAAATCTATCGCCCTTAAGTCTTCTAAATGTATTTCTCAAGAAAATTCTAATTTTGGAAATTCTGAAGATGATATGGCTCTCTTAGCGAAAAAGTTTTACAAGATTTTCAAAAGTAAAAGGAGGGTTGACTTTCAAAAATCAAATGATAAGAAAAGATCTAAATCCAAATCTAAAACTTGGAGATCTTTAAAAGATAGTCAATATTACAACTACCAAGAATATGGGCATTTAGCAAACAAGTGTCCTAAAAAGGACAAACCTAAAAGGAAAAGAATGTTGGCTACTTGGGATGAATCTTCTGGCACTGAAGCCTCTTCTGAATCAGAAGATTTTGAAACCGAGTCAGGCAATGAAGTCAAAGCCCTTATGACTCTAGCCAAGTTCACTTTTTCAGATCATGATGATTCAAGCAGTGAAGAAAATCTGAATAGTGATCATGATAATGAAGAAGATCTTCAAGATGCTTACAATGTCCTATACAAGGAAAGTTGTAAGATTGCGGTAAAACTAAAGCTTCAAAAAGAAAGGTTTTCAGGGCTTAGAGAAAGATTTGAGTATCTTATTGTAGAAAAATCTCATCTTTTGGATTGTTTTGAAAAATGCAAATGTGATCTAGATTTCAAAACCACCCTTATTGAAAATCTGAAATCTGAAAATGATAAACTTAAACTTGAAGTCTCTTCCCTTTTGAGTTTAAAGGATACATGGAGGTATGCCCAAGGTGATCCAAAATTAGAAAAAAATTTAACTGGATCAAGAAAATGTGGCGACCGATCCAGTTTGGGCTACGATAAAAATATTCCTCCTAAACAGAAGAATATTCCTCCCAAGTTTGTGAAAGGAGAATCCTCTAACTCAAAAGAGAAAAGTTCAAGTCAAAAGTTTTCTAAAAATGTTAAAAGTTTTCAATCTTTCAAAACTAAAGGTAACCATATCAATTACAAAAATCAAAATCAAAATCCTTTAGCTGAGAAAATAGTCGATCTACTTAAGGAGCTCTTAAAATCTAACTCAGTGGGTCAGTCTTACAACAACTACAAATATAAGAAGACCAACTATACTCCTAAACCCAAAACAGTTATGAAATGGGTTCCTAAGGTTACCTGTTTGGTTTCCCACACGGCATTTAAAGCGACAAGCCATACAAAGTGGTACCTAGATAGTGGGTGCTCCGGGCATATGAAAGGTGACAAGGCTTTATTCACCGACCTTAAAGATATGACTGATGGGTCAGTCACATTGGTGATGGTAGCAACTGCAAGATTATTGGCCAAGGTATGGTTTAACTCTATAATCTTCCCTTATTTAAGATGTTTTATTTGTTGAAGGGCTAAAACACAACCTGTTAAGTATATCTCAAATATGCGATAACAATCACAGCGTGAACTTTTTCTAATCGAGGTTGTGAAATTTTAAACAAAAATGGTTCTATAATATTAACTGGTCGCGGGACTTCTGAAAACTGCTATATTGTAAGCGATGGTAGCTCATCTAATCAAACGTGCTACATGGTCCATACCAATGAGACAGAATTATGGCATAAACGCCTTGGACATGTACACTACCGTAATTTATACAGATTAAGCAAAGGAGAACTAATTAGAGGTCCACCTAAACTTCAAAAAGTAGATAAAATATGTGGTGAATGCCAAATTGGCAAACAAACTAGAAGTACTAACAAAAAGGTGAACTCAATGCCACATCAAAACCGCTCGAACTTCTCCACATGGACCTTATAGGACCTCGTAGAACGGAGAGTCAAGGTGACAAAAAATACATACTAGTAATCGTGGATGATTTTACCAGATTCACTTGGGTAGCCTTCTTAAGGGATAAATCAAAAACCCTTGACAACGTAAAAAGGATTCTCAAACGGATCCAAACTGAAAAAAGGTCTCAAGTTTGTAAGATCCCTAGTGATCATGGATCTGAGTTCGAGAATAGCAGTTTTGAGAAATTCTATAGTGATCAGGGAATATCGCATGAATTCTCTGCGCCCAAAACACCACAACAAAATTGAATTGTAGAAAGGAAAAATAGAGTGCTTCAAGAAATGGGAAATGTAATGTTGAATAGTATGAAGCTCCCTAAAAACCTTTAGGCTGAAGTCGTAAATACTGCATGCTATATTATCAACCGAATTTATACATGTAAATCTAATAATAAAACTGCTTATGAACTTTGGTTTGATAAGAAGCCTACTGTCAAATACTTTCGAATTTTTGGTAGCAAGTGCTACATTTTACGTGATCGTGAAAATTTGGGAAAGTTTGATACTAAAAGTGATGAAGATATCTTTTTAAGGTATTCTTTAAACAGTCGTGCATATCGAGTATTGAACAAAAGGACCGGTGTTATTCTAGAGTCCATCAATGTGGTCATTGACGATCACTCGAATACACCTGTCCCAAGTTCAAATAATGATGAAGTTCTTTTAATTGACAAACCAGATACTTCATCAAATCAAACTAATTCTGAACTGAGGACTATTAAAGATCATCCAACCACTCAAATTCTTAGAAACCCTCTCACTGGTGTGCGCACTCGTAGACAAATAGAAGACATATGTAATTACGTGTGCTTTACATCCCAGATTGAATCGGCTAACGTAAAAGAAGCGCTTTCTGACAAAAACTGGATAGTTGCTATGCAGGAAGAACTTAACCAATTTGTGAGAAATGATGTTTGGTATCTTGTTCCTAGACCTAAAGATAAACATATTATCGGAACAAAGTGGATTTTTAAAAATAAGTCTGATGAACTTGGTAATATAATTCGAAACAAGGCTAGACTGGTAGTACAAGGGTACACTCAAATTGAAGGCATCGACTATGATGAAACCTTTGCCCCAGTAGCTCGTCTTGAATCAATCAGACTAATCATATCCATTGCTTACTTTAGAAAATTTAAAATTTATCAAATGGACGTAAAGAGCGCCTTCTTAAATGGTGATCTACATGAAGAAATTTATGTTGAACAACCAATGGGTTTTGAAGACCCTAAGAACACTGATAATGTTTATCGCCTTAAAAAGGCTCTCTACGGTTTGAAACAAGCTCCCAGGGCATGGTACGAAAAATTGACTAAGTTTTTACTAAGTCGTAATTTTCTAATGGGAAGTGTTGATAAAACTCTGTTTGTTAAGAAACATAACGATCATATCTTAATGGTATAAATCTATGTTGATGATATTATTTATGGATCTACCTATACTAACATGACTGTTGAGTTTACAGATTTAATGAAATCTGAGTTTGAAATGAGCATGGTTGGGGAATTGAATTATTTCCTAGGGTTGCAAGTAAAACAACAACCTGATGGTATTTTTATTTCTCCAACCAAATATGCTTTGAACTTAATAAAAAAGTTTGAATTTGAGAATGGTAAGTATTTTGATACTCCTATGAGTACAACCTTAAGACTCTCAAAAGACTCTACAGGTAAAAATGTAGATCCTAAACTATATCGTAGCATGATTGACAGTTTACTTTATTTAACTGCAAGTAGACCTGATATTGCTTAAGTGTTGGTATTTACGCTAGATATCAGTCTAACCCTAAAGAATCTCATCTAACTGCTGTTAAGCGGATTATGCGATATGTTGCAAGTTCTGCTAATTTGGGTCTCTGGTATCCATATGATACTAGTGTTCAATTGGCTGGGTATTCAGATGCTGATTGGGCTGGAAATATCGATGATAGGAAATCAACCAGTGATGGTTGTTTCTATATCAGAAAATGTTTAGTTTCTTGGTTTAGCAAGAAGCAAAGTTCTGTATCGCTCTCTACTGCTGAGGCTGAATACATCGCAGCTGAAAATGTAAGTACTCAGCTTGTTTGGATGAAACGTATGTTAAGCGATTATGGAATTTCACAGGAATCAATGATATTATATTGTGATAATTCCGGTGCTATAAATATTTCAAAAAATCCAATCCAGCATTCACGTACCAAGCAAATTGACATTAGGTATCATTACATTCGTGAATTAGTGGAAGAAAAAATAATCTCTTTAGATTACATTCCAACCGAGACTCAACTTGCTGACATTTTCACTAAACCGCTCGACAAAAGCAGGTTTAATAAATTAAAATTTGATCTTGGAATGTGCAATTTAAATTGACTATTCATGCATATGTGTATCATAGTGTATATATATTTGATAATTTATTGGTTTAAATTTTAATTTTTTATGAAAAATGCTGTTTTTATTGGTTCATGACCAGTCGAGGACGTGCTCAACCAGTCATGGTACGACCGGTCAAGAACGGTCCTTGACCAGTCGTGTAGCGCGCTGGACCTTTTTAATTTGGGAGAAAAACTCATCTTCCTCATTTCCTATTTCTTCTCCAACGGGCATAAGCACGACCAGTCGTACCCAACCGTTTGATTCATTAAGGTTAGTGTATTTTTTTGGTCAATCTTGTAGATTCATGCTCTTTTCTTCTCATTTTTTATCATTTGAGTACTTGATCTCAAGCTTTGTTGAGATTTTGGAGTTTTTCTACTCCATTTGTTGATCTTAGAAAACCCATCTTTACTTCCTTTATGATTTCTTGTTGCTTTGGTTTTCTTTAAGTAAATGGATGCTAGAGGGAAAAAGAAAACTGTCCGTGGTCCATCATCCTCTAGATCAGCTCCTATTACTCGGCGCTATCTTCGGTCATCCAAAGATGATCCTGCTCATATTAGGGATTTGCGTATGCGCAATGTCATTGTTAAAAAAGCTATGTTTATTGATCACATTGCTCATGTTGGTATCCTTCCTCTTCTCCAATCTGTAGGTTGGGATAACATCCTACATTGGGGTGGGCTTGCATACCAATCCATTGCACAGGCTATGTGTGCATGTATCTCTGAATTTTCATATGATAATTTAACTTTTAATATTGATACTAGAGAAGGTCCATTTACTGTAAACCGTCATCTGATTGCGGATCTAATGAAAATACCTGTTAATGATGAGGGCATCCCTATTCATATTCTAATGGAAAAACCTTCAGAATCAGAAAAACGGATGTTAACTAGAGATTTATGTAATATGGACGTTCAATGGACTCATAAAGGGAATGCGCTCCCCGCAAAGTATTTGTTACCTAAATACAGAGTTCTCCATAGAATTTTTATTTCAAATCGGTATCCTCGTTCTGGTAACAAAACAAAACTAACTTCCTTTATGGTTCGAGTTTTGCATTCTATTGTCACTGGTACTAAAGTCTATCTGCCTTCTTTCATATGTCATTTCATCATTCAATTTCGTCTCCATCCAGGACACAGTGATATTTCATTTTCTTATCTTATGACTGTGTTAGCTTCTCACATACTAGTTGTTATGCCTGTCGAAGAGGCTCTTATTCATCATCTTTTGTTTAACAATTCTAATTTAAATAAGATGAAATTGGAACTGACACCTGGGCAAAGAGATGTGGGTGATGGTGGTGTTGAAGCAGGGAATGAAGAAGAAGGTGGCGATCTTCCTCCTGATGATATAAATATGGATGATATTTTTGATGAAATTGAATCAGACTCTGGAAATGATCCTGACTATGAGCCATCAAATTTTGATGCTCATCTTCGTGCTCTTGAGGAGAAGGTAGAGAACATGAATGTTGCCTATGATTTGCAATTTAAATATACGCGCAAGTATCTTAGGCGTTTAAACAAGGGCCTTCATCAAATTGATCCTACTATACCTGCTCCTTCCTCAGGATCTGATTAAATATTTTAATCTTGGGTCTGTAATAACTTCTATACTACTTTTGTTGGTGTACGGACTTTGATTTTACTTCAGTTTGAATGACTAACATTTGATTCAGCTGGTTAATGCTATGTGAACTTTGAATTTGCTTATTTTTACTTGCATAATTTAACTCGTTATTCCTTTCTTTACTCTCTTATTGGTCTTCCACTAACATTTCTTCCTTTCTTCCTTTGTTATATTGTGACAAAAAGGGGGAGAATAATTTAATGGTTATATGGGGGAGATGAATATGGATTGTGGGGGAGTAGAGTAAGCATCATTTTTTATGAAGGATTTATGTATGCTACTCAGGGGGAGTAAGTAATGAAAGTATTTGTGAATGACAACTGGTGCATGATTCTTTGTGTTCATAATGATCATATTCTTGTTAAGTGTGTTTTGTCACAAATTTGACAAAGGGGGAGATTGTAAGTGCAATTGTTATTTGCCCCTTTGGTTGTCAAATTTTGTGGTGCCAAAAACACAATCTATGTGTGGTGCCAAAAACACAATCTATGTCTTGTGTAGCATGTTGAAGATCTACTTCAAGAAATTCAAGTTCATGTTCTTTGATTACTTCTGCAAGTTTCACAAGAGCTACATCATAAGGCATGTTCTTGTTCAAGTCTTAAGTACAACTCAAGACTAGAGTATAAGATGAAGTCTAAGCTTAAGAAGATCTCAAGTTCAAGGTACATCAGAGATCTCAAGCTTCACAATCTTCAAAGGTCAACCATCATTATAAGAAGTGAAGACTCAATGTGTAACATCCCGGATTTTTGCCAACCTGGGATTAGACATCCTTAGGCATTGGGTCAATCTTAACACCTGATTAACTTTTCAAACGCTCAATTCAAAGCCTCAAATCCCGTCTTAAACCATTTTCCTTCACAAATCTCACCTTTCACCACCTTGTTCCCTAAATTTTCTGAGTACTTTCACATTAGACACTATCTTAAAGTTTAGGTAATGAAGAACAATACTTAATCTAAATATTACTGCAAAGGACTAAGTACCACCTCGATCAGAAATTAATTAGGATTAAATCCTTTAGAAATTTAACAAAGTTAACTAAGTGCAAAACTCGATTAGCCATGAAATCCGTTGGGATCGCTTTAAATACGATCTGCAAGACCCAAAACTTACAAAATCAGTGACTCTAGGTTACCCTAAAGTTTAGAACCAAACTCATTTCCCGGCTGCTCTCGGGAATGAAATGAAACTTCGTATTAGGTCTAGATCGCACATCGGAAGTCCGAATAACACGAAGTTAAGGAACTAGGACCGCCTCACTGGGCTTGACAATCATCTCAAAAATCAGATCCAGCCGATGTCCCACGGCCATTCGTTTCGATCCGGAGCGAGGGAGTGTGAAAAACACTATTCCCTTTGAAATTAAAATATCTGGAATAGTGATCTGGCACCATTCTCTTGCGCATCAGTATTAAGCAACCAGACCGTCAGAATCAGACCAAATTACACCCTCGAATTAAGAAAAATTTCAGGAACATTTACATGTACTTGGAATTTCGGATCGTGGCCCACTGACCGTTGAACTGAAAGTGGTCCGCCACGTGCGATCTGGGAATCCGATCGAGTCGAAAACGTAATCCCACATAGATCCATGTGTGGTGAGCTTAAGTCTGACGTTTGACTCAAGGAGGGCCACCAGAACCTCTCTTTTGAGTTGGAAAAGTGACGAAATACCTATATTAGCAGTAACCCTTGAACAGGAGTCTATTTCGGTGAGCTTTGAGACTATATAAGGACCTTAAACCCTCTCTCATGGCAGCCATACGAATTTGGGATTTGAGAGAGGGAAAAGAGAGAGAAAGTGTGGGAGATGTGGGAGAATCTCCCTGCCGTCCTTCCCTGCCGCTCCACGAGCTCTACTGCTCCGTTCTAATCGCTTTCCCGACGATTCCAGCTCCGTTTCTAGGTAAGAAACCCTAACCCTAATCTGTTTTAGGGTTTAGACTATTGTAGGTTGTGAAATAGCTAACCTATTTCGTTCTATAGGTTGCCAAACTGCCGAATACGGAAGCTTAGCGAACCTATCAACTCCGTTACGATTCTACGACAAAAGGTGCGGACTTTAGGTGTATAGGTTATGGTTTTCAATGCTTTCAATGTCAGATAATGATAGATTCATGATCTGCATGCAATTGCATATGTACAAAGTGCTGTCTGTCTTCCGTTTCGATTAAAGATGAAAAATATGGAATTCTACATATTCTAGGTATTTGTAGAAAATATCGTATACGTATTTTTTTTGGAAATGTGTTTGACATGTTTATTTGTTATATGGATATACGATATATGGATAAAATACTTATTTGGCAAAAGGATTCGCCTAAATACATATTTTACTTATATACACTAAGTATGTTGAAATTGCGTATTCTAGAAAATACTGTATACGTATAAATTTTGGAGATGTATTTACCATGATTATTTGTTGTAGTAATATATTATACATGGATAAAATACTCGTTTGGCTAAAGGATAGCCCTAATACGTGTCTTGCTAACATACACCATGTATGTTGTAATAGTGTATTCTAAGTGTTTGTGAAAATGACTGAATGAGTATGGAATTCTCATTCGTGCTCACCACGACTAATTGTCATGGATTCATGATTGTTGTATCGGTGATACCCCTTTGACGAAAGGATTTGCCCTAAATCACGCCACGGCCAATATACACTATATATGCTAAAATGTGTGGCCCAAGTGTTTGTGGAAATGGCTGAATGAATATGGAACTTGGATTCCTGCTTGCCATGACTATCCGTCGTTGGTGTACGCGTGTTATGATTGGGGCAACTCCCTAGTGAAAGGATTTGGCCTAATGCCTATGTGATCGACATATGTCATGTATGTTGATGTATGTTTGCTTAAGTGTTTCTTGAAATGTCTGAATGAGTAGTAGTTAGCAAATTGTAATGTATAAGGATGTTGAGATATGATTCTCAACCTCTTTTAACTATGTGTATGATCTCCTTTGATAGTTGTGTGATTAGGAATTGAACATGTACAAACTCATGCTTGTGTTGTGATTCATAACATGCTCAACTGCTTTATGATTTTAACTATGTAATGCATATGTTTAATCTATATTGACGTTGTATGATCCGTCATTGGTGATGGGGGAGCGGAGCAACGATTGCGTGCAACAGCCCTGGCAGCCCTAAACGGATAATACCAGATCTTGATTGTATGAGTTGAATCTTGATCCATTACTGTTTTATCTATCTGCAATTGATTGTGTTTGGGGCTATGATTATGGCCCAGGCAATCGGTAACGGGATTGAACTCGTGGCTGAGATTCATTTTCCACGTGGGATGTGTTCGACGAACTCGAGTCGTGCGTTGCCTGTCAGCAGTGGCTAGGCCACACGAAGTTGTTTATGCACTTCATGTCGTGCAGCTCAACGGGCGATCGTGCTAGTCGAGCTCGTCAAGTAACCCGATCTGTCTTATGCATGTTCACCCTGTTTGGACGCTACTGCTTGAACCTAGGGTACCAAACTTACCGGTGAAACCCCCTTTTAACCATGGTACCTCGATCCACTAAGACGCATGAGCCGGGCATGGTGGTATGGGACACCGTGGTCGAGCTGTCGGCCTACGCTGGGGCCATGTGCCTCCCCGTAGTGACCATTGCGCAACCAAACCTCGTGAGCCGAATACGGTGGTATGGGACACTGTATTCGAGCTGTCAATACTTACGGCGAGAGCTGAGTATGGTGAGACCTGTGCTCGTGCTGACGGGCGACGAGTCCTCCGTAGTATCTTCGAGTATACTCCAAGTGTCTGTGATTGGCGACGAGTCTTTCACAGCAACTAGAGTATGAGTTGAGCCGAGTACAGTGAGACCTGTACTCGAGCTGACGGCTAGTGATTGAGCCGAGTACGGTGAGACCTGTACTTGAGCTGACGGCCAGCAATTGAGCCGCATACGGTGAGATCTGTATCCGCGCTGACGGGTGACGAGCCCTTTGTGATGTCTTCACTACGCTTCTCAAACCATAATATCGTATGAGATTAGCTAGGATTGACGACCCTAGAATGGATCATGTTTGGGAATGATACAAGGGAGGTACCTTAGTTTCCCAATACTGCTGTTTGAAATGGACTAATAATAACTCTGTAATCATGATCATCATCGCACCGCATGTGCTTAGTAGATGTGGCGCACTGAGGGAGTTAAGCATTCGCGAACGTAAGATGATGTCGCTTGAGGGTGGTTTGGCAAGGGCATGCAGCATCATGTCATTTCATTCTCGCATTTAATAAGAGTAGTTAGAATTGTTTGATTTGTACTGCTTTATCATTACTGCTTGATTGAATCGATAACATGTTAACCTATGCTTTATTGTTCCACTGAGTTAGCTACTCACTCCCACGTTACGGGATGGTGTTGTACACACCAACCAGATTTGTTGAGTTTCAGGTGATGGCGATGCTTGTGAAGCAGAGCCGGACTACTTCTATGATGATAGGAGGAGTTCTCCTATCTGTATCTCTCTAGCAGGTCAATGAAGACCTGATATTGTATTGACGGGGCTATGGTACTTAGGACAGGAGACATTACACTTCCTCACATTTGGTATATTTTAGAACTGTACTTGTAATTATTTAACCTGGTAATGTTATCACACTCTGGAGACTCATCATAGTTTATATATTTTATCTATCATCACAGTCTTCCGCTTGCAAATTTAACTGTCTCTAGGGTATGATATGCTGTTTTGGCTTAATCTCACTCATGTTCAATGCACGAATACAGTCAACATTCAATCATCATTCATTTTGTTGCATAAGTGATGTTCTGGAACTCGGGAGTTGAGTTTATGCTCGACCCCCGATTTTCAGGGCGTTACACAATGTCCATACTTCACATTTAAGGTTTGCATGACCTTAGTTTAACCTTAGGGTAGGTCATTTTGAATACATAATTCGAACTGAATTATTTTATAAGTGTTTGGTCTGTTCTAAGACTAGTCCTGGACCTTGTTCGACTAGTCCTATAACTGGCTCGACCAGTCCAAGAAATTTTAACACCAGTCCTAAGTTGTTGTAAAATTTTAAAATTTTTTGGTTGAGCTTCGACCGGTCCTGGAGTCTGCTCGACCAATCATAGGAACAGTGCGGCTCATTTATGACCAGTCCTGCAGCTATGACTCAAACTCTAGCAACCATTCCTGGTTTCTCACGACCTATCATGGGATGGTCACGACCAGTCGTGGAGGCCTCACAACCATTTGTGGACATCTTAAGACTAGTCGTAGAACGGTTTATTCGATCGCGCTTAAAATTTGAAAATGTAGTTCGACCTAGGACCAGTCGTGGTGGCCACATGACCAGTCGTAGACGCAATTTCTGCATCTATAAATTGAACACGAATTTCAGAGTTTTTCAAGAATTCAATTCAAGTAAAATCAAGGCATCACTCTGAGATAAGTTTGTGTTATTTAAGCTACATTGTGCATATTTCATATTCTCTTTTGTTAGCTTTATTTATTTGATTTTGTTTCTACATTCCAATCTAAATTGAAAAGAGTAATTACTGTATTTCTTCTTCTTGGAATCAAAATCAAATAGAGCTAGCCCAACTGGTTTAATTTAAAATCAATTAGAACTTAGAACCATATCAAAGTGAGTATTGGACAATTGAACTTCTATATTCGAATTTCTACTCCGATTGGTTCTTCCAGGCGGCTACAAAAGGAGAAATCCAGGTATTTTACATTTGTGTAAATCTTCTATGCTTTTGGTTTTTATTTGAGATTAAGCCAGAAAAATCTCAATCTAGTGGTTATCTGAGGAGAGCCAGAAAACTCAGAAGTGAGGTTTTTGAATTGTGTAAGCCCATTTGAAAGACACAATTGTGAAGGTTTTAGGTGAACCTGTGAAACCTATTTTCATAGTGAGCGCTGATATCCCTTGTGTGAGGATATTAGGAGTGGAGTAGCAATCTGTGTGACTGTTGTTTAATAGTTAGTGTACACACAGGCGAACCACTATAATTCTTTGTGTTTTGTGGTTTGAATGTTTGTTTGAATTTCTATATTTTTCATCATTCAAAGCTGTGGATGTGAATGTTGTAATCTTTTACATTTCAAGCATTGTGGGGAATGTTGCAACAGTTTAGAATTTAATTTCTTGCTATTTCCTTTATTTCCTTTCATTTGAGCTTTTGATATTCAAATTATTCTAGTAAGGTTGTCCTGCCATAAACCCTTCATTTTTATGGTGCAAGGTTGTCCTTAGAACAACATTGGTATCAACCTCTCTATCTTATTCATTTAAATTCTGCTATTAAAGTTTTAATTTGGCATAGTCCTATTCACCCCCCCCCCCTCTAGGACATAGAGCTAGGCCTTTTCAAAATCGACACTAGTATCGATAGAATAGGAGTTCGAAATCCGATGACATCGACACCTGTTTCGATTCCATCGACCAGCTGGCAAGAGGTTTCAAAAGTGTATGACATTTGAGTTTGTGTCATTGAGCGGACCATTGATGTTATCGAGAGTATACGCTCGATGATATCAAACTCGCTCGATGATATCGAACTCTGTCATAAATGTGACCGTTTTATATCCGTTAGAACCTTTTGCCTATATAAAGAGGACTTGTATATTGTTGCTGGTAGAGAAAGAAGGGAGTGCTTTTGAGTATTTTACCTTAGATCATATACCCAAAGCCCTTCCTCTCAGGGAAGTTCATCCTCCAATCCACCCTCATCATTGTTATTCAATAGAGTGGATTGGGGAATGAACTTCCGCATTCAAGGATCCTCCAGCTACTACCTTATTGGCAAATCATTAAGCTGGGATGCTTTGAATGCATAATCGGAATCACTCTATCTTCCTTATAAGAAAACATTTTATAAAGTAGGATTCTGACTTAACCTTGACCCAACCCGAAGCCTCGTATTGGTACATCATTTGGTTGCAGATCAAGGAAGCCGAAGATTCTTCATCAACAAGGAGGAGATCTTCGTCAACGTGCTGAATGGGACTCATCCACTTATTTGTAAGTTATTAGAGTCCAGAGGACACTTGTGATCATTCCTTTTTAGGATTGGGTCTAAGGCGCTTCTCACCCTTGCAAGCCCTCGTAGGAGGCCTCCGGCGAGAGTGTACGTGGTGGGTGCGTTATGTTGACCCTTGCTCTGTGGAGAGCATAAACAGTTAGGTTCCTTGTATGGATCCTTGGCCAGTATGCCTAAAACCAGGTGTTATGTGTTGACCCTTGCTCAGGGAGCATAAACAGACAGCCTAGGTGTAGGTTGTAAAGGCTAAAGGTGAACCTGATTTAAAACCTTAGGTTTGAGGTGAACCGCTGTGAAACCTCCTTAGTGAAATCCGGTACACTCAAGGGTTGAGTGCGGTTACCGGGAGTGGAGTAGACAAGTAGTCGAACCACTATAAAAATGACTGTGTTTGAGATTGCTATTCTTTGGTTTATGTGATTCGCTTTAATATTTTCATATCTGAATATCTGAGATCACATCTCACACACATACACAGTCATATCCATCATAAACTAGTTTGCATATTGTTTAATTCTTAAATAGTTTGTGATTGGGTTCTCTACCGGGCTTGGAAGCCAGTAGAGTTACTATTGAGTAATCCTAATATGTGCTTGTTGTTAGGATTAGTGTAATATGATTTTAAATAAACCATAAAAAGTTTAAAAAGTCCTATTCACCCCCTCTAGGACATATTTGCATATTCCTACTTCAACTAAAGTGGTCTTCACTACTATTTCAATATATATGAAGCTCTGTTATGCCTGATTATTTCCTACACCTTACAATGGTTGGTTGACTGTTCATGAGTTTGCTAATGGTGGTTATGGTTAAACATAGGAATTATGAGATCCCGATTGTCTTAAGGTAAATAGTGTGATTTGATACGTCTATTTCTTACAAAAGGCTAGCTAACGGGATCTATTTGTTAACCATCCATCAACATCTCTTCCGAGACTTTCTTAGAATGATTAGCATGTGACAAAAGGCATTTTCTAATCTCAAAATATTTAATTTTGTATAATTTTAATTTTAATTTTTTTGTAATCTCATTTCTATAAATATAGATGGATCTGTAAGATCCAAAGCATTGGATTCATATTACAATCTATTATGATATTAGACCTAGAGGGTTTTTTTTTCTCTGATCTTCATTTTCATCTTCTGATCTGCCATCTACTGATACTGATTAGCTTTGTTGCCGATTCATATTACAATTTTATTACTATTCACACCATCCAACCATCTACCACCAGATGTGACACCTAAGAAAACCATTAATATCCAAAACTCAACCTGATCCCAAATTAAGTTGGGCCACAACAGAGGGAACCCTCTCCCTAGAGTTTCTCATAATAGCCTACATGTTTGAACCTCACTGGATGAAAGGCCTGAGCAACCTCGATTTTATATAAATAGCACAGTGGGTCCCCCTAACCTAATCAACGGTGGACGTTCATCTCAATGCACTATCTTGCGGCCCATTTAAGATTTGGATCAGGCTGATTCATAGGCTATAGGTATCAACCTTGCCACTGGAGATGTTGTCATTCTCTATGAAAGTGATTGGTACATTTTCCATTATGCTTTACTAGTAGCATTTTAAATTGGTATTTTTTATTGTCTTGCTTCATCTCTCTTATGTATATGCTAGTTTTTCTAGGTTGAGAGAAAAATCAATTTGGTTTATGGTGGTGGAAGGAAGTGGAGGCTAATGGGTCTAATTTCTCATACTGTTTTTAATGGTGGATGCCAGTGATGTTTTATTTAAACCAACCTAATTTAAATGATTTTAAACTCGCAAGTATACGAATCAGGTGTAGATATGGTATGAATTACGAGATCGTTCCCACGAGGATTGGTTGCCACAATTCGAAATTTACAATTCTTCTTAACTAATCCAACAAATAGTTGAGCTAGTGATTAAGTAAACTAATGAAAATCAATATAAAATAACTGAGAACAAGGAGAAAAATTCAATCAATGAGAATACTAGGACTTTTGAATCCACCCCTAATTATTCTAACCCTTGTTTTACCTGTTGATTCACCCTAATTCAGATTGATATAAATTTAATAAATAAAGCACACTTTATATCCTTGGTTGGGCACACAGAATGTATAATCCCTTAAAGCATAAGGATCACATCTTTCCATCCATGGTCAAGCATGAAGAGATGTAATTCCTATTTCTTTCTCTATAAGAAACCTGTTCATGGTCAGACACAAGCACTTAGAATAAGATTCTAAACAACATCCACATCTAGACTTTGGGTAAGCTCATAGAATGGAGAAGTACGGAGATTTCAGTTAAGCACACTAGAGAAAGAAACACATCAATCAAATTAGATGAAATCAACATATACAAGAGTCATTCAAATTAGGAGCTTCATCTCAGCCCTAGGCAAGAAATTAGCAATCCATAAAATCAATTAGAAAGATGGAAAAATAAAATTCATAAAAAGAAAACATCCTTCTCTCTCTCTCTCATTCTCTTTCTTCTCTTTCTCTCCTTGGCCCTGGATCTGCTCTTCACAAGCTCTTTACGTCTTCCTCCTTTTATAGCGGCTGGAGGGGTGGTGGAAAGGCTGGAGGTGTGGAAAGGCTTTCATAGCAACAACTGCGTAACTCCTTTACACAGCTAAATTCGGACGCAAAACATCACTACTTTCCTCGATCAGTTTCCAAAGAAACACCGTCCCTTAGGATATTTTTGAATGCTCTACAAGATGGACGGATCAGATCTTCCATCTGATCAAATATGGTGGGCCACAACCGCCTGGAAAACCGCTTTTCACGGAAGTGCATAAGCTTACGCACGTGACTGCGCTGACGTGATCAGTGGGCTCCACAGTAGTGTTTTCAGAGAAATCCACCTCGTCCACTGGATTCCTCTCGAAAAAACGTTCGGGAAGGGGTAGTTTTGGGTGTCCATTAATGCGGCCCACAAAGTTTTAAACCTACTGTCCATTCTACATTTTGAACGGTTGAAAAACTAATAACGTGATGTCTTCAAATTATGTCAGCTAGGCATGGGTTTTGGCTGCCCCAGGGAACGAATTAACGGTATGGATCAACTGTACGGACGATGAGTGGGGCCCACAACTGCAACCGATCATGGCATGTGCGGATGCTGTTTCAAAAATGGAAATTTCCATTTTTTTTGCGGAAGACGTCGGTTAAACCGACTTTGGCTGATTTGGCCAGTCCAGTGCACGCGCGGGTGTACATGTACACTGTGTACACGCCGCACTAGGTGGGATCCACTACAATGTTTTGGAGAAATCTGTACCATCCATCTGTGTTTTCTCCCCGATTAAGGGGTTGAGACCAAAGTTGAAGCATATCATGTTATCAGGTGGGCCCCACTTAATGAATTAAGGGGCTGATCTGGCGGTCGGCCCACTTTCTGCGATATCCAATGGCTGAAATTTAATATGTACAGTTAATTTATGGCCCCCAGGCCATGTATGAAGTTTCGGGCCGAATGGATGGCGGGAACCCTATGGTCTTGCATTTTGGACCATTTCGGGCCTTTTTGACGTGAATGACTTGATTTTCTCGGATCCATGGCGTGTAAATCTGTCGATGTTGGTCCTCTGGAATTCGTTTCTTACTTTGGTTACTTCGGAGCGTCAAATCCACGCTTTTAGTACTCTTTTTCAGTCAACGCTCCTGGTTACTCCCTCAACAAAAACATGATTAAAATATGACATTAAGCATTATCATGTACGCAAAATCAGGTATTAACTGGGGTCTGATATGCAATATTCGACCCTCATCAGCCATGCTCTTAGGTATGTATGTTTTTCATTGATTTCCTTTTTTGTAGAAAAATAATGCTGCCAAGATGCCTAGCGGTGTTGATAACAATCAGGTTATAGACCTTTATCCTATATATGCATTGATAGATGCAGGTGAAAAGTTTGGAGCTCTATTATGAGCATCATTTATTTGATTTCTATTTTCTTTCTAGAATTTTCATGAGGCTTGTGTTGTTATTGTAAGGTCTTAAAGGAGAATATATATTCCTTACAACAACAAAACAAGGAAACTTGCAAAAGCTATGCCGAGAAAATATGGTAACATCCATAGATAGTTTTTCTTTTCATAAATGGGCCTTTAAGGAATTCCATCCATTTGAAATGGAGAAATGCAATCTCTCTTTTTATAATAGGCCTATTTCAAATTTCTTAAGATGAAACCCTTTAAGAAGCTTTGATTTCATTCTAGTTTCTCCCTTTTTTTTTTATTAACTTGGTCTTATTTTGATGAAAATGTAAGGCTCCATAAGAACTTTATGGCATTGGATTTGGATTACAAAACTGATAATTCTACCCCCATTTTTAAATGCATTAGGATGACTTCACTCCGGAGGAGCTTCATACTTGGAGTGTGTTTTAAGAAACATGGCCAGCAAAACCATTAAAGTACAGTTTGTTTATTGTCCGAAATGTCAGAAGCTTCTAACAGAGTTGAGCAAACAACTGGTGAGCAAAGGGCAACGGGGCAACAGACCCTGTATGCAATGCTAATACTTGAATTAGTGCATTTTATGTTTACAATGGTTTATCTTCATTTTGCTGAATCATAAGTTTCACATCATCATATTCTTTATGATTTGTTTGAAGTAATTCCAGTAATATCTATTAATGATCCGCCCTCCTTTCAATGCTTCATTTAATTTCCAATTGTAGTTGATGGAGACTTTGATCCCAGTTGACGAGATGTGCAGAACACCATGCAACCTTAGGAAATAATGGTCTATGAATTGGTAGAATGGGAACTGCGGTGTTATGAAAAAATGGGAGAAAAAAAGAAGAAGAAGAGGATTTAACATGGAAGTGCATTGAAAGGATTACTTTCCGTAACAACCTAATGGGGGCAAATCAGGTAATGCAACTAAGGCGGATACTTTTGTATCTGCTGCATTTTTATTAAGATTTTAATCATTCAAGCCGTGTTTGGTTGCATAAGTGAATTGAATTGCAAACATTCAGTTTAATCAATAGGCAATTTGAAAAAAAAAAAAAAAAAATTCCTCTCATTCATAATGATGAAGCAGCCTCCAAATAGCATATTTTGTTCCTTTCAAGTTCAACTTGGAAGGAATTAAAATTCAATTAGATATGGCAACCAAACGAACCCTTAAGATTATTAACTTAATTTTTGTATCTTATTAGTGATGGTGCAGTCAAAGAGACATTAACCACAACAAGAAAAAAAAGAAAAAGAAAATAAAATGACTGAGAAGCAGAATGTCAATTGATATCTGCTCAAATGCAAATAAAGAAGAAGATTCACATAATCCTGCACTTGAATTCTTCCTGGTTTGATCAATTTGAGATAAGGTTTGAAAAGAAGCATCAATGTATGTATCATGGTGGGGTGGCCTTCATGCCTCGTTTTTTATAGCCTTTTTGCGATTGCATATCGATTGGGGGTGTTTGTTGGAATTGTATTAGCCCTGATGCACATCACTTATTCACTTCCAATTGCATCTTAATCCATCACACATCTTATTTATTTTTCTATTCAGTGTAAACATTGGCTTGACTCTTTGAAATATTTTTTTGGTATCAAGAAACATCACAAAGAAAGTTGGACCTCTAAGCATGATTTTCACCATATCAATGTATAATGCTTCAAAGCTTCAGGTGAGTTGGTCTTTTGACTATAAAGGAGAATTCTACATGCTTCTTTCTTCATTTCTTTCTTTCTTTTTCTTGAGAGGTAAGTTGAGCGAATCATGATCAATTTTGAAAAACATCATCTACCAAACATTGAGTTACGATCCCGAATTGTTTTTCCATACTTCTTTTCATTGAGCAGATTATCTGAATTCAATTCTGACTAAAGCTTCTTCTTTTCTTTTCTTTTTTTCTTTTTTTTTTCTTAAACCTCCATTGATTAGACCACGTGCTTGTGGAAATGGTACCATTGGATATTTTATTATTTCCATTTTTAATCGTCCAAAAAATGGCCATAAATCCACTAGCCAAATAATCAGTCAAGCTTAATTTTGGGTTCATGACACATCTACACTAGATACCATAAGTTGTGCCTATGCTACATGTGCAATATCTAAGTAATTTATAAGTTCATGTGTTTCACCCATAACACTGCCAGAGTATCCAAGTTTTTCTCATCTTCCATGTTCTTACTTTGGGTCTTTACTTTGTTGTGCCATTGTTACAAAATCATTAGTTGCCTTTTGATAACTGCAGAATTTGTTGAAAGTAATGGAAAATTAATTACTAAGTGATATTTTATGCAATTAGGTCCCTCTCTTGTTGAACATTGTTGTTAGCCATTATTTTTATTTTATTTTTTACATTACTCTGTGTTTCTATTTACAATATGTAAAATTGCATCATAGAAACCGGCATGGGTTATGATTCATCATGAAACACAACTTGCCACTAATATAGCCATTTTATCAATCATAGACTTGTTTTGCATGAATTAGGGAAAAAAGAAAGAAGAAGAACAAAAATGGATGGTGATGGTGCACTTTATTGCAACATTAGTGGAAGTTTGTCTTTGACAAAGGAGCGCTTTAAAACTTGAATCCTACAAATTCATTTCTCTTTTCCATTTTTCACCTAATTTCTTTTGTTTATATGCAGTTTGACAAACCTGACCAAGCCAAGTGATTGCTTTCTCTCAATGTTTGTAGATGATTTTGCAGAATGAGCTTCTTAATGTCATGGGGCAAAGAAGATTCAGTATGGGAGTGATGGGGGAGTACTTGAAATCAGATCTCCAAAAAATATATACAGGCAATGAATGATTGGAGAATTTAAAGATATGTACTTGAAATGGATGGTTGCATTGTCTTTTATATAATTGTGTGCATACCTTATTTATTTTTATGGTATGTTATAATTATTACTACTAATATTATTATTATTGTTTCCTTTATTGTGGTTGTTATATTGGTATCTGATAAGTGTCTTTTGTACACCTTTTAGCCTTGAAACCACAAGGCACGTGTCAATGATCAAGATAACTTTGTCCAAGAAGCTGGATGCATCCTTTGTTGGGTGAGTGTGAAATAGTTTGTTTTCTATTTACTTGCGTTCTTCATGATTGTGCCTGAATGTGTTGCGCTTTTGCTTATGCTTTTGCATGTTCGCAAGCAACTTGAGGTGGTTCAAATGGGTTCAAAGTTCATTCTTTGATGTTGATTGAATTGTAAATTTATTTGATTTGTTCTCTTATCATCTTGTAAATGTAGGCTTGATTAAGTAACTTTAGAAACATGGATTTATACGTTGAATGTTTAATTCTTTAAACTCTATTGAGCTGTATGATTGTCATTTCAATATAATAATTGATTTCCATTTCCCTTTCTTAGTCCTTTCATTTATGGTCTTCTCTCATTTTGTGGGCTGCAAGTCAGGCAGATTTTCTATGCTTCAAGGGATTTAGTGCTCATCGGGCCCATGACCAGTCTTATACAGATTTTCTATGTTTCAAGGGACACTTTGATTGAGAACTCTGGCCGCATATGGGGAGAGGTAAGAGAATTCAGCTTAGGCTAGTTAACTCTACATCATATGGTTTTGTTTTGAATTACAAAAGTTTGTGCAGGCAATGCGATATACTCAAGGTTCTTCAAAACCAATATTCATATCGATTGGACATCGCATATCTCTCGATGCATCTGTCAAGGTTATTAAAATGTGTTATAAATACTATGTACTAGAGCCAATCCGACAAGTAAGGTTTATTGCTTTCTTTTGTGCTCACATAACACAAGAGTTTGTCTTATTTCAGTTTGAACTTTTTCAAATTTTAGTTTAGTGATTTACTTACTTTAATCGCCTCATTTAATGTGGGATTTGATGATTTGATTTTCTAGGAGGCATATGAAGTAGCCAAAACTCTTCCTAAAGACGGAGTGAATAGAGCATCAGTCATTTTCTGCTCTTAGTATTCAAAAGGTTTGTGAGTACTATTTTCCAACAGTTTCATATATAATGCTCTCTGGTTGCTTGGTCGAGTTAATTATCACTGTTTCTCAAAAATGGTTCGGTCATAGTGTTTAAGACCAGGTAGAATGTGGTATAAAGCAATTTAAATTAGTTACTCTATTCCCTTTGCCTCACCTCATCACTATATCAAGGAGACCTGAGCCCCCATCATGCCTGCGATGAGTATAACCAGCTTCACTAAGTAGCTGGGTACTATTAAGAGGTTATTTCTCTAATACCAATAGTGTTGTGGGAAATGATCCATTCCAAAACACAATAGTTTTGTTTCATGTTCCCATAGCCATTTGCAATTGGAGTTCCTTACTGGATAATTTCCCTACTTTAAAAATGGTGTTTCCTCTCCTTGATCTCAAGATTTATGAGTAGCTTGTTAACTCCACTTCTTTTATTTTATTTTTTCACGTAGAAAGTTTAAAATACATACAAACATGTAGAAAAGAATAACACATGGTTGAAGAGGTGTTGCCTTTCCGTGTGCTGAACTGGAAGGGGCCTTTTGTTCCTAATACCTTATGCATGCCGGGTGGCATGCTGGACCTTGGGGGATATTTTTGGAGTTTATTTTATGAAGCTTTAATGCCTACCATTAAGGTCTTTCAAAAAAAAAAGTGCACTTATTGAGTAGGGGTTGTCGTGGCTATGTTAAAGGGTTTTAAAGAAGCTTATTGTAGGGATATGTGGGCCCACATGCATGGGTTTCATGTGATTAATTTTGAGAGGTATATGTGGAGCACATGTATGACATGTATTTTGGTAGGTTCAGATTTGATACTGTTTATTCCGTATTGAAAGTTTTGTTTACTTTGAAAGTGAAAAGTTCTTAGAAGTTCGAGTGTCCTCGAGCTATTGTTTGTTGTGTTTTAATTTAGGAAATAACATTTAATTTGGGAAACTTAGGGGCATTTGCTTGATATTATAGGCCTTTTTTCAGAAGATTGGGGAAATATACAAACCCCTTTGTAGATGCCATATTATGTCCAAATTGTTAAAACAACTAAGTTTTATTTGATTTTATTTTTATTTTACCTACAACTGGAAAAATTAGAAGAGAGATTCTTCTACGTGTAATGAGCTAGAAGCAATGCACCACCCAGTAGACAGACTAGGTAATGGAGGATTGATGTCTAGTAGGCAGCTGCTTATCGAAATTCTTCAAAGGCAATGATGAGAATTCCGATTTTGAATTGGTTGGTGAAATAATATTTGTGAAGCTCATCCCAACTAGCTGGGACAAGGCAACACTGCTTCTGATGATGATGATTCTTTTGACACATGGTGCAGTTCCACACAAACTATGATTGGAGACTGTTTTGGTGAGGCTCCTTAGCGGTTACTGAATTTCAGACCACGATAGTCTGTTCTGTCACTTGTTTGTTCTGAACTTTTCTGGTAATCTAAACTGTTTTCTGGATGTTTCTGGTAATCTAAACAGTTACTGAAATTCTTCAAAGGTAATGATGTCACAAATATATCATTCATGTATTACATCAAGTGGCAGATTTCTGGGAATCCTGATCTTTTTTTGCATCAGTTGTTTTTCTCCCGTTCAAGTTTGAATGAAATGGTTATTTCTAGATAGCTAAAAGAATATGGCCATTTAAAATCCAGTAAGAGAAAATGCTAAGCATACCCACCAACGAGGCACATGCAATCAAATATAAATAATGGCCTGCACTTATGCAGGCGCTTTCGCTGGCCTTTACTAGCGGTCACAAAAGTGCCAGTAAAGCATACATACAGGGGCAGCTAGCACATCTGCCGTTAAAAGTAGCCGACCGCCGGCAAAACCTTTGCCGATGCCACCTTCACCGGCGATTGCCTGACCACCGACAAAGGTTTTGCCGGTGATTTTTTGGGCCTTTACCGGCGGTTTTAACCGCCAGTCAAAGGCAGTTTTCTTGTAGTGAACCTCCCTTGCTATGTACATGGAAACAAGGATTGAATCTAGCTAATGGCCATGAAACATTTCACAACACAGAAATGCCTAAGAAACTCCACATAAAAGCAGATCAAAGAGGAGTAGATCCAGACCATTCATCAAGTGGTGCCCACTGTGGACATGTTTTAGCCCAAAAATAAGGCCAGTCTGCTCATTAGGTGGTACACATGTGGATGGTTTTATTGAAAGTTTCTTAGGCAAATCTGACATGGAACTAAATCCACAACTCAAAAGTAACAAATATTTCAAATAAGGAGGAAACGGAAATATTTGAAGTTCTATTTTTAATATAAATTTTGAAACAAAATATAACATCTTAGTCTTAGATCCACCTTGATGGTGAATCTCCACATTTCTGTTGCATAATACAAAGAGCCTAGCGGCTCATATAAGCATCTTAAACTGTCTTATCAAGCCTCACTACAAGAAAAGATGGCAAAACCAGCAGTTGGTGGAACCCTTTGCCAGCAGGAACCAAAGTCGGCCGCCAGCAAAGGGTCCCTATTAAATCAGAACGCGAATCCCTAATCTCATTTTTGGCCCTTTCCCTCTCCACATCGCCGACTCTCCTCTCTCTCTCTCTCTCTCTCTCCCACTCTCTAACCCTCCCCTCTCCCTCTCCGCTTGATCTCTCTCTCTCTCTCTCTCTCTCTCTCTCTCTCTCTCTCTCTCTCTCTCTCTCTCTCTCTCAGCCCCCGTCCCCACCCTCCAGCTAAAGAACCTTAATCTCTCTCTCTCTCTCTCTCTCTCTCTCTCTCTCTCTCTCTCTCTCTCTCTCTCTCTGTGTGTGTCTCTGTCTATCATCCTCGGCATGAACCGAAGAACGCAGATGTTGTACTGCTTGTCCATCCTGCACGAACAGAGCACCAGGTCCGACCAGATCTGGTCCTTTTACTCACTACAAACAGGTACAGATCTAAACCCCTCTGTGGTTTAGGCCTTTTGCATTCCCTTCCCTTCCCTTACCTTCCCTTCCCTTCCCTCTCTTTCTCCCTCCTAGGTTTAGGGCTTTTGGATGAGATTCGACATATTTTCTTCAGTGATAAAAGCTATTATTAAGATGTGGCGGCATTGAATTCGTAACTTGCATTTCCTCTTCTTGTGAACTAATTTGGTGAGACTTCTTTCCCCATATCATTTTCATTTCACTGTTGATTGTTACATGAAGTTAATGTAATCATATGGAAGTATTGTAACTGATCAAGAAAGTAAGAAAATAACATTCTAATTGTTTGATGAAATGCCTCAACCAAGAATGTTCTTGTGTTTATCATGCTAGAGGTCCAGAAAGCCCATTACTCTGTAAACATTGCACTAAGGTTTGTATGGTGTGGCTTATGTAGGATACTTTGATTGGAAATTTTGAATGCTACTGTTATCATTAAAGTTATTTGCGAATTGTGTGCTTGAGCCTGTTCATCGTTGTTAATTACACAATCAATGTTGTTATTGCAGTTGTTAAAATCTAAACAATTTTGTGGCATATGCAAGAAGATTTGGCATCACTCTGATAGGGGGAATTGGGTTAAAAAATCTGCTTTTTAGATGAAATTTTTTGTTCTTTATTCTCTTCACATGAATAGAACATGACAGTGGGAGTGAGACTCACTCTCTGGAATAGGTACGCTGTGATGGATGTAAATTTTGGGTTCACGTAGAGTGTGACAAGATTAGCAACAAAGTCTTCATGGTTTGAACTTACTTAATGCCGATGTCATGACATGTTCATTATAATATGTGATGTTTACTGACTGAGGTTTTCATGTTCTAGAATATGGAGAACATTGATTATTCCTGCCCCAATTGCAAGGCAAAGTTTAATTTTGAACTATTAGACACTGAAAAGAGGCAGCCACAAATTAAGTATGTCTGTTGACTTCTATTGATCCCTGTTTTGTTTTACAGAAGTTGGTCGATGCCTGGATATGTGGGATTCAATATCTTTACTAGATGTTCTTCTCAAGTTCTTATGTATTTATTTATTTAATTTCTTACTAATAGATGTTTAAACTTGTAAAACAGATCTAATAACAACAATGGGCCATTCGTGCTACCCAACGAGATAACTGTTGTGTTTTGGTGTGGAAGGCACATGCTTTCCAAGTCTCCACTTGTAAGCTTCAAATGTTTCATTTTTTCCCAAGTTCTGATTTTGGGAACAGTTGCACTTGGTGGTTTAAATGCTTCAAGGTAAGTGAACCTTTTTGCATCCTACTCAAAGATCTCGGATTTCCATCAAAGCACCTTTCTTAGAATTCAGATCTTCTATATGATGCTTGATTGAAAGAAATGGAATTTTCTTGTTTAGCCCAACACTGTACTAATGGGGCTTAACTTAGAGTAGGCCTTAACACTTTATCAGGTTGGCCCCACTATTCTTGGATTAAAATTTTTAAAAATCTATTCTCATGCATTCATATCTACAGGCCAAGATACTAATCCTGACATGCATAATTTGATTTATACAGTATGTCAAGGCTACACATATCAACAAGGGTGTTGATAGTCATAGGCAGCAAGTCATGGGCCACCCGGTCTTTGTCGAGGTTGGGAATGTCAGGATAATCACGAGGGTGAACCTCGTGACGCAGGATGGTTAGAGATGGGGCTTGATTTGTTCCTTTGTCACAAGACACCACAGTCTACACAATTCTATTTCAATCCAAGAATATATATGGTTATAAAACTGATGCTTTTGCAATTATATGTGAATAGATGCAGTGGGTCTCTTGGAACATGTAGCTAATTGAAAAGAAAAAGAAAAACACACACAAAAAAACCATGTTATTTTTTATTTTTATGACAAGTCATGGTTGTGGTCATGTATGAGAAAATTTCGTTGCCACTCCTTTTATTATGATAAAATTTGGCACTTGTGAGCATAGTTACTTTGATGTTAAAATTTCAATTATAGTGTTTTGCAGTCTGTTCAGATGCCGTTTTACTTGTCCTTATTGTCTCTTTGGATTCTCTTTACACAGACATACACAACTTCTCTGCTGATTTTATTATTAAGATGTTTTCTTTCTTGTGATCTAAAAGATATGCAGTGAGGAATACGATAGGCCCATGTGCACGTTGTTAGGTGTTCAAGCAGAATTGTCATTGATTTTTTCAGACATGACTATGGTATTTGTTCTGTTCCATCTAAATTTAGAATCCAGGAATCTGCTTTTTCCAAAAGAGAACTGCTGAAGTGATCATTTGCATGAGGAGAGATTGAGGAGGTTAATCGCCGCGTTGGCACTTGTGTGGGATCCGGGCCATGTTCCAGGTGGGGTTTGATGTAACATATGGTTGGTTGCCATGCCTCCAGCTGGTTTTCATGAATCTATTGCTCTTCTAGTTGCCATAGAATACCCAGACATTGCCCTTTCCCGCCATAGTTTATATGGTAATTCTATAGCAGGCTGGTCAAATACATCCCCGATGATTTGCAATATCATATGTCAGGGCTTTTTAGCCTTTAAATCTGGGTCATCTTCCAAATGATCCAAACCATCGATACAATGTTTATCACCTTGTGTGGTGGACAGACAACACAATCTCATAGACTTTATTTGGTCTCTGATTTCTTTCATTTCTTAAGTTAGGTGCTTTTCATTTGTCGATTCCAACTTATAAAATTCACTGCTAGATTTCGATCTTCTTATCCTTTCATCTCTTTTTTGCATGAAAGGAGAAAAACCCATAATTCATGTAAAAGTAATGGGTTCTGCAAATGTTGCGGTACCGTAGCTTGGATTTTTTAAAGATTTAATTACTTCATCTTTTAAAAAGTATTTAATTAATAATATTCTATGGCATTATGGTAGATAATGGAAAAAAAAATCGTTTCCTTGCTTAATACGTTGACATCTCCCCTGGTTTCTTTCAGTGATTAAAGCATTCTATAAATTGCTCTAGTTCTAATTTACTAGACCAGCACTGAGGCCAAAAAGGACATTTTGCAGGTTATTTGAGATTTCTAGTGAATTAAAAGATTTGGAGGGAAATTGTCAATTGTTAAAAACAATGACATGTCTCAGTGGTCTGCCTTGTGTTGTGCCGATGCTGATTGTCTATTAGTTTATTTGTTTCTATGTAATCCAAGGTTGATGGTTTTTGTCTTTGATATTGATTGGATTTTTTTTCTAATATTTTTTTACAGATAAAGAGAGGGAATCGGTAGATGCACAGGTAGAAATCAAGGCATTGAAGTACTCATAGAGAAAAGCAGTCGAAGAGGTGATGTGAATGACATGTGAAACAAGGCCTTTGTTGTTGCTTATGGTGAAAAAACTTTTAGATTTCTGAAACTGATTCAAAAGAATGTTATAATATATGTTATATAAATTAAACTATGATTTGTGCAACTTAATAGGAATATGAGTTCAGGAAGAATACGAGGCCTCCTTGTCAGGACGTGCGGGTTCCGATATTACTTTGTTTACCACAATCATCTTGTCACGACCCTCCACAATGATCAATCATGGGTATTCTATTTGAGAAAGAAAATAATAATGGCATTAAGCTCATTGGTTTCCTACTTTATGAGCTCTGCAATGCTACATGCTCCTGGCTCATATGCATGGCTAACCATTTGATTGATTTTTGTTTGTCACTTCGTTGGTTGTATTTCTCTGTGGTTAAGGTTGAGTTTGGCTTAGGCCATGAGAAAAATACTTTGCTTTGGGATTCCTACTCTTACTAGAATATTTGATGATTAAGAATCGATACTCATGTGGATAGGAAAGAGCTTTTCCTTTCCAGTACAACACAACAGAGCCCGATGTTGCAAATTTTGTAAATTCTACTAAGGGCTTGTTTGGATAGTGGGAAAAGAAAAGAAAATGAATCACCTTTCCTTGTTTGGATAGATTGACCCTTTATTTATCTTTCTTTTTGTAGTTTATAGTACAAAGTTGTAATGTTGAATTTCAAATGACAGTAGTTTAAGTTGCTTATGATAATTTTTCTTCTAATGTTCTTAGCTTGTTTGGATGCTCTTCTCAAATCTAATTTGAAACCACCTTTTTTGATAGATTGACCTTTATTTTTTCTGCTTATTGTAGTATTGTATACATACTTTTAAATTTTTTATTGTTTGCAAATTGAAATTAATTGTTGCTATGAATTGTTCCCAAATCCAAACATTGGAGGTAGTAGTGGAAGGAACAACTGTTGTGTATGTTAAGGAGCATACATAACATGCAATTCAAAATCTTTGGAAAGCCCTCATGTAATAGTGTGAGAACTCAGCCCCACACTTTGGAAGCGAGATCAGATGTCTTGCTCCTTTGCAAACAGGCATGCTTATATTCTTGAGCCTTGCTTATTCGCATAGTTGTTGATACAGAATGTACATGTTTCATGTATTAATTTTCCCTTTAAAACTTGATAGAGATGTTTTTGCAGCTGATCATCTTTTATCTGGTATACTCGTGCTGTGAATTTACTTCAAGTAGTGCATATGCAGTATTCCATCAAGTTCTGTTGACATATTTGCATTCTATTTTTAATTGTGATCCAGTCTAGCTAACATATGCTTATTTGAATTCTTTATCTGCCATTTTTGCAGGATTAAGAAACACATCATTTGCAGGTTAGTTCTCATTATACAAACTGTATACCCAAGGCAATAAATTTTGTTAACTTGATATATGAAACTCGATTGCAGTTTATCTTTTAGAAGAATAGTCTGCCAGTTGTTAAGATCGTTTTATCTGACCCCATCTTGTATGTAATATCAAACTACAGGTTTTTGCCCACAAAAGATAACCTGAGGAGAAGGGAAATCGACAGAGAAGTGCAAGCTATTATGAGAAGAAGGAGATGGCTATGAAAATGGGAGAAGCTCATATTGCTA
This sequence comes from Magnolia officinalis, assembly GCA_021015155.1. NCBI lineage: Eukaryota > Viridiplantae > Streptophyta > Magnoliopsida > Magnoliales > Magnoliaceae > Magnolia > Magnolia officinalis. The sequence goes on from JAJHSJ010000006.1 coordinate 51,672,983, forward strand.
ATGGAATCTAATTTCAAAGAATCCCAAGATCAAGGGATTTTTAGAAGCCTAAAGTTATATGGCTTTTCTTTTTTTTTTTTTTTTTTTTTTAATGAGAAAGATTTGCTCTATGGCTACAGATTTTTGGAAGCCTAAAGTTATATGGCTACGGATTTAACCCGTAACCTTTGATAATTTTTATGAAAAACTTATGATTTAGGAGCATCCAGCACAACCGCAGGTAAAGGTCCCTGACAGCAAGTAAAGGCTTTACCGACGCCACTTTTACCGGTGGCTACCTGATCGCCGGTAAAGGCCAGTTTTCTTGTAGTGTAACTTGGATAGCCCATTAGAGCGATCTAATTTGTCCATTAAAGTAAGAACACATTTCAAGGGCTACCATGCAAAAATAGGACTGATTGGATGATCAAATCTACCCTAGATTTGTCCTTGTTTTTGTAGTCATCCTTTTCCAACCCATGGATGGGATGGTTAATTAGGATTGCTTAGAAGAACTCATTCTTTAGAATGACATGTAATCCATAATGGTGGATGAATTGCCACAATTTGGTACTTCGCTGCAACTGTGCATTTAATCTTTAGCCCAATGCCCGAAAAGCCCGCACAAGTGGACAAGGCAAGTTATGGCCAAGTGGGTGGCTGATGGTGAAATATCTGAGGTGTCCATAAGCTAGGTCAGACCTTGTATCGGTTCTCACCCAATGGCAACTCGTATGAACTCATTCCATCCCTAGTTGAGTCATGAGACTTACATGAGACTTGGAAAAGTCGCCAAACCTTGGGAATTGTGTAAGGCCCATTTTTTAGTCCGTATCATTCCTTAGATTCCCGCGATCCTCCCCGTCAAATTTTGGCAACCCAGACCTGTAATCGGTGTTTGTGGGTGGCCCTAAGTTGCATCCTCTAGATCTAAGTCGACTCGGCCCGAGACTTGTACCATTTTGACTGCACCATCGCCACGGTTTCAACACCGAGTCTTGCGTACCAATGCGATACCCAGGCCAAGAGATGTGGGCCCACGTTTATCTTGAAGAAACGTCCCGCATTTGCAATCCCGAGAGAATCTCTACAACCCATCCCATCAATCAATCAAGTACACAACCCATCACTCAACCCATCACACCCATACCTCACATATCACCTCTCTTACACAACCCATACCTCTCTTACACAAGCTACCCCCAAAGTCAACCCTTACATCACTCCATCTATCACTCCACCGATCACCTCTCTCTTACAACCACCCTCTCTCTCTCTCTCTCTCTCTCTCTCTCTCTCTCTCTCTCTTTTCTCTACCCATTTTCCAAGAAACCAAGAGGTTGGCCATCCAAGCATTCCAAGAGAGAATAGTGTTTTGTGTGTGGCCCACTTCCTACCCCAAGATCCCTCGTCTTAGCCCTTCAATCCTCATCATCTTCCATCAAAGAGAGAGCCAAGGAGTTTGGCATTCCATCGAACGAAGAAGATCGAACGGTGGGTGTTTTATAGGCTTATATTTTATGTTTTGATGATGGGCCAAGTGGGGCCTACCGATTGATGGTATGGATCTCACTTTGGACCCTAGGTGTGGCCGATGGCCCACCATGATTCATATATCCATCCCATGATGGGGCCATTCTCCATGGACCCCATCATGATGTTTAATTTCCTTGTATGAAAAGGGTCATCTAGACCTTACATTTTTGTGGAGAAGGGATCTCCACTGTTGATTTTGATTGGTGAGCCCACATGTAATGGGACCCACTTGATGTATGTTGTAATGCATAGAAGGGAGGGCCCATAGTGTCGAGGTCCCTCCGTCATACGCGTCTCTCTCTCTCTCTCTCTCTCTCTCTCTCTCTCTCTCTCTCTCTCTCCTCTCTCTCTCTCTCTCCCCCCCCCCTTGTTGCGGCCTGCCTTGATGAATGGATTAGATCCACACAATGGATGGTGGGGCCCTGATTTGATGTATGCATTTACATCCAGGCCGTCCAGGGCTTGGACGCTGGGATAGATAAAAAAATAAAATAAAATAAAATATATAATATATGTATATATATGATATATATATATAATATATTATATTATATACCTAGTGGGCCCCACGTAGGACCCACTTGTTGGAAGCAGAATGGCTGGTGCATTTCACACCAGCTATATAGCTACTGGTGAGATGTCACTAGATTTTATGGGACCCACCGTATGTGTTTCATCCCAACCATCCATCTGGACGGTGGGAATCACCCGCTACATAGCCGTTGTATTGACGTCTACAAGTTCTGTGGGTCCCTCCATGATGTATGTGGTGAATCCACACCGTCTGTCCATTTTGGCAGGACGTGGGACCCACCCTACACGTGCTGCACGTGTGGGGGTGGGGCCCATGTTGATGTATGTATTCTGTTTCCACACTGTCCAATCATGGACGGTGTTATGTGGGGCCCCTCGTGATGTATGTGTTTCATCTATACCATCCGAAAGGTGGGACCCACCTGCTGTAATGACGTTATCAAGTTTTGTGGGTATCATCCACACTGTCCATGGACCCTACCAGATGTATGTTTTAGCTACACCATCCACTCCTTGGACGGTGGGGCCTACCATGACGGATGTGTTGTATCCTCACCGTCCAATCCTTGGACTGTGGGAAATAGATTGGCTGGAGTACCGTACACCAGCTCTATAGCTGTTATTTGACGCAACAAGTTTTGTGGACCCCGCTAATGTATGTGTTACATCCAACCGTCCATCAGGATGGTGAGCTCGTCTTAAGGCTTAAGACTAAAAGTAAGATAGATCTATCTATCAGGTGGACCACACTGTAAAAATCAATGGAGGGTTGAACGCCTACCATTGAAACCCGTTTGGGATTTCAGGAGTCCTGGATTAATATGAAATTTGTTTTTCCTCTTAAATTCAGGTCCTTATGACCCTATGAACAGATTGGATGGAAAATAAATGTTAGGTGGGCCCTGTGAATTGTTCACGGTGAAAATCATTATCTCCACTGTTATTTGTGGTATGGTCCAGATGATCTTCCGATATGATTCATTTTTTTCGATAACGCTCTAAAATGATCTGTAAAATAGATGAATGGTATAGATGGTGCGGCCCATGTGATGCAGCCCACTTGATGTATATGAGGCCCATTGGTGCGGCCCATGTGATGCGGCCCACTTGATGAAATGAGGCCCATTGGTTTGACCCATGTGATGCGGCCCACTTTATATGAGGCCTATTGTTGTGGCCCATTGCGTTGTATGTGAATGTAACGCCCTGAAAATCGGGGGTCGAGCATAGACTCAACTCCCGAGTTCCAGAACATCACTTATGCAACAAAATGAATGATGATTGAATGTTGACTGTATTCGTGCATTGAACATGAGTGAGATTAAGCCAAAACAGCATATCATACTCCAGAGACAGTTAAATTTGCAAGCGGAAGACTGTGATAGATAGATAAAATATATAAACAATGATGAGTCTCCTGAGTGTGATAACATTACCAGGTTAAATAATTACAAGTACAGTTCTAAAATATACCAAATGTGAGGAAGTGTAATGTCTCCTATCCCAAGTACCATAGCCCCGTCAATACAATATCAGGTCTTCATTGACCTGCCAGAGAGATACAGATAGGAGAACTCCTCCTATCATCATAGAAGTAGTCCGGCTCTGCTTCACAGGCATCGCCATCACCTGAAACTCAACAAATCTGGTTGGTGTGTACAACACCGTCCCGTAACGTGGGAGTGAGTGATCAACTCAGTGGAACAATAAAGCATAGATTAACATGTTATCAATTCAGTCAAGCAGTAATGATAAAGCAGTACAATCAAACAATTCTAACTACTCTTATTTAATGCAAGTATGAAATGACATGATGTATGCCCTTGCCAAACCACCCTCATGCGACATCATCTTACGTTCGCGAATGCATCCATCCCTCAGTGCTCCACATCTACCAGGCACATGCAGTGCGATGATGAGCATGATTACCGAGTAATTATTAGTTCATTTCAAACAGCAGTATTGGGAAACTAAGGTACCTCCCTTGTATCATTCCCAAACATGATCGATTCTAGGGTCGTCAATCCTAGTTAATCTCATACGGTATTATGGTTCGAGAGGCATCGCGAAGGCATCGCAAAGGGCTCGTCACCCATCAGCACGGATACAGATCTCACCGTATGCGGCTCAATTGCTGACCGTCAGCTCGAGTACAGGTCTCACCGTACTCGGCTCAATCGCCGGCCGTCAGCTCGAATACAGGTCTCACCGTACTCGGCTCAACTCATACTCTAGTTGCTGTGAAGGGCTCGTCGCCAATCACAGACCTTGGAGTATACTAGAAGACACTACAGAGGACTCGTCGCCCGTCAGCACGAGTACAGGTCTCACCGTACTCGGCTCTCACCGTAAGTGTCGACAACTCGAATACAGTGTCCCATACCACCGTATTCGGCTCAAGAGTTTGGTTGCTCAATGGTCACTACGGGGAGGCACGTGGCCCTAGCATAGGCCGACAGCTCGACCACGGTGTCCCATACCACCATGCCCGGCTCATGAGTCTTAGCGGATCGAGGTACCATGGTTAAAAGGGATTTCACTGGTAAGTTTAGTACCCTAGGTTCAAGCAGTAGCGTCCAAACATGGTGAACATACATAAGACAGATCGGGTTACTTGACGAGCTCGGCTAGCTCGAGCGCACAAGTTGAACGACATGAAGTGCATAAGCACTTCGTGTGGCCAACCACTATCGTCAACCGAAGTACGACTCGGATTCGTCGAACACATCTCACGTGGCAAATGAATCACAGCCACGAATGCAATTCTGGTACCGATTGTCTAGACTATAATCATAGCCCCAAACACAATCAAGTGCAGATAGATAAAGCAGTAGTGGATCAAGATTCAACTCATACAATCAAGGTCTGGTATTATCCGTTTAGGGCTGTCAGGGCTGTTGCACGCACTCGTTGCTCCACTCCCCCATCACCCATGACGGATCATACAACATAAATATAAATTTAAATATATGCATTACATAGTTAAAATCATAAAGCAGTTGAGCATGTTATGAATCACAACACAAGCATGAGTTTGTACATGTTCAATTCCTAATCACACAACTATCCAAGGAGATCATACACATAGTTAAAAGAGGTTGAGAATCATATCTCAACACCCTTATACATTACAATTTGCTAACTACTACTCATTCAGACATTTCAAGAAACACTTAAACAAACATACATCAACATACATGACATATGTCGATCACATAGGCATTAGGCCAAATCCTTTCACTAGGGAGTTGCCCCAATCATAACACGCGTACACCCACGACGGATAGTCATGGCAAGCAGGAATCCAAGTTCCATATTCATTCAGCCATTTCCACAAACACTTGGGCCACACATTTTAGCATATATAGTGTATATTGGCCGTGGCGTGATTTAGGGCAAATCCTTTCGTCAAAGGGGTATCGCCAATACAACAATCATGAATCCATGACAATTAGTCATGACGAGCACGACTGAGAATTCTATACTCATTCAGTCATTTTCACAAACAATTAGAATACACTATTGCAACATACATGGTGTATGTTAGCAAAACATGTATTAGGGCTATCCTTTAGCCAAAAGAGTATTTTATCCATGTATAATATATTACTACAACAAATAATCATGATAAATACATCTCCAAAATTTATACGTATACAGTATTTTCTAGAATACGCAATTTCAACATACATAGTGTATATAAGTAAAACATGTATTTAGGCGAATCCTTTTGCCAAATAAGTATTTTATCCATATATCGTATATCCATATAACAAATAAACAAGTCAAACACATTTCCAAAAAATATACGTATACCGTACTTTCTACAAATACCTAGAGTATGTAGAATTCCATATTTTTTATCTTTAATCGAAACGGAAAACAGACAGCACTTTGTACATGTGCAATTGCATGCAGATCATGAATTTATCATTATCTAACATTGAAAGCGTTGAAAACCATAACCTATACACCTAAAGTCCGCACCTTTTGTCGTAGAATCGTAACGAAGTCGATAGGTTTGCTAAGCTTCCGTATTCGGCAGTTTGGCAACCTATAAAACGAAATAGGTTAGCTATTTCACAACCTACAACAGTCTAAACCCCAAAACAGATTAGGGTTAGAGTTTCTTACCTAGAAATGACGCCGGAAACGTCGGGAAAGCGATGAGAATCAGGCGGTGGAGCTCGTATAGCGGCAAGGAAGAGTGGCAGGGAGATTCTCCCACATCTCCCACACTTTCTCTCTCTTTTCTCTCTCTTTTCTCTCTCTCAACCTCAAATTCGTATGGCTGCCATGAGAGAGGGGCTAAGGTCCTTATATAGCCTAAAAACTAACCGAAATAGACTTATGTTCAAGGTATACTTACATTATAATCAATTCGGCATTGTTTCAGCTCAAAAGAGGGTTTCTGGCGGCCCTCCTTGAGACAAAGGTCAGACTTAAGCTCACTAACGTTGGATCTACGTTCTATTAAGTTTTCGTTTCAGTGGGATTTCCAGATCACGCGTGGCGGACCAGTTTCAGTTCAACGGTCAGCGGATCTCGATCGGAGATTCCGAGTACATGTAAATGTGTATGAAATTTCTCCTGATCCGAGGGTGTAATTTGGTCTGATTCTGACGGTCTGGTTGCTTAATACTGATCCGCAAGCGAGTGGTGCCAGATCACTATTGAAGATATTTATTTTGTAAAGAAAACAGAGGTTTTCACACTCCCTCGCTCCAGACTCGAGCGAATGGCCGTGGGACATCGTCTGGACTTGATTTCCGAGATGGTTGTCAAGCCCAACGAGGCGGTCCTAGTTCCTTAACTTCATGTTAATCGGACTTCTGACGTGCGGTCCAGATCCGATACGGAGTCTCGAGATGCTCTCGAGAGCAGCCGGGTAATGAGATTGATCCTAGATTTTAAGGTAACCTAGCGTCAATGATTCTACAAGTTTTGGGTCTTGCAGATCGTATTTAAAGTGATTGGTGCTAATTTCACAGGCACTCTAGTTTAACACTAGCTAAATCTCACTTAATTTCTAAAGGGTTTAGTCCTGTAAGATTTCTGTCTGAGGTGGTACCTGGGCCTTTGTAGTTTGTATATAAAGTGATCCAAGGTATACTACTTAGCTAGTTTAAGATAGTGTCTAGGGTGAAAGTACTTTGAAAATTTTAAAGAAAAAGGTGGTGAAGGGTGGAATTTGTGAAGGAAATGGGTTAAGGAGCGATTTTAGACTGTGGGATTCAGTTCTGACAAGTTAATAAGGTGTTAGGAGCAACCCATTGCCTAAGGACGTATAATTCCAGGTTGGGGAAAATCCAGGATGTTACAGTGAATCCCATATGATGAGGCCCATTGTGATGTATTTGAGGCCCATGAGTGAGGCCTAATGCAATGTATATGAGGCCCATGAGTGAGGTCCATTATGATTAGTATGTGGCCCATGAGTGAGACCCAATGTGGTGCATATATGGCCCATGATAAGGCCCATCGTTGTGTACATTAGACCCTTTGTGTGAGGCCCATTATGTTGTGTATGAGGCCCTTGCGTGAGGCCATGGGCCCATCATGTGTTTGGCTCTATGTGGGCCACCCCTTGGAAGCAATGTTGGTTAAATGTCCACATTGATGGGCAATGATGGTTAAATGTCCACATTATGACCCTTCCTGAGGCCCATTGTTGTGTCCATTCTCATCTTTCCTTAGTGGACTAACCCAAATTGATGGGCCCCCATGATTGTTAGGCCCGTTCTCATCTCCCCTTGTTGTGGGCCAACCCAAATTGATGGGCCCCCACTAGTACAAGTATGATCCATCTCACCTTTTTGGGCTATCCCAAATTATCGGGCCCCCATTGATGCTAGTAGGATTGACTAAACCTTGAAGCCCACCTTCAAGGGTGTATTATATGCACATAGTTCATCCGTTTTAGACCGTGGGGCTGCCTTATGTGGCCCACCATATTGTGTGTGTTATATGCACATTGTTCCTTCACTTTCTAGGCTTTGGGCTGCCCACCTTGACATATGTGTTCTACACACGCTATCCTTCCACCTTCTCAGCTATACTAATTGTGAAAGGGCCGGTCCAATGAGATCAGTGTTTACCCGGAAATAGATATAACCGAGAATTATACAAAAGGACCTTTTGACCAGTCAAAAATGATTTTCGAAGGATGTTCTTATCATGGAACATTTTCATCCTGTCCTTGTAAATTCTCGAGTTCTCGTATGCATCATTCCGGATTTTCTTGAGTTCATTTAATTGAAGTTTGCGCAGCGAGCTAGCGTTGTCCAAATTAAAGTTTAAATTTTTAATAGCCCAGTAGTAGGATCTATGTTCCAACTCCACAGGTAAGTGGCAAGCCTTCCCATAGAAAAGTCTAAAAGGTGACATTCCAATAGGGGTCTTAAATGTGGTATGGTAAGCCCATAAAACATTAGTCAAACGAATTGACCACTCCTTGCGATCAGGGTTAACCATTTTCTCTAAAATGTGCTTAATTTCCCTGTTAGAAATCTCAGCTTGCCCACTTGATTGTGGGTGGTATGGAGTGCTCACCTTGTGAGAGATGTCATTTTTCTTCATTAAGTTTGCAAATGGCTTATTACAGAAATGTGAACCTCCATCACTAACGATGGCTCGAGGCGTTCCGAACTAGGAAAGGATATTTTCTTTTAAGAATTTAATGATTGTTTGATGGTTATTGGTCCGGCAAGGGATCACTTCGACTCATTTAGTGACATAGTCTACTGCTAATAAAATATATAAATTCTCAAAAGATTGGTAGAATGGTCCCATGAAATCGATGCCCCAACAATCAAATGCTTCAATAACGAGAATGGGGTTCAAAGGCATCATATTGTGAAAACTCATGAGTGTCCTGGACAATGCTCCCAATTTTTAACAATGCTCACAAGCTTTGCAAAACTCATGAGTGTCCTTGAACATAGTGGGCCAGTAAAAGCCGCACTGTAGAATTTTTGCCATGGTCTTTTTAGCAGAAAAGTGACCACCACAGGCCTGAGAGTGACAGAAGGAGATGACACTTTGGTGTTCATTGTCTGGAACACTTGTCCTTAAAATTTGATCTGGGCAATATTTAAACAAATACAGATCATCCCAGAAGAATTTACGTACCTTGATGAAGAATTTTCTCTTATCTTTCGCAGTCCAATGTGTTGGCGTGAAACCTGTTGCAAGATAATTAGCAATATTAGCAAACCAAGGTGAGTGAGAGAGTTTAAATAGTTGTTCATCAGGGAACATGTTGTTTATAGGTGTTATTGTAAGGGAATCAGGGAGATCAAGTCATGAAAGATGGTCAACCACTACGTTCTCTACTTCCTTTTTTAATGTTTATTTCTAAATCAAATTCCTGAAGTAGAAGGATCCATCTTATCAAGCGGGGCTTAACATCATTCTTAGAAAGAAGGTACTTAAGAGCCGCAAGGGAATCAGGGAGATTAACTCTTGAACTGTTGGAGTTTGTTCACCCAAGTAAATTATCACCTTAGGTTCTTGAATGATTAAGAGAAAATTTATATACCATGTTAATTTAAACCATAAACCACTTCAAGTAGCTTCCTTGGGATATGCTAGGGTTTTTAATGGTCAGTATGTGAATCATTGATAGATGTTGAGAATTGAGTATGAAGAATTCTATCCACTTTTTTTTAAAATGAAAAACAAGTTTCTTTTTGTCACGCCCCAAACCCAGAAATCGGATTCACAGGAATCCCGATCGCCGAATCTGGTGCCGACAGCCTCCGTAGTACCCCATTCTCGGCTCCTAGCGTCCATACGTCAGATTCCGATCCTGGGATCCTACAAGGAGGATTTTTTTTTTTTCAATGTACATTTAATTCAAAATGAGCATAACCACAAGATTACCCAATTCACAAAGGCAACATCATCATCACATATCCACTAATATAACCATTTGAGTACAATGCTGAAAGAGAAATACATAAATCAAAAATCAAGCTCCAGAAGACCGCTGCATGCTCCAAGCTCGACACTGCTGCAACATAACATCACCTGCACGCATCTATCGTGCATAAGCTTATAGAAAGCTTAGGGGGTGGTGTAAGTGTGTGCACAAGGTAAGTGCCATGTAAGCAATATCAGAGTAATCAGAGTAATCAGAGTAAGCGGAAATACTGACAAGCCCATAAGTCATACAATATCAGGGTACACAATGCAAATCAGTTATGCAAATGAGGAGTCAAAATGAGTCAAGATTAGATACCAAAGATACGATGTTCTAAATCATACAATATCGAAATAAGCGAAAATATACTGATAAGTCTATGAGTGCGATCAGCCGTACCATTGCTATGCGATGTAAGGTATGAGTACTAACGACCATATCAATGCAGAAACATGACAACCCAAAAATGATAAGTACTGCACATGCGATGTAATATGCGGTGCGAATGAAATGACCATGCTGGAGTGAAGTCGGGATGATAGTACGTAGTATCGCAGGCTATGGGGTCCACCACAAGGGACTTCTTTCCAAACTAGTCCCATACCTAAATTTGGATAGTCAGACTCAATGTGGTAAACTCCTGATCTCAGGTTAGTCGCGCCCCCAACCGAAATCCTTGCCATAACGAAGGTACACAACAATTAGTTGCGCACCACCAGCCCGAGTGGATAGTGAATGAATGAATGAATGAGCATGCAACTCCTACTCAATAAGTCCACATATCAGTACGGTTCCTCTCTGGGAAATCACCGGGGTCTATTACACTCCAAACCAGATTGCCGCCCCATCGCGCGCAACAAGGTGAGTGGAAGAGACCTCACTATCCGCCTGCCAATATCGGGCCCGGCTCGTCGATAGCGGACCCATTCCTCGAGCTGGTCAGACTCAGCCTAGCATTGCCCCCTCCTCTCGGGCAGGTAAGGCCGTACTCCCTTCCAACCAACCACGACACAGTGGGAGACGCGGCCTAACGGTATATGGCCCTCATGCGCTCATGCATCCACTCGGTCTAGACGTTGGAGCAACCTCTGGAACCAAGAGGGTTTAGGGACTTTTACCCAGGGACATCTATAGCACCCCATGTAGAACAGATTTCCGGTGTCCCATCTGGCCATCCACGAAACACCTGTGGAGGCTACGACCCGGATGTCGCTAGGGCGTACAGTAATCATAACACACAATGCAAGATGTATGAGTCAAACAATCCAGTCATGCATCAATCCTGTGCATGTCATGCTCTCATATGGGGCAACTCCGCCTATCAGGGAGCCCTATGAACAACCTATCCTACGGCATATGCAATGGTCAATCACATCTCATAACAAACATGCAGATGATGCGTATGGGCATGTATTATGATGCTATACTGTCACATACTCATAATCGGTATCAATAACCGGCATCAACCATCGGCCTCGACAATGTGGACATTTAACCAACATTGCCCCCAAGGAATGGCCACCTAGAGCTAAACATATAATGGGCCCACGGCCTCACACAAAGGCCTAATATACAACACAATGGGCCTTACTTAAGGGCCATATATACGCAACGGGTGGCTATGCTCATGGGCTTTAAATACATGACATGTGGACTCTACACATGGGTCTCGAATACATCAAATGGGCCTAATACATATCACAATGGGCCTTGCTCATAGGCCATGAATACATCACAGTGGGCACCAACTACGGGTGGCATATACATCATATAGGTCTCGACAATCGGCCTCGGCCTCAACAATCGAATTGACACTCGGAATCGGCTTCGATACGCGGCTTCGACAATCAGAATCAGCCTCGATACTTGGCTTCGATAATCGGGATCGGCCTATACAATCGGCCTCGACAAATCAAAATCATCGGAATTGGCCTTGATACTCGAAATCGATCGATAATCGGAATCGGCAAATCGGTCACGTCAATCAGAATCGGCAAGCGGTCAAGATAATCAGAATCAGCAAATCGGTCACGACAATCGCACCGATAGATAGTCGGAATCGGCAAATCGGTCACGTCAATCGGGATCGGCAATCCGTCAAGGCAATCAGAATTAGCGAATCGGTCACGTCAAAATCGGCAATCGGTCAAGATAATCAGATTTAGCAAATCGGTCACGACAATCGCACAGATCGATAGTCGGAATCGGCAAATCGGTCACGTTAATCGAAATCGGTAATCGGTCAAGGTAATCAGAATCAACAAATCGGTCACGACAATCGCACCGATCGATAGTCGGAATCGGTAAATCGGTCACGTCAATCGAAATCGGTAATCGATCAAGATGATCAGAATTAGCAAATCGGTCATGACAATCGCACCGATCAATAGTCGGAATCGGCAAATCGGTCACGTTACTCGAAATTGGTAATCGGTCATGGTAATCAGAATCAGCAAATCGGTCATGACAATTGCACCGATCGATAGTCAGAATCGGCAATCGCCCTAACAAAGGGCCTAAGGGAAGGTCACAATGTGGACATTAAACCATCATTACCCACCAATGTGGTCATTTAACCAACATTGCTCCCAATGAGTGATAGAGTCAGATATAATATATAGTGGGCCCATGGCCTCACATAAGGGCCATATACACATCAAGTGGGTCGCATCGCCTGAGCCTCGAATACATCACAATGGCCTTTCTCATGGGCCTCGAATACAGCATATTGGGCCTTGCCCATGGGCCTCAAATACATAACAACGGGTCGCATCATATGTAACACGTACATCATGGTAGGCCCACCGTCCGATGTTGGACGGTGCGGCAGATACATCGCCAAGGTGGGCCCCACATCCACGGATGGACGATCTAGATACAATAAATACATCAAGGTCAGGCCCACCGTCTAGATTCGCTAGATGGTGTGAATGAAACATTACCTCATGGAGGCTCGCAAGGATGAACGGTGGATGTAACAATGTGGACGCCATACATACTTCACGATCATATCCATCGAATTCATTGACGTTAATACCTCAGCTATATAGCTGGGTCGACAGATGTACGGTGTGGATATAAAACACTTTCATCAAGGTGTAACCACATCAAATTGGCTGGGCGGGGAATATACAATACATCATGTGGGCCGAAAGGACTGCTGATGTGCATCAGCAACCGGCTAACTAGTGTGCGGTCCACGTCCCATGGATGGTTGACATCTAACACATACATCACGGTATGGGCCACCGTCCAGCCATCTGGACGGTGTGGACCTAACATGTACATCACGGTATGACACACATAATCGGCATGGCATGGATTTCATACACAAGCACCACGTGTGGGACCATCTGAATATCAGATCTGTCTCAATCCCTTGCACTGTAGTGAAACGATATGTACAAGGGATGGACGGAGGAGATACGAGGACATACAACATTATATATATATATATATATATATATATATATATATATATATATATATATATCACAGCAGGTGGTCCCACGTGGGGCCACCACCTGTATGTATATTTAGCATAATATAATATAATATAATATTGTTATTATTTTACTATTATTATTATTATTATTATTATTATTATTAGCGTCCAGCACCAGTACCGTCCGTGCATGGACGGTGTGGATAAGGAACACGTACATCAAGGTGGGTTCCATCCACCACACGTGTGGCAGTGTGATAAGGAACACGTACATCAAGGTGGGTCCCATCCACCACACGTTCCACACGTGTGGGATAGCCCCTGGTCCAAGCAGATGGACAAAGTGTATACAACACACATCATATGGGAATCCCACCGTCCAGCAGATTGGACGGCGGGGATATACAATACATGCATCAGATAATGGACATTGTGGATGGAATCCATACGTCAGGTGGGTCCCACAGATGGGCAGTTGAATAAATACACAGCAAAGGTGGGTATCCACCGTCCAGCGCTGCTGGATGGTGCAAATAAAGCCCATGCATCAGGTGGACTTCTACCAAATGGACGGTGTATAAAACACTTACATTAAGGGGGTCATCGTCCAGATGAATGGACGGTGGATAACACGTCCACGCCAATGGGACCCAACGTCATTGATGGACGTTGTAGGTGGAACACATCCACACGTGGCCCCGCATAACCTGCTGACGTCAGACCTGGGTCCACACGCTGACAGCAATGCAGCAGCAGCTGCTGCGTTCAAGTACTTCAGCCGGTTGACGTCCTCCGTCTAAGGGCTGGACGTTGTGGATAGAACACATCCGGTCAAGGTCGGCCCCACACGCTGCCATGGTGGGGTCCACGCCCAGATGATGGACACAGATAGGATAAAATACATACATCAAGATGGGGTCCACGCAGTGGACGGTGTACATAAAACCCATACAGCATGGCGGGCTTCACATCCAGGAGAATGAAATGGAAGGTTGGATGGAACACGTCCACACAGGAGCCCTGCAGCTGCTGAACGGTGTCCAGCGGTGTCCTGGGCAGCTGGCCTAATCAATGGACGGTTGGATATATAATACTGGTGGGTCCCATCGTCCCATCACCGTGTGGACACCACACCAATTCAAGGTGCGTCCAACACCTCAGCAAGGTGCGTCCAGCACGTCTGGATGTCCCAGATTAGATAACATACATCAGGTGGGCCATCAAAATTAAGGAGAGGAGAGAGAACGATAGAGAGAGATCGGAGTGGAGGGACCCCGCCACTATGGGCCCCTCATACATCAAGATGGGTCCCACCACATGTGGGCCCTCAAATCACAAAATTAAATCATAAAAACACCCATAAACAATGAAGATTCACTCACCTTATGATCTTCTTGGTCCTCCACTTCCCTCAACGCACCCTAAAGCTCCGAAGGATGCATTTTAACGGTGGAGATGATCATTGGAGGGTGGAGATGGGAGGTAGGAAGGTGGGCCACACTTACTCTCCATGAAAGCCATGGACGAATGCTCCATGGGAGTTGCTTGAAAAGGAAAAAAAATAAGAGAGAATGAGAGAGAGAGAGAGAGAGAGAGAGAGAGAGAGAGTGATGGGAGAGAAGTAATGGTGAGTGATGTAAGCATGTACTTTGTTGTAAGAAAATGTTGACTTTAAGGGAAAGGTGGTTGTACTTGGGGATGTGTGTGAGTGATGGGTACTTGATTGATGTGATTGATAAGATTGATGGGACATTCTCTTGGGATTTGCAAATGCGCGGCGTTTTCCTTGAACTGAACGCGGGCCGACATCTTCTAGCCTGGGTATCGGGTCGGTGCGTGAGTCGCGGCGTTGGAAACGCGGCGACGGCGCGGTCGCCAAGGTATAGATTTCGGGTCGAGCCGACTTTGGCATGCAAGTCTCGTTGTAGGATCGTGCGCAACGTTGGCTTTAAGTCGAGGATTGCCGGAATTCGACCGGAAGGATCGCGGAAGCCTTCGGAACCGTACGAACTAGGATATGGGTCTTACACTTTTTTCTTTTTTTTTTTTAATAAAAAAAAGAGATCAACAAAAAGGCCATGAAAAGAATGAAAAATGACACAATCTCTGAGGAGAATGAAAAAGGTCTCTGAAAAGGATGAATTGTCTAAAAAAGAGTGAATAAGAGTAGCCATTGATATAAAATCAAAAACTGGAAAAAGAAGAAAAATAGGGGTATGTTCTGAATCAGTACTTCAGTTTTTGACTTATTTTGATATGATGAACATGGCTAACATTATGAAACACTAGTATTCTCATGGGAAGTAAATTGACATTCATTGGAAAACTAGATACATGAATTTATAATCTTAAAATTGATAAAAAAAACCTATTTGATTAATTGCTAGGTGATTCAGCTCTTGGTTTTCAAAATCTCACCTTCTTGTCTTGACCCTACTCATTCATACTTGACTGCACAAAGGATTGATTCTAAAAACCAAAATGGTTTGGACATTGAGCATTGAGGTTTATTTCAAGCATACTTTGCTCGGGACTAGCAAATTGCTGGTTGGGGATTGTGTTGAGGGTCAAATATTGTATATTATCCCCCATTTATTACTTGGTTTTATGAACATGATAATGCTTAATGTTCTATTTTAATCATGTTTGTGTTGCAAGGTGAATTTAAGAGCTTGGATTGAAAAGAATGTTAAAAGCATGGACGTAAAGCTCAAGAATCACCAAAGCCAAGGATGGATCTTAGGAGACCAAGATTGAAGAATTCATGTGCCAAAGATCCAAGGAAACCAAGTGAGGAATGAAGAGAATCCAAGATTTGAAGTGTCAGTCGGCTAGCCCGAGTTTTGGTTCACTAGCCCAAGAATTCGGGCAGCCCAAGAAAGTTTTGCTGAAAATCCAACAACATGTTCTTCTGGAACTCGCGGAAGTTCGGCTAGCTCGAGTGTTGGTCGGCTAGCCAAAGCTCTGCTTCGACTAGCCTAAGGTTACGCAAATTCTACACGGACTACGTAAATTTGAGGCAGTTTCTGGATTCTTCCAAATCGGTGCGAAAGTTGGAGTTGCACAACTATAAATAGGAGTCCCTAAGATGATCGTAGGCATCTTCTAGGGTTTGAGGAGTGGAGAAAAAGCGTGGAGAAGCCGTCGCCAAGAGTTTTTTTTTCCTTTTCCTTAGTTTTTATGCTTTTCTTAAGAGATTTTAATTCAATCATGTCTATGGTTGGCTAAACCTCTTACCTAGAGCTAAGAGGTGAATCTTGTAGTATGATGAGATGTTTCCTTTACTTTGATTCATGTTTATGTTAAACCTTCTTTGATTCTAGTTTGATTTTAAAGAAATACTTTTAGTTCTTAATGATTTATTGTGGCTCAAATTACAATAGATCTGCAATAGCTTTGAGTATCTTCTTTTCCTGGTTTTGAGATTGTGGGATTGGTAAATCCTGTTGTTAGCCATCATCCCCATGGGCATGGTTTGGTGATGGAATCTCTTCTAATTATCACAATTCTCCTCCATTGAGAATTAGGTCAAGGAATGTTCAGATTGATCTTAATTGTATATCTTCCAATTGGATAAGATAGGACTCTAATTCTAATTGTGTGACTTGAATCAAGTAAGAGGGCTCCCTAATCTCTACAAGTGGATCCTTGGAAACCCTAGTTACCACCTTTGAATTTGTTAGTTTTAATCACTTTAATCACAATTACTCTCTCAATTAATTCAGATTTAGATTCCCATCTTCTTCTAGTTCTAGTTCTAGTTACTTTCAGAATATACACGAGATTAGTCCCTGTGGATTCGACCTCGGTCTCACCGAGTTATTACTACATTACGACCCTACACTTGGGGTTGTGAACAAGTTTTTGGTGCCGTTGCCAGGGACTAACGGTTGCATTTTTCTGGATTTAACTAGTTTTAGAATTAGGTTAAGATTAGGATTTGTTTACTTTCTATTTTTATGTTAGGATTTTTCTGATTTATTTATAGAAACTAACTTACTTTCTAATTCTAGGTTTAGAACTTTCATAATCACTTTTTCGAAACTTTCCTTTCTAGTTTTAGAAATTAAATCATCTTTCTAATTCTAATCTTAGAAACTTTCTTATTTCTTTTTAGAAACTAATTCACTTTCCGTTTTCTTTTGCAGGATCCTAATATAGAACCTTCTAATTTGGTAACTTCTTTCTAATTCTATCTCTTTCTATTTCTACATTTCTATTTCCATCTTTTTCTTTATAGGTTTAGGTTAGATTCTGAAATTGAGGGTTGAGAGTGTTTCATGCCCAAGTGGGTCCGTGACAACACTCGACGTCTCTTGAGTGAAGGAGGATTGCTTGAGGGGTTATCTATCCATCATAGGGTTAGACACCACTCGAGATCCTCAGAGTTAATTGAGGTTATGGCTGTAAATCAACCTGTAAATCAACCACATGAATCAGCTATAACCTCGGGTTACGGAAGTCCAGGATGAGAATGAGGTGCACCATGCACCCCCGCCTCATACTTTACTAGATTACTTACAATCGGCGGGGGTGAGCACCCCTTCTTGTATGCTTTTTCCAGGAAACACGGGAAACATGGATATCAAGCCTGGAGTGATCCAACTCCTTCTAAAGTTCCTTGGACTTGAATCTGAAAGTCCATACCTGCACTTGCAAGAGTTTGACGAGGTTATAGCCACTTTATACTTTCCTAACGTGTCTAAGGGCACGGTTAGGCTGAAACTATTTCCTTTCTCCTTGAAAGAGAAAGCTTAGACGTGGTTGCACTCACTACGTCCGTGAACTATTGGCACATTGAATGACATGATGGAGTTCATAAAAAAATTCTTTCCATACCATAAGACGAACACCATTAGGAAGTCGATCATGAACTTCACCCAAAAGGAAGATGAAACATTCTTCCAATGTTGGGAGCAGTTCACGGATCTCGTCAGTTCATGCCAACAACACAGTTTTGAAACGTGGCACATAACAACTTTCTTCCACGATGGACTGACATCTTCCATGTGCTAATTCGTCGAGACGATGTGCAATGGGGAATTCATGAACAAGAATGTCGATGAGGTGTGAGATTACTTTGACAAACTCGCTGAAACCGCACAAGCATGGGACATCACCCCAAAACATAGCACCACATCTAAGCCTACTTAAGCAAGGGAGAGAGGTGGGATATACTTGCTAAAAGAGGATGATGATATAAATGCTAAAGTGGCCAGTCTCGCAAGGAAGGTCGAGGCCATCAAACTTAAGAAGGATAAGACTAAGTTATTTGCGGTATCTGTGCTTGCAACATACATACAATTGAAAATTGTCCAACGATACCTGCTTTTCAAGAGGCACTGAACAAGCAATCAAATGTCGTAACCAACTACCAAAGACCTTTCAATGGACCCATCTCTAACACATACAATCCTGGTTGGAGAAATCATCCGAACTTTAGTTGGAGGAATGGACAAACTGCCACTCCTCAAGGAATCCTAACCAATTCTTGAATCAAGGGAAACCTCAAGAGGATCCGGTCTGGAAACATATTCAAAACCAAGAGCTTATCACTCAAAGTATATTGCAAACCCTTCAAGACCTTTCAAAGGCCATACAAGGGCATGAGACAAAAAATTCAATAAGGGAAAAAGGGATTCTTCCAACCAAACCTTTCCACAATCCTAAACCGCAATACGAAATAAGTGATCCAAGCACTTCAAATCAAATGGAGCAAGCTAAGTCTATCACCACTCTTAAGAGTGGGAAGATAATTGACAAATCTATTCTGGTAAGGGCAAAAAATTCTAAGGACCCAGAAGTAGATGAAACTGATAGACCTAACAATACTCCACAAGAATTAGAACCAGAACTCCAAAGCAAGCCGATTACACCATTCCTCCACGGTTGATTGCACCAAAATCTCTCTCTAACTCTCAGGACATTCTAAGGGAGTTAAAATAAGTGAAGCTCAATATTCCTTTACTAGATGCAGTTAAACAAATACCCTCATATGCCAAATTCTGAACGACTTATGTATGACTAAAAGACGGCAAAATATCCAAAAGAAAATCTTTTTAACTGAAAAAGTGAGTGCCATCCTAAAGCAAGATGTGCCACAAAAATGCAAAGATCCCAGTAGCCCAACCATCGCTTGCATAATTGGGAACTACCGAATTGAGCATGCACTTCTTGACTTAGGAGGGAGCGTGAATCTGATCCCATACTTGGTCTACGAGCAACTAGGTCTAGGTGAATTGAAACCCACCCGAACCACATTACAACTGGTTGATCGCTCAGTTCATGTACCGAGAGGGATAATTGAGGATGTGTTGGTCTAGGTTGACAATTCTACTACCCGGTAGATTTTATCGTCCTAGATACTCAACCCATCCTGGACATGAGCACACAAATTCCAGTCATTCTTGGTCGCCCATTCCTTGTCACATCAAATGCAATCATTAATTACAGGAATGGTGTAAGGCCCGTATCTTAGTCTGTACCTTTCCTTAGACTCCCACAATCCTCCATGTCGAATCCGGCAACTCGGGACCTGTAATCGGCATTTGCGCGCGACCCTGAGTCGTATCCCATAGATCTGAGTCGGCTCGACTCGAAACTTGTACTATCGCAACCGCACTGTCGTCGCTGTTCTAACGCCGTGTCTTGCGTGCCAATGCGATACCTAGGCCAGGAGTTGTGAGCCCGCGTATATTTGGAAGAAACGCCGCGCGTTGCGAATTTCTAGAGAATCTCTACAACCCATCACATCAATCAATCAACTACTAGTCAAGTACACAACCCATGCCTCTCCCATCCCTTTCTTACTAACAAAGACAAGCAACCCATACCCCATGCCACCTCATCCCCCATAAGTCAACTCTCTCTTACACACCCATCCCTCTCTTACACTACCCATTCCTCTCATCCCATCCTTCTTACACAACCCACACCTCTCTCATTTCACTCCATTCTCTACCATTTCCTAAGCAACCATGAGAGAAGAATCCTACGGAGAGAAAATAAACTAAGTGTGTGACCCACTTCCCATCCTAAGATCCCTCATCCTAGCCCTCCAATCCTCATCATCCTCCAACAAAGAGAGAGCCAAGGAGTTTGACATTTCATCGGACCAAGAAGATCGAACGGTGGGTGTTCTTATAGGTTTAGATTTTATTTTTTATGATAGGCCAAGTGGGGCCTACTGATTGATGGTACGGATCTCACTTCGGACCCTAGGTGTGGCCGATGGCCCACCATGATTCATATGTTTATCCCATGATGGGGCCATTCTCCATGGACCCCATTATGATGTTTACTTTCCTAGTTTGAAAGGGTCATCTAGACCTTGCATTTTAGTGGAGAAGGGATCTCCACCATTGATTTTGATTGGTGGGCCCACATGCAATGGGACCCACTTGATGTATGTTGTAATGCATGGAAGGGAGGGCCCATAGTGTCGGGGTCCCTCCATCACACGCACACGCGTCTCTCTCTCTCTCTCTCTCTCTCTCTCTCTCTCTCTCTCTCTCTCTCTCTTTCCCTTGTATGATGGCCCACCTGATGATGTATGTGATCTATATTCACCCCGTCCATCATCTGCCCGTCCATGCGTGGGCATAAGGGGTAGGATCAGCTGGGCCTGCTACTGTCCAGCAGCAGGTGCTGATGAAAGGTAAACACAAATATCTGTTTGATCCGGAACTAGTGGGCCACACTGACATGAACCCCACCTTGACGTGTGTGTTGTATCTACACCGTCCATCCATTTTTCCAAGATCATTTTGGGTGGGCCCCGGTCTGATCTAGCAGGCCTGGGCGTTGTATCTCAAGAAAAAAGAAGATAAGTAAATAAGATAATATAATATAATGTATATGTATATGTATATTATGGTGGGCCCCACGTGGGAACCCACCTGCTGTGTGAAGCAGATTGGCTGGGGTACCTCTTACCAGCTATGTAGCTGCTGGATGGATGGCAGCAGGTCTGTGGACCCGACCATGAGATATGTGTTATATCCCACACCGTCCATCTGTTTAATCTAAACCGTCCAACCATCTGGACGTGGTTGTGGACCTCACCATGATGTACGTGTTTCTCCACACCGTCCATTTGGACGGTGTGCTGTGCGGCACACACCATGATGTATGAGTTTTAATCCACTCCGTCCATCTGTTGGATGAGCAGCATAGCTGTTGTATCTACGACAACGAGTTCTGTGGATCTGATCATAAGGTGTGTTATATCCAAACCGTCTATCCACCCTGTGTGCTCGTCTTAAGACTTAAGAAGAAAAATAAGGCAGATATGCATATTAGGTCGACCACATTGCAGAAATCAGTGGGGATTGAACGTCTGCCATTGAATCTATTGGGTCACAGAAGTTCTGGATCAATATGAAATTGTTTTTCCTCTTAATCCAGGTCTTTGTGACCTTATAAACAGATTGGATGGAAATAAACGTTGTAGTGGGCCCGACGAATTGTTTAACAGTGAGAATCATTATCTCCACTGCTATTTGTGGTATGGTCCAAATGATTTTCCAATCATCATCTCCGCCGCTCTTTAGGGTGTGGTCCAGATGATCTTTCGATATGATTCATTTTTTTGGAATGTATGAGGCCCATGTATATGAGGCTCACTTGATGTATATGAGGCCCACTTGATGTATAAGAGGCCCATGTGATGCGGCCCACTTGATGTATTGGAGACCCACGAGTGAGGCCCAATGTGATGTATATGAGGCCCACCAGTGAGGCCCAATGTAACGTATATGAGGACCATGAGTGAGGCCTAATGTGATGTATGAGGCCTTTTGAGCGAGGCCTATGGAGATGTATGTGAGACCCTTGTGTGAGGCCCAATATGATGTACATGAGGCCCATTGTGAGGGATGAGGCCCACAGTATGTGTTATATACACGCATTGTCCATCCTTTTCCTAAATAATTGGAGGGCTGAGAGCCTCGTTATGATTCTGATTCCGATTTCGATTTCCAAATGGACCGCACCTTAGGAGCAATGGTAGTTAAATGTCCACCGTTGTAAATCTCCTTAAGGCCCATTGTCAAGCCCATGTCCACCCTTAACCCATTGGGCTAACCCAAACCATTGGGCCCCCATTGATGATGATACTTTCCATCGTCATTATAATGGACCCCGCCTTAGGATATATGATATACTAGTACCTCGAATAGGTTATAGTAGTCTAACATGAACCATTCCATATAGACTCCTATATCGTTCAACCCTTACTCTTGTAAGTAACATACCGGTTAAGGCCGATCATTGCATGCTATATCTGATAATCATGCTAGTGCACTTAGTCTAGTAGGACATACTGAGAATATGCTTAGTATAGCATCATAATACATGCCCATACGCATCATTTGTATGCCTGTTATGAGGAGTGTTTGATCATAGCTTACGCCATTGGGCTGAGACATTTATGGGACTCCTTATGAGACAAAGTGCTCCACATGATCGTGCGGTACGTGTAGGACTGATGCATGACTCATGCATATCGCATTTGTGTGACATGATCATTGTACGCCCTAGTGACATCAGGGCCTTGGCCTCCATAGGCACATCGTGGATGGCCAGATTGGATACCGAAAATATTGGCTCTAGCACTGTGGGCACATAGGATGTCCTTGGGTGAAAGTCTCAGAACCTTTTTGGTACCAGGAGATGCTCCAACGTCTAGACCGAGTGGATACATGAGTACACAAGTGCTGAATACCAGTAGGTAGCATCTCTCACTGTGTCGTGGTCGGTTGGAAGGGGGTGTGTCCTTATCCGCCATAGTGAGGGAGTTATAAGCTAGGCTGAGTTTGACCAGCTTGTAAATGGGTCCGTTATCGATGAGCCGGGTAGGTATTGGCAAACTACTGGTCAGGCGGATAGTGTGGTCTCTTTCACTCGCTGGGCTATGCGGCTAGGGAGGCAGCAGTCAGTGTGGAGTGTACTAGACCTCGGTGATATCCCAGAGGAGAACTGTATTGATATATGTACTTGATGAGGACTGTCATACTTGCGTTGCATCTTACATATGACATTTGGCTACGTAGGCCTCGCATTGTATGGCCTTCATATGGCCGATAGCATTCATGCCTTGCACGCATAACCTTGGTACGATTGATAGTATTCATGGATTTACTAGCATATTCTCGCATTACTCTGATATTGCATACTTGGCACTTGCCTTACGCACACACTTACACCACCCTCTAAGCTTTTCATAAGCTTATGCACAAATGTTGCATGCAGTTGACGTTGGATCGCAGCAGCACTGAGGCAAGAGCGTGTAGTTGAGCTTTTGGAGTTTCGATATTTATATTTATATTTTCCTTTCCGCATTATACTCAAAGTGTTTTATGTAGTGGATATATGGTGATGTTGTTTTGTGACTTGGTTATGCTTGTGGTTATGCTCCTTTATAAAAAAAATCATATCGAAAATCCTCCTTATAGGATCTCAGGATCAGAATCTAGCATATGGGTGTCGGGAGCCAAGAATGGGGTACTACGGAGGCTGTCGGTGCCGGATTCGGCAATCGAAAATTTTGTAAGCCTGATTTTCGAGTTTAACGCGTGACAGAAGTTGGTATCAGAGCATAACTTAGTGATTTTCTGAATTTTGTAAGCCCGATTTTCGAGTTGAAGGCATGACAGAAGTTGGTATCAGAGCATAACTTGGGAATACCTGAGGATCACACCATATATTTGCTATGAACTTAAAATGAATAGGTCCCGAGTTCGAATAACTTAGTGATTTTCTGATATAGACCCTTAACGTGTGTGCCTTCGAGGGTTCTCAAGTCTGATAGGCCCTTGTTCCTTCCTATAGGACATGCCACCTAGGAGAACGACCCGAGCGACTCTCCCCCATCTGAGTCCAGCGCAACCCCGACAGCACCCGTGACTGCAGATCAGCTTCAGCAGATGCTGTAGGTGATGACTACTATCCTTCAGGGGCAGGTGGGCGGCCCGCTGTTACACCAACCCAAGTAGAGCAGGAGCGCGTGAGCGCCCTTCTCCGAGCCTTTCGACAACACGATCCCCCACGCTTCAGGGGCGAGCCAGACCCTACTGCAGCAGAGATATGATGCTCTGAGGTGGAGAAGATATTCAACACTATGAGATGTACGACCCATCACCGGGTCCTGTTAGTTATATTTCTTTTCCAGGGCGAGGCTCAACACTGGTGGATCAGTTGCCTGAGCGGCAACAGTCGATTTCGAGTGGACCTGGGAGGACTTTGTAGACTGGTTCGACCAGAAGTTCTTTCCCGAACATGTTCAACAGTAGAGCGAGTTAGAGTTCGAGACCTTGGTCCAGGGAGACATGACAGTGTCCCAGTACGAGACACGTTTTGTCGCGCTATCAAGATTCGTGACGTACCTTCTTAATGATAAGGGGTGAAAGGCCCACCGTTTTGAGAACGGCTTGCGTCCTGCCCTCAAAAGCCGTGTGGTTGGACACATGCTTTTGACATTTGAGCAGATTGTGCAGAGGGCCCAGGTCTACGGGGCAGATTGGGTCAGTTTGCAGAGGGCCCGTGACCAGAGAGGAGACCGGAAGAGGAAGGCACCCTCCGGTAACTCCCATCAGCAGCGGCATCGTCCACAGCAGTGACACATAACCCCCCCAGCATTCCGAACACCAGCGGCACCCCCA
The DNA here is from genome assembly GCA_021015155.1 of Magnolia officinalis. Lineage (NCBI taxonomy): Eukaryota > Viridiplantae > Streptophyta > Magnoliopsida > Magnoliales > Magnoliaceae > Magnolia > Magnolia officinalis. The sequence goes on from JAJHSJ010000006.1 coordinate 51,698,061, forward strand.
ACACCACCTCTGGGACCATTCCCAGGTGCTTGCTTTGGATGTAATAGGACAGGACATCATAGGCATGAGTGTCCCCATCCGCAGAAGCCGAGGGCACTGCATTAGCCTCCGCAGCAGCCCCCACATCAGCAGCAGCGACCACAGCACCAGCCTCCGAGACCTCCCCCGCAGTAGTAGAGATAGCAAATCAGGCCGCCACTGCGGCAACAGCAGCAGTAGAGACCTTAGAGGGGACTTACACCTCCCCAGCAGGCCCAGGGCAGATTTTATGCCGCCTATCAGGACCCTCAGTCATCAGGAGGGGTCGTCAAGGGTACCCTCCCTATTTCTGCATGCATAGCACGTGTATTGTTTGACTCTGGTGCATCGCATTCCTTTGTGGCCGAGGATTTCTGTCGATCGACTGGTTTGTTATTCGAGTCTGCTCGTGAGGGTTTGTCGGTATCGACGCCCTTGGAAAAGACTGCAGTGTTGGGCCGATTTTGCTCGTCTTGCCCTGTTCTGGTTAGGGATATCTTTTTGCCTATCGATCTGTTCATGTTGTCAATATCCGAGTTTGATGTCATCCTGGGCATAGATTGGCTCACTGAGTATCATGCCATATTGGACTGCTCCGCGAGGACAGTCACGTTCTGTATACCCGGCGTGCTGCAGTTCCAGTTTGTTGTCAAGCCTAAAGGAGAGCAGTTTTCCTACTTGTTGTCATGTGTCGTTGAGGAGTCAGTTGTTTTGATTATCGACTAGTTGTCGGTCATATGTGGTTTTCTCGATGTATTCCAAAAGATTCGGGGTTTATCACCTCGCAGGCACACGGAGTTTCAGATTGATCTCGTGCCCGGTACTGTGCTTATATCGAAGGCCCCGTATCATATGGCATAGCTGGAGTAGTGGGAACTGCAGAAGCAGTTGGACGAGTTGCGCGAGTTAGGCTTTATCTGTTTGAGCAATTCGCCGTGGGGAGCGCCGGTACTCTTTGTGAAGAAGAAGGATGGCTCGTTGAGGCTTTGCGTGGATTACCGCGAGCTCAACAAGGTCACGATCAAGAACAAGTACCCTCTCCCGATGATCGATGATTTATTTGATCAGCTACAGGAGGCGCAGTTCTTTTCGAAGATAGACTTGCGGTCAAGTTATCATCAGGTTCGGGTCTGAGAGGAGGATATCCTGAAGACAGCATTCAGGACGTGCTATGGTCATTTCGAGTTCCAGGTCATGTCCTTTGGACTGACCAATGCCCACGCAGTATTCATGCAGTTGATAAACGAGGTCTTCCATCCGTATCTCGATCAGTTTGTTGTGGTGTTCATCGACAACATTCTGATATATTCGAGGACACGTGGGAGCATGAGCGGCATTTGAAGATTACCTTGCAGACCCTCCACGCACACCAGCTTTACACGAAGCTGGAGAAGTGCGAGTTCTGGCAGGAGGAGGTGAAGTTCCTTGGTCACGTGGTGACGAGGCAGGGCGTCACAGTGGACCCCTTGAAGATTGATGCCATGCGTTAGTGGGACCAGCCCACGAACGTGTCCGAGATCCTCAGTTTCCTTGGTTTGGCGGGCTACTACTGACGTTTCATTGAAGGATTCTCCCGTATTGTAGCCCCGTTGACCAGGTTGACCCGGAAGGGAGCCGAGTTCGTTTGGAGTGATGCTTGTGAGCAGGCATTTGTGGAGCTGAAGGACCGCCTCACGTCCGCTCCTGTCCTCACTCTTCCCTCGGGGAGTGATAGATTTTTTGTATTTACCGATGCCTCGCGAGTTGACTTGGGTTCTTGAATGATTAAGAGGAAATTTGTATATCATGTTAATTTAAACCACAAACCACTTCAAGTTGTTTCCTTGGGATATGTTAGGGTTTCTAATGGTCAGTAAGTGAATCATTGATAGATGTTGAGAATTGAGTATGAAGAATTCTATCCACCTTCTTAAAAAAATGAAAAATAAGTTTAAATAAATAAATAAATAAATAGGAGATCGACAAAAAGGCCATGAAAAAAATGAAAAATGACAACATCTATGAGAAGAATGAAAAAGGTCTCTGAAAAGGATGAATTGTCTGAAAAGAGTGAATAAGAGTAGCCGTCAATATAAAATCAAAAACTGGAAAAAGAAGAAAAATGGGGGTATGTTCGGAATCAGTACTTGAGTTTTTGACTTATTTTGATATGATGAACATGGATAACATTATGAAACACTAGTATTCTCATGGGAAGTAAGTTGACATTCATTGGAAAAATTAGATATAGTAATTTATAATCTTAAAATTGATAAAGAACCTATTTGATTAATTGGTAGGTGATTTGGCTCTTGGTTTTCAAAATCTCACCTTCTTGTCTTGACCCTACTCATTCATACTTGACTGCACAAAGGATTGATTCTAAAAAACAAAATGGTTTGGACATTGAGTATTGAGGTTTATTTCACGCATACTTTGCTCGGGACTAGCAAATTGCTGGTTGGGGATCGTGTTGAGGGTAAAATATTAAATGTTATCCCCCATTTATTACTTGGTTTTATGAACATGATAATGCTTAATGTTCTATTTTAATCATGTTTGTGTTGCAAGATGAATTTAAGAGCTTGGATTGAAAAGGATGCTAAAAGCATGGATTTAACACGAAAAAATCACCAAAGCCCAAGATGGATCTTAGGAGACCAAGAATGAAGAATTCATGTGGCAAAGATCCAAGGAAACCAAGTGAGGAATGAAGAGAATCCAAGATTTGAAGTGTCGGTCGGCTAGCCCGAGTTTTGGTTCAGCTAGCCCAAGAATTCGGCCAACCCAAGAAAGTTCGGCTGAAAATCCAGCAACATGTTCTTCTGAAACTTACAGAAGTTCGGCTAGCCCGAGTGTCGGCCTAAGGTTACGCAAATTCTATGCGAATTGCGTAAATTTCAGGAAGTTTTTGTATTCTTCCAAATCGGTGCGAAAGTTGGAGTTGCACAACTATAAATAAGAGTCCCTAGGATGTTTCTAGGCATCTTTTAGGGTTTGAGGAGTGGAGTAAAAGCGTAGAGACGCTGTCGCCAAGAGTCTTTCTTTCTTTTCCTTAGTAGTTTTTATGCTTTTCTTTAGAGATTTTAGTTCAATCATGTTTATGGTTGGCTAAACCTCTTAGCTAGAATGGTTGGTTAAACCTCTTAGCTAAAGCTAAGAGGTGAAGCTTGTAGTGTGATGGGATGTTTCTTTTACTTTGATTCATATTTATGTTGAACCTTCTTTGATTCTAGTTTGATTTTAAAGGAATACTTTCAGTTCTTAATGGTTTAATGTGACTCAAATTACAGTAGGTTTGCAATAACTTTGAGTATTTTCTTTTCCTAATTTTGAAATTGTGGGATTGGTAAATCCTGTTGTTAGCCATCGTCTCATGGGTATGGTTTGGTGATGGAATCTCTTCCAATTATCACAATTCTCCTCTATTGAGAATTAGGTCAAGGAAAATTCAGATTGATCTTAATTGTATATCTTCCAATTGGATAGGATAGGACTCCAATTCCAATCATGTGACTTGAATCAAGTAAGAGGGCTCCTTGATCTCTACAAGTGGATCCTTGAAAACCCTAATTACCACCTTTAAATTTGTTTGTTTTAATCACTTTAATCACAATTACTCTCTCAATTAATTCAAATTTAGATTCTCATCTTCTTCTAGTTCTAGTTCTAGTTACTTTCAGAATACACACGAGATTAGTCCCTATGGATTCGATCTCGGTCTCATTGAGATTATTACTACATTGCAACTGTCACGCCCCAAACTTGGAGATCGGACTCACAGGAATCCCGATCGCCAAATCCGGTGCCGACAGCCTTCGTAATACCCCATTCTCGGCTCCCAGCGCCCATACGCTAGATTCCGATCCTGGGATCCTACAAGGAGGATTTTCTAAAGTACATTTATCTCGTATACCGTCAGCCGTATCTAGGCCATATAAATGCAAAAACATGGCAACCCAAAATGTTAAATGCTGCGGATGCAATGCAATATGCGGTACGAATGGAATGATCATGATGGAGTGTGAAGTTGGGATGATAGTACGTAGTATCGCAAGCTACGGTGTCCACCACAAGGACTTCTATCCAAACCAGTCTCATACCTAAATTTGGATAGTCAGACTCAATGTGGTAAACTCCTGATCTCAGGTTGGTCGTGCGCCCCAACCGAAATCCTGGCCACTGCGAAGGTACACGTAACAAATAGATGCGCACCACCAGCCCGAGTGGATAATGAATGAATAAATGAATGCGTATGTAACTCCTGCTCAAAAAGTCCACATATCAGTACGGTTCATCTCTGGGATCATCATCGGGGTCTAGTGCACTCTACATGCAAATCGTCGGCCACTAACACGCGACCATGCAAGTGGAAGAGACCTCACCATTCGCCTGTCCAGTAGTTAACCAATATCTACCTGGCATGTCGATAGTGGACCCATTCACGAGCTGGTCAAACTCAGCCTAGCTATGCCCCCTACCCTCGGGCGGGTAAGGCCACACCCCCTCCCAACCGACCACGACACAGTGGGAGATGCGGCCTCCTGGTATTTGGTACTCGAGCGCTCGTGTATCCACTCGGTCTCGACATTGGGGCGTCTCCTGGTCACAGAGGTTTATGGATTTTCACCCAAGGACATCTATGGCGCTCGTATGTTAGAACCAAACATTTTCGGTGTCCCATCTGGCCATCCACGATATGCCTGTGGAGGTTATGGCCCTGATATCGCTAGGGCGTACAGTAGTCACAACACACAATGTAAGATGCATGAGTCATACAATGTCATGCATCAATCCTGCGCATACCGTGCTCTCATGTGAGATAACATTGTGTATGAGCATGTATCATGATGATATGCTGTCACATACTCATAATATGTATCAATAACCGGCATCGACAATCGACCTCGACAATGTGGACATTTAACCAATATTACCCCTAAGGAATGGCCCACATAGACTTAACATATAGTGGACCCATGGCCTCACACAAGGGCTAAATATACAACACCATGGGCCTCACTCAAGATCTTAATACACATCACGATGAGCCTTTCACATGGGCCTAACATACATCACAATGAGCTTCATCGTCTGGCCCTCAAATGCATCACAATGGGCCTCATCACATAGGCCTCATATACATCACATTGGGCCTCAAACATGGGCTAAATGCACATCACAATGGGCCTCAAATACGCCGCATATACATCACGTTGGGCCTCGACAATCGAAATCAGCCTCGATAATCGGAATTGGAAATGACCTCAACCATCGGCCTCGGCCTCGACAATCGAAATCAGTATTGACAATCAGAATCAGCTTCGATATTTGGCCTCGACAATCGGAATCGAAATCGGCCTAGATAATCGGAATCGAAATCGACCTCGACAATCGAAATCGGCCTCAACAATCAGAATCGGAATCGGAATCAGCCTCGACAATCGGAATTGGCCTCAATAATCGGAATCGAAATCGGCCTCGACAATCAAAATTGGCCTCGATAATCAAAATCAGAATCGGCCTCAATAATCGGCCTCGATAATCAGAATCGGTATTGACAATCGGAATCAGCCTCGACAATCGGAATCAGCCTCAATAATCAGAATCGGCCTCGACAATCTGACTCGACAATCAGAATTGGCCTCGATAATCAGAATCGGCCTCGACAATCTGACTCGGCCTCGACAATCGGAATCAGAATCGGCCTCAACAATCGGAATCGATAATCAGCATCGACAATCGGCATCGACAATCAGCATCGACAATCAGCATCGATAATCGGCACCGATAATTAATATATAAACAAGGTGGGATCCATAGATGAACAACTGATCAACCATAATATAAAGATCGACTCACAGCCGTGGTTATATCAAATCCGAAAGCGCGAAACCATCCGTCTGTGGCGAATGGGACCCACTTTTCTAGGTTAACCCACAAGAGAATTATGAGAATGGGCCTAACAAGGCCTAAGGGAAGGTCACAATGTGGACATCCAACCATCATTGCCCATCAATGTTGACATCTAATCAACATTGCTCCCAAGGAGTGGCCCACATATAGCCAAAAATATAGTGGGCCCATGACCTCACACAAGGGCCTAATATATATCATCATGGGCCTCAATCAAGGGCCTAATACACGTCACAATGGGCCGCACGATAAGGGCCTAATACACATCATAATGGGCCTCGTGTACATCAAGTCGGGCCTCACCGTATGGGCTTCAAATACAAAACAGGTGGGCCCCGCACATGGGCTAAAAATACAAACAGGTGGGCCCCGCACATGGGCCAAAAATACATCATGATGGGCCTCATGGATGGGCCACACCAATAGGCCTTGACAATGGGCTTCATATACATTAAGTGGGCTGCATCGATGGGCCGCACTAATGGGCCACAAAATACATCAAGGTGGGCCTCATAAATGAGGCTTGGATTACATATAAAATCATTTCAATAGTTGTAGGTGCAACATGTGTATCACTGTACACATCATTCTATGGGGCACATGGCACCCTAATGATGATCAGTACCGCCCAAACATTGTCTAACACCGTCCAAATGTTGTGGACGGTGTGGATACAGAGCATGCATCGAGGTGGGGTCCACATCACCATCCAAACATTACCCAACACCATCCAAACATTGGACGGTGTGGAACAAAATACATACATAAGGCAGGGCCCCACAGCATCGTCCAAACGATTCCAGCACCGTCCAGCACTGTCTGGACGGTGTGGATTAAACACATACTTCACAGTTCACAATACCGTTTGAACGGACGGTGTAGATATAGAATACATACATCCAAGGTGGTCTCATACTTGCATAACAGACGGACGGTGTGGATGAAATCCACACGTCAGGTGGGTCCCACGCGGTGGACAGATGGATGGCGGGGATATACCGCATGTGCATCAAGGTGGCCACATCCGTGAAATGGACTGTGTAGATAAAACCCATACATCAGTGGTCCCACAGGACTTACTGACGTCAATACCAGCTATAGCTGGTATGACGTACTCCAGCCAGCTCCTCCAGCAAGTGGGTCCCACATAGGGCCCACCATAGCATTTATTTTCCATCCAATATGTTCATAAGGTCACAAGACCTGGTTAAAGAGGAAAAGCAAATGTCATTTTGATCCAAAACTTCTGTACTCCCAGAAGGGTTTCAATGGTGGACGTTCAATCCCTCACTGGTCTTTGCAATGTGGTCCACCTGAGATTTGAATTTGGGATGGACGGTGTAGATGAAACACACATCGCACTCATCCCTACCGTCCAGATGGACGGTGGGATGAAACACATACCATGGTGGAATCCCTCACAGCTTGGTGGCATTAGACAACTAGTGGACCCACAGAACTAGCTCACCGTCCATATAGATGGACGGTGAATAATTGTAACATTTCAAAAAAATCCGTACAAAGACCCGAGTACCACCTCAGGCGAAAATCACTCAAGACCAAATCCTTTAGAAATTAGATGAAATTAACTAAGTGCTAAACTAGATTAGCTATGAAATTAGCTTGAACCACTTTAAATACGAACTGCAAGACCCAAAACTAGCAGAATCATTAACGCTACATTACCCTGAAATCTGGGATCAATCTCTAAACCCGGTTGCTCTCGAGAGCACACCGAAACTTCGTATCGGACCTGGACCGCGCGTCGAAAGTCCAATTACTGCGAAACCATACGGTTAGGACAGCATCACTGGGCTTGACAACCACCTTGGAAATCAAATCCAGATAGTATCCAGAAACATGCAACTTGAGCACGGAGTGAAGTGTGTGAGAAACGCGAATACCTTAGAAATTGAACTCAGATTTTAGTGATTTGGGTGTTCGCGTTAGCGAAAAGGTGGCCAAATCTAGTGTTATCGAGACCCTCGTCAGAATCTGCATCTACACCCCAGGATCAAATATTAAGAACCTGATTTCAGGGACCGCATATGAACGGGCCCCACACTGCACACGGTAGCGACTAGGTGCAGGGTTCGTTGAATCCCCCAGCTGATCGGTCGGGCCATCACCAGTAACTCGTGATGAGAGGCCTGATCGAGCGACAATGACCGTGAACTGAAACTGGTCCTCCGTGGTCGATCTGTAAATCTGATCGGACCGAAAACTTAACTCGACCTAGATCCAATGCCAGAGAGCTTAAGTCTGACCGCATGTAGAAAAGAGGCTCCAAATGTGCTCCGTTGGACCAAAACAGCCATTATTTGGCTATAACCTAAGTATACCATGGCCCTAGGGCCATTCGCATCAATTTTAGGTCTATATAAGCCCCTTAAACCATCTCTCTCTCATTCCATACGAATTTGCAACCCTAAGAGAGAGAAAGATAAGAAAAGAGAGAGAAAGTGTGAGAGAAAGCGGGAGATCGTTCCTGGGATTCGATCCCGTCGCTCCACGTGCTTAACCACCATTCCTGTATCGCTATACGGGTGATTCCGATTCCGTTCTTAGGTAAAAAAAACCTAACTCTAATCTCTTTTAGGGTTTCAAATAGTGTAAGTGATGAAATAGCTAACCTATTTCATGCTATAGGTGGCCGTCGTGCCATAGACGAAGGCTTAACATACAAACTGAGTTCGATACTTATTTATCGGCGAAAGGTGCGGACTATAAATGTTTAGGTTATGGTTTTTAAGGCTTTCAATGTCAGTGATAGTTTATGACTGGCTTGATTTCTATCACATGTACTTAGATACGAGGGTTTTCGTGTATTATGTACATATATAAACTATGTTGATTTATAATACATTCCATGTGTTTGTTGAAATGTGTGAATGAGTATGGAATTGTGATTTATACTTGCCATGTTTATTGACTGAGAATTCATGATTGTTGTACGTATGGTGAACCCTTGTAAAGGGATTTGCTATAATACCTGTTATAACTACCTTACTACATGTATATGATATGTGTAGCCTAAGTGTTTGATAAAATGCCTGAATGTGAAAATGCTTGTTTAAATGCATGTAATGAGGGTGTTGAGATAGAATTCTCAATTTCCTTAACTATGGTTATAGTATCCTTTATATAACCTATCCTACTACTATGTGCTGTATAGATGAAATGTTTATGTATGATAATATGTGTAGTATGTGTTTGTTAAATTGCTCAAGTAAGATTTATATCTGATTTCAGTTGTCACATGTTGTTTTGGATTACTAGTTGTGAATGTTATTATTTGGAATGTGATTGGGGTTACTATGTAGTCCAAGCAATCGGTAAATGTCTGTGAACGGTGGTTGAACTGCTTAACCACAACAAACACGCCCGATGAATCTGAGTCGTACGCTACTTGTCGGCAGTGGTTAGGCCACGCGGAGTGCTTATGCTCTCCATGTCAATCGGCTCGACGTATGCTCGTACAAGTCGAGCTTGTCAAGCAACCCGGTTGACTCGATGTATGTTCACCATGTATGGACGCTACTGTTTGAATCTAAGGTACCAACTTACTAGTGCAAAACCCGTTAACCTTGGTACCTCGATCCGCTAAGACTCATGAGCTGGACATGGTGGAATGGGACACCGTGCTCGAGCTATCGGCCTACGCCGGGGTGACGAGCCCACCCGTAGTGACCAGTGAGCAACCTAAGCTCGTGAGCCGAATACAGTAGTATGGGACACTGTATTCGAGCTGTCGGCCTATGACTAGGTGACGAGCTATTCGTAGTGACCTTAAGCATACTCCGATACTGCGCTGAGGCAACGAGCCTTTCCGTAGTAACTAGAGTATAAGTTAGGCCTGCATTGAGGTGACGAGCCCTTTGTAGCGACCTAGAACCGCAACATCGTATGATACTAGCTAGGACTGACGACCCTAGAATGAATCATTGTTTGGGAAATGATATAAGGGAGGTACCTTAACTTCCCAATCTTGCTATATGAAAAGGTCTAATAAGAACTCGGTAATCACACTCATGCACCGGATTGCATGTGCCTTTGGCGTTGGTGTTGAGCACAGAGGAAGGGGTGCATGCCGCGACCGTAAGAGGAAGATTGTAGAGGGAGTGTAGGCGATGGCATGCATCATTACTACATATCATGTTTGCATTAACCAGAGTACTTAGGGATGTTTGATTGTATTGCTTTATCATTACTGCTTGATTGAATTGATAACATGTTAACCTTTGCCTTATAGCTCCACTGAGTTGATCACTCTCTCCCACGTTCTGGGACTGTGCTTAAACACCAACCAGACCCTGTTATAGTTGCAGATGATGGCGATGCTTATGAAGCAAAGCCGGACTTTTATGATGACGAGGAGGAATTCTCCTACATGAAGTTATTAGGCGGGTCTATGTAGACCGTGTTCTAATCGACGGGGCTTACAGGGATGCTGACTAGATATCATTACACTCGTTATGATTGTATTTTGGAGCACACATGTATATTCATTTTGTACATTTTGGGAGTATACATACATACATACATACATACATACATATATATATATATAACCTGGTAACATGATCATACTTCGGAGACTTACTACAGCTCGTATATCTTGTACATCTTTTACAATCTTCCACTTGCGAAATTCACTTGTCTCTGGAGTATGATATGCTGATTTGGTGTAATCCCATTCATGTTTAATGCACTAATACGGACAACATTTAATCATCATTATTTATGTTGTATAAGTGATGTGTTGGAACTTGGGAGTTGGGCCTATGCTCGACCCTCGATTTTTAGGGCGTTACAATAATAGATACATCATGGTTGGCTACACGTAGCACACTGTCCAGCGATGGACGGTGTGGATATAGAAATAAATACATCAAGGTGGGTCCCATCCCACACGTGCAGCACGTGTGGGTCACACGTCTGTCAATGGTGAAGGGTATGGACATTACACATACCTCGTGCTCAGGTCCACATCTCACTGACGTCAACAACATCTTCAAAGTTGGTCCCCACCGTCTAGATGGACGATGGGATAAAATACATATATCATGGTGGGTCACTACATACGGACGGCCTAGATCTAAAACACATGCATACAAGGGTAGGGTCCACATCGGTGGGGCACCCAAAGTGAAAGACCAAGCCCCTGTTTGTATTACCTGCTGCATCAGGGCTTGCTGTAGATTGTTACCATTCATTACCACGGATCTGCCCCAATCTGGGCCCATGATCTCTCCAGATGTATGGTGTGGATACACTACACATGCAGCAAGGTGGGGTCCACGTGAGTGGCTCACCAGCCGCAGTATCAAGCTGCTACTGCGTTTTCTTTATTTTTCCTTTGTTTCTGCATATAGTCCAGCAGCGGGTGCTGCTGGACGGTCTGGATGACCATCATCAAGATGGGTTGCTGGCCTTAAACGGCGTGGACACAATACATCAGGGTGGGGTCCACGCTGTGGCCCACCAAAAATTTGAATCTGCTTCATTTGGGGTGGGTGGTGTGGATCAAAACACCCATCGTGATCAGGGCCCACGAAACTTGCTGGTGTCAGCACAACAGCTATGCTGCTTGTGGGATGCACAAATGGATGGCCTGGATCTGACGTACATGTGGGACCCACATGGCTTGCTGGCGTGCTTCCAACAGCCGTATGCTGCTGGATCCCCACCGTCAGATGGATGGTGGGCCCCCAAATACCTAAATCATGGTTCATCACATCCACATCCAAACGTATGGACAGCATTGGTGAAACACATTCACTATGGCTGGGTCCACATGGTTGTACGGCGTGGATCAATTGGGCCACACCCATTATCATCTTCACCATAAAAGAAAAAGGAAGAGAGAAAAAGAGAGAGGGCGGTGAAAATGGGAGGGACCCCGCCACTATGGGGCCCTCCAAGATACAAAACATAGATCAAGATGGGTCCCAGCATAAGTGGGCCCTAAAATCATCAAAATCATACAAAAATCATCCACCTTTCCTTCTTCTTCCTCCCTAGTGCTCTAAGGCTCCTAAGAAGCTCCTTCAATGGTGGAGATGATGATCTAAGCGGGGGTAGGGAGTGGGCCACACCTAGCTCTCTCTTAGAAGGCTTGGACGTTGGAATTGCTTGGGGAAAGAGAGAGAGAGAGAGAGAGAGAGAGAGAGAGAGAGAGAGAGAGAGAGAGAGAGGTGTAAAAGAGAGAGGGATGGGTGAGTGATGGGGTGTGATGGGTGAGTGAGTGATGGATGTGTACTTGTGTAAGAGAGAGTGTTGTCTTTTGGGGAGGGTGGTTGTACATGGGGATGGGATGGAGCGATGTGTTCTACTTTGATTGATTGATGTGATGTGTCGTAGAGATTCTCTCGGAATTGCAACGCGCGGTGTTTTCATCGAACTGAACGCGGGCCCAGATCTCCTGACCCGGGTATCGCCTCGGTGCGTGAGACGCGGTATCGGACCGCGGCGATGGCGCGGTCACAAGGGTATAAGTCTAGTGTTGAGCCGACTTTAGAATGCGGGATATAACTCGGGATCGCGCGCAAATGCCGATAGCAGATCGCGGGTCGTCGAAATTCGACCGGGAGGACCGCAGAGGCATACAGAATGGTACGGTCTAGGGTACAAGCCTTACAGCGACCCTACACTTCGGGTTGTGAACACACACCATAAGAAAACAATGAAGATTAACTTCCTATTATTGATATATATGTGGTCCACTTGGGCCTTAGATCTACCTCCTTTTTTTAGATCATACCCTAAAACTATATGTCAAAATGAATAGATGGCATGGATAAGTCACATACATCACAGTGGTCCCCACGGAGCCCTTAATAGGAAGCGGATTGGCTGGTGTACCGCACAACATCGATATGGCTGGTGTGGGTAGTTGTCGTGCAAAGACGAGTGTTGCAGCTCCTTATGCTCCGAGTTGTACGAACGGTTCAAAGGAAACCAAAGTTACATGTTCCCAAAATGTATTTGTTATATCCACACCATTCATCTATTTTGTGAGATCATTTTAGAGCATGATACCAAAAGTGATTCATATCCAAATCTTAAGTGGACCACACCAGAAATAGCAGTGATGACAATGATTCTCACCATTAAAACATTAGTAAGGCCCACGGTGGTGTTTATTTTCCATCCAATCTATTCATAAGTCACACAAACTTTGATGAAGAGGGAAAACAAATATCTTATTGATCCAAACTTCTGTGACTCCATAGAGTTTCAACGGTAGACGAATCCCCCCAGCTTTCAAGCCTTGGGACGAGGTAGCCAAATGAAAGGATGGTTTGGATCTAACACATGCCTCACGATGGACCCACAGAATTTGGTGACGTCAACACACAAGGACCGTCCGTCTCTAGTTCCGCGTCGGGGCGGAGCTACTACACAAAAAAACAAACCCTACACCATTTCCGCTATATTATCTCCCTGACCCTATCTCCACACCCGATTCCCCCCTCTCCGCCCCTACTCTCTCTCTCTCTCTCTCTTCATCTCTCTCTCTCTCTCTCTCTCTCTCTCTCAGATTTGTAGAATTCCTCTTTAGTTTCCATAGTTTTGGTTTTGATCCGGAAACTCCCGAGCTTTTTCGCTTCCAAAACGATAGTTAATAAAACAGTAGAGTTGGTTTCTACAACGACCTGGCAAAGATGTTTTGGATTCACGCTGGATTTATTAGATTGAGTGCGGATTGCAAGTTTTAAACCCTAGATCCAATCGAGATTGATAATTTAGGAAATAAATACTCTGTTGCTTTTTCTTTTTTCTTTTTTTTTTCATTCGATTTTCGTGGGATGGCATGGACTGACAAAACGAAGGTGAGAGATGAATTTGATAAATTTCCTTGATTTTTCCATGTGTGACATTAATGGCGGTCGTTAATGAAGTTTGTCGGGGTAGGAGATGGGTCCAGCGATGTTAATGGTGTTTGCGAATGGGGTTTGTAGGTATGGAGATGGATGTGGGAAAACGGAGATGGATTCTGGTAGGGTATTGCAGGGGAACGAGATGGATGCGGGAAATAAAGGTGATGGGTTCGGGCAGGGGTTTGCAGGATTTTGGGGTTTGGATTTTTGGTAGGATACAAGAGAATGGGATGACGGGGATGGCTTCAGGCAAGGGTTTGCAGGTCAATGGGTGTGGGGAATGGAGATGGGTTCGGCAGGGGATGTAATCGGGTTTGGGTTTGGGACGGGTTTTTAGGGGTATGGATTTCTGACAGGGATATGACTCATTGCTCATTTGGATCTATATTCATGCTTGTTATTATAGAGGTTTTTTTTTTTTTTTTTTTTTTTTGGCTTTCTATTGGATCCTGTTGATTTATTTTTTTTTCAGACTTGTTCATACAATCTAGTGCAGAAAAGATTGAGAGTCAAGCTAACGACCAATGGTCGGTTTATTCCTAACAATCACCAAGGACAAGTGGTGTAGCAGACCGAGTCCAACAATGGTGAGATTTTCCCCTGAAATGACATGCGAACCTTTGGGCATTTTGGTTGAAAACCAAGCAATGAAGACCTAATAGCACAACTATTCCCTTTCCTGCACACTGACTTCTGTTACAAGAAAGGACGGGACCTTGATATAAACTTGGTCACATGGTCGGCTGGCTTGTACATCCTTCTCAAGTACTTCTCAGCACTGTCTGGGCTCGTCTAGCTCTTTTGTCTCTACGGATACTCACTCTTCATATTCATTCTTTCCTCGGTAAGTTATGAATTTAACTCAATATGCATCTTGGTTTCTGTTAGTGAAAATTGAGTTCCTTATTGAATGCTAGGATTGGAAAGTTGTCAATATAGATAGCTAGTAGAAGATGTAATGATCATATCGGAGAAATGATCCAGTTCTCTCTGAGCACTATAAGTTATAGTGATCGTAGTTGCATCAGCTTACTTGGACATCCCATTCAATCAATCTGAACTGCCATTAGGTACGGACCATATTTCATGCACTAGATAATGCTTTTGGAGAACCAGAGCATATCTCATTATATTTAGTATCTTAGACCCATTTCTGGTCTTCGCATTTGAATTGTCTATTCATTCAAAATGTAAATCTGGTGATGTGCTTACTTATTCTATCTGTATACACCAATCAAAGAGTAAGGATTGTTGAATATAGGTGATTCAAATAAGAGCATTTCCCATTTCCCATCATAACTTATTTTCTGTATACAGATCAATGTTGGCCTAATGGTGTTTCAGCAATTGGGAGGGAATGATGAAAGCTCGCATCCTTCTAGTCACACATGCCAACATGTTTATTTGGATAAGATCTATCTTTTTTTTGTTTATCGTTTAATTACCATTACCTTGTTCCTCTTATAGTTAACAGTTTTCTGTTAGTGCAGTTTTAATTCACATGTAGTTCACTAAAAAACTTCATTAATATTTTACACTTAAATGATCTAATACATACAAATGGGTTTGTTAGAGCTGCAAACACTTTCTCCGCAAGCTTCATCCTTTTTTAAGTTATTTCGATTTTGCCTGTTGCGACCTGATTCCGTAATGTTCTTTGCTTCAAATCTAGCTTCTAATCATAGGGTAGATTTGAAGCACCTCGGGAATCTGGAGTTGGCAGAAAGATTTTACATGAAATTGTGATTAAGTAATCTACTTTCCATTATTTTGTACATTCCAAATTGTACCGAGGGAAAATTTGAATGTGATGCAACTGTTAAGGACACTCAAAGAGATGGAGGAGAGTACATCATCACTCCTTGCCGTAGATGGAAGAATATGTAGTATCAGATTTGGTATGTCCACCGTTGAGTTAATTGTGAGTTTTCAGTGGTTTTTGCAACTTTAATAATCCTTTGATTTTTGTCTTGGATCAGTACCATTGTTTCCATGTGTCACACGGGTTTTGGACTAGGAAATTATTATATGGTTAATAGGTAAGTGTTTTTTTGGTTCTTTGCACTAATCAGTAGTCCAGCAAATTACTTGTCCGAGGCTTTTGCATTTCACTCTAAGTTGGAATTGGAGGTCTAGATTGACTCAAAGTAATGACCTTTATTTATCATGTGACATCTGGTCATTAAACATGAGTTAATTCATTCTTCAGTTACAGAGGTTTACTAGTCCCACATGCACCTAAATGCACATCTAGGTGCAGTCCCAAGTGGGGGTTGCTATAACATGGGGGTGCATGCTGATTGGCAGCTTTGATCACAGGCCCATCCCAGATTTGGTTACCTTTAATGCTGATGTCTTGTTTTTTTTTTTTTTTTCTTCTATTTACGAATGAGTTCATTTCGCTAATGTCAGGACGCAGTATCACCAAGCATCTCTCACTAATTGGATGAGTGTTGAATTCACAACACTTGACTGTTTCCCTCATAACTATATGTTGGATGGCTAACAATTGGACGATTAGGATCTTTTTATTAGTGTAATGTTGGGCCTCCTACATGCACTGTATGGTCCACAATTTTGTATTGTCTGGATTGTATACACGAGCCACATATAAACTGACCCATTGCAAGGCATCCTTATGGTGTAGCAAACACACTGCGCAGCAATCCGATCTGAAACTATAGGATACTTTTATTGGAGTTCGATAAATAGCCTATGAATATTTCCCCATCTCTTCCCTAACTCTTATCTGAAAATGGAGTTTCGTTATTTTAGAGATTTTCATTCATCTACTTTTTCTTTCACAGTTTCTCTATCTGTGGAGCTTACAAGTCCTGTTACAGATCCCTTGTATCAGGGAGGTCCAGCTTCCCGTGAGGTCAGGATTTCCTTTGAAGTCTTTTGTAGATTTTTGTCCATTCTGCATCTTATCATTGATTTTTTTTTTTTTCATGTGCACGTGTGTGCGCTTTTTGTCCATTCATGAAAAATGAAATTTGGGTACTCCCCGATGGTTTTACTTCCATTAGTGTGGTAGACGACTAGAAGTGAATCCCTGGATTTGATCAAATATCTTAAATTCACATAATTTGTCCCATATAGCTGATTTTCTTGTCATTATAGCAGCTTTCAGTATCATTTAAAAACTGGATTTCCCCCCCCCCCCCCCCCCCCCCCCCCCCCCCCCCCCCCCCCCCCCTTTCATCAGCTATTTGTTTGTTTATTGCCATTTGTAGGCTGCTGAGCAAGGACGCCTGCCTGTGCTGATCTTGAGCATGAAGGAAAGCAAACAGAAAAACAGGCCGGCTATTGTATTTCTGCATAGCTCTTACAAAACCAAGGAATGGGTGCGGCCATTACTCGAGGTAAAAGTCAAACACTGCTGTGAATACACTTGTACAAGATCATCATTTATACATGGAAAGAATCCATCTAATCCATCGTAGCTATCAAACTCAACATTGCATCAGTCCTGCCCTAGTGGAGAAGATCACCCATTGGTGAATTTTTTATTCCAATTCTGTTTTTGTTGCAGATGAAACGCAAGACCTTGAGCAGGATGAAGAAAAGTTAGCTTGAGTGAGGGACTGGGTTTCTTCTAGGCATATTGAGACCATCAATCTCACTGATGTTCTTTCAAACTTTCCTGATGTATCTGTGGTAAAGATGACTACCACCTGCTCAGCTAAATTATTATTCAGGATTAAATCCTGTTTTATTTTACCATTGAACTGGATAACAAATTGACCAACTTGTAGTTTCCTTACTATTAGTCTTGAGGGATTAGGCTCCAAATTACAATAATGTTTCTTTCTCAAGATGGACTAGAAATGAAATGCAATTGCAATTTGAGGGTCGCTTCCTCATATGATTACTAGGCAACACAATATCATTTGATAATTTCCATTGATTGAACTGAATGTTAACAATTTAGTTTAATTGTGTATCCAAACAAGCTCTTGATCTTTTAATTGAGATACTACTGTTCTATGAATACCTGTTGAACAAGAGCTTAGATCTCTTCTTCTTTGGTTTGTCTAGATAACCATAAGAAACTTTCAATTCAAGCTTATGTTAGTATTAGCATGACTAATGATTTGATACATTTGGATGGAAACATGAAGATGAAAAACGAAGCGAGTTGCTAGATTGGGAGAAGTGCTTCAACATCGTCTTAGGGATCGCTAGAGGCCTTCTGTATCTTCACCAAGATTCGAGGTTGATACTTAAGCCATTGCAATATAATTTCTACAAATAGCTTTAGATCAAGATCTAAATTAATAATAGTTTTTATTTTATTTGTTACATTTGATTTTTTGAAGTTAATTGATTTGATTTTATTTTATTTGTCATTGATTTTTTTTAGAGACTAAATCCAAATCTTATTTCAGGTAATTCCTTGAGAAGTCAAAAGGATTGCCGGTTGGTTTCAAAGCTTTGGATTCAACTGTAGTAATCATTTCAGGCAATTTAATCTAAACTTCCCAAATTTTATTTCTTGATTAAACTTTGGTTTATACTATAGTTTTAATGTAATTATTATCTTCACTAAGAAGGTGAGAATTAACTTGTAGTTTGAAAGATTTACAATATATGATTTGTGAGAATTGGGTTATGTATTTTTTGTTAGCATATATTTAATTATTGTATAAACGTTCTTCCTAAGATTGCTTTTAGATGGAGTTGTCATGATTCGTTATGGCCAGGTGGCAACCTGAGATTGGGAATCATATATATAATCAATTTTTTTAATATGAAAATACATATTTTACATGTGGGATTTGGATGGTAGATCTGATTTTGATTTCAATTTCATTTTTTTCCTTCTCATGTATTGACTTACCTTTCCAAATAGGTTGTTGGTTTGGAGCTTTGGAGAACGTTTTTTGAAATGTATTTTGGATGTGTACTGATTAGGTGACGCCGATGGTTTTAACCGTCGGCAAATGGCTTTTTAGCCGACGGTTTTACCCGTCGGAAAAGTTGACGGTTTTGGCTGTCGGAAACGCCGACGGCTTTTAACCGTCGGCGAGCAACGCCGACGCCCCCTTTCCCGATAGCCTTTGCAATGGCTAAAAGCCATCGGGGAAGGTCATTGCCGACGGTTTTTAACCGTCGGCGTTGATCTTTTTTTTTTTTTTTTTTTTTTGGGTAATGTAGCCTTTCCAAGATTCGATCAATGAAAGGCAAAAAAAAGTGGTCATTTTTTAAGTTGCGTTTATACCGTTGATACTGAAGAATGAATATGAGACAAGGTCCTAGAGGAGAGTGAATAGGACTTTTCAAATATTTTTACCTTATTTTAAAATCCTAATTGCCTAACTTAAACAATCATTCATTTTAAGGTAAGGCAATATAACTCTAAAAACTTTTAAGCCAATAGAGGGTCCAATCACAAAGGCTATTCAAGATATACAAATAAAACAACTATCCTAGTATTGTGAGCTTGTGTGGAATGTGCTTCCTATCAATCTTAAGCATTCATCTAATCATGCATAAACAATAAATCACTCAAACATAAATAAACATGATTAAATGCAAATGACAATTCCAAACACAAATATAGTTGTTCAGCTACTTGCCTACTCCACTCCCGACAACCACACTCTTTCCTAGAGTGTGTTGGATTTCACTATGAATGATTTTAAATCAGGTTCATCATTAACCTTCACAGCCCTACACAAATGACTCGACAATTTATGTTCTTCACACGAGCAAAGGTCCTACACTAAGAACCTACGTTTAGGCCCATTGGCCAATGTCCCACACTAGGCACCTCTGTTTAGGCCCACCAGCCAAGGTCCCACACAAGGCACCTCCGTTTAGGCCCACCGACCAAGGTCCCATACAAGGCACCTACGTTTAGGCCCACCGGCTAAGGTCCCACACAAGGCACCTACACGAGTTTGTTGATAGAAAACTCTTAGCCTCAATCCTACACGAGGATAGAGACTAAACTTTGGACTCTTAAAAATGACACGTGTCAAAATGAGTCCTCTCTTGTAACTTGTCTTTGGTTGCTTGATCTTCGCTCTTCTGTGCTTGAATCAGCTCCCCGATGCTCCCCCGATCGCTATGCTGTAGTTTACCCGTTGTTTCAGCTTCACGATCAAGAACCTTGCATATGATGTTCCTATAAAGGTAAACAAGGTAATTGGAGTTGGTTGAATCTCTAACAAAGGTTATGAATGAATTTCCTAAGAGATTCAACTGATGGATACACTAGAGTATGGTTGAGACTAAGGATATACCTAATGGTTTGGTATCAATACTCTAGTTAAGGCTTGAGATCACGTTCTTCCTAAATAAGAGCTTTGAATGCTCAAGAGTGATGAATCACAATGAATAGAATATGAATCTCATGTGGATAGAGTCTAGGGTGAGTGATTTGAGCTTGGGACTGAAATTGCGGTAAAGACTGCTATAGTCGAAGTAGGAATATGTCAAAGTATCTTAGAGGAGGGTGAATAAGACTTTATTAAAATTTTATGGCAATTTAAAATCCCATTAACCTAATCTTAATCTAATATGCAACCATCAAGATATACTCATTTCAACTCTAATAGCTTCCAAGCCAAGTAGAGGATCCAATCACAAGATTACTTAATATTTAAACAAGATATAGCAATTAGTCTATGATGGATGAACTATATGAAAGTGTGTGGGATGTGATTCTTATCAATTCTAGATAATCATGTTATCATGCTTCATGTGAACATTCAAAGTAAACACAATAAAAGAATATGCAAATAGCAATCCTAAACACAGTCGTTTATAGTGGTTTGGCTATGTGCCTACTCCACTCCCGACGGACGCACTCAACCCTTGAGTGTACCGGTTTTCACTAATGGAAGTTTCAAATCAGGTTCACCTCTAACATTTACAACCTACACAAGGTTGACTCTAGGACCTACATAAGATACCTAAACATGCCTACACAAGGCAAACGGTCCTACACAAAGACACGGTAGTTTATGCCCTACACAAGAGCAAAGGTCCTACACAAACACCTACGTTTTAGGCCACACAGGCCAAGGATCCACACAAGGAACCTAGGTTTTAGGCCACACAGGCCAAAGATCCACACAAGGAACCTAATTTAGACCACACAGTCAAGGATCCACACAAGGACCCTAGTTTAGGCCACACAAGCCAAGGATCCACACAAGGAACCTGGTTTCGGCTACACAGGCCAAGGACCTACACAAATGACCTAAGTTTATGCCCTACACAAGAGCAAAGGTCCTACACTAAGCACCTAAGTTTATGCCCTATATAAGATCAAGGGTCTTACACTAAGCACCCGAACGTACTCTCCCGACGGAGGCCTCAAATGAGGGCTTGAAAGGTTTGAGATACGCCTGTGATCCAATCCTACACAAGGAATGATCAACAGGGTCTCTGGACTCAAATGACTTACAAGTCGATGAGTTCCGTTTAGCACGTTGATGAAGATGTTCTCCCTTGATGATGGAGATTCTTCAGCTCCGTTGATCTGCAACACTGATGATGCTCCAATGTAAGGCGATGGGGTTGGGTCAAGGTTTTGTTGGAATCCACTCTAATGAATGTTAATCATTGAAGAGACGAAGTGATTCTATAGTCTTAAGTGTTTAAGGGATTCCAGCTCAATGATTTGCCATTAAGGAGGTAACTGGATTGTAAGGCCCATATCCTAGACCGTACCGTTCCTTTGACATCCGCGATCCTCCTCATCGAATTCCGGCAACCTGCGATCTGTAGACAGCGTTTGTACACAATCTTAAGTCACATCCTGTAATTCTGAGTCGGCTCGACCCGAGACTTGTACCATTGCGATCGCATCGTCGCCGCGGTTCCAACGCCGCGTCTCACACGCCGATGCAATACCCTGGCCTAGAGTTGTGGGCCCGTGTTTATTTTGAGGAAAGCGCCATGCAAGAGAATCTCTACCAAATGTCAAATCAATCCTATCAATCAATCAAAGTACAACCCATCACTCCATCCCATCCCTAAGTACACAAGCCATTCCCCAAGTTAACTCTTAAGTCAAGTACACACATCACCCATCTCTCACCCATCACACCCATCCCTCTCCCTTACAACCTCTGTCGCTCTCTCTCTCTCTCTTCCCTACCCATTTTTTTTCCAAGCAACTCCCAAGAGAGAGCCTTTGGATGTCTAAGCTTGGAGACTAAAACCTCCATCAAGCCAACCCCCCTTCCTTGCAAGATCCCACTCTATCCAACCCTTGAATCGTCATCTCCACCATTGAAGGAGCACTTTTGGAGCATTGGAAGGCTAGGGAGGAAGAAGAATGATAGGTGGGTGATCTTGGGAATTTCTATCATTGATTTCCATTTGTGTGCCCACTTGTGGTGGGACCCACTTGATGTATGCTTTATATTGAGTGTAGGGAGGGCCCATAGTGGCGAGGTCCCTACCCTTCACACATATCTTTATTTCTCTCTCTCTCTCCTTCTTTCTCTCTCTTCCCCATATGTTATGGACCCCACTGTGATGTATGATCCACGCTGTCCCATCGGTGGGGCCCACCTCGCTGGCGTCCGGCGAACAGGCTTGTCTGCCCGGATAGATCTGGATGAAGGAAAATACAAATATTGGCTTGATGTGGAACGTGGGCCCACCTTGATGGCACGTGTGGTCCACACATACATGGGACCCACATGTCGTGGAGGCGTGTTGGCTAGGTACCATACAGCAGCTGCATAGCTACTGTAAATCTAGACCGTCCGACAATGGACGTCCAGCTCTGGACGTTGATATGAATGATATAATAATAAAATTATATATATTATATATATATATATATATATATATATATAATATATATATATATATATATATATATATATATATATAATAATACTAAAATTCTGGTGGGCCACCACGTGGACCCACCCATGATATATATGTTGTATCCTCACCGTCCAATATCTGGACGGTGGGATCTACTATGATATGTGTTTTATACCTACCATCCTAAACGATGGGGACCTGGCGCACACGTGTGGCATCCACACCATCCATCTGTGGATGTGGGATCCACTGTGATCTAAGTGTTTTATCCACACTGCTGGCCTCACATGTGGAAACCACGTGATGTTGGTGTTTTTATCAAACACCGTCCATCTATGTGGACCCCAGCAGCTCTGCTGCTGCACTTGCGTCAGCAAGTTCTGTGGGCCCTTCCATGATTTATGGGTTTAATCCACACTGTTTGTCCGCTTGGCAGGACATGGGACCCACCCACACGTGTTGCATGTGTGGGGTGGGCCCCTACCTTAATGTATGTTTCTATTACCGCACCGTCCAGGTCTGGACGGTGCTGTGTGGAGCCCACCTTGATGTATTGTTTCATCCAATCGTCCATCTAGACGTGGCACCACCCTGATGTATGTGCCTTGCCATGGGGCCTGCCGTGATGTATCTGTGTACCCACACTGTCCAGCTATCTGGACGGTGGATACCGCCTGCTGTGTGATCGCCACGCCATCTACCCATCAAACCCACCCGTGTTGTATCCACATCGTCCAGCTATCTGGACGATGGATACCCACTGTGATATATGAATTTTGTATCCACATCGTCCAGTGGTCTGGATGGTGGGGACCTCCATGATGTATGTCTTTTAAATCCACGCCCGTCTGCCACACGCAGGGCCCACCCGCTGTGTAAGGCCCACCTGTCGTATGTATAGGGCCCACCTGATGTATAAGGCCGTGTGTGAGGCCCATTGTAATGTATATGTGGCCCACCGCGATGCAGCCCATTGTGATGTATTAGTGGCCCATCTGTTGAGGCCTACTGTGATGTATTTTGGTTTCAAGTGATGAGGCCCAATGAGATGCATTTTAAGCCCAAGTGATGAGGCCCATTGTGATATATATCAGGCCCATGAGATGTGGCCCATTGCGATGTGTAACGCTCATGTGATGTGGCCCAATGTCATGTATATGAGGCCCATATGGTGAGGTCCGATGTGATGTATATGTGGCCCTTGAGTGAGGCCCATTTTGATATATGTTAAGCCCTTGTGTGTGGACATGGGCACACTATATGTTTGGCCCTATGAGGGTCACTCTTTAGGAGCAATGTTGGTTGAATGTCCACACTGATGGGTAATGATGGTTAAATGTCCACATTGTGACCTTCCCTTAGGCCTCGTCAGGCCGATTATCGATGCCGATTATGAGTATGTGATAGCATAACATCATGATACATGCCCATACGCATCATCTGCATGCTTGATATGAGATGTGATTGATCATTGCATATACCATTGGGCGGGTTGTTATGGGACTCCCTGATAGACGAAGTTGCCCCACGTGAGCGCGCGGTACGCACAGGTTTGATGCATGACTGGATTGTATGACTCATATATCTCGAATTTTGTGATATGACTACCATACGCCCTAGCAATATCAAGGCTGTAGCCTTACAGACATATCGTGGATGGTCAGATGGGACACCGAAAATCTTTTTCTACATGGGGTGCCATAGATGTCCTTGGGTGAAAGTCCCTAAACCTCCGTGGCCAGGAAACGCTCTAACGTCTAGACCGAGTGGATACATGAGCGCCCGAGTGCCGAATACCAGTAGACCCCGTCTCCCACTGTGTCGTGGTCGGTTGGAAGGGATTGTGGCCTTACCCGCCCGAGGGTAGTGGGCATTGCTAGGCTGAGTATGACCAGCTTTTAAATGGGTCCACTATCGATGTGCCAGGTAGATATTGGCTGACCACTGGCCAGGCGGATAGTGAGGTCTCTTCCACTTGCATGGTTGCGCGTCCAGTGGACGGCGACTGCATGTAGAGTGTACTAGACCCCGGTGATGATCCCAAAGATGTACAGTACTGATATGTGGACTTATTGAGAAGGAGTTTCATACTGAGCATTTTACTCATTCATTCATTCATTCACTCACTATCCACTCGAGCTGGTGGTTCGCAATTAATTGATGTGTACCTTTGCAATGGTCGATTGAAAGGGATTGTGGCCTTACCCGCCTGAGGGTAGTGGGCATTGCTAGGCTGAGTATGACCAGCTCGTAAATGAGTCCGCTATCGATGTGCCAGGTAGATATTGGCTAACTATTGGCCAGGTGGATAGTGAGGTCTCTTCCACTTGCATGGTTGCACGTCCAGTGGGCGGAGACTGCATGTAGAGTGTACTAGACCCCGATGATGATCTCAGAGATGCACAGTACTGATATGTAGACTTATTGAGCAGGAGTTTCATACTGAGCATTTTACTCATTCATTCATTCACTATCCACTCAGGCTGGTGGTTCGCAATTAATTGATATGTGTAACTTCACAATGGCCAGGATTTCAGTTGGGGCGCACGACCAACCTGAAATTAAGAGTTTACCGCATTGACTCTGACTATCCAAATTTAGGTATGGGATTGGTTTGGATAGTAGTTCCTTGTGATGAACCCCATAGCCTGTGATACTACGTACTATCATCCCGACTTCACACTCCAGCTTGGTCATTTCATTCGCACCGCATATTGCATTACATTCGCGGCATATGGTATTCCGGGTTGCTACATTCTGCATTTATATGACCTAGATGATCCTGACGGTATTTGTGGACTCATCAGGATTTGTATACTACATTGCTTCCTCAGTATATGATATTGGCTTATTATGTTTTTGCATCGCATAGCCTGGATGAGGCTGATGATATTTATGGATTTACCAGCATGTTTCCGCATTACTCTGATATTGTACGATTTATGGATTGTCAGTATTTTCACTTACTTTGATATTTATATGCTTGGCACGTGCATCACACACACTTACACCACCATCTAAGCTTTTGTAAGCTTATGCATGCAGGTGGCGTTAGGTCGCAGCAGCGTTGAGCTTGGAGCATGCAACTGTCTTCTGGAGCTTTGATTTTCAATATATGTATTTCTCTTTCATCACTGTATTCAACTGTTTATATTAGTGGATATGTGATGATGATGTTGCCTTTGTGATTTGGGTATACTTGTAGTTATGCTTCTTACGAGATAAATGTATGTTGGAAAATCCTCCTTGTAGGATCCCAAGATCGGAACCTGGTGTACGGGTGGTGGAAGCCGAGAATGGGGTACTACGGAGGCTGTCGACACCGGATTTGGCGATCGGGAATTCTGTGAGCCCGTATTCTGAGTTTGGGGTGTGACATGGATGATCCTTGAATGCGGAAGTTCATTCACCAATCCACTCTATTGAATATCAATGATGAGAGTGGATTGAAGGATGAACTCCCACGAGAAAAAGGGCTTAGGGTTGGTGATAAGAAATAACTCTCCCAAAGCTCCCTCTCTTTTTCTCAATACAACAACCAAGAACAAGCTCTCCTTATAAATGCAAAAAGCTCCAGCAGTAATAAAATGTCAGTGTCTGACTGAGTTCGATGTCATCGAACTTGATTCGATGTCATCGAACATATACTTTTGATGATATCGAATATCAGTTCGATTCATCAATCTTTTCAAAAGATATTCCTTGAAGGCTCGCTGGACCCTTCTTTGTCCAATTTCAATATCATCGAGGCTTCCTCGATGTCATCGAGGATAGCTCGATTCCTCGAACGTTTCAGTTTGATTTTCCTTTCAAGCTTACTGGACACAGACTTGTCCATTTTTGATTTCATCAAGACCTCTTCGATGTCATCGAAGTTTGAATTTCGATGATATCGAGTCTATCTCGATTCCTCGAATATTTCAGTTGATTTTCCTTTGAAGCTTGCTGGACACAGACTTGCCCAGATTCGATGTCATCGAACCTCGCTCGATGTCATCGAAATTTGAATTTCGATGACATCGAATCTTGTTCAATTCCTCGAGCAAAGTTAGAATATTTTTCAAGAAGTTTTGTTGGACAATGCTCTAACTTTTTCGATGTCATTGACTCGCCTTCGATGTCATCGATTACCGATGTTCGATGTCATCGAAGGTATGTTCGATTCATCGAATATTTTGTCCAAATATTATGCGGTTGCTGGACATAAATGGTCTCATTTCGATGTCATCGAAGCCTGTTCGATGTCATCGAACATGAGTGTTCGATGTCATCGACGTAATCTCGATGTCATCGAACTAAGAAGAAAACTTAGAAAATTTTCTTGTTAAAAATAAGTTTTCAGACTTTTAACTTCTATGTTGTTCTAAGGTTTTTAAGGATTTATTTACCTAGGTGTTTTGAGACATGGGATGTGAGTCTTAATTTACCTTTGACAATCTTGAAATATACATCCGGTTGAGGCGGTAGCTTGTATGATCTTCATATGGGGTTCATTTGACTCATCGACTCAACCCTCACGCTAATTGACAAACCAGGGCACTTTCAGGGACAACCTAGGGACTCTGAAATGCCTAAATCCACACTTTCCACAAATTTGTAGGTCCTATATTTATAGAGAAAAGGTCCCAATGAATATAAAACGACTAGTTCTCGGTTATACGGAGTGAACTTCGATAGTACCGAAATTCACTCGGTAGCACCAAAATATCATTCAGTGGTATGAATTAAATCCTGAAGTTGCAGCTAGATGAATTTTACTCCTTTTGGTGGCACGAAATTTGTACATCGGCCGGAGTCGGTGATACCAAATTTTCTTTGAAAGCTGCTGGAACGTTTTGGGCACTTTCGATGGTACCGAAGGTATCTTCGGTACTACCGAAAGTGCCATTCGGTGGCACCTTCTCCTGCCGAATTAGGATAGATTTTCCTATTTTAATTCTGTCCTATGATTCATTCAACAACTTGAACTTTCTCAAAGCCAAGATTAATGGGATAGAAAGTATGAACTTGGAGTTGGCTTTGAGGAGATGACCTAAGTGGGTTTTCCTACTTAGGTTTGAGTCATCTATATGAAGGATTCAGATCGTAGAAGCCTCTTTGGATTTTGACTTTGTAGCTCGAGCTTCTGCTCTTGCATCATCAGTCTTCATTTGCAAAGGAATCATCCAACTTCTTAACACAACCAATCACATGATTGACAAACATGTGTGTAAATAAGTGCACTAACACTTCCTCGTGACGGTATTCAACTTCCTATAGTCAATGCACATTCTCCAACCGGTGGTGACCCTAGTTGGCACATGTACATTATCGGTATTGGCTACGATGGTGATTCCGGACTTCTTGGGAACTGTGAGACCCTTAACCTTAGTATCCATTTTGTTCCGTCGGGTCCCGCGGTCCTACCGATCGAATTTCGGTGACCCGCGACCTATGGTTTACATTTGCGATGACCCTTAAGTCCCATCATATAAACCTGACCCGGATCGACCTGAAACTAGCGCTATAGAGACCACATCGTCGCCGCGGTTCCAACGCCGCGTATCATGAGGCAATCCAAGTTGCACATCAAAAGATGTAGGTCGTGCTTGTTGTGGACCATTGACCATGATTTATAGGGCCCACCTAGGGTGTACACATTTTCCCATGCATGACATCATCCTATGTTTCATAATTGCCTAGTTAGCCTAGGCCATAGGTCCATACCTAGCATCTCATGTTGAGTTCTCTTCTCTAGGCTACCACCTTTCCCTCTCTCCCATGACAATCATGCCTTTTTCTCTATCCTAGGCTTGAAAAGTCTGAAATTTCTCTTCTCAAGGAGAGAAGAGCCATCATTTGCTTCTAGTTTCTAACAATTCGTGATTACTCTCCTTAAAACCACCTATCCTAGTAACTTCCCTCTTATTTCTTCCCATCCTCTCTCCCTCATTTCTCTCTTTCTCTCTAGCTAGAGGAGCTTGGATGTCCCACCTTGCTCAACAAATTTCAGCCTTTCCTCTCTCAAAAACCCCCTCATCCAACCCTCAACAATAGATCTCAACCATTGATCCTTGTGTATTGGAGCTTGAGAAGTCCATTGGTGGTAAAATCTTGATGTTTTGAGAGGTGGGTGTTCTTGTAGCTTAGATTTTTAGATTTTCTTTATTTAGATGTTCTTCCTCTTCCTCATTTCATCTTTGGGATCATGTGGGGCCCATCAAGTGGTGGTGGAGGTCCCCATGTCTCCATGGGTGTGGCCAATGGCACACCCCTTGCATGCATGATCCATGGATGGGGCCATTCTCCATGGACCCCATCATGGTATTTTCCTTTAGGTTTAAGGCTTATTGGGTCATCTAAACCCTTGATCCTTGGTGGGGATGGCATCCCCACCTTTGATCTTGATTAGTAGGGCCATACATGCTTAGATCCATGTAACATCAATGATATAGTGGATATGTGTTTGTGTGATGAAGGAAAGGGCTTCAATATGGCGGAGCCCCTTCCTTGTGGCCGGATCTCTACTTTTCCTTTATTCATCTCTTGATTCCTGATGTGTGTGACGCACTTTGTGGCCTGAAAATATCCAGACCGTCCAAGTAGAGTGGATGCCCATGGCTGTCCACTCTATGGACGTTGGTGTCCTATTCGCCCCATAATGGACACATGCAATGGGTTTTGAGAAGAGGGTTTGGTCTGGATATTTGTGGGGCCCACTAAGGTGGACCATAACACAGATTTAATGGGGTATTTTCTCCTTTTCTTAATACTTATGCTCAGTTATTTCCAGATGTATATTGTTGTCCAGAAAATTTTCTGGACTATTTCTGGTTGATTTTGGCATGGATTTTTGGATTGGTTGGAGGGATGTTTTGACCCCAATGATAGATCATTTATAGAGGTGTGGACCCCACCTAGATGTATAATAAGTTCCACCTCCATCTGACTTTGTTTGACCACCCAAAAGAGTGGCCCAATAGGGGTGGACAGTCCAGATTTTCTGGCTATCCAGCCACCCTGCATGATGGAAAAGCATAAATATCAGTTTGATTTTGAAATGGTGGGCCACTTTTTGTGGACCCCACCTTGTTGTATACATGTATAGGGAGGTTGGCCACATTTTTTCCAAAATTTTGGTAGACTTCGGCCCACTCTAATGGGGTGCACAAATCAGGGACAACAATGTGTTCCTGCTGTATTTTTTATTCTGGACCTTGCTGTCCATTTTTGTTGCATGTGTTTGGGTGTGATGGTGGCCTTCCCCTTCACCCATTTTGTGGCCCACCTTGTAGGGACCCACCTCAGGTGCATGTGGGCCACCAAACTTGCCGGATTTTGGGGCTTTTCTGGGGTTGGGACAGCAGCACATGCTGAATGTCCAACTGGGCTAACGTCCAACCATAGGCTGGCTGTCCAACCCACCTCAGGCCCACTATGATGTATGTTTTATCCAGCCATTCACCCTCGGGTGTGGCCCACTTAGATGGGGACCATCCCCTGGTGGGACGTCCTCAAATGGGGCCCACCTTGGGCACCATGTAGGGGCCAGCCGTCCCACCCCTTGGGACGCCCAAGGAGGGCTGGCCGTCCCTACCTTGTGGCCCACTTTGATGTATGTGTTTCACCAGGTAGTCCTCCCTGGTGTGGCCCACTGATGTGTGGACCACTCCATGGAAAGATGTCCCCTTTTGGAGCCCACCTTGATGCATTTTTAGATGGCCGTCTAGGCCTTTGGGATGCCCAGGCCCACCTGGGACGTCCAACATGTTTGGGGTGCTGCTGGACTTGCAGTCTAGCAGTAGGCCCACCTCATTTTGTGTGTCGTATTCACACCCTCCATCTGTTGGGGCCCACTATGATCATTAAGGGACATTATGAGATTTACTTTCTCCCAAAATTTCCATGTGCTGGACCTCAGTAGGCCCAGGAAGCTGGGTGGGCTGAAAGTCCAGCAATGTACTAAGGGGTGTATGATACATGTTGTGGGATATTTTAAGGATTGAGGCCCACCAAATGGAGAGTATTGGGTACACACATAATCAGTTTATTTCTGAGATATTTTTGGGCTTAATTAATGCCTTGTGAGGCCCATCCTTAGTTAAATATTGTAGGCCATCTATAAACCATTTTTTTTTTTTTTGGTCCATTAGACCCAGATGGGTTGGAAGTCCACCATTGGAGCCCGGTATTATGCAAGGGCTGACCTCCTTGTATTATGGGCCCAATGGGCCGCCTATAAGCCCAACTTGTATGATTGAACCTTGAATGCCCACATCTAGATCATAGTCATCGGCTGACTTACAAGGCCCACCTTGAAGCATGTTGGGTAGGCCTTACTAAGTCTTGGGCCGATGTTGTGAAGCCCACATGGATGATTTAGGTCTTGGCCTTGTGTTTCTGGGCTTGTGGGCTGCCCATTAGATCCATTTAATGCATGGGTTTGAGCCATTTGCCCATAATAATGTGTACCTTGGGCCATGACTTGCCCCCTTGGGCCCATATTGTCGTATCTAGGCCTTGAGCCATTCTCTTGAGGCCCCTTATGTGTTGTGATGAGTATTTATTGCTGCCCATTGTATTTTCATGATGATATTCGGGCCTTGGGCCTTAATTTGGCTAGTTTTCTTGTTAGGCCACCCTCTTGGGGACAATGGTGGTTAAATTTCCCATTGTGGACCCCTCTAGGCCCATTGGTGGTTGAATGTCCACCTTAGGCCCATTTGTTAGGTCCATTCTCATCTACTGGTGGTCGAATGTCCACCTTAGACCTTGTTTGGGCCCATTTATACCCTTTAGGCCTGTAGTATTGTTTACTTAGACCTTGTGGGCTACCCCAAACCATTGGGCCCCCACTAGTAGTATGTATCTTTCATATTTTGAGGAATTGTCTAAGTATCTAGACTTAACTTTGGTAAAAGGAGAGTACAACATTGTCACATGTCATTCTTAGTTACCTTCATGATTCATCCATGTGCATCATATGTATGCTTGGAGCGTGGTATAATTGATCATGACTTACGCCGTTGGGCAGATTATTTTATGGGACTCCTAGAGTTATGGAGTTGCCTTACATGAGCGCTGGGTGCGCAGGACTGATGCATGGTTGACTGATGTGATTCATGCATCTTGCATTGGTATGGCATAGATATCCGCCCTAGCTTCATCAGGGCCGTGGCCTCCACAAGCATAACGTGGATGACCAGATTTGGACACCGAAAATATTATTTTGAGCACTGTGGGCACTTAGGATGTCCTTGGGTGAAAGTCCCAAAACCTTCATGGTACCAGGAGACGCTCCAACGTCTAGACCGAGTGGAAATATGAGCGTCGATGCCTACACCTTGAGGCTGTCTCTGTAACGACTCGAAAAATTTCATACAAAGACCCGAGTACCACCTCAGGCAGAAATCACTCAGGATCAAATCCTTTAGGAATTAGACAAAAGTAACTAAGTGTTAAACTAGATTAGCTACGAAATCCGCTTGATCCACTTTAAATACGATCTGCAAGACCCAAAACTTGTAAAATCAGTAATGCTAGGTTACCCTAAAATCTAAGATCAATCTCATTACCCAGTTGCTCTCGGGAGCACATTGAAACTCCGTATCAGATCTGAACCGCACGTCGAAAGTCCGATGACCATGAGACTAAGCGCTTAGGACTGCCTCGCTGGGCTTGACAACCATCTCGGAAATCAAATCCAGATAGTGTCCCGGGGCTATTCGCTTGAGCTCGGAGTGAGTGTGTGAGAAAACATGGTTTTCTTTAGAAATTAAATCCAATTTAAGTAATCTGAGACTTGTCGCTTGTGGGGCTGATATAAGCAATCAGACTGTCAGAATCTGACCCAAATACACGCTCGGATCAGGAGAAATTTCATACATATGGCAGTGTACTTGTAATCCTGGTCGAGTTCCGATGACCGTTAAACCGAAACTGGTCCGCCACGTGTGATCTGGGAACCCGACTGGAATGAAAACTTAACTCGACCTAGATCCATAGTCAGGGAGCTTAAGTCCGACTTTTGGCTCAAGGGGGGCTCCGAAAGAGCTCCGTTGAGCTGGAACAGATGCCCTTTGGACATAACCTAAGTATACCTTGGCCCTGGGCCTATTTACGGCAATTCTGGGCCTATATAAGAGGCTTAAACCCTCTCTCTCATATTCCATACGAATTTCCTAAACCTAAGGGAGAGAGAAGAAAGAAAGAGAAGGAAAGAGAGAGAGAAAGTGAGAGTGAAGTCGGAATCACTCTTGGGAATCGATCCCTGCTATTCTACGTGCCAATCTATCTCTACCGTATCACTTTTCCGACGATTCTGATTCCATTTTCGGATAAGAAATCCTAACCCTAATCAGTTCTAGAGGTTTAACTAGAGTAAGTGATGAAATAACTAACCTATTTCATGCCATAGGTTGCCGTTCTACCGTTGATAAAGACTTGGTGTTTGAACTGAGTCCGTTACTCGCTTCTAAGGCATAAGGTGCAGACTAGAGATGCTTAGGTTATGGTTTTCAACACTTTCAATGTCGGATAATGATTGATTCATGATCTAGGTGTTATTTCACATGCAAATGCGATGTTCATTTTGTGATTCAGTTATTTATGCAATTTATGGCGTATAGTGTATTCCGTATATTTGTAGAAAATACTGTATACGTACAAAATATGAAAGTTTGTTTGCCATGATTAATTACTGTATGTATATGCAAGGTATGTGTGTAATACTTACTCGACGAAAGAATTCGCCCTAATACATGTTTTGGCCAATATACGTTATGTATGTTAATAAGTGTATTCTAAGTGTTTGTGAAAATGCTTGTATGAATAAGTACTTAGATGATAGTGCTTAGGGTAGGGGTTGAGATAGGATTCTCAACTACCTTAGAGATGTGTATGATTTTCTCTATGCAAGTTGTTTAATTTAATCGCTTACTCATGAAATGTATGTGTTTGTATTTCCTGCTTACATTGTGCTTTATAACATGCTTGTTAACATGTTGAATTACTTTGTTAATTATGCTTTGACTACTCCACATGTTTTTCTGGTTAAGGATTGAATGTGATTGGGGCTATGTTATAGTCCAGGCAATTGGTAACAGGCTTGAAGTCATGGCTGAGATTCATTGGCCACGTAGGACGTGTTTGACAAACCCGAGTCGTACTAAAGTTATCGGCAGCGGCTAGGCCACACAAAGAGCTTATGCACTTCATGTCGATTAACTTTGGGTGCGCTCATGCTAGTCGAGCCCGTCAAGTAACCCGATGTGCCGATGTATGTTCACCATGTATGGAAGCTACTGCTTGAACGTAAGGTACCAAACTCACCAGTGGAATCCCGTTAACCTTGGTACCTCGATCCGCTAAGACTCATGAGCCGGACATGGTGGTATGGGACACCGTGGTCTAGCTGTCGGCCTACGCCGGGGCGATGAGCCCACCCGTAGTGACCAATGAGCAACCCAGACTCGTGAGCCGAATACGGTGGTATGGGACACTGTATTCGAGCTGTCGGCCTACACTGTTTTGGTGATGAAGCCGTGATGGGTGATGGGGGAGTGGTGTAACGATTCCGTGCAATAACCCTGACAGCTCTAGACGTGCCCTTTGTAGTGACCTCGAGCATACACTGAACCTGAGTTGAGGCGACGAGCCTTTTCGTAGTAATCAGAGTATGAACTAGGCCTGTACTAATTTGGCGATGAGGCCTTTGCAGTGACCTAGAACCGCAATATCGTATAAGTTTAACTAGGACTAACGACCTTAAAATGGATCCTTGTTTGGGAATGATATAAGGGAGGTACCTTAGTTTCCCAACCCTGCTGTATGAAAATGACTAATAAGAACTTAGTAATCATATGCATGCATCGCATTACGCGTGCGTTTAGGCGTAACAGGTCAAGCACTGAGGCAGTGTTGTTCATGCGCGAATGTGAGATGAAGTCGCTGAGGGAGCGTAGGCGAGGGTACGCATCATACATTTATACCATTTTTGCATTAACAAGAATACTTAGGGATGTGTGATTCACTGCTTTATCATTTCTGCTTGATTGAATTGATAGCATGTTAACCTTTGCTCTATGATTCCACTGAGTTGATCACTCACTCCCACGTTACGGGACATTGTTTTAAACACCAATCAGACTCTGTCTTGATTTCAGATGACGGCGTGACCCCTGAGGCGGAGCCTGACTATTACGATGATCAGGACGAATTCTCCTATACGCTGTTCTCCGGTGGCTTCGTTTAGGCTATCCGGATTGACGAGGCTACAAGAATTTTCATTGTAGTCGTACTATTTTGACATTTTAATTTTTGGGACTATTACATGTATATGGTGACTCAGTGATGTATTCATACTCTGGAGACCGATCGTGACCTTTTGACTTATATATGTGTATTAATGTCTTTCAGTCTTCCGCTTGCGTTTTACAACTTGATCTGGAGTATGAATTACTGTTTGGTATAATCCCACTCATGATTAATGCACTAACACAGACAACATTGAATTATAAGCATATATGTTGCATAAATGATGTTTTGGAACTCGGGAGTTGAGTTGCTGCTCGACCCCCGATTTTCAGGGCGTTAGTCTCTCATTGTAATGTGGTCGGTTGAAAAGGGGTGTGGCCTTATCCGCCCGAGTGAGAGGGCATATAATTTAAACTGAGCTTTGTCGGTGATTGACCGTCCACAGGCGGGTAGTGAGGTCTCTTACGCTCGCTGGTCTGCGCGGCTAAGGAGGCAGCAGTCAGCATGTAGTGTATTTGACCCCTGTGATTTCCTCGAGCGGAACTGTATTGATATGTGGACTTGATATGAGGACTAACATGATTGCATTGCACCTTACATATAGCATTTGGTTACGTAGGCCTCTATTCATTGCCTTGGTATGACGCTCAGTACTCATATGTTACATTGCATAGCCTTGTGACGGCTGATAGCATTTATGCTTGATATAGCATAGCCTTGGTATGACTGATAGTATTGATGATATTCATGGTCTTGCCAGCATTTTCGCATACTCTAATATTGAACCCTTGATGCCTGTCCTGCACACACTTACACCACCCTCTAAGCTTTCTATAAGCTTATGCACGATTGATGTGTGCAGGTGACACTAGGCAGTAGCAGGTGTTGGAGCAGGAGCTTGCCGAGGAGCTATCTCTTTTGGAGTTTTATCATCTGTCATTGTATCTTTCTTTATTTTAAGCCATGTATTGTAAAAAGTTTTAATTCTTTGTGGATTTTGTAATACTGTTCTTGTAGTTATTTTCTATGGTTATGATCTTGGGTATATTGATTATGAAACAGACTTGTGATATATAAATCCTCCTTGTAGGATCCCAGGATCGAAACCTCGTATATGGGTGTCAGGAGTCGAGAATGGGGTACTACAGAGGCTGTCGGCGCCGGATTCGGCGATCGGGAATTTTGTGAGCCTAGTTTCTGAGTTTGGGGTGTGACAGGAACCACCTGAGTTGGACTCACCCATTGACTATCAAATATAGGATAGATGATACCCACATCTAACAACTTAAGGACCTCAGCCTTAACCACTTCTTTCATATTTAGATTTAATCGACATTGTGGTTGTCGGGAGGTCTTCGTACTATCCTCAAGATGAATGCAGTGAGTATAAATCAAAGGTTCAATTCCCTTGAGGTCTGCAATCAACCATCCAAGGGCTCCTTTGTGCTCAATGAGAGTAGAGATAAGCATACTCTCCTGTTCTTGCTCCAGGTGGGAAGAAATCAACACTGGGTATGTCTCATCTTGACTTAAATAGACATATTTCAAATCAGAGGACAAAGGTTTTAGGTCAAGCTTCGGTGCTTTGAGGTTAGACGGTAGAGGCACTACATCAGTTTAGGAAAATTCTTCAAATTGTGGCATCCACCGTTTAACTTCAAGCACCAGCACAGTATCAAGCATGACACCCATCTCCCTAATCGTGTCATCATCTAAATCATGGTAGTGGGCCAAGCACGTCTCTAAAGGGTTAGAGTATAGAGTCAAAAGAGTTCTATCTTCTACGAAAGAATTGATCATGTTAATGTCGAGGACTAGCAAAATGTTGGTTGGGGATTGTGTTGAGGGTCAAATATTGCATATTGAACCCCATTTATATCTTGGTTTTATGAACATGATACTGCTTAATGTCCTATTTTACTCATGTTTGTGTTGCAAGGTGAATTTGAGAGCTTGGATTGGAAATGTGCTAAAATCAAAGGAGCATATCTAGCCAGCTCCGTGAAACGGTTCTCGTATTCTGCCACTGTCATTCCCCCCTGTTTGAGGCGGAGGAATTCACCCTCCTTTTCATTACGGTAAGTGAGGGGGAGTACTTCTCATGGAAGCGTACCTTGAATTCGCCCCATGTCCACACAAACCCTGCTGGAACTGTTCGAAGGACACTGTCTCACCACAGGCTAGCTTCCTTTTCAAACATATATGTGACTAGCTCGACCTGTTCCGCCTCGGTACAGTGTAACAGCCTCAACATCTTAGAAATACGATCCAACCAGTACTCGGCCTTCTTGGGTCTATGAGTACCTGCAAAAGTGGGAGGACGGAGGCGCTAAAAGTGCTCGAACGGGCCACTTGTAGTCATAATCCCAGTAGGTTGTATGGGTGGTATCGGCGGGGCCACATTCATGTTTTGTGCGATGGCCCCCGCTATAGTTGCCAGAACTTATTGCTGTTGTTGCATTAGGAGCATCATCTGCTCCAACCTATTAGGGGGAGAGGCCGCCTGAAGCATGTGTGGCGTCGACGAAGACGCACTGTTCTGACCAGAACCGGTGGTGCACTCGGTGTTGGCCCATTTGTGAGGCTAATGGCCGGTTGTGAATCCGGCATCATATCACTACTCGGACCCAAACTAGGGTCATTTTGGCTACCACTCGGGTGAGGGGCCCCGTTAATCATTCCGCCAAGTGGGAGACATGCTATGTTCCGAGTAGTTTTAGCAGGCATTCCCTATATGCAACATAGGGTGCAACATTTATAGGATTAGGATAACATCATCCACTTTTTCCAAACATTCTACACATTTCTAAATAAAAGAAGCTTCATGCATTTCATTTAACAAAATTTGTCACAGTTACATATGATGTGGTATTACATGCACTATGACAGAGGATGCATGTAAGCTAATTTACAAAAGGCTTTAACACTTACTAACCTAGCACCCAAACTAAGCCTATCAAGGCAATTACAAAAAGAAGGAAAACAACTACAAATACTCTACTAGTCCTCGGATTGTGGCGAAGGCGGAGGTGCTCCCTTATCCTGCATACAACACAGGAGGGCCTTTAGTGTGCGGGACATTCTCTTAAACTTTTGCTTCAGGTAGGCCTGGTTCTCCTCGAACATCTGCTTTAAGTCAGCCTGATTTTTCTCAATCTTGGCCATGCGGGCTTCTCGGGTGGCCCGGTCATGGCGGTCCTCACGAGCAGTAGGAGGTCCCCCGTCTGAGTCCTGGACCTCCCCTTCTTCTTCATGCTCCTATTCTTCAATGCCTTCCTCTTCATCGGTCTCTTCTTCTATCTCATCCCCGAACTCATCAATTCTGGCTTAGCGTTGCCTGGGGCTTATTTTCATATTGTTGAGTGTAGTCTCATTGATGAAATGGATAGGCGTGAGGTTGTCCATGTGAAGCCTGAATCCGAAGTTGCGGGCTATCTTGCAAATGAGTCAGCCGAATGGGAGTGAGGCGTCCCCCTGAGTAGATCGTGCAATATTGATTATCTGAGTCAAGGCGAGAGTAGGCAGGCACACTTTTTCTCCCTGTCCAACTTGGTACAGGAAGTCCACCATAAATCTAGTGCATTCTGTGCGATTACTCCACCTAGGATACACGTTGTACGTGCATATATGGTGGAGTAGGCGGAAATCTTCCGTCATATGTGTCGATGCGAGTCTGTTCCCTCACCTCCAATTAACAAGTTGGCCGCAAAGTAAGTGGGTGCGACGATCTCTCTCCCGTCCACTAGCGAGATTAGTATCGCTGGCATGCACCACACCACGCTCTATTCCCATGATACGAGCTATGACCTCCACATCGACCCTGGTTTGAGTCCTTCCCAACGGGATGGTAAACTGGAGAGGCTCGAGAGTTGGGTCCCTTATGTGTGCATAGAAGGCTCGTACGGTGCCTTCACTTGCATGTGTTTTTCCTTCAAATATGGGACCCCACCCGTTCTCCAAGAGGAGGTCGATCACTAGATATAACCCAAATAACTTCTCATCAACTTGAGCTTCAAAGACAACCTTGCAATCATGAAACTTACTGAGTTCGGCGTCCGCCGGTAGAGACCTCTCTATCAGGATTCGAGGGTCGAGGTCCCATTTCGACCTCCGCTCCGCACTTGCACTTGTCTCGGCACTCGTCTTCTTTTTAGAACGGCTTGGACGACTAGGCCCGGCCTCATCTGGTGCCCCTCTCTTCTTTCCCATAAGGGAAACGAGCATTGAGATGGAGAAAATGGCAGTCATAATCTCAAAGAGAGTCATTGCGAATGAAAATCTTTGAGGATGAAGTGGATTTGAAAGTATGAAGGTTATGAGACATAAAAAGGAGGGTTTTATTCTCAAATGAGTGGGAATAATAGAAATGAGAAGATGAAAAGGGTAGTTTTAGAGGAATAATGGTGGAAGGGTGTAGGATGTAGAGAAAATGAGGGATTTTGATGAATGAAAATGAGGATTTGAGAGAGAAAGAGTGTTTTTAGAGGGTTTGGAGGGGTTTATGGGGTAGAAAATAGAATGAAATGAAGAAAAAGGGCTGCTTTGAGGGTTAAAAGGGGGCCTCCACACGTGGGAGGGACCCACCATGGTCGACCGGATGGTGATGCGCTGTCGCGCCTAACTGGGAAGGACGGCGGTGCGTCGCCGATCGGGTGGTGCCGCCGTGCCCGCCTGGGATGCCTGGTGGTGCCACCGCGCCCGCCTGGGCTGTCCGGCGGTGCCTCCGCCATGGGGTGGTGGCCACCCACCCTCGGTGATGTATTTTGGTCTGTGGGACCCGCTGGGCCCCACTAAACTCCGTGATTTGGGTCCCTAGGCCCATAGGACCCGCTTTCGTGGTCCAACGCCCGAGTATTCATGCCACTTGGATCTATTTCGGGTTTGAAATTGTCAACTAACTACTAGAACCCGTCGACTGACGGCCTAAAGGCGACTTGGGTCAATTCACGTGGTCTAAGATACGTTGTGGACTAACTACAGCGTTTGGTCTCGCCCGTTGGTGAAACTTTGAGATCCTAATGTGGTCTCTAAATTCCATTACTCCCTTCCTAAGTCAGAGTGAGTCATGTTACCTATAACCCAGGTTCAGTTTAATCCAAATCATGCTTTGATACTTACTTGTAACGCCCTGAATTTCGAGGGTCGAGCAAGGCTCTACTCCCGAGATCCAGCACATCACTTATGCAATATAGATAATGATGTTCAGATTTCTCCCATATTAATGAGTTAGACATGAGTGGGATTATACTAAAATAGCATATCATATTTCGGATATAATTAAATTGAGCAAGCGGAAGGTTAAAACATATGTATTTAAGCATGTAAGTGTTTCACAACCTCCAGAGTATGAGTATGTAACTGGGCTGAATATATACATGTAATGTTTCAAAATAAACAAAATGCGGAAAAGTAGATGTGTCCAACTAAGCCAAATATCCTTATCGTCCTTGCGTATTGGTACGAGGTCTATATAGACCTGCCCGAGAGCTAAAAGTAGGAGAACTCCTCCTCCTCATCCATAAAGTCTTGCTCTGTCACATAGACTTCATTAGCACCTGCATCTAAACCAGAGTCCAGTTGGTGTTTTATAACACCGTCTCAAAGTGGGAGTGAGTGGCCAACTCAGTGGTACTATAAGGCAAAAGTTAACATGTTATCAAGTCAATCAAGCAGTAATGATAAAGCAACATAACAATCACTTCCTAACTACTCTTGTTAATGTAGGAATGGAGTGCAAGTAATGATTTATGCCCTCACATCAAAGCTCCCTCACAAGCGACTCCGACAATCTATTTCGCATATGACATCACTGCCTCCGGTGCAACTTCATCGCCTTTAAAGTACATCCTAACTAATGCAGTGCGATGCGTAATCATGTTAGTCAAGTAATTAATTAAGCTTATTCATACAGCAGATTTAGGAAGCTAGGGTACCTCCCTTTATATCATTGACCGAAGGATCTATCTAGGTTCGTCACTCCTAGTTAAGCACATACGATAGGCAAGTTGTAAGGTCATCACTCCTAATGAAAAGTAGTCGATAGGCAAGTTCAAAAGTTTATATTCGCGGTCACTACAGGGAGGCTCGTCACCTCAGCGTAGGCCGACAACACGAACACGATGTCCCATACTACCATGCCTGGCTCACGAGTCTTAGTTGTTCACTGGTCACTAAGGGGAGGCTCGTCACCCCAGCGTAGGCCGACAGCTCGAACACGGTGTCCCATACCACCATGCCTGGTTCATGAGTTCACTACAAGAAAAACAGGCAAAGGCTGCGGCCAAAAACCATAGCAAAAGATACCAATAGCTACGGATATAATCTGTAGCAATAAATACCAATTGCTACGGCTTATATCCGTAGCAATAGATACCAATTGCTACGTATATAATCCGTAGCAAAACCTTTAGCTACTCCACCAATAGCTACGGACATGTTACGGATCGTATCCGTAGCAAAGGATTTTGTCCGTAGCAATAGGTACGAATAACACAAATAATATCCGTAGCAATAGATACCAATAGCTATGGACAAAAGCCGTAGCTATAGCTATGGATTATATTTATAGCTATATATTTTTTTTAAAAATTGTAATAATACGACCTGTTTCCATTGCAAGAACCTGCTGTGATTGATAACTCATCTAAGCTTAATGCTGATAGAAATAGTACATAAAATGCAATCAGAAAAAAAAATGATGCATTTATTACAAATAGCAATCAAATCATACAATGCATCCTACATTCACATTTCTAAATAAACAATACTTCACTTTGCTCAACCTATCATAAGAATTACAACTATGGCGTGCCCCCATGTGCAAGAAACAAATACACTCCAACATAGTAAACACCCTCCATATGCATTCAATAATGCTCACGTTTTTACAGAATTTCCTTCCTTCAGATGGTCAATTTCAGCAAATGCAGAAGATAGAGCTTCTTCTTTCCTTGAAACTGCAGATTTAACTTCTGTGGACTTTGACACAAGATCACTTTCAAGTTCTGAAGCCCTTCCTATGAGAAAATGAATTTAATCCTCCATTGGCTTCTTTAGCTTGTTAGCCTGTATAAAACAGCATTTGTAGACACAATCAAATAAGAATGCCTTTACACACATCTCAAAAGGAAGAAAGACAAAAAAAAAAAAAACACTTATATATGAAGAAGTAAAAAATGTACCTACAAATTTTCTAAACTA
The DNA here is from genome assembly GCA_021015155.1 of Magnolia officinalis. Taxonomy (NCBI): domain Eukaryota; kingdom Viridiplantae; phylum Streptophyta; class Magnoliopsida; order Magnoliales; family Magnoliaceae; genus Magnolia; species Magnolia officinalis. The sequence goes on from JAJHSJ010000006.1 coordinate 51,740,090, forward strand.
TGGCGAAATCCAACATGAGTAATGTGTTCAAACCTAGGATGGACTTTTAAACTCAAAACCTAGGTTTAGGTTAAGATTATAGGTTTAGGTTTAGGTTTTAGGTTTAGGTTTAGGTTAAGGTTATAGGTTTAGGTTAGGTTTAGGTTATAGGTTATAGGTTATAGGTTATAGCTTTAGGGAATTAAGAATAGGTTAAGGTTTAAGTTTAGGAAATCGATTCGGGTTCGGGATCGGGTTTAGGTTTGGGTTTTCAAGTTTAGGTTTAGGTTTAGGTTAGGGAGTTGAGATTAGGATTAGGTGTAGGTTTAGGTTTAGGTTAGGGAGTTGAGATTAGGATTAGGTGTAGGTTTAGGTTTAGGTTAGGGAGTTGAGATTAGGATTAGGTGTAGGTTTAGGTTTAGGGAATTGAGTTTAGGTTATAGGTTTAGGGAAAGGTTAGGTTTAGGTTATAGGTTTTAGAATTTGGGAATAGTTTTAGGTTATAAGTATAGGTTTAGGTTAGGTTATAGGTTAAGGTTTAGGGATTTGAGTTTAGGTTAAGGTTATAGGTTTTGGGATTTGAGAATGGGTTCGGGTTTAGGTTATAGGTTTTGGTTTTGGTTTAGGTTATATGTTTTGGTTTAGGTTATAGGTTATAGGTTTAGGTTATAGGTTTTTGGATTTGATAATGGGTTCGGGTTTAGGTTATAGGTTTTGGTTTTGGTTTTGGTTTAGGTTATAGGTTTTGATTTAGGTTATAGGTTATAGGTTTATGTTAAGGTTTAGGTTTAGGTTATAGGTTTTGGGATTTGAGAATGAGTTCGGGTTTAGGTTATAGGTTTTGGTTTTGATTTATGTTATAGGTTTTGGTTTAGGTTATAGGTTATAGGTTTAGGTTATAGGTTTTGGGATTTGAGAATGGGTTCGGGTTTAGGTTATAGGTTTTGGTTTAGGTTATAGGTTTAGGTTTAGGTTATAGGTTTTGGGATTTGAGAATGGGTTCGGGTTTAGGTTATAGGTTTTGGTTTTGGTTTAAGTTATAGGTTTTGGGATTTAAGAATGGGTTTGGGTTTAGGTTATAGGTTTTGGTTTTGGTTTAGGTTATAGGTTTATGTTAAGGTTTAAGTTTAGGTTAAAGGTTTTGGGATTTGAGAATGAGTTCGGGTTTAGGTTATAGGTTTTGGTTTTGGTTTAGGTTATAGCTTTTGGGATTTCAGAATGGGTTCGGGTTTAGGTTATAGGTTTTGGTTTTGGTTTAGGTTATAGGTTTTGGTTTAGGTTATAGGTTATAGGTTTAGGTTAAGGTTTAGGTTTAGGTTATAGGTTTTGGGATTTGAGAATGGGTTCAGGTTTAGGTTATAGGTTTTGGGATTTGAGAATGGGTTTGGGTTTAGGTTATAGGTTTTGGTTTTGGTTTTGGTTTAGGTTTAGGTTATAGGTTTTTGGATTTGAGAATGGGTTATGGTTTAGGTTAAGGAAATTGGTTTTAGGTTCGGGATTGGGTTTAAGTTTGGGTTTTCAAGTTTAGGTTTAGGTTTAGGTTAGGGAGTTGAGATTAGGATTAGGTGTAGGTTTAGCTTCAGAGAAATGAGTTTAGGGAAAGGTTAGGTTTAGGTTATAGGTTTTGGGATTTGGGAATAGTTTTAGGTTATAAGTATAGGTTTAGGTTAGGTTGTAGGTTAAGGTTTAAGGATTTGAGTTTAGGTTATAGGTTTAGGTTTAGGTCTAGGTTTAGGTTTAGAGATTTGAGTTTAGGTTATAGGTTTAGGTTTAGGTTTGGGTTTGGGTTTTGGGATTTGAGAATGGGTTCAGGTTTAGGTTATAGGTTTTGGTTTCGGTTTAGGTTATAAGTTTTGAGATTTGATAATGGGTTCGGGTCTAGGTTATAGGTTTTGGTTTAGGTTATAGGTTTTGATTTAGGTTATAGGTTAACAGTTTAGGTTAAGGTTTTGGTTTAGGTTATAGGTTTTTGGATTTGAGAATGGGTTCGGGTTTACGCTATAGGTTTTGGTTTTGGTTTAGGTTATAGGTTATGGGTTATAGGTTTAGGTTTAGGTTATAGGTTACAGGATTTGAGAATGGGTTTGGGTTTAAGATATAGGTTTTGGTTTTGGTTTAGGTTATAGGTTTGATTTAGGTTATAGGTTATAGGTTTAGGTTTAGGTTTTGATTTAGGTTATAGGTTATAGGTTTAGGTTTAGGTTACAGGTTTTGATTTAGGTTATAAGTTATAGGTTTAGGTTTTGGTTTTGATTTAGGTTATAGGTTATAGGTTTAAGTTAAGGTTTCGGTTTAGGTTTAGGTTATAGGTTTTGGGATTTGAGAATGGGTTTGGGTTTAGGTTATAGGTTTTGGTTTTGGTTATAGGTTTTGGGATTTGGGAATAATTTTAGGTTATAAGTATAGGTTTAGGTTAGGTTATAGGTTAAGGTTTAGGGATTTGAGTTTAGGTTATAGGTTTAGGTTTAGGTCTAGGTCGAGGTTTAGGTTTAGGGAATTGAGTTTAGGTTATAGGTTTAGGGAAAGGTTAGGTTTAGGTTATAGGTTTTGGGATTTGAGAATAGTTTTAGGTTATAAGTATAGGTTTAGGTTAGGTTATAGGTTAGGGTTTAGGGATTTGAGTTTAGGTTATAGGATTAGGTTTAGGTTTAGGTTTAGGTTTAGGGATTTGAGTTTAGGTTATAGGTTTAGGTTTAGGTTTTAGGTTTAGGTTTAGGTTTGGGTTTGGGTTTTGGGATTTGAGAATGGGTTCGGGTTTAGGTTATAGGTTTTGGTTTCGGTTTAGGTTATAGGTTTTGGGATTTGATAATGGGTTCGGGTTTAGGTTATAGGTTTTGGTTTTGGTTTAGGTTATAGGTTTTGATTTAGGTTATAGGTTAACGGTTTAGGTTAAGGTTTAGGTTTAGGTTATAGGTTTTTGGATTTGAGAATGGGTTCGGGTTTAGGCTATAGGTTTAGGTTTTGGTTTGGTTTAGTTTATAGGTTGGTTTTGGTTTTGGTTTAGGTTGTAGGTTTTGATTTAGGTTATAGGTTATAGGTTTAGGTTTTGGGTTTAGGTTTTGGTTTTGATTTAGGTTATAGGTTATAGGTTTAGGTTTAGGTTATAGGTTTTGATTTAGGTTATAGGTTATAGGTTTAGGTTTTGGTTTTGATTTAGGTTATAGGTTTTTGGATTTGAGAATGGGTTCGGGTTTAGGCTATAGGTTTTGATTTCGGTTTAGGTTATAGGTTTAGGTTATAGGTTTAGGTTTAGGTTTAGGTTATAGGATTTGAGAATGGGTTCAGGTTTAGGTTATAGGGTTTGGTTTTGGTTTAGGTTATAAGTTTTTATTTAGGTTATAGGTTATAGGTTTAGGTTTTGGTTTTGATTTAGGTTATAGGTTATAGGTTTAAGGAAAGGTTATAGGTTTTGAATTAAGTTATAGGTTGTAGGTTTAGGTTTTAGGTTTAGGTTTTGGTTTTGATTTAGGTTATAGGTTTAGGTTAAGGTTTAGGTTTAGGTTTAGTTTATAGGTTTTGGGATTTGAGAACGGGTTCGGGTTTAGGTTATAGGTTTTGGTTTTGGTTTAGGTTATAGGTTATAGGTTTAGGTTAAGGTTTCGGTTTAGGTTATAGGTTTTGGGATTAGAGAATGGGTTCGGGTTTTGGTTATAGGTTTTGGTTTTGGTTTAAGTTATAGGTCTTGGGATTTGAGATTGGGTTCGGGTTTAGGTTATAGGTTTTGGTTTTGGTTTAGGTTTAGGTTATAGGTTTTTGGATTTGAGAATGAGTTATGGTTTAGGTTTTGGAAATCAGGTTCAGGTTCGGGATTGGGTTTTCAAGTTCAGGTTTAGGTTTAGGTTAGGGAGTTGAGATTAGGTTGGATTTTCAAGTTTAGGTTTAAGTTTGGGTTTTCAAGTTTAGGTTAAGGATTAGGTTTAGGTTATAGGTTTTTGGATTTGAGAATGGGTTCGGGTTTAGGCTATAGGTTTTGGTTTTGGTTTAGGTTATTAGTTATAGGTTATAGGTTTAGGTTTTGATTTAGGTTATAGGTTATAGGTTTAGGTTAAGGTTTAGGTTTAAGTTTTAGGTTTTAGGTTTAGGTTTTGTTTTTGGTTTTGATTTAGGTTATAGGTTATAGGTTTAGGTTAAGGTTTAGGTTTATGTTATAGGTTTTTGGATTTGAGAATGGGTTCGGGTTTAGGTTAAGGGTATGGTCCCTGCAAATACAAATATAAACATGGCCTATCCAAATGGCCAGGCCCTTCCATTGTCGTCCATAAGAAATGGACAGCTTCATCATGGTCATAACAGCGGTTCCCACCTTCCAGGGACCCCCGTTCATCCGGATAGCTCCGACGCACATCCGGGTCTACTCCATTAATTTCGTGCGAATACATAAACACAGCTTGTCCAAATGGTCAGGCCCCTCCAATGCCGTCCATAGGAAATGGACAGCTTCATCATGGTCATAACAGCGGTTCCCACCTTCCAGGGACCCCCGCTCTTCCGGATAGCTCCGACGCACATCCGGGTCTGCTCCATCAATTTCGAGCAAATACATAAATATGGCCTGTCCAAATGGCCACGCTACTCCAATCATGTGCATTCTTGACAGGAGACGTACCAGATGCTTGAATCTGAAATATGCATTTACACAAAAATGGCATTGGGAATCGCTTCTCAAAACCGCAGATTATTTTGTTTTGAAACTCGTTCATCTTACCTGAAAACCTGTCACATAATGAATAACTGCAACCACAATGATAACTACATATGTGCATTCTTGACAAGAGACGTACCAGATGCTTGAACAAAACAGTGAATGTGCACTAAAGAGTATCCAATATCTGAAACATGATTTCCAAGAAAAGTACAATGCATTTTACGATTACCCTATAAAAGAAATCCATGCATAAGCATTATTTGATAACTTTGCTTGCTTGAACAAAACAGTGAATGTGCACTTCAAGCCTTGTTGTTGAACAAATCTCATCTGTCTGTTTCAACACATGAGTAAGAGATGTAGACATATGGAGAGAAAAAGAGAGAAATCTTTTTTTTTTTCCATAAATGTTTTTAGCCAATCCTAAAGAGTCTCATTCATAAATGCTTTTAGGACAATACAAAATAAAATGTTTCTTTCCAGTACACAAGAAAAGAAAAGAAAAGAAAAGATTTATATCAGCAAATTCAACACCATGAAGTTTTTACACTCAAAATGATGAACCCAAATTCCATCAGGACAATTGAAACTCAACTGACAAAAATCCCAAATCAAGAACTCCATTTTCAATCTCAACTCGAACTGTGATAGGCATCTTCTTTGTAATCACACACAACAAATTTTTTTTTCCTTTTTTTTTTTTTAACACCCATTTATTCCAAACTTCAGATCAATCTCCTATGTTCTCTTGGACTACTATACATGGGTCTCAATCTGTCAAGTCATTTCTTCTGATAAAAGTCGAAGAACGAAGGGTTAGGAGCTATGGACTATACAATCCACAAGTTCTCATTTCTTTTTGGGGCGAGTCATGAAATCTTTCGGTATGAACTGTTATCAACTAACGAGCCCTCTCTTGGAAATCGATATTAGGCTAGATGGGTAAGCACACTTGACATTGATCGATTTAACATTGATCGATCTGCAATGCACATCTATTAGACAGGATGGATGTTTTGTCCCCAAAACAATTCAAACCTCCGCTTTCATGCGACCATGCAGTTCATGACAGTCAGGAGGAATGTTGCAACTGAAGCCCATCTAAACAATGCCTTGAAGCTCACCATCCCATACATTTGGTATTTGAGCCATGGCAGAAAACTGGGAGTTGGTTGCTTTTAGCAAGTTTCTTGAATTCTCGATATTGCAGATCCCCATTTCTGATGTATGGCCCCTTGGATTGGTGCGTTCAAATCAGTTAAGCTGCACCTGTTGCAGTTCTGGGGCTGCACCTGCTGCAGTTAAGCTGAATATATGCTTGAACTTGCACCATAAACACAAGTCAAGCCAAACAGTCCCTTGGCTTCCACATGCCACATATCTATATCATTAATCCCGTTCTAAAATATTGTTTTTGACAGAACAAAAAAATTATACGTATGAAATGACAAAGAGCCAGGATATCATGGACCAAGAGGAAGATGAGTACCCTCACTGGTTATGCACATTAGGATTCTCTGGAATAAAAATCAGACACCTTTATATGCACATTGCATTCTCTAGAATAAAAAATCATTCTTCTCAATGAAAACTTGTACTAGAGGATTTAAATAACATCAAATAAGTAACATCAAATATAGAGCGAGTTACATTGACACAGCCTAGCGGTACTCACAAGTCAAGAATTACTCGCTATATCATACCATATTTTCGAAATAGCTGAGTCCATGTACAACAACTAATATATTCTTATAGTCTCAGTACCTTCTAGCTATCTTCCTAAATCTTGGATTCATGCAGCAATTACTAGAACTACATTAATGTGCACAAAACCAAACAACCAAAATGATGAGTAACTGGTCAATATTACTTGAACAATTTTAAGATTAATATCATGACAGGACAGTAAACCAAGATTTAACCACAAATCCAATGATTGAATTGCATGAACAAATTCAGCACAAATGTGTTATAAAATGGAGAAGCAAACATAACAACAAGAGATAGGACTAAGGTCAAGTAAATAATGGAGAAATGCAGCGTATAAACAATAAAGGAAATGCCCAACTATAGATGATACATACTCAATGGAGAAGTCAAAAGCAACATCCTTTAAAATGACTTTTTTCAAACGATTCTGAACTAAATATGCTGCATTCTCCTTGTAATGCATTTTTCAGCAGAAGCACTCATTCAAATATAGAATAACTCTCTGATCAATAATATCATTCTTGAAGTTAACTTTGCACAAAAGTATTTCCTGGAAGAAAAAAATATAACGTAATCAAAAGAAGCAAAAATGTTTTGTTACTGAAGAAGAATAAATTAATGCAAAGATAAATGAAAAATGGATATACTAAAAATTAAATACTATCATATCGATGGTACCTTCATCGATTCCCATGAAGAGTTGTTGCTCTGAGAATAATCAAGAACTGCTTTATATGGCAGGATTTGATACTGTAGTAGCAGCTAATACACCAATCGGCTCACCAGCAAGAGAACTTCCAGGACTATTTTCGTCCACCTGTCCATACTCAAATTGAATTATAGAATTGCTACAGAGGTTTCTCACTGTCCCATCATAACAAATAATGACATCTCTAAGTGTGGCCATTAGATTTTTAAACAAAGTTCCTGGTTCAGTAAGTCCTCTGGAAGAACGGATCAACACTTCCCTGGATGATATGGAATGGACCAACTCTTCATAGGGGATCAGACCTTGAAAAAAGGAGCTCTTAACTAACCCAAATGCCTCAGAAGGATAGTCAACACCATTAATAGAATACTTATTTTGGAAGTGGAAACTCATATCCTCAACCAAACGCCTTGAATAAAACTTCCCTCGGTCATAAAGTTGAAGCCCCAAAAAGCCAAGTTGTTGAACAACCTTACTGATAGCTGAATCATTTTTAGAATCTATCAAATTACCCAAAGTAGATAACTTTAGAATACGATCAAGATAGGCAGTTTTACAGTTTTCAGGTAGCTTTCCACTTGCAACTCTACAAGTTCATTGTAATTTGATCTCAAGTGATGCAGCAAAGGTGATATGTCCTGAATCTTCTTCTTTATATCTTCAGTAACAGCCTTGGGAATGTCAAAATCATTCAAGCCAACACTATATCCTTCTAAAAAGAGAATCTCCATCAGCAATGGCTACAACATATTAAAGAACTGATTGGTAAACAAATAAAAAAAGAAAGAACTCTATTAATGCAATTAGCATTTCTAAAGGAAATTTAAAAGCCAAATTTTAGTAGGTTCAAGATAATGTTCTTCACATGCCATAGTCTAGACAACCCAGCTAAGCTCACCAAGGAAAATCTACCAATTTACAGACCAACTAGACCTTCAAAAGAAAAACTGAATACAACAGCCAGCAAAAAGCTCCCAAGATTAATTTCACTCATTATCATTACCGTGCCTTGTCCAAGACTAATCTCACTATACACTGAAATTTCTAAGCTAAAAGGTATTGATGGATCAAGACACTTGGGATGGTTGGCACCTTGTATTTGAGTGTGTTTGATGGCCCATTTGGGAACTTTTATCTAGAATACATTGGAATCTAAATTACAAGCACATTGAAATCAATATGATTATGAATCCTCAATTGTGTTAGGTTGCTTGTAATTGGAATGCACTAGAATCTAAACCATTTGACTATAATTTACAGCCCTACAATGCCTGTAAATCCACACTCTTAAATTCAACACGAAAAAGCTCATCAATTGAAGTGGGGATTGTTCGATGGCCCTAGCACGCAACCTTGCTTTCCAAGCCAAGAGTGCATGCATGATATTTGGACATCTATTAGAGAGTTAAAATGAAAAAAAAAAAAGATAAATTAAAAAAATCAATGGTTCCAATTTAACAAACAAATACCCATTAATAAGAAATCATGATGTCAAACTAATCTGATTGTGATGTACCATATCTGAAGTCGGATCCACAGATTGGCCAGTTCAGATTAAGCTTTTCATTTGTAAACAAATAAAAAAAGAAAGAACTGTAAGCCCATTGATGGTCAATCACCACTATTTCCTACAGTACAGTCCACCTGAGAATTGGGTCTGCTTCATTTGGGATCATGCTCTAAAATGATATGGTAAAACAGAGGGAGGGCATGGATATAGAATACATATATCAAGGTGGGCCCCATGGTCAGGGCCACACCATCTTGGGTGAGGCCGGGGCACACCTAATCTACTCCCAATTTTTGTGGTAATGCTCTGCAAGTTGCTGTGCCTGTACGCACTCTGTGATGGACCTTCTTTTGATATCTGCTGATAGGATTCTCTGAAACAATCGGAAAACAAAAAAAAAAGTGCGATGGGTGAGAATTTTCTCGACCCTCCCTCTGTTTTTTACACTCTCTAAAATACTTCTTGGAAAATAACTTTTTAAAGGAAATGTTTCTTTTAGTTTTCCAAGCTCTCAAGCAATCCTAGAGAATAAATAAATGCCTCAAGAATGTCTTGAAGCAAGTTGCATTGATGATAAAGACAACTTCCATCCAAGTTGAAGATCTCTTTGGAAATTTCTTCACATGAATCTAATTGGGCAGTCATTGATCTATGAAGATAAGTTGAAATAAACAAGGTCAATGGTCCATAATCACAACATTGGGTTTTTGAACAATGCCCCATGCTAGTAAGGCCCACCCGATCAATTTCAATCACATACCTCATCACTGAAATAAAACACTTTTGATTATCTTCAATACAAAACACGTGAAAATAATTGGAGTACAACCATCATGTTTTAAAATCCCAACTGGAGTCCAGTTTCCAGTATCCAGTTTTAGAAGCAAGAACTAGAAATCACTCTTCATGCACATGCATGTGTATTTTAATATTTATATGAATCCTACCATTCATCTACAAATTCCCACAATGGCATATCAAAATATTCCGAATACCCAATTAGTGGTCTGCAAATCGGGGCGCTAATGTGTTAGGTAGGATCGAGTCAATGGGTGTATTAGATCCGACCTGTTTACTAATTAGATCTACATCTCAGCCCTAAACTTGATCCATTAGCATATACATGGGTCAAGTCCAGTTAGGGTCCAAATCCAAATAAATTCCAAGCAAGGAAGAAGATCCGAACCTGTCTCATTAGCTGTCACTTGGTTTTGGGTTGATCTATTGTCTTCTTCTTCTTCTTTTCTACCCGAATGTTAAATCTACAAATAACCAAACAAAAGAAATTAGCTTCCATTCTCTAGATGAGCAACAAAATTCACAAGAAAAAAGTCCAAGGAATAATGCAACGAAAAAAGTATCAAGTCTACATGTGGCAATTTGTGTATGAAGAAATGGATGGTTAGAAAAGGATCAAACAGTCCACATTCAACTTTTAAGGATAACCAACTTCCACATTCAAGTAATATATGTGACTACCTGATAAATTGATCTTCCTAATTTCTGGACTCGTGTAATTCACTGTGTACTTGCCTGACAAACATCCTGGGTCTTAAGCATGATCCTTAGATTGACACACGATCATCACTTGTGCAATTCACTAAGAGCTGGTGATCTGGACATAGATTGTTGACAGTTTTCATCTTAGGTGCAGCAAGCATTTGATTACATAATGTGATGCCTAAAATCCCAGCAACAACCATTCTCACACCCCCATGTCAACTGAGGAGAAAAAAAGAAGAAGCAAAAGCTCATCATCACACTTCGCATTTTAAACTAAGAAGATAGCTGAACATAAATGATGTTATAACTTACTTTGCAACTGAGAATCATGGCCCCAATAGTTCCACAATCAGTGCAATACATCACTACCTTCACCTAAGGGGATCCATGATGATCGCCGTATGACCATCAGACATACTTTTGGCATAACATACAGGGACGCCCAAACACTGCCTTCCAAATTTAAATCTTTTACATAGAGGCAGTCACAAGTATCTTCAGCTCATAGCCATGTGATCGCAAGGAAGAGAGAACATCAGAGTTCAACCATACAACAACAATTCCCCATCTTGAGATGAGGCACAGGGGGTAAGCCAATCCTTAAATAACTGAACTGCAGGAGAGCAAGATAGACATGTAGCTAAAATAATCAAACTGTAAGACAGCAATTGCTTTCTATTTTTCTATTCTAAAATATTCTTATAAGAAAAGCTTTAGAACTTCTATCACAATAAAAGATCCCAAGAAACAAAAAATAGTATCTATGAAGTAAATGAAACAAGGTAAAAAAAGGATCCCAATAAAAGCAATTGTCTATTAAAACTCATGAAAGAAATCCAAAATAAAAAGGTAGAAAAAAAAAAACATCAAAGAGAATTCTTTCATAGCAAAAACAGATTGTTGAGCAATGTGTTGTACCTGTCGTGCATCGTATTAATACTCTACACATGGAACTTAAGAGTATGCAAGATGCATCCATATTTTCTTTTCATGTCTGACAATGTTCTGTTGATGTGTCACCCAGAGGAAGATGTAGTGGTACAACCTGAAGGAATGAGCTGGGAAAACGTCATTCTGTTATTATCTAAGACAAATTCAGATTATATCTAAATAAGAAACAACTGATATGGAAATTAATACCAAGCCATGAATTTGAATATAATCAGAACTTCAACCATGAGATACCTCACATGTGCCACAATTCAATTTCAAGCGCACAATATATGTTGTGTATGCCACATGTACAACTGTCCCATACATGTGAAATGTATTAACACATGCTGATAACCATTAGTAAATGTTTCTTCATGTTTTTTTTTTTGTTTTTTTTTTTGTTTTTTTATTTTTATTTTTATTTTTGTTTTTTTTGTTTTTTTTTTGTGCCAAACAACAGCTTTGAAGATAAGTTGAAAAAATCAAACAACAAAACTGCATATCCTTTTTACGGCAGCTTCCTAGAAATAAGGTTTCCTGAGAAACACTATTTTGTTTCCCAAAATGGGTGAACATAGAGTCAAATCAAGTTTCTAAGTTTTTAAACTTCAGTTTATCGCATCACTCTTCTGGCGATTGCATGAAGTATAGATCGGAAGCAAGAGCTTAGATACAGAAAACTGAAGGAGCTCAAATACACTGGAGATCCACACCATCAGTACAAGAATCATTTAAGTTGATGAATCACTTTCATAACAAGGAAAGATGAGATTTTATTTTATTTTTATTTTATTTTTATTTTTTGGGTTTTGTGTGTGTGACAAGACAATAACTACAAAATTAACCCCCCAATGTATACCAGCTTGCACAAATGGAATTACAAAAACCTTCTTGCATGAATGCATCTCAGGTCTCAATACTATATTGGACACTATGTCTCAATCATTCCCATCAGCCAATATATCTATTCCTTTTCTAACTGTAATTACTACACAAACTTTCCCTTTTGATCCAGATAGACTGCTCCCAGTTTTCCTCTGCCATCAAGGTACTCCTTGGGTATGTGGAAAACCATTGGAAAAAAATCGAGTTCCAATGGAAATTTACTTTTCCCCTGTTTGAGAAGGGAAAAAAAACCAGGCCTGGAAGTCGATTTCCATTTCTAAGCTTCTCGTTAAAAAATGGATACAAATTTCTCCCAGAAAACATATAAAATTTTGATTCCCATAGTTACGAGACAGCTCATGGAAATCAACGTTCTAAAATAAACAACCGAATTACAGTTGTATTCCAGAAATAGGGCCCAAATGACGACTAACTCACAGAACACTTGAAAAAAAAATGGAAATGCAATAGAAATCATCAAATATTTGAATATATCTGACATGAGAGAGAGAGAGAGAGAGAGAGAGAGAGAGAGAGAGAGAGAGAGAGAGAGAGAGAGACAAACTTTGTTTCCAGGCATTTGTTTCCCATCTTTCATGTAAAACTCACGGATGTCGACCATGACCTTCCCCTGAAAAGTTCAGACCGAAACCCTCCGATTCTTCGATATCTACAAATCCAGAACAAAACACCAAGAAGGTAGGCTTTCAAGAAGAAAAAAGAAAAAGACAACAATAGATAGACGTATAGAGAAAGAGAAGGAGCTACGTCACAGATCGTGATATCGTCGGCTTCAAGATCATCTTTCTTGAATAATTTATTGGGAGGCTTGGATTCTCCATCGCCGGCAAACAGCTCCTCTTCGTTCATTCTCTTCCCCTTTCTCCACATCTCTTATGCTTCTTCTTTTACTGCTGTTGCCAAAAGAAATAGGGTTTTGTTGAAGAGAGAGAGAGAGAGAGAGAGAGAGAGAGAGAGAGAGAGAGAAGAAGGGTTAGGTGTATCAAAGGGCGGACGCGGGCCAGAGATAAAAAGCGGAATGGAATTTGGGAAGGGGCACGTGACGGACGGACCATTAGGACCGTGTATTTTTGGGACGTGGGGCCCACCGTGATGTATGTTATTTATCCACTCCATCCATTAATTTTAAAATATTATTTTATGGGTGGACGTAAAAAATGGGTCAGATATAAGGTTTAAGAAGACTACACAACATATTAACAATAAAAATTTAATTTTTATTATTTCTTATGGTGTGGTCCACTCATACTTTTAATCTACATAATTTTTGGACTAATCCACTGAAATTATATATCAGAATTTATGGACAGCTTAGATCAAACACATATATTCCAATGGGCCCCATGGAGCCCCTTAAGCACAATCAATATCTAATAAGGTCATGATGAGGATGTAAGTTTTAGCTATAGATCAATTAGGCTTTTGCTATGAATTAAAACAGTAGCAATTTTAGTAAAGGTTTATATCCGTAGTAAAAAACTAATGTGGTTTGTATCCTTTGCCCCTTTTTTTGGTAGTGGTTGTAACACCTCAGAAAAATCCGTACAAAGACCCGAGTACCACCTCAGGTAGAAATCACTAAGGACCGAATCCTTTAGAAATTAAGTGAAAATTAATTAAGTACTAAACTAGATAATCAGTGGGATTAGCTTGGACCACAATCTATACGAACTGCAAGACCCAAAACTATTAGAATAGCTAACTCAACATTACCTAAACACCTAGGAGCAATCTCAAAACCCAGTTGCTCTCGGGAGCACATTGAAACTCCATATCGGACCTGGACCGCGAGTCGAAAGTCTGACTATAGCGAAACTATATGGTTATGACCGCCTTCTGGGCTTAACAACTATCGCAAGAATCGAGTCCAAATAGTATCCAGAAACGCACAACTAGAGCCCTGAGTAAAGTGTGTGAGAAACGCGAATATCTTTAGAAAATAAACTCAAACTTAAGTGAATTGGGCCGCTCGTTTGCAGGTGAAATTAAAGACTTCAGACCGTCAGATTCTAACCAAACTATACCCATGGATCAAGAAAATTTTCCTGCACATGTCAGTATACTTGTGGCCCTGATCGGGTGATGATGACCGTTGAACTGAAACAGGTCCTCCACGATCGATCCACAAATCTGATTGGACCGAAAGCATAACCTGGCTTAGATCAATTGTCAGAGAACTTGCTCCATGATGTATGCGAGCAATGGAGCTCCAGATGAGCTCCGTTTGCCTGAAACAGATGCCTTTTGGCTATAACCTAAGTATATCATGGCCCTGAGGCCTTTGACATCACTTCTGAGCCTATATAAGGCCCTTAAACCACCCCTCTCTCATTCCAGACGAATTTCTCTAACCCTAGGAGAGAGAAGAGAGAAAAGAGGAGAAAAGAGTGAGGAGAAGAGAGAGAGATCAGTAAATTATTGCTAGGATTCACTCCCACCACTCCATGTACCGAATCATCTCTCCCGTTTTGCTACACCATCGATTCCAACTTCGATTTGGGTAAGAAATCCTAACCCTAATCTTGTTTTAGGAATCCAAATAGTGAAATCGGTGAAATAACTAACCTATTTTGTGATTTAGGTAGCCGTTGTTCTATAGACGGAAGTGTTGGATTCAAACCAAGTTCGAAACGAGCAAACCGACTAAAGGTGTGGACTATAAATGTTTAGGTTATGGTTTTCAAGGCTTTTAATGTTAGTTAATGATTTATGTTTGACTCGATTGCTGCCATATGATCTTAGTTACAACGTTTTCCATATATTACACATGTATGAATTATGTTGATTGAATATGCATTCCATGTGTTTGTTGAAATGTTTGAATGAAACTGCAATTATGATTTTTGCTTGCCATGATTATTAATGTAGAATACATGTTTGTTGTATGTATGACAACTCCTTTGTGGAAGGATTTGCCATAATATATGTTATAACTAATTTAGTTCGTGTATGTAGCAATGTGTAGTCTAAGTGTTTGATAAAATGTTTGAATGATAAATTGTTTGATGAATCGCATTTAATAAGGGTGTTGAGATAGGATTCTCAATTACCTTATCTATATGTAAAATTTCCTTCATGTAATCTTAATTTCAGCTACGTGATTTTGTGGATGAAATGTATATGTATAATAACATGTTTGATGTGTTGATAAAATGCTCAAATGAGAATTATATTTAGATTGTTTGTTAAACGCTTATATGATGATCACATGTATCCACATGCTATGTTGGAGTATGATTGGGACTAATACATAGTCCAAGCAATCGGTAATGGATCCCGGTTGAGTGCTCGAACTAGTTTCGTCACATTGGATACGTTTGATGAATCCGAGTCGTACGATGATTGTTGACAGTGGTTAGGCCACGTGGAGTGCTTATATGCTCCATGTCAATTAATTCAGCGTGCGCTCGTACCAATCGAGCTTGCTAAATAACCCGATTGGCCTATTGTACATTTACCATGTATGGACGCTACTTCTTGAATTTAAGGTACCACTTACTAATGTAAAGCCCGTTTCAACCTTGGTACCACGATCCGCTAAGACTCATGAGCTGGGTATGGTGGTTTGAGACACCATGGTCAAGCTGTCGGCCTACGCTGGAGTGACGAGCCTCCCCATAGTGACCAATGAGCAACCCAAACTCGTGAACTGAATACAGTTGTATGGGGCACTGTATTCTAGTTGTCGGCCTACGCTAAGGTGACGAGCCTTCTCGTAGTGACCTCAAGTATAAAATAGGCCTACGCTGATGGTGATGAGCCTCCCCGTAACGACCTCGAGTATATACTCACGAACTTGCCTATCCACTATTTTCATCAGGGGTGATGTCCTACAACTTGCCTATCATATGTGATTAACTAAGATTGACGGCCCTAGATGGATCTCTGTTTGGGTTAATGATATAAAGGGAGGTAGGTACCTTAGCTTTCCGAATCTTCTGTATGAATGAGCCTAAATAAGAACTCGGTTAACACGACCATGCACCGAATCGCATGTGCTTTAGCGAGGAAACGCATGTTTCAGGAGTTTGCCATGCGCGATCGTGAGATGATGTCATTGAGGGAGTGTAGGCGAGGGCATGCATCATTACAACATACCATTCCTACATTAACAAGAGTACTTAGGATATGATTGTTGTATTGCTTTATTATTACTGCTTGATTGAATGGATAACATGTTAACCTTTGCCTTATAGTACCGCTGAGTTGATCACTCACTCCCACTCTGGGACGGTGTTTTAAAACACCAACCAGACTCTGTTGTAGTTGCAGATGATGATACGACTTACGAGGCAGAGCCGGACTTCTATGATGAAGAGGAGGAATTTTCCTACATGCAGCTCTCAGGCGGGTCTACGTAGACCTCGCGCTGCTTTGATGGGATTACAGGGATACATGGATTAGTTGGACATTTAAGTTTTGATATTTTGTAACTTTTGAAACAATACATGTATAAATTTTAGCCCGGTTATATGATCATACTCTGGAGGTTGTGAAACACGTATATACCTTATATATTTATCTCAGTCTTTCGCTTGCTTAATTTAATTATCTCTAGAGTATCATATGTTGTTTTAGTGTAATCCCACTCATGTTTAAGACACTAATATGAACAATATTTAATCATCATTATCTATAATGCATAAGTGATGCGACGGATCTTGAGAACTGAGCTTTGCTTGACCCTCGAAATCTGGAGTGTTACAAGTTGGTATTAGAGCATAATTTGGATTAAAATGGACCTGGGTTATGGTAACACGGCGCACACTGATGTACTTTGACTTAGGAGGGGGCAATAAAGTGTAGAAATGAACATAGGATTCCAAGTCTCACTGACGGACGAACTAACAACTGAAATGCACCCCGTATGCGTCTGAGATCACTTGAAATGATCTCGATTCCTTCTTAGGCCATCAAACGACGGGTTTGAGTTATTGTTCGACGAATACCAAACTTAAAACACATCAAAAGGTGTGAATATGTGCGAAATGGACTGAAGAAATGCATTTCACAGACATAAGGGCCAAACCGCAAAATACGGTGGGACCCAAGGGGTCCCCCGCGTGTTTCCGGCACCCCGAGAGGGGGGTGGCCACTACCCCACGACGGAGACGCCGCCCACAATCTAGGGGACCATGACGGTACCCCGCAGATCCAGCGGCCCGCCGCCCTCCACACACACGTGTGGGCCCCGTTTTGTGTAAGACCACCCTATTTGGGTCCCCTTTGCCTCCCTCTGTCCATTTCACCCCCTCCAAGCTTCCAAACCCCTCCAAAAATCTGATTTCTCTCTCAAATCTTCCTCCCTTACGCACCAAGCCTCTCCTTCTACATTTCACTCCCCCCTCCACCATTTTCCTTAAAACCATCTTATACAACTCTCCACCCTCCTATTTCCCACCTATTTGAGCACAAAAGCTCTCTTTTGTGTCTCATAATCTCTGAAATCCACAAACCCATCTTACCTTTCAAGCTTTTCCAACCTCATGGCTCTTTTTGAGCTAGTTGCTATATTTTCTCCCTTTCCACACTCCTTTCTCTCATGGGAAAGAGAAGGGCGCCAGCGGATGAAGCCGGGTCTAGCCGCCCTACCCGTTCGTGGAAGCAGGCAAGCGCCGAGGCTAGCGCTAGCATCGAGGGAGAGAGAAGGACGAAGCGGGATCTCGATCCCTAAATCCCACTCAAAAGATCTCTACTGCCGGGCATCAGTCATGGTAGGTTTCAGGGCCATAAAGTTGTGTTTGAAGCACGTGTTGATAAAAAACTATTTGAGCTATATCCGGTGATGGACCTCCTGTTGGATTCCGAGTGGGGTCCCATATTTGAAGGCAAGTCTCATGCGTGTGAAAGCATTGTCCGAGCCTTCTATGCCCACATACGGGATCCATTACTGGAGCCTCTACAGTTCACTATCCCCGTGGGAAGGCGAGAAGCCATAGTCGATGTAGGTGTGATGGCCCAGATTATGGGAATTGAACATGGCGAGGTACATGCTAGTGAATCTCATCACACTAGTGTGCGAGAAAGAGATCGCCGCATGTGGTTTCTTTGTGGCCGACTGGTTCATTGGAAGCGAGGCAATTGTCTCTCATCGACCAAAATGACGGCAGACTTCCGCCTACTCCACCACATATTCACATACAATGTGTATCCTAGGTGGGGCAACCGTATCGAATGCACACGTTTGATGGTGGACTTCCTATACAGAGTTGGGCAGGGAGACAAGCTGTGTCTGCCTACGTTCGCCCTGCTATAGATAATCCAGACCGTACGCGCTGTTAGGAGAGATGGTTCACTCCCATTGGGCCAACTTATATGCAAGATTGCTTGTAATTTTGGCTAT
Source organism: Magnolia officinalis (assembly GCA_021015155.1). Lineage (NCBI taxonomy): Eukaryota > Viridiplantae > Streptophyta > Magnoliopsida > Magnoliales > Magnoliaceae > Magnolia > Magnolia officinalis. The sequence continues at coordinate 51,758,328 of JAJHSJ010000006.1, forward strand.
AGACTTAACATGGATGAGCTTGCACCGATCCACTTCATTAATGACACTACACTTAACAACATGGGAATTGGGCCGCGACAATGTCAAGCCCATCTTGATGAATATGGAGATGAGATAGAGGAAGAAAGTGAAGAGGAAAATGGAAGTGATGATGAAGAAGGAAGTGTGGAGAGGAAGAAGGTGAAGGTGAAGAAGGCAGTGAAGGAGGGAGCAGTGAAGGAGAGGGGAGTGATGAAGAGAAGGAGTCCCGAGATTCTGATGGGGGACCTCCTCCTGCTACACATGAGCACCGCCGTGATCGGGCCGCCATGGAAGCCCGCTTGGCTCAGATTGAGGAGAGCCAGCCGCCCTGAGACAGGAGGTCAGAGAGACCTAGGCTGAAGTGAAACAAAAGCTTGAGGAGAATCAGGCTTACCTAAAGAAGAAATGTGTAACACCCTGAAAATCGGGGGTCGAGCATAAACTCAACACCCAAGTTCCAGAACATCACTTATGCAACAAAATGAATGATGATTGAATGTTGACTATATTCGTGCATTGAACATGAGTGAGATTAAGCCAAGACAACATATCATACTTCAGAGACAGTTAAGTTTGCGAGCGGAAGACTGTGATAGATAGATAAAATATAAAACTTATGATGAGTCTCCAGAGTGTGATAACATTACCAGGTTAAATAAATACAAGTGCAGTTCTAAAATTTACCAAATGTGAGGAAGTGTAATGCCTTCTATCCCAAGAACCATAACCCCGTCAACACAATACCAGGTCGTCATTGGCCTGTCAGAAAGTTACATGTAGGAGAACTCCTCCTCCACATCATAGAAGTCCGGCTCTGCTTCGTAAGCATCACCATCACCTGAAACTCAACAAATCTGGTGGGTGTTCGGAACACCGTCCCGTAACGTGGGAGTGAGTGATCAACTCAGTGGAACAGTAAAGCATAGGTTAACATGTTATCAATTCAATCAAGCAGTAATGATAAAGCAGTACAAATCAAACATTTCTAACTACTCTTGTTAAGTGCGAAAATGAAATGACATGATGCTGTATGCCCTTGCCAAACCACCCTCAAGCGACATCATCTTACGTTCGCGAATGCTTACTCCCTCAGTGTGCCACATCTACAAAGCACATGCGGTGCGATGATGCTCATGATTACCAAGTTTTTATTAGTCCCTTTCAAACAGCAGTATTGGGAAACTAAGGTACCTCCCTTGTATCATTCCCAAACATGATCCATTCTAGGGTCGTCAATCCTAGTTATTCTCATACGATGTTATGGTTTGAGAAGCGTAGTGAAGGCATCGCAAAGGGCTCATCACCCGTCAGCGCGGATACAGATCTCACCGTATGCGGCTCAATTACTGGCCGTCAGCTCGAGTACAGGTCTCACCGTACTCGGCTCAATCACTAGCCATCAGCTCAAGTACAGGTCTCACCGTACTCGGCTCAACTCACACTCTAGTTGCTGTGAAAGACTCGTGGCCAATCACAGACCCTTGGAGTGTACTCGATGATACCACGGAGGACTCGTCGTCCGTCAGCACGAGCACAGATCTCACCGCACTCGGCTCTCGCCGAAGTATCGACAGCTCGAATACAGTGTCCCATACCACCATATTCGGCTCACGAGTTGATTGCGCAATGGTCACTACGGGGAGGCACATGGCCCCAGCGTAGGCCGACAGCTCGACCACGGTGTCCCATACCACCATGCCCGGCTCATGCGACTTAGCGGATCTAGGTACCATGGTTAAACGGGGATCGCCACTGGTAAGTTTGGTACCCTAGGTTCAAGCAGTAGCGACCAAACAGGGTGAACATGCATAAGGCAGATCGGGTTACTTGATGAGCTCGACTAGCACGATCGCCCGTTGAGCTGCACGACATGAAGTGCATAAACAACTTCGTGTGGCCTAGCCACTGCCGACAGGCAACGCACGACTCGAGTTCGTCGAACACATCCCACGTGGCAAATGAATCTCAGCCACGAGTTCAATCCCGTTACCGATTGCCTGGACTATAATCATAGCCCCAAACACAATCAATTACAGAGATATAAAGCAGTAATAGATCAGGATTCAAATCATACAATCAGTCTGGTATTATCCGTTTAGGGCTGCCAGGGCTGTTGCACGCACTCGTTGCTCCGCTCCCCCATCACCCATGACGGATCATACAACATAAATATAAATTTAAGCATATACATTACATAGTTAAAATCATAAAGCAGTTGAGCATGTTATGAATCACAACACAAGCATGAGTTTGTACATGTTCAATTCCTAATCACACAACTATCAAAGGAGATCATACACATAGTTAAAAGAGGTTGAGAATCATATCTCAACACCCTTATACTTTACAATTTGCTAACTACTACTCATTCAGACATTTCAAGAAACACTTAAACAAACATACATCAACATACACGACATATGTCGATCACATAGGCATTAGGCCAAATCCTTTCACTAGGGAGTTGCCCCAATCATAACACGCGTACACCCACGACGGATAGTCATGGCAAGCAGGAATCCGAGTTCCATATTCATTCAGTCATTTCCACAAACACTTGGGCCACACATTTTAGCATATATAGTGTATTTTGGCCGTGGCGTGATTTAGGGCAAATCCTTTCGTCAAAGGGGGTATCGCCAAATAACAATCATGAATCCATGACAATTAGTCATGGCGAGCATGAATGAGAATTCCATACTCAATCAGCCATTTCCACAAACACTTAGAATACACTATTACAACATACATGGTGTATGTTAGTAAAACATGTATTAGGGTTATCCTTTAGCCAAGCTAGTATTTTATCCATGTATAATATATTACTACAGCAAATAATCATGATACATACATCTCCAAAATTTATACGTATACAGTATTTCTAGAATACACAATTTCAACATACGTAGCATTTACAAGTGAACATGTATTACGGCGATTCCTTTCGCCAAACTAGTATTTTATCCATATATAGTATAATCATACATTAAATAAACATGTCAAACACTTCTCCAAAAAAAATACGTATACGGTATTTCTACGTATATCTAGAGTATGTGAAATTCCATATTCTACAATGTTAATCGAAACAGGAAACGGAAAGCACTTTGTACATGTGCAATTGCATGCAGATCATGAATCTATCATTATCTGACATTGAAAGCGTTGAAAAACGTAACCTATACACCTAAAGTCCGCACCTTTTGTCGTAGAATCGTAATGGAGTTGATAGGTTTGCTAAGCTTCCGTATACGGCAACTAGGCGACCTATAGAACGAAATAGGTTAGCTACTTCACAACCTACAACAGTCTAAACCCCAAAACAGATTAGGGTTAGGGTTTCTTACCTAGAAACGACGCCGGAAACGCCGGAAAAGCGTCAAGAAGGATGCGGTGGAGCATGGATAGCAGCAGGGAAGGACGGCAGGGAGATTCTCCCACTTCTCCCTCACTTTCTCTCTCTTTTCCCTCTCTCAAATCCAAATTCGTATGGCTGGAATGGGAGAGGGTTTAAGGTCCTTATATAGCCTCAAAACTCACCGAAATAGACTCCTGTTCAAAGGTTACTGCTAATATAGGTATTTCGTCACTTTTCCAGCTCAAAAGAGAGGTTCTGGTGGCCCTCCTTGAGCCAAACGTCAGACTTAAGCTCACCACACATGGATCTATGAGGGATTACGTTTTCGACTCGAACGGATTCCCAGATCGCACGTGGCGGGCCACTTTCAGTTCAACGGTCAGTGGGCCACGATCCGAAATTCCAAGTACATGTAAATGTTCCTGAAATTTTTCCTGCCGAGGGGGTGTGTATTTGGTCTGATTCTGACGGTCTGGTTGCTTAATACTGATGCGCAAGCGAAAGGTGCCAGATCACTATTCCAGATATTTTATTTTCAAAAGGAATAGTGTTTTTCACACACCCTCGCTCCGGATCGAAATAAATGGCCGTGGGACATCGGAATCGCCTGATTTTTGAGATGATTGTCAAGCCCAGTGGGGCGGTCCTGGTTCCTTAGCTTCGTGTTAATCGGACTCCCGATGTGCGATCTAGCCCTCATACGAAGTTTCGTTTCAGTCCCGAGAGCAGACGGGTAATGAGTTCGGTTCTAAACTTTAGGGTAACCTAGAGTCACATGTTTTACAAGTTTTGGGTCTTGCAGATCGTATTTAAAGCGATCCCAACGGATTTCATGGCTAGTTGAGTTTGCACTTAGTTAACTTTGTTAAATTTCTAAAGGATTTAATCCTAATTGTTTTCTGGTTGAGATGGTACTTAGGCCTTTGTAGTTTGTATATAAAGTGATCCAAGTTTTACTACTTAGCTAGTTTAAGTTAGTGTCTAGGGCGAAAGTGCTTTGAAAAATTGAAGGCACAAAGTAGTAAAGGGGTGGGATTTGTGAAGGAAATGGGTTCAGAAGCGATTTTAGACTGTGGGGTTCAGTTCTGACGAAATAATAAGGTGTTAAGAGCAACCCATCGCCTAAGGACATCTAATCCCAAATTGGCAAAAATCCGGGATGTTACAAAATGCAAGAAGATGTCTCGCACCCTGAAAGCCCTCCTATGTTATATGTAGGATAAGGGTGTGCCTTCACCATCACCAGAGTCGGACGACTAGTCATAGGATGTAGTGTCTTTGGGTTTTCCTTATTTCTTGTTTCCTTTTATAATAACCTTGGTAGGCTTAGTTGGTTGTTGGTGTGTTTAGTGTTTTAAGCTTTTGTTAGATTAGCTCATATGCATCTTCTATCATGATTCATGTAATATTATATCTCATGTATTGTGACAATTTTGGGTAATGAAATGCATGAAGCTTCTCCTGATTTAGAATGTGTAGAATGCTTGAGAAATTGAGTGTTGTTATGCTAAATCTTACACGTGTTGCACCCTATGATGTGTATAGGGAATGCCTCCGAAAGCCACTCGGAATATGACATGTCTAGCACTTGACGGATCGTTTAACGGGGCACCTCCCCTAAGCGATAGCCACACGGACCCCAGTTTGGGTCCTAATAGTGACACTATGCCGGATTCACAGCCGGCCACTGGCCCCACTAATGGGCCAACACCTATTGCACCACCGGTTCCAGAACAGAAACATGCGTCTACCTTGACGCCACACATGCTTCAGGCGGCTCCTCCCCTTAATAGATTGGAGCAGATGATGCTCCTAATGCAGCAGCAACAGCAAATTTGGACCATAATTGCAGGGGCCCTTGCCCAAAACATGAATATGGTCCCACCTGCACCACTTGTGCAACCTACTGGAAACATGAATACTAGCGGTCCATTTGAGCGCTTCTAGCATTTCCGACCTCCCACTTTTACGGGTACTCACAGACCCGAGGAGCACGAATACTGGATAGATCGCATCTCTAAGATGCTAAAGCCGCTGCACTGCACTAAGGCAGAGCAGGTTGAACTGGTCACCTATATGTTCGAGAAGGAGGCTAATTTATGGTGGGATAGCATCATATGGACAGTTCCTATAGGTCATGTGTGGACCTAAAACGCATTTAAGACACGCTTCCATGGGAAGTACTTCCCCCTCACTTACTGTAATGAAAAGGAGGGTGAGTTCCTTCGCCTTCGACAGGGAGGGATGACTGTAGCCGAGTACGAGAACAGGTTCACGGAGCTGGCCAGATATGCTCCTTTAATACTAGCAGACGAGCCGATGTGAATGCGCCGATTTTCTGAGGGTCTGCGACCTGAGATACATACGAAGATGTGTCACACTAGCATTCCCAACTATGCTGAGCTAGTGAACATATCCCTGCGAGCTGAGCATGATGGGGATAGATTATCCCGTACACGTGTACCCATAGGTTCGAGGCCTCGACCTGATTTGCCGAGCAGACCGTTTCTCAGCAAGAGGCCACGTGCAGATTCGCCTCCTAGGCTTACGGCTCCACCAACCCAGCTGAGGGGATCAGATATGTGGTGCACTTATTGCAAGAGGTTAGACCATACTAACACTTATTTCTTTACCAAGATGAGGGACAACGGCTTCACGCTTCCTCAGAAGATCAACCGTCAGATGCCACAAGCTATCTCGGCTCCACCTCTACGATCAACACCACTTGCACAACCTTTTTATAGGCCGAATGTACCTCGTAATAGGCTGCCTCAACGGCCTATGGCAGCACAATCGAATCATCCCCAACAAGCGCGAGTACATGTGCTTGCAGCCGAAGCATCTGGGTCGGCAGCTACTGTGCCTTTAGCCTTCGAAGTCACTACCCACATCCAAGGTACACCCGTATTTCTATTGGTAGACACTGGGTCCACTATATCGATGATATCATACTCTGCGGTCAAGCGATTAGGATTGAATACTACCCCTATGGTTGGGGTGAGGGTTATTACAGCAGTAGGAACTTTTACAGATGCTACTAAGTTATGTGAGAATTTCTTAGTAGACTTAGGAAGCAGGGTGGTTTGCATTGACCTGATTGTCACCACGATATACTATTACGACGTCATTCTCAGCATGGATTGGCTCACTGAAATGAAGGCAGAGATTGATTGTGAAACCAAATTAATGATAGCTCATGGACCTGAGGGCACGACTTTCACTTTCCCGGTTCAAGTCAGTTTCACTTTTCGCGTCCTTTGTTACGCTTCCTTATTGAAAGATGTTCAGGGTCCGACACTTGGGAACACACCTGTAACCCAAGATTTCATGGACGTATTCAGGACGATACCTGGACTACCCCATCGGCGCAATATTGACTTTACTATCGACCTTGTGCCTGGTGCAACACTCATTTCTCTACCGACGTATCGCATGCCTCCATGTGAAATGGAGGAATTGAGGAGACAGATCGACGATCTGTTAGATTCGGGCTTCATACGACCAAGTGTATCCCCTTGGGGAGCACCTGTGTTGTTTGTGAAGAAGAAGGATGGATCATTGCGATTGTGTATTGATTATCGCAGGTTGAACCAAGTGATAGTGAAGAACAAGTATCCTTTGCCCAGGATAGGTGATTTGTTCGACCAGTTGAAAGGGGCACAGTATTTCTTAAAGATTGACTTACAGTTCGAGTATCATCAGTTGCGCATCAGGGATGAAGACGTGCAGAAGACAACATTCAGAACTAGCTTTGGGCACTATGAGTTCCTTGTGATGTCGCTTGGACTCACAAATGCACCAATCGTGTTCATGAACCTCATGAACTAGGTGTTTCGGCCGTATCTATATCGATTCGTCATCGTGTTTATAGATGACATTTTGATATACTTCAAGAGTAGGAAAGATCACGAGGAGCACCTGTGAGCAGTCTTCGATACTCTCAGGAAGAATCAGTTATTTGCTCAATACCGAAAATGCAACTTCTGGAAAGAAGAAGTCAGGTTTCTGGGACACGTAGTGTCTAAGGAAGGAATTGTCGTGGACCTTGCTAAGGTGGCCGTAGTTCAGGACTGGGAGCAGCCCGGTTCGGTTACTGAAGTGAGGAGTTTCCTTGGCCTGGCAGGTTACTATCTTCGATTCATTAAGGACTTTTCCAAGATAGCCAGACCGCTGTCTCAACTCACTCGAAAGGATCTTAAGTTTTCCTGGAATGAGAAAACAGAAGCAGTCTTTCAGGAATTAAAGGACAAGTTGACGTCCGCACCCGTGCTAGTATTGCCAGATCAAGGCGTCAGATATATGATATACACCGACACCTCTCATGTTGGTTTGGGTTGTGTTCTTATGCAGAAGGACATGGTGATTGCCTATGCATCGCTACAGTTGAGGAAACACGAGGAAAACTACCTTACGCACGACCTGGAGTTTGTGGCCGTCATCTTTGCATTAAACCTCTGGAGATATTACCTCTATAGAGTGGAGTTGAGCTCTTTTGCGACCACAAGAGCCTTATATATATATTCACATAGAGAGACTTGAATATGAGGCAATGACGATGGATGGAAACCTTGAAAGACTTCAACTTTGAGGTCTCCTACTATCTTGGCAAGGCCAACCTTGTGGCAGATGCGTTGAGCCGCAAGAAGACAATAGAATTTGCGGCTCCGCTAATGATAGAAGAATGAAACATGGTGGAATTTGTGCAAGACTTTGAGCAAAAACTTACAGTAGAGGAGCCATTCGAGAGCGTCGCACATATTCATGTATAGACACTTATAGATGATCGAATCATTGTGGCTCAGAGGGAAGATGAATGGTTGGTGGAAATGAGAAAATGAGCTAATGACGATGAAGACTCTGAATGGAGGGTTGGTTTAGATGGAGGTTTGAGATATCGTGGCCGTCTATGTGTCCCGAATCTTCATGACTTGAGGAAGGAAGTTCTTGAAGCTGCTCACAATTCGAAGATAGCAATGCATCCTGGCAGTACGAAGATGTATCGAGACATGAAGCGTTCGTACTGATGGGACAACATGAAGGCTCACATGGCAGATTATGTATACCGTTGTCTCACGTGCCAGCAGGTCAAGGCCGAGTATCGCCGACCTCCTGCTTTACTTCAGCCCATGCCCATAGCTGAATGGAAATGGAATTTCATTTCTATGGATTTCATTTCCGAGTTACCGAAGACGAGGAAGGGACATGACTCCATTTGGGTGATTGCGGATCGATTGACGAAATCGGTTTATTTCCTCCCGATTAGAGTCTCAACTCAGGAAACGATTTAGCCAAGCTGTACATCAAGGAGATTGTACGGCTACATGGAGTTCCTATGGAGATCGTGTCGGATTGAAACACACGATTCACGTCTATATTTTAGACTCGAATCTAGGAAGCAATGGGAGTGCAACTGAAGTGTATTTGTGTAAACCAGGTGTTAGAAGACATGTTGTGGGCATGTGTGCTCGATTTCAAAGACAGTTGGGATGACTGTCTTCCCTATGTAGAGTTCGCTTATAACAACAACTTTAAATTCAGCATTGGCATGACTCCTTACAAAGCATTGTATGGGCATCTATGTCGAGCACCGCATTGTTGGGTAGAAGTTGGTGAGAAGAGTTTAATTGGCCCAGATTTAGTACAGGCGACCTCGAAGAAGATCGACATTATCAGGCATCGACTTCTTGCAGCACTGAATAGACAGAAGAGTTACGCCAATACAAGATGACGACAATTGGAATTTGAAGTCAGGGACCACGTATTCCTGAAGGTTTCCCCAATGAAGGGAGTCCTCCGTATTGGAAAGAAAGGGAAACTCGCGCCGAGATTCATTGTCCCATTCCAGATCCTAGACCGAGTGGGTGTAGTAGCATACTGCCTTGCTTTGCCCACGCCACTCGCAGGCGTGCACAACGTATTTCACGTATCGATAATGAAAAAAAAACGTTCCTGATCTTTCCCATTTTATCAAATGGGAGCAGGTACAGTTGAGTGAAGACGCTACTTATGTATAGCAACCAACACGTATCCTAGATAGGAAGGAACAGGTGCTACGCAGTAAAGTGATTCCGCTTGTGAAGGTATTGTGGACTCACCACACTGAGGAAGAGGCTACTTTGGAATCAGAAGCCGAGGTTTGTAAGAACTACCCTCAGATTCTCGAGGAATACGAAAAGGTACTAATTTTGAGGATGAAATTTTTCTTTAAGGGGGGTAGATTGTAACGCCTCGGAAAAATCCATACAAAGACCCGAGTACCACCTCAGGTAGAAATCACTAAGGACCGAATCCTTTAGAAATTAGGCGAAAATTAATTAAGTACTAAACTAGATAATCAGTGGGATTAGCTTGGACCACTATCTATACGAACTGCAAGACCCAAAACTATTAGAATCGCTAACTCAACATTACCTAAAGATCTAGGAGCAACCTCAAAACCCAGTTGCTCTTTGGAGCACATTGACACTCCGTATCGGACCTGGACCACGCGTCGAAAGTCTGACTACCGCGAAACTATACGGTTTTGACCGCCTTACTGGGCTTGACAATCATCGCGGGAATCAAGCTTGAATAGTATCCAGAAACGCACAACTAGAGCCATGAGTAAAGTGTGTGAGAAACACGAATATCTTTATAAAATAAACTCAAACTTAAGTGAATTGGGCCGCTCGCTTGCAAGAAAAATTAATGACTTCAGACCATCAGATTCTGACCAAACTATACCCGTGGATCAGGGAAATTTCCCTGCACATGTCAGTATACTTGTGGCCCTGATCGAGTGACGATGACCGTTGAACTGAAATAGGTCCTCCACGATCGGTCCACAAATTCGATTGGACCGAAAGCATAACTTGTCATAGATCCGTTGTCAGGGAACATGCACCAGGCTGTATGCGAGCAATGGACCTCCAGATGAGCTCTGTTTGCTCGTAACAGATGCCTTTTTGCTATAACCTAAGTATACCGTGGCCCTGGGGCAATTGACCTCACTTCTGAGCCTATTAAGGCCCTTAAACCACCCCTCTCTCATTCCATACGAATTTCTCTAACCCTAGGAGAAAGAAGAGAGAAAAGAGGAGAAAAGAGTGAGGAGAAGAGAGAGAGTCAGCAGATCGTTGCTGGGATTCACTCCCACCACTCCACGTACCGAATCATCTCTCCCGTTTCGCTACACCGTCGATTCCAACTTCGATTTGGGTAAGAAATGAAAGTGCCCTGGTTTGTCAAGTTACGTGAGTGTTGAGTCAGATTGTCTACAGTAGCAACACAAAGACTAATCAAGTAGTTGATCAGATAAGAAATTTAAATCTACTACAAGTAAGATCCTTGTCACAAAATGGATAATTAAATAAAAGAAGAATTGTCTTGCTACTCACTCAAATCACTTAACAGGCAATGACACTAAGTGGTACCTTGACAGTGGTTGCTCAAGACATGTAACAGGTGACATGTCCCTTCTTTCTAAATATAAGAATCTTCATAATGGGATAGTCACCTACAGAGATGGAACCACTGCTAAAGTAATTGGACAAGGAATCATAAAAGGAATACAGTTGCTTAAAAATGAAAAAGCTTTCTGCATAAAAGGTCTGACACATAATCTCCTAAGCATATCTCAAATCTGTGATAATGGGCATGTGGTCAAATTCAACAGACAAGTATGTGAAATCCTAAACCAATCAGGAAAATCAGTAATGAAGGGTCATCACACAAGGAACCACTGCTACACTATCAGAGGCATAGAAAGGACTGATGCCTAGAAGTACTGAGCAGAGAAAGACAAGTCCAGATCATGCATCTAGATCTGGATATTTGCTGAAATGATGCAATTTTGTTGAGCTTCAAATGATATATCTGAGCTTCCTCACCTCAATCTTTTGTATATAAACATTCGAATGTTTATAATCTTTGATGTGTACAGTAATTGTACATAATTTTGCTGAGTATGCTATTGATTTACAGAAATACTAAAAGTATACTTGAATGGTTGAAAAATAAAAATATTCCTCTTCGATATGCCTATTGACCTGTTATTCCCGATTAATCGATCATGGGTCGATATCATCGACATCTCTTCAGAATGTGGAAAGTCACATGATCGGGACTACTATCGAAGCAATCACTGATAACATCGGATGTGGATCATCGATATAATCGAAAGTAAGTTTGATAAAATCGAAGACTCCTGCCCGATAAAAGGTGATCGAGTGAAAAAATCTTATTTCTCTGAAAATTTTTCTATTTTGCTCTCTGCTCGAATTCTTGGCCAGAAGATCATCGACGGGTCCCAGAAGCTTCAAAAGAAACGGGTATTATCTTTCCATTTCTTCCACTCCAGATTCTAACCTCACTTTTGGTTGGGTATTTTCTGTTCTTTTGGTTGACCATCCTTACCTTTGCCTGTCTCTTACACTGAAAAATCATGAACAAAGGGAAAGGCAAATCTCTTTCTCAGTCTTTGAAAGGAAACGCGAAACACCCCAGTATGCATCAACTCAGTCCATCGGGGAGACATCCAGCCACCGCTGTTGAACGTCTGATTCTTAACAGTGTCATTGAGTCTTTTGGTGTGGACCTTCTTATAGAAGTAATTGGATGGCAAAATATTCTGAATCTTGGTGGTACTTATCAAATTGGAGTGATCCATGACTTCCTCAGTAAAAGTCATGTTATTTGTGACGATCCGCCTTGCATTCAAGTAGAATTATTACATTACTCCAAGCACATCACTCCCATCACCTTGAGTAACCTTTTAGATCTCCAAGTCACTCGCATTCCTGTTACCAGTCGGAATCTAAATGGTCTTGGTGTTTGGGGCGAGATAACTCGTGCACTATGTCAGGGAACTACTATTTCTCGGAACGATGATAATTCCCTTCATATCAATCATCTTGGACCCACTTTTAAAATCATTTATGACATTTTTGGGTCCAATGTCTATCCTTGTGATGTGAATGTTAATCATCTGTCTCCATTTGTGTTAAATGTGTTGTATGATGTGTATCAAGAAGTTCAGGTGTGCCTCCCAACACTTCTTCTTAAGCAGCTAATTCGTGTCATTCAAGGCAACCATCAGGATACGCTAGTTTTTCCTGTACTCATATGCAAATTAGCCCATCATGTTGGTATTCCTGCCATATCTGATACAGTCTATCCAGAGAGATGGTTTGATAGTGATTTGGCTCAGGTAGCTCAACAGCTGTGCCATCCTTCGACTCTTCCCGAGAACAGTGCTCCCTTGTAGTCAGCTACCCCATATGCTCATCCGTCATATCCATGGGGATCCAACCGAACGCCACTGGTAAGTCCAGAGTCTATCACAAATCGTCAAACTCATCACCTTGAAAGTCACCTACTGAACGGTATGGCGAGCATGGAGGAGCGACTTCACAATTGTGAGAGACGTCTCACCGTGATTGAAGAAAAAGTCGATACTCTCCAGCAAACAAATCAACATGTGGTTGACTTACTCACACGTGGTGATTCTTGAAGGCGGTAGAAGCTGATTGTGTAAGTTCTAAATCACTATATATTTTTTGGGATAACTGTGAATTTGCTGCCAATCTTAAGCAGTTGATTTTGGATAGTTGTATATTTTGGTTTCATTTTGAATACGGCTAAATAGGATTCATATCATTAATGCCATATTTCTGTTTAGAGCTCCCCAGGTTTATCAAGTTCTGGAATGCATGTGATATCTCTAACGAATATTCCATCTACTATGCATTCATAGATTCTGAAATTGATGTTTGCTTAAATTGTGTTAAATGTTATACATCACTTGATCTGCCTCTACTTGATTGGTTCTCTCAAAAATTTCAAGCTTCAGTCAATATCACCTGAGATATCTTTGTCAATGACTAGTAAAAAGGGGGAGAACATTTACAAACACCCCGAATGGAAATTGTATATCTGCTTAGATATTGTTGCAGGTGTTAGGGGGAGTAGCTGCATCAAGGGGGAGTTTACAAGAAAGGGAGAGCAGCTACTGCTTGTTTACATGGGCTAGAAATTGTAAAATTGTGTAAAAGCATGTACGCACAATTTAGGGTATGTTTGTCTAGAAGTATTCTAGGGTGCTTTGGGGTTTTTTTGTCACGTAATTGACAAAGGGGGAGATTGAAAGTGCCCTGGTTTGTCAAGTTACGTGAGTGTTGAGTCACATTGTCTACAGAGCCTGATAGGAAGATCAATTCAAGCGTCCGCCTCAACCGGATGTGTGCAAGCTCGTCACAGGTAAAACTAAAGCCTCACATCCCATGACCCAAAACACCAGGTGTAGAAAACCCTTAAAAATAAGTTAGAAATTATAGGGTTTTAAGGCAAGAAAGCTTTTTTCAAAATAGAAAAATCTCTAAGTTTTTCTTGCCTTGTAGATTTTATCGAAACACCCTCGATATGATCGACCTGCTCTATCGATGTCCTCGATACCTTAACGATATTATCGATGTGAGGATCAAAAGTGTTCAGCAACTAAATATTCATGTGGACGGATTTATCGATCTATCGATGCACCTATCGATATCATCGATAAAAAGACTAAAAGTGTCCAGCAACTAAATACTCATCTGGACTAATTTATCGATATATCGATTCTCCTAACAATATCATCGATATACAAATCTTAAGCACATCAAAAGTGGCTCGATAAGATCGACAGGCAGATTTTTGGCGCCCCTGGTTTTTAATGAAAATTTCAAATTCCTTTGATATATCGATGCTCTTCCGATATGATCTGAAATCAAATATCGATAACATCGGAAGTCCATCGATGATATCGATTGAGGGCGCGCATATCTTACAACAGATATTTTAGGTTATTTTTAACTATGATCGGGGGCCCTTCGATAAAATCGATATTCAAATATCGATGATATTGACACTAGGTCCATTGCATCGAACAAGGTCATAAACTGTCTAGCAAGCTTAAAGACAAATCCGCTGGATTTATCGATGCCTCGACTCTGATCTCGATATCATCGACATTCAAATTCTAATGATCTCGATGGTTCCCCGATTATTCATGAAATCCTGAAATATTTCAAAGTCAAGTCTCTCTCATTTTTCAAGTGTCGATGGATCGAACTTGTCATTGATGGGAACGGAGTTTGAAATCTGATGACATCGACAATAGTTTCGATTCATCGACCAATTGGCAAAAAGTTTCAAAAGTGTATGACATTGAGTCCGAGTCATCGAGTAGACCATCGATGTTATCGAGAGTATACGCTCGATGATATCGAACCTGCTCGATGATATCGAACCCTGTCATAAATGTGACCATTTTATATCCGTTGGAACTTTTTGCTTATATATAGAGGACTTGTCTTTTGTTACTATGAGAGAAAGTAGAGAGAGCTTTTGTGTGTTTCAACTTATATCTTATATCCAAAGCCCTTTCTCTCAAGGGAGTTCATCCTCCAATCCACCCTCATCATTGACATTCAATAGAGTGGATTGGGGAATGAACTTCCGCATTCAAGGATCCTCTAGCTACTACCTTAATGACAAATCATTAAGTTGGGATGCCTTGAATGCATAAGATTGGAACTACTCTATCTTCCTTATAGGAAAACCTTTAGAGAGTAGGATTCCATCATAACCTTGACCCAACCCGAAGCCGAGTATTGGTACATCATTCTGTGTTGCGGATCAAGGGATCAGAAGACTCTTCGTCAACAAGGAGGAGGAGATCTTCGACATTATGCTAAATGGGACTCATCAACTTATTTGTAAGTATCTAGAGTCCAAGAGGACACTTGTGATCATTCCTTTGTAGGATTGGATCTTAAATGGTTCTCACCCTTTGAAGTCCTCAAGAAGGCCTCCGACGGGAGTGTACGTGGTGGGTGCGTTATGTGGACCCTTGCTCTGTGGAAAGCATAAACATCTGGTTAGGAGTGAACCAGTAAAACTCTGGGTTTGAGGTAAACCGTGTAAAACCTCGGGTTTAAGGTAAACCGTGTAAAACCTTGAGTTTGAGGTGAACCGATTAGAAACCTCCAGTAGGGTCTTACGGAAGATCCTTGGCCAGTGTTCCTAAAAGTATGTGCATTGTGTTGACCCTTGCTCGTGAGAGCATAAACAGTCAGCCTCAGTGTAGGTTGTAAAGGTTGAAGGTGAACCTGATTTAAAACCTTAGGTTTGAGGTGAACCACTGTGAAACCTCCTTAGTGAAATCCGGTACACTCAAGGGTTGAGTGCGGTTACCGGGAGTGGAGTAGACTTATCGTCGAACCACTATAAAAATGATTGTGTTTGAGATTGTTATGATTGTGTGATTTGCTTTAATACTTCCATATCTGAACATTTGATCACACCACACACACCTACACAGTCATATCCATCATAAGCTAGCTTGCATACTGCTTACTTCTAAAATAGTTTGTGATTGATCCTCTACCGGGTTTGGAAGTCAGTAGAGTTACATTTGAATAATCCTGATAATTGCATGATCACAGGATTAGTGAAGTAGGATTTTTAAATAAATCGTAAAAACTTTAAAAATTCCTATTCACCCCCTTTAGGACATATTGGCATATTCCTTCTTCAACTAGTGCGGTCTTTACCGCCATTTCAAGAAATCCTAACTTTAATCTTGTTTTAGGAATCCAAATAACAAAATCAGTGAAATAGCTGAAAGTGCCTTGGTTTGTCAAGTTACGTGAGTGTTGAGTCAGATTGTCTACAGAGCCTGATAGGAAGATTAATTCAAGCGTCTGCCTCAACTGGATGTGTGCAAGCTCGCCACAGGTAAATCTAAAGCCTCACATCCCATGACCCAAAAGACCAGGTGAATAAAACCCTTAAAAACATGTTAGAAATCATAGGGTTTTAAGGTGAAAAACCTTTTTTCAAAACAAGAAAATCTCTAAGTTTTTCTCGCCCTATCGATTTTATCGAAGCACCCTTGATATGATCGACCTGTGCTGTCGAGTCCTCGATACTTCATCGATACCATCGAAAAGAGGACCAAATATGTCCAGCAACTTCACAACATATCTGGACGAATTAGCGATGTATCGATACACCTATCGATATCATCGATATACAAATCTCGAGCCCATCGAAAGTGGTGCGATAAGATCGACAGATAGATTTCCGGCGCCCCTATTTTTTAATGAAAATTATCTCAAATTCCTTCGATATATCGATGATCTTCCAATATGATCTGAAATCAAATATCGATAAGATCGGAAGTCCATCAATGATATCGACCGTGGGCGCGCATTTCTTTCAGCAGATATTTCAGGTTGTTTTTAACTTTGATCGGGGGCCATTTGAGGAAATCGATATTCATATGTTGATGACATCGAGGCCGAGTTGATTGCATTGATACTAGACACAAACTATCCAGCAAGTTTACTAGTAAATATATTGGATTTATCGATGCATCGACACTGCCTTCGATATCATCGATATACAAATTTCGATGACATCGGCTGACCCTCGATCATATCCTAAAAACTTGAAATATTTTATGTTAAGTCTCTCTCATTTTTCAAGTGTCGATTGATCGAACCTACCATCGATGGAATCGGAGTTCGAAATTCGATGATATCGACAGTGGTTTCGATTCATCGACAAGTTGGCAAAGAGTTTCAAAAGCGTATGACATTGAGTTCGAGTCATCGAGCAGACCATCGATGCTATCGAGATTATACGCTCGATGATATCGAACTCTGTCATAATGTGACCGTTTTATATCAGTTAGAACTTTTTGCCTATATATAGAGGACTTGTCTTTTGTTGTTGAGAGAGAAAGAAGAGAGTGCTTTTGAGTGTTTAACCTTAGATCATATACCCAAAGCCCTTTCTCTCAAGGAAGTTCATCCTCCAATCCACCCTTACCATTGATAATCAATAGAGTGGATTGGGGAATGAACTTCCACATTCAAGGATCCTTCAACAACTACTTTAATGACATATCATTAAGTTGGGATTCCTTGAATACATAAATGACGGGAATCACTCTATCTTCCTTATAAGAAACTTTTAAGAGAGTGGATTTCTGTCCTAACCTTGACCCAACCCTAAGCCTAGTCTTGATATATCTTCTATGTTGCGGATCAAGGGAGCAGAAGACTCTTCATCAACAAGGAGGAGGAGTTCTTCGGCATTGTGTTTATCTGGACTCATCAACTTATTTGTAAGTACCCAGAGTCCAAGAGGACGCTTGTGATCATTCCGTTGTAGGATTGGGTCTTAAGTGGTTCTCACCCTTTGAAGTCTTCAAAGAGGCCTCCGGCGGGAGTGTATGTGGTGGGTGCGTTGTGTGGACCCTTGCTCTGTGGAGAGCATAAACATCTAGTTAGGAGTGGACCAGTAAAACTCTGGGTTTGAGGTGAACCGTGTAAAACCTTGGGTTTGAAGTGAACCGGGTGAAACCTCGGGTTTGAGGTGAACCGTGTAGAAACCTCCAGTAGGGTCTTATGGAAGATCCTTGGCCAGTGTGCCTAAAAGTGGGTGCGTTGTGTTGACCCTTGCTCGTGAGAGCATAAACAGTCAGCCTCAGTGTAGGTTGTAAAGGTTGAAGGTGAACTTGATTTAAAACCTTAGGTTAGAGGTGAACCGCTGTGAAACTTCCTTAATGAAATCCGGTACACTCAAGGGTTGAGTGCGGTGACCGGGAGTGGAGTAGACTTATCGTCGAACCACTATAAAAATGACTGTGTTTGAGATTGTTATTCTTCTGATTGTGTGATTTACATTAACACTTCCATATCTGAATATCTAATAACACCTCACACACCTACACAGTCATATCCATCATAAACTAGGTTGCATATAGTTTACTTCTTAAACAGTTTGTGATTGGATCCTCTACCGGGCTTGGAAGCCGGTAGAGTTATGTTTGAGTAATCCTAATATATGTCTGTTGTTAGGATTAGTGTAATAGGATTTTAAATAAATCATAAAAACTTTTAAAATTCCTATTCACCCCCCTCTAGGACATATTGGCATATCCCAACTTCAACTAAAGCGGTCTTCACCGTAATTTCAATTGGTATCAGAGCGGGTCTCTCTTTAAGGGCTTCACCGCCTAGAGAGTAATCTTAACTGAAGTTGGAATCATGTTCAAAAGTGTCCAAGAGGGTGTGACAAACCAGAACAGTTGCCTTGTAATTCACGCTGCCCTGAAAGTCAGAAATAATTCGAAATGGTACCTTGATAGTAGATGCTCCAAACACATGACTGGTGATCAAACTCACTTTTATGAGTATTCAAACTTTGATGGAGGATCAGTCACATTTGGAGATGGAAGCTCAGCCAAAATAATTGGACAAGGAACAATAGTTGTACCAGGTCTCCCAAAGATCAAACATGTCCTTTGTGTAGAAGGTCTAAAACATAATCTCCTTAGTATCTCCCAAATCTGTGACAAAGAACATCTTGTCACTTTCTCAAAGGATGTGTGTAGAATTGTTGATCATACAGAAAAATCTCTCATAAAAGGTTTACGTACTAGTGATAACTGTTATGTCATTGAAAGTACAAGTGAGAGTGTACTATTCACAAAGTGCAATATGGCTGTAAAGAATGAATCCAAACTGTGGCACTAAAGGTTGGAACACGTTCACTACTGAAATTTAGCAAAACTCAGTTCAAAGAATTTGGTTAGGGGACTTCCCAAGATTAGAAAAGAAGAAAAAGTTGTCTGTGGAGAATGTCTAAAAGGAAAAAAAAATTAAAGTCGGACACAAAAAGACAACCACCATAGCAACAACAAAACCTTTGGATTTGCTACATATGGATCTAGTTGGACCAACGAGGTGGAAAGCCATGGCAAGAAAAGGTACTTCTTGGTGGTGGTAGATGACTACACCAGACTTACTTGGGTTGCATTCCTTCAGGAAAAATCGGATGCATTTGAGGAATTTGTGATCCTGGCAAAGCGACTCCAAAATGAAAAAGGGTACGACATAAATCGTATCAGAAGTGATCATGGTGGAGAATTTGAAAATGAAAGATTCGAAAGATATTGCAATGAGAAAGGAATTCGTCATGAATTCTCTGCCCCAAAAACACCTCAGCAAAATGGAGTCGTTGAAAGGAAAAATCGTGTATTGTAGGAAATGGGGTCTGTTATGCTAAATGGGAAAGATATGGCAAAAAGTTTTTGGGCAGAAGCTGTTAATACTGCCTGCTACATCATAAATAGAGTATATCTTAGAGCAGGTCTGAATAAAACTCCATACAAATTATGGTTTGGGAAAGTGCCTAGTGTGAAATATTTTCGTGTCTTTGGAAGCAAATGTTATATCTTGAGAGACAGAGATCACCTAGGAAAATTTGAGTCTAAAAGTGATGATGGAATCTTTCTGGGGTATGTTATGAATAGTCGTGCGTATAGAGTATACAATCTAAGAACCCTCACTATTCAAGAGTCAGTTAATGTGGTAATCAATGATCAACCTTATGAAGAAGATACACCTGCAAATGAATTAGAAGATGATGTAGATTCATGCGTAATAGAAAAATCTGATAACAAAACTACACCACCCTGTGAACCTCAACCATCATCTGACACCCCCATCATAAAAGATCACCCTCGCGAACAAATTATTGGAGATCCTAACGACAGTGTAAGAACTCGACGATAGATAGAAAATATCTATAGCCATTTCTGTTTTACCTCAAAAATTGAACCAACGAATATTGTGGAAGCTCTTCAAGATGAACATTGGATAAATGCTATGCAAGAAGAACTTCAACAATTTCAAAGAAATGAGGTATGGCAATTGGTTCGCAGACCACTTGATACAAATATCATTGGAACCAAATGGGTCTTTAAGAATAAATCTGATGAATCAGGAAACGTGATCCGAAACAAAGCAAGGCTTGTAGCTCAAGGGTACTCACAGATAGAAGGCATTGATTTTGATGAAACATTTGCTCCTGTAGCTCGCCTTGAGTCTATCAGAATTCTTCTGTCCATTGCATGTACATTAAAGTTTAAACTATTTCAAATGGATGTTAAGAGTGCTTTTCTTAATGGAGATCTTGCTGAAGAAGTCTATGTTGAACAACCAAAAGGATTTTCGGATCCTAAGTGTCCTCATTACGTATATCGTCTAAATAAAGCCCTTTATGGTCTCAAACAAGCACCACGTGCTTGGTATGAACGACTGACAAAATTTCTTTTGGACCATAAATTCTGCAGAGGGAGTGTTGATAAGACTCTGTTTACTCAAAGAACAAAAGATTCACTGCTTATTGCACAAATTTATGTGGACGATATAGTCTTTGGTTCAACATGTGAAAATATCGCATACAAATTTACCAACCTCATGAGATCAGAATTTGAAATGAGTATGGTTGGTGAACTGAACTTCTTCTTACGATTACAGGTCAAGCAGCTCCATGATGGAATTTTTATCTGTCAAACCAAGTATGCGAATGATTTGGTAAAAAGATTTGGTCTTGAATTTGGTCGTTCGTATCACACCCCCATGAGCAGCACACTCAAACTCTCCAAAGATGCAAATGGAAAGAGTGTGGATCAACATATCTACCGGAGTATGATAGGTAGTCTGCT
Organism: Magnolia officinalis; assembly: GCA_021015155.1. Classification (NCBI taxonomy): domain Eukaryota; kingdom Viridiplantae; phylum Streptophyta; class Magnoliopsida; order Magnoliales; family Magnoliaceae; genus Magnolia; species Magnolia officinalis. Next base: position 51,779,246 of record JAJHSJ010000006.1, read on the forward strand.
ATATCTCATAGCTAGTCGTCCCGACATATCTTTTAGTGTTGGGGTATGTGCTCGATATCAAGCTGATCCTAAAGAATCTCACCTAACGGCTGTTAAGAGGATCATTAAATACATAGCAGGAATTACCTCCTTCGGACTATGGTATCCATTTGAAACCTCCACCATCATCGCTGAATACTCTGATGCCTTCTGGGCAGGAAATTTAGATGATCGAAAATCTACAAGTGGAGGATGTTTCTATATTGGAAACTGTCTAGTCTCTTAGTAGAGCAAGAAGCAAAATTCAATATCATTATCTACTGCCGATGTTGAATACATTGCCGCTGGTAGCTACTGTGCACAACTCCTTTGGATGAAACAAATGTTGTTGGACTACGGGATTAAACAACCCATGATGAGTCTTTTCTGTTATAACACAAACGCAATCAATATTTCAAAGAATCCTGTTCAACATTCTCGGACTAAACACATTAACATCTGTCATCATTTTATCCGAGAACTTGTTGATGACAAGATTATCACCTTGGACTATGTTTCCATAGAAAAGCAACTCGTAGACATCCTCACCAAACCTCTTGATACAAATAGGTTTAATGACCTTCAAAAATCCATTGGGGTCTGCATTCACTAAATCTCAGTGAACTTGAGTCACATAGGTAAATCCCTACACTGGGACATTCATGGTTATACGTCAGCCACAAGTCTAAACTCCTTACATTAACCATGTTAGTTTTGAGCTGAAAATAAGTCTTTTGTTGAAATAACTGTTAACTTGCTGCCAATCTTGGGTAGTTTATTTTGGATAGTTGGGTATTTTGGTTTCATTTTGAGAAATGGCTGAATTCTATTTAATGTCATAATTCTGTTTTAAGTTCCCTTGGTTTAATATGGAATGCATATACTATGCTTTACTGATTATTCTATCTGCTATATCACTGTTATATCTGATCTACTATGCATCCATACGCTATGAAATTGATGTTTACCTTGAATTGAGTTAACTATTATACATTAATTGTTCTGCTTCTGCCTGTTCGGTTCTCCCAAGTAATTCACTCTTCAGTCAATATCACTTGATATATCTTTGTCAATGACTGACAAAAAGGGGGAGAATATTTACAAACACCCCAAATGGAGATTGTATATCTGCTTAGATGGTGTTTCAGGTGTTAGGGGGAGCAGCTGCATCAAGCAAAGGGGAGTTTATAAGAAAGGGGGAGCAGCTACTGGGTGTGTACATGGGCTAGTAATTGTAAAATTGTGTAAAAGCGTGTACACACAATTTAGGGTGTGTTTGTCTAGAGTGTTCTAGGGTGTTTTGTGGGTTTTGTCACGTAATTGACAAAGGAGGAGATTGAAAGTGCCTTGGTTTGTCAAGTTACGTGAGTGTTGAGTCAGATGGTCTGTAGAGCCTGATAGGAAGATCAATTCAAGCATCTGCCTCAATCGGATGTGTGCAAGCTCGCCACAGGTAAATCTAAAGCCTCACATCCCATGACCCAAAACACCAGGTGAATAAAACCCTTAAAAACATGTTAGAAATCATAGGGTTTTAAGGTGAAAAAACTTTTTTCAAAACAGGAAAATCTCTAAGTTTTTCTCGCCCTGTCGATTTTATCGAAGCACCCTCAATATGATCGACCTGCGTTGTCGAGTCCTCGATACTTCATCGATACCATCAAAAAGAGGACCAAATATGTCCAGTAACTTCACAACATATCTGGATGAATTATCGATGTATCGATACACCTATCGATATCATCGATATATAAATCTCGAGCCCATCGAAAGTGGGTAAGATCGATAGACAGATTTCCAGCGCCCCAGTTTTTTAATGAAAATCACAAATTCCTTCGATATATCGATGATCTTCCGATATGATTTGAAATTAAAAATCAATAAGATCGGAAGTCCATCGATGATATCGATCGTGGGCGCGCATTTCTTTCAGCAGATATTTCAAGTTGTTTTTCACTTTGATCGGGGGCCATTTGAGGAAATCGATATTCATATGTCGATGACATCGATGCCGAGTCGATTGCATTGATACTGGACACAAACTGTCCAGCAAGTTTACTGGTAAATCTATTGGATTTATCGATGCATCGACACGGCCTTCGATATCATCGATATAAAAATTCTGATGACATCGGTTGACCCTCGATCATATCCTAAAAACCTGAAATATTTCATGTCAAGTCTCTCTCATTTTTCAAGTGTCGATTGATCGAACCTACCATCGATGGAATCAGAGTTCGAAATCCGATGATATCGACAGCGGTTTCGATTCATCGACAAGTTGGCAAAGAGTTTCAAAAGCGTATGACATTGAGTTCGAGTCATCAAGCAGACCATCGATGTTATTGAGAGTATACGCTCGATGATATCGAACTCTGTCATAAATGTGACCATTTTATATCGGTTGAGACTTTTTGCCTATATATAGAGGACTTGTCTTTTGTTGCTGAGAGAGAAAGAAGAGAGTGCTTTTGAGTGTTTAACCTTAGATCATATACCCAAAGCCCTTTCTCTCAAGGAAATTCATCCTCCAGTCCACCCTTACCATTGATAATCAATAGAGTGGATTGGGGAATGAACTTCCGCATTTAAGGATCCTTCAGCAACTACCTTAATGACATATCATTAAGCTGGGATTCCTTGAATGCATAAACGACGGGAATCACTCTATCTTCCTTATAGGAAAATTCTAAGAGAGTGGATTTCCGTCCTAACCTTGACCCAACCCTAAGACTAGTCTTGGTATATCTTCTGTGTTGCGGATGAAGGGAGTAGAAGACTCTTCGTCAATAAGGAGGAAGAGATCTTCGGCATTATGCTTATCGGGACTCATCAACTTATTTGTATGTACCCAGAGTCCAAGAGGACGCTTGTGATCATTCCTTTGTAGGATTGGGTCTTAAGTGGTTCTTACCCTTTGAAGTCCTCAAGGAGGCCTCCGGCGGGAGTGTACGTGGTTGGTGCGTTGTATGGACCCTTGATCTGTGGAGAGCATAAACATCTGATTAGGAGTGAACCAGTAAAACTCTAGGTTTGAGGTGAACCGTGTAAAACCTTGGGTTTGAGGTGAACCAGGTGAAACCTCGAGTTTGAAGTGAACCATGTAGAAACCTTCAGTAGGGTCTTATGGAAGATCCTTGGCTAGTGTGCCTAAAAGTGGGTGCGTTGTGTTGACCCTTGCTCGTGAGAGCATAAACAGTCAGCCTCAATGTAGGTTATAAAAGTTGAAGGTGAACCTAATTTAAAACCTTAGGTTAGAGGTGAACCACTATGAAACCTCCTTAGTGAAATCTGGTATACTCAAGGGTTGAGTGCGGTGACCGGGAGTGGAGTAGAGTTATCATCGAACCACTATAAAAATGACTGTGTTTGAGATTGTTATTCTTCTGATTGTGTGATTTACTTTAACACTTCCATATCTGAATATCTGATCACACCTCACACACCTACACAGTCATATCTATCATAAACTAGGTTGCATATAGGTTACTTCTTAAACAGTTTGTGATTGGATCCTCTACCGGGCTTGGAAGCCAATAGAGTTATGTTTGAGTAATCCTAATATTTGCCTGTTGTTAGGATTAGTGTAATAGGATTTTAAATAAATCATACAAAATTTTAAAAGTCCTATTCACCCCCCTCTAGGACATATTGGTATATCCCGACTTCAACTAAAGCGGTCTTCACCGCAATTTCAATAGCTAACCTATTTCGTGATTTAGGTAGCCATTGTTCTATAGACGGAAGTGTTGGATTCAAACCAAGTTTGAAACGAGCAAACCAATGAAAGGTGCGGACTATAAATGTTTAGGTTATGGTTTTCAAGGCTTTCAATGTCAGCTAATGATTTATGTCTGACTTGATTACTGCCAAATGATCTTAGTTACGACGTTTTCCATATATTACACATGTATGAATTATGTCGATTGAATATGCATTCCATGTGTTTGTTGAAATGTTTGAATGAAACTGCAATTATGATTTTTGCTTGCCATGATTATTAATGTAGAATACATGTTTGTTGTATGTATTACAACTCCGTTGTGGAAGGATTTGCCATAATATATGCCATAACTAATTTAGTTCGTGTATGTAGCAATGTGTAGTCTAAGTGTTTGATAAAATGTTTGAATGAGAAATTGTTTGATGAATCGCATTTAATAAGGGTGTTGAGATAGGATTCTCAATTACCTTATCTATATGTAAAATTTCCTTCATGTAATCATAATTTCATCTATGTGATTTGTGGATGAAATGTATATGTATCATAACATGTTCGATGTGTTGATAAAATGCTCAAATGAGAATTATATTTGGATTGTTTGTTAAATGCTTATATGATGATCACATGTATCCACATGCTATGTTGGAGTATGATTGGGACTAATACATAGTCCAGGCAATCGGTAATGGATCCCGGTTGAGTGGTCGAATTAGTTTCACCACATTGGATACGTTCGATGAATCCGAGTCGAACGATGATTGTCGACAGTGGTTAGGCCACGTGGAGTGCTTATGCGCTCCATGTCGATTAGTTTACCATGCGCTCGTACCAATCGAGCTTGTCAAATAACTCGATTGGCCTATTGTACGTTTACCATGTATGGACGCTACTGCTTGAATCTAAGGTACCACTTAACAATGTAAAGTCCGTTTCAACCCTGGCTCCACGATCCGCTAAGACTCATGAGCCGAGCATGGTGGTATGGGACACCGTGGTCGAGCTGTCTACCTACGCTGGAGTGACGAGCCTCCCCGTAGTGACCAGTGAGCAACCCAAACTCATGAGCCGAATACGGTGGTATGGGGACACTGTATTCGATCTGTCGGCCTACGCTAAGGTGACGAGCCTTCCCGTAGTGACCTCGAGTATAAAATAGGCCTACGCTGATGTTGACGAGCCTCCCCGTAGCGGCCTCGAGTGTATACTTATGAACTTGCCTATCCACTGTTTTCACCAGGGGTGATGCCCTACAACTTGCCTATCGTATGTGATTAAGTAGGATTAACAACCCTAGATGGATCTCTGTTTGGGTTAATGATATAAAGGGAGGTACCTTAGCTTCCCGAATATGCTGTATGAATGAGCCTAAATAAGAACTCGGTTAACACGACCATGCAACGCATTGCATGTGCTTTGGCGAGGAAGCGCACGTTTAGGGAGTTTGTCATGCACGATCGTGAGATGATGTCGCTGAGGGAGTGCAGGCAAGGGCATGCATCATTATAACACACCATTCCTACATTAACAAGAGTACTTAGGATATGATTGTTGTATTGCTTTATCATTACTGCTTGACTGAATGGATAACATGTTAACCTTTGCCTTATAGTACCACTGAGTTGATCACTCACTCCCACTCTGGGATGGTGTTTTAAAACACCAACCAGACTCTGTTGTAGTTGCAGATGATGATACGGCTTACGAGGCAGAGCCAAACTTCTATGACGAAGAGGAAAAATTCTCTTATACGCAGTTCTTGGGCGGGTCTACGTAGACCTCACGCTGCTTCGATGGGATTACAGGGATACATGGATTAGTTTGACATTTACATTTTGATATTTTGTAACTTTTGAAACAATACAATTGTAAATTTCAGCCCGGTTATATGATCATACTCTGGAGGTTGTGTAACATGTATATTCCTTATATATCTATCTCAGTCTTCCGCTTGCATAATTTAATTATCTCTGGAATATGTTATGCTGTTTTAGTGTAATCCCACTCATGTTTAAGACACAAATATGGATAACATTTAATCATCATTATCTATGTTGCATAAGTGATGCAACGGATCTCGGGAGTTGATCTTTGCTCAACTCTCGAAATCTGGGGCATTACATGAGTCTTAGCGGATCGCAGTACCATGGTTAAAGAGGGCCTTTACATTGGTGAGGGATACCTTAGATTTAAGCAGTAGTGTCCATACATGGTAAACACTCAATAGGCCAATCAGTTTGTTGGGCAAGTTCGACTAGTACGAGAACACGCTGGCTTAATGGACATGGAGCGCATAAGCACCCCTCATGGCCTAACCCCTGTTAACAATCGTCGTGCGACCCAGGTTCATTGAGTCTACCCAATGTGGCAAGCCTAATCCTGCCACCTGAACAGGGACTATTACCAATTGCCTGGGCTACGTTGTAGCCCCAATCTTACTCAAATGGAGCAAATAAACACATGTGATAATCATTTCAGTAATTAACAAACAATCCAAGTAAATTTCTCATTTGAGCATTTCATCAAACACGTTGATCATGTTACCAAACACTTGCATTTTATCAATAATTTGCGTAGAGGCAATTATGATTACATGAAAAAAAAAAAACTATACATATGCATAAGACAATTGAGATTCCTAGCTTAATACTCGTAATAAATACAAATCATCAATGATTTCTCGTTTAGACAATTCATCAAACACTTAGACTACACTTCATGAAATATATAGACTAGGTTAGTTACAACATATATTTTAGCAATTCCTTATACAGAGAGATCAACGAGCATATGACAATGATTAATCCTAGATCAGTAACCATGGCAAGCACAGATCATATTCAAATGCTCATTCAAACATTTCAACAAACACGTGGAATTCATCTTTTACTCATCACAGCTCATGTGTACATTTCATACAGAAATCGGTGTATCCAAGACAATACAACAGCAATCAAGTCAGACATAAATCATTAGCTGACATGAGATCATTGATAACCGCAACCTAAGCATTTATAGTCCGCACCTTTCGTCGGGATGCTCGATTCGGACTTGGTCTAAACTCTACGTTTCTGAAAATGATACGTCGGGCGCCTAAATGACGTAATAGGTTAGCTAGTTTGATGAACAATCAACCTGGATCTCTACAACGACATTAGGGTTAGGTTTTCTTACCCAAAATCGTAGCCGAAACAGGTTATGTAGCGTAACAGGATGGAGATTCGGTGCATGGAGTTGTGAGAGACGATTCCTGCACATCTCCCAAGATCTCCCTTCTCTCTTTCCTCTTTTATCTTCTTTTCTCTCCTCTCTTCCTTAGGGTTTTGAAGAAATTCGTATATGAGAGAGGTGGGGCGAAATAAGGGCAATTTATAAGCCCAAAAGTGATGCAAATGGCCCCAGGGCCACTATATACATAGGTTATACCCCTTAGGCAGCTATTTTTTAACGGACATGGCTTATAGGGATGCCCACGACCCACCTATGTCATAGGGCATGCTCTATGACAATGGATCTATGCTAGGACATGATTTTGGTGTGATCGGATAAGCCGATCGACCGTGGAGAACCTACGTCAGATCAACGATCATACTTACTCAATTGGGGCCACAGTTATATGGATATGTGCAGGGAAATTTCCTTTTCCCATTGGTGAAGTTTGGTCAGAAACCAACGGTCTGAAATCCTCAATTTTGCGTAAGAGTGCACGGCCCAATTCACTTAAGTTTTAGTTTGTTTTCTAAAGGTATTCGCGTTTCTCACACACTTACTCATGGTTCATGTTGTACGTTTCTGGACACTATCTAGGCTTGATTCCCGAGATGGTTGTCAAGCCCAGTAGGACGGACATAGTCCTATAGTTTCGCAGTCATCGGACCCTCGACGTGAGGTATAGGTCCGATACGGGGTTTCAATGACTCCCGAGAGTGACAGGCTCTTGGGATTTCTCCTAGGTCTTTAAGTGGCGTTGAGTCAGTGGTATTAATGGTTTTAGGCCTTCTCATTTGTGGAAATGGTGGCCCGAGCTTAATCCATCGATTATTTAGTTTAGAACTTAACTAATTTCTGCCTAACTTATTCGACAGGATGCAGTCCTTGGGTAGTCCTGCCTGAGGTGGTACTCGGGTCCTTGTACAGATTTTTCAGAGACGTTACACTTCGATGACATCGAATTTATTGAATAAACTCGCTGAAGTGTTTTGGACACATTATCGATTCCTCGAACAATACTCGATGACATCAAAGGTAGCCTCGATGACATAGAAGGTTACAAAGTCTGGATGAAGTTACAAAAGTGCGGAAAAAGCATGTATAAAAGACACCTTCGATGTCATCGAACGAATCGTACGAAGTTACGTAGATTTACGCGGAGTGCGTAAATTTGAGGCAATTTCTGGATTTTTCCAAAGTGGTGCGAAAGGAAGTGTTGTACAACTATAAATAGGAGTCCCCAGGGCATCCCTGGGCAGAATCTAGGGTTTGGAGTAGCAAAGAACAAGGGTGGAGAGCCATCGCCAAGTGTTTTTTTCTTCTTTCTTCCTTAGTTTTTCATGTTTTCTTCTAGGGTTTTAGATCCAATCATGTCTATGGTTGGCTAAACCTCCTAGCTAGGGCTAAGAGGTGAATCTTGTAGCGCGATGGGATGTTTTTTATTGCTTTGATTCATGTTTATGTTTATCTCTCTTTGATTCTAGTTTGTTTCTTAAGGAATACTTTCAGTTTTTAATGGTTTATTGTGACTCAAATTACAGTAGATTTGCAATAACTTTGAGTATCTTCTCTCCATGCTTTGAGATTGTGAAGTTAGTAAACCCTATTGCTCACCATCATCCCTTGGGCATGGTCGGGTGATGGAATCCCTTCTAACCCTCTTAGTTCTCCTATGTTTGATTGTAGGATTGGTATATTCTGTTGTTTTCCATAGTCTATAGGGCATGACTAGGTGATGGAATCACTTTCAGTTCTCACAACTCTCATCCATTGAGAACTAGATCAAAATAAGTTCAAATTTGGTTTTATTGAGATATCTTCCAACAAGAGAAGATAGGACTCCGATTCCAGTTGTATCCTTGAATCAAGTAATAGATCTCCCTGATTGCTACAATTGGATCCTTGGAAACCCTAGTTCCCACCTTTAAATTCACTAGTTTTAATTACTTTATTCATAATTACTCTCTTACACATTCAGATTTAGGTTTACTTCTTCTTCTAGTTCTACTTCTAGTTGCTTTCAGAATACTCACGAGATTAGTCACTGTGGATTCGACCTCGGTCTCACCGAGATTATTACTACATCGTGACCCTACACTTGGGGTTGTAAACAAGTTTTTAGCATCGTTGCCGGGCAGTAACGGTTGCGTTTTTCTGAAATTGACTAGTTTTGAAATTAGGTTAAGATTAGGGTTTTTCTACTTTCTACTTTTAGGTTAGGGTTTTTTCTAAATTATTTTAGAAATTAACTTAGCTTTGTATTTCTAGGTTTAAAAACTTTCCTTTTTCTATTTTTAAAAACTACTTTCTAATTCTAGGATAGAAACTTTCCTAATTTGATTTTAGAAACTAACTTTTTCTCTTTTTAGAAACTTTCTATTTTATATTTTTAAGAACTTTCCTTTTTCGTTTTTAGAATGTAGATTGCTTTCTTATTTCTTTTTAAGAAACTAATTCACTTTCCTATTTCTTTTACAGGATCCTAACATAGAACTTGTCACGCCCCAAACTCAGGAACCGGGCTCACAAAATTTTCGATCGCCGAATCATGCTTCGACAGCCTCCGTAGAACCCCATTCTCGGCGCCCGACGCCCATTCGCCAGGTTCCGATCCTAGGATGCTACCAAAGGCATAACCCACAAACAACAACCAAAAACTCCATCACATTTGATTCGTAATAAGCATAACCAAAGGCATAACCCACAAACAATAACCAAAAACTCCATCACATTTCCACTATGATCAAAAACTTTATAAGTACAATGAGCATAAAGGGAAATACAATGATAATGGACAAAAAGCTCCAAGATGATTTGTCACACGCTCTAGCCTCAACGCTGCTGCAGTCCAACGTTACCTGCATGCAACGGTCATGCATAAGCTTATAGAAAGCTTAGAGGGCAGTGAGAGTGTGTGCGCAAGGTAGTAATACAATTATGAAGTATTAGAGTAATGTGGAACATGCTGGTAAATCCATGAATACCGTTAGCCGTACCAAGGCTATGCGATGCAAGGCGTGAATGATATCGGCCGTACCAAGGCCATGCGATGCAAGGCATGAATGATGTCGGCCATACCAAGGCCATGCAATGCGAGATGCAACTCAAGTATATGAATCCTCGTCAAAGTCCACATATCAATACGACTCAAATCTGGAATATCACCGAGGTCTAGTACACTCCGAACCAGATTGCCGCCCCATCACGTGCAATAAGGCGAGTGGAAGAGACCTCACTATCCGCCTGCCAATATCGGGCTCGGCTCGTCAATAGCGGACCCATTCCTCGAGCTGGTCAAACTCAGCCTACCTTTGCCCCCTCCTCTAGGGCGGGTAAGGCCGCACCCCCTTCCAACCGACCACGACACATTGGAAAGCCCAGCCGTCTAGTAATCGACACTCGGCGCTCCTACACCCACTCGGTCTAGATATTGGATCAACCTCTTGGTACCATAAGGGTTTAGGGACTTTCACCCAGGGATATCTATAGCACCCCATGTTGAACAAGATTTCTCGTATCCAATCCTACCAACCACGATACGCCTGTGGAGGCTACGACCTTGATGTCGCTAGTGCGTACGGTAACCATGTCACATAATGCGAAATGCATGAATCACACTATCCAGTCATGTAGCAATCCTGCACGTATCGTGCACTCATGTAGGGCGACACCGCCTAACCGGAAGCCCCTAGACAATCTACCCGAAGGCATATGCTATGATCAGTCACTCCTCATATCAAGCGTACATATGATAAGTATGATCATGAATCATGGAACTATACTAAACATGCTATATGGTGATGGATACTGTTCATAACGAAAATGGGCCTAAGCAGTTTATAAGTATGGCCTAACAATGGGCCCTAGGGAGAATTATAATGCGGACGTTTAACCAACATTATTATTACAATGTGGACGTCAAACCAACATTGTTCCCAAGGCACGGCTGTAATAAACATCATTACATAAACCATGTTGGGATCACACATTGCAATGGACCTTAGGTACATCCCATTGGGCCTTAAATACATCAAATGGGCCATATCACATGGGCCTTATATTCATTAAGTGGGCCACATCAATGGGCCGCACCAATGGGCCTTATGTACATTGTAATGGGCCATAACCCGTGGGCCTTAGAATGCATCAAAATGGGCCTCGTAACATGGGCCTTACATCCACATCAAAGTGGGCCCCAATGGACTACCACAGATAAATGAAGATGGGCCTCATAACATACCAACGTGGGGTCCACTTGAACTATGGATCTGGCTCATTCTTTAGCTCATGTCATGAAAATGAGCTTTTAAGATGGTTAGATGGATTGGATGCAACCCGTGCACCATGGTGGGGGCCATGAAAGCCCACCATCAGGTATATTACATAATATAATATAATATATATACAATAACATATATATATATATATATATATATATATATATATATATATATATATATATATATACATAATACACACACGCACAGCCCCACACGTACACACACGCATACACATGCATGCACACGGATACACCCACCGTCTAGGGGGGAAGGTGGGGATAGAACAAATGCATCACCGTGGGCTCCACCGTCTAGGTGGACGGTGGAAATAAAACACATATATCCTTGTGGGTCCCACGTGGGGCCCACTGTAATGTTTATACGCTGTCCAACCTGTTGATAAGGTCACGCTGACCTGGATGAAGGAAAAATAAATTTCATATTGAATCCAAAACTTCTGTAATACCCACAAATGGGCTCTTATGGCAGACATTTAATCACCGTTGTTTCTTATTATATGGGCCATTTGAGACTCGGATCGGCCTGATTTTTAGAGGGGGCCCACTTCAGGGAGGGGCCCATCAAATAAACGGTTTGGATGACAAATAAGCATCATGGTTGGTCCCACAGCTGGGGCCGTGGGTTCCTGTCTGCCCGCCCCAACGCCCGTGCGCAGCAGGCGCTGCCTGCGCCTCTGGCTACAGCAGTGACCTGCTGCTTATATGTTTTTTTTTTTAAAGTTTTTGGGGGTTTTTAAGGTTTTTCCTCAGTGGGGCCCGCATCAGGCAAATCCGACCCAACTGTTGGGTCCCATGGCTCAATACAAGCCAATCAAGCCCAATATTGAATATATTTTAGTGAATAGAAACAGCAGGTGATTTTTCAACAGTAACCACCATAGTTTCCTATGCTATGGCCCACCAGAAAGTCGGATCAGCTTCATTTTTCGGCTCAACGCCTAAAACGAGCTGAGGAATGGAATAGAGGGCGTGGATCGGATCAACGCATTAGGGTGGGGCCTGTGTGAGTGGTCCACTCCAAGTTCTAAATCAAACTGATATTTCTGTTTTCATTTCAGCGTCCAGCGTCAAGGACGCTGGACAGTTTGGGCACACACATTGCTAAGGTGGGCCCTGCTCAGGTGGGCTACCAAATGATGGATGGTGTGGGTGCAACATATATAAGGTGGGCCCCACTTATAAATGGCTTGGATAAAAATCATGCCTCATGGTGGGGTCCACCTTGATGAGCCACATGGCCACATTATCACAAGAAAAGAAAATGAAAAAGAGAGGGAGAAAGAGATAGAGAGAGGGACACGCGTGATGGAGGGACCCCAACACTATAGGCCATCCCTTGAAATCAATCATACATCAAGTGGATCCCAATATATGTCGGTCCATTAAATCATAATTCAACGGTGGAGATTCCTTCTCCACTAAAATAAACGGTCTAGATGACCCTTATCAACTAGAAAGTAAACATCATGATGGAGTCCATGGAGATTGGCCCCATCATGGAATGATCATGATGATCAAAGTGAGTCATCGGCCACATCTTAGGGTCCCAAGTGAGATCCAAACCATTGATCAGTTGGCCTCACTTGGCCCATCATAAACACATGAAAATCTAGCCTATAACTCACCCACCATTCGATCTTCTTGCTCCCATGGCTTCCTTAACTCCTTAGCTTAGATTCCAACGGAGGAGATGAGGTTTGGATGGTTGAGATGGGAGATGAGAGGGTGAGAAGGTGGGCCACACTTGTGGCTCTTTTGGAGTGGAAGAGCTTGGACGTGAGCACCTCTCTTTGCTTGGGATTGATTTTGAAAAGAGAGAGAGAGTTGTAAAGAGAAGAGAGAGAGAGAGAGAGAGAGAGAGAGATGGGTGATGGAGTGATGGATGTGGTGAGTGATGTGTGTAAGAGCTCCTTTTTTACTTTTGGGGTAAAAGGTTGTAAGAAAGTCTAATGTTGTAAGTGGTATAAGTTTTTGACTTTTGACTTTGGGGAGTTGTGAGGGTGTGAGGGATTGACATGATTGATGATGGATTGATTGATTGATGTGACAATCCGTAGAGATTCTCTTGGAATTCGCACGCTCGGTGTTTCCTCGCACCGAACGCTGGCCCACATCTCCCGACCAGAGTATCGGATCGGCGCGCGACACCCGGCGATGGCTCGGTCAGTAGGGTACAAGTCTCGGGTTGAGTCGATTCAGGTTAATGGCATGTGACTCAGGGTCGAGCGTAAATACCGTTTAAGGGTCGAAGGTTGCTGGAATTCAACCAGGAAGACCGCGAAAGCCTATGGAACGGTACGGTCTAGGATACGGGGCTTACAGTTCTACCCTCCTAATAAAAATTTCATCCTCGAAATTTACACAATCATTGTTAGTAGATATAACTCATGAAGGAGAAGAAACATAATATCACTATATAAAATCAGAGATAATATACAAAATATAACACAATCAATCATAAAAAAGGTGGGGATAGCGCTATCGAATCTCGGCCTCACACTCCTCAACAGAATGGTGACCCCACTGAACCTTCACCAACGGAATGACCTTGGTCCGGAGGACCTGCTTCTTCCGATCAAGGATACGAACTGGCTGCTCAATATAAGAAGCGTCCTCACGAATCTCTAACGGCTGCCAATCAATAACAGGAACGATGTTTGACCCACACTTCCTCAACATAGAGACATGGAAAACGTTGTGGATGCTAGACAACTGAGATAGCAAGGCAAGCCGATAGGCCACGGCGGCAATGCGTCCAGTGATCTCAAAAGGTCCTATGAATTTAGGGGCAAGCTTGGCCTTTGCTCCAAATCAACTACGCCTTTCATGGGCGAGACCTTGAGATACACCTGGTCCCCTACATCAAACTCCAAGGGACAACACCGACGATCAGAAAAACTCTTCTGCCGGCTCTGAGCTATGCGCATCCTCTGCCTGATGATATCAATAGCCTCTGACATCTCCTGCACAAGCTCGGGACCTAGGAGACAACGCTCTCCAACCTCGGTCCAACAACTCGATGATCTACATGGTCTGCCATATAGTGCCTCAAAACGAGTCATGCTGATGGTCTCCTGATAGATGTTGTTGTACGTGAACTCAGTCAATCGCAGATGCTGATCCCAACTACCCTCGAAATAAATCGCGCAGGCCCGAAGCATATCCTCAAGGATTTGGTTGACCCTCTCGGTCTGGCCATCGATCTGCGGATGGTACGCAGTACTGAGCTACAAATCAGTCCCCATCGCTCTCTGAAAGCTCCTCCAAAATTGAGATGTGAACCTCGGGTCTCGGTTAGAAACGATCGAGACTGGAATGCCATGTAGTCTCACAATCTCCTCGACGAATAATCTCGCAAGCCGGTCCAAAAGCCAAGTCGCACAAATCTGAAGAAAATGCATCGACTTCGTCAGACGATCCACAACAACCCAGATGACATCATGACCGCGCTGAGTCCTCGGCAAACCCATAATGAAATCTGTCGACACGTGCTCCCACTTCCACATCGGGACACTCAACGGCTGCAATAGACCAGGGGTCTCTGATGATCGGCCTTGACACGCTAACAAGTGTCACACTTGGCCACAAAACTAGCAATCCGGAGCTTTATTCCCGTTCAAAAATACTGTCGCCTCATGTCACGGTACATCTTCGTCGAGCTAGGGTGGATAGAAAATCGCGATCTATACGCCTCGGTCGTAAGATCTCTGCGTAACTCAGGAATATTTGGGACACATAATCGACCTCTGAAGCAAAAGTTCACCATATGTACCAATCTGGCAATCTACCTGACTCTCAGATGTCGCCTCTGCCTATAACTCTGCAACGACTCATCAGCCTGCTGAGCCTTCATCACCCTTGCGACAAGAGAGGGTTGAATCGACAGGCTCGATAACTACACGATAGAAGATTGTAGGCCGAACTCAAAATCATACTCTACTACATCCTCAAGCATCCGCCACTCCTGAATCATCATATACGCCACCATGCCTCGTGGCTGACGGCTGAAGGCATCCGCCACCATGTTCGCCTTACCTAGGTAGTACTGAAGATCAAAGTCATAGTCCTTCAGGAGCTCTATCTAGCGCCTCTGCCTCATGTTCAACTCAGACTGCGAGAAGAGGTACTTTAATCTCTTGTGGTCAAAAAAGAACTCGAACATAACCCCATAAAGATAGTGCCTCCACACCTTCAGTACGAAGACAACTACAGCCAGCTTCAAATCATGCGTGGGGTAGTTCAGCTCATGGATCTTGAGCTGGTGAGTCGCGAAGGCGACTGGTCTCCCGTGCCGCATCAGGACAACACCCAAACCAATATGCGAGACATCGGTGAATACAATAAATCTGTCACTCCCAGAGGGAAGAGTGAGGATAAGAGCGGACGTGAGGCGGTCCTTCAACTCCATAAATGCTCGCTCACAGGCGTCGCTCCAAATAAACTCTGCACCCTTCTGAATCAACCTGGTCAGCGGGGCTGTAATACGGGAGAAGCCCTGAATGAAACGCCGATAATAGCCCGCTAAACCAAGGAAACTGCGGATCTCAGAAGTGATCATGGGTTGGCCCCACTGACGCACTGCCTCAACCTTCGAGGGGTCCACTGCGACACCCTCCCTCATCACCATGTGACTGAGGAACTTCACCTCCTCCTGCCGAAACTCACACTTCTCCATCTTCGCATACAGCTGGTGTGCATGGAGGGTCTGCAACGTAACCTCCAGATGCTGCTCATGCTCATCACGGGTCCTCGAATAGATCAGAATGTCATCGATGAAGTCTACAACAAACTGATCGAGATAAGGGGCGGAAGACCTCATTCATCAACTGCATGAAGACCGTATGTGCATTGGTCAGTCCGAAGGACATGACTTGGAACTCAAAATGACCGTAACGCATCCTGAATACTGTCTTCGGAATGTCCTCCTCTCGGACCCGAATCTAATGATAATCGGAACGTAAGTCAATCTTTGAAAAGAACTTTGCACCTTGTAGCTGATCAAACAAATCATCAATCCTCGGGAGCGGGTACTTGTTCTTGAGCGTGACCTTGTTGAGCTCGCGGTAGTCTACGCAGAGCCTCGATGAGCCATCCTTCTTCTTCACGAAGAGTACCGGTGCTCCCCACGGCGAACTACTCAGACAGATAAAGCCCAACTCGTACAACTTGTCCAACTGCTTCTGTAGTTCCCGCAACTGCAACAGTGTCATATGATACGGGGCCTTCGAAATATGCACGGTATCGGGCACGAGATCAATCTGAGACTCGGTGAGTCGGCGAGACGGTAATCCCGGAATCTCCTATAAAACATCGGGAAAATCGCAAACAATTGGCAACTGGTCGATACAAACGGCAACAGGCTCCTCAACGGCGCAGGACATCAAGTAAGACAATGGCTCTCCCCGGGACTCTGCAATAAACTAAAACTGTGGTAAGCCTGGTATACAGAAGGTGGCGATCATCACGGAGCAGTCTAAGATGGCGTGGTACTCGGCAAGCCAATCCATGCCCGAGATAACATCGAAGTCTGACATCGGCAGCACGTACAAGTCTACGGGCAAGAAAATCTCTCCCACTGGCACGGGGCAAGACGAACAGAAGCGGCCTGATACTGTAGTCTTCCCTAAGGGCGTTGATACGGTCAACCCCTCTCGAGCAAACTCTGTCGATAATCCAGTCGAACTATAGAATTCCTCGAACATAAACGAGTGCGAAGCACTGAAATCAAACAAAACTCGAGCAATGCACGCAGAGACTGGAAGTATACCCTCAACGACTCCTCCAAATGACTGAGGATCCTGTTGGGCCGTGTAGAATCTAGCCTGAGCCGGTTGGGGAGGTTCCTGTCCCCTCTGAGCGTACTGCTGCTACTGTTGTCCCTGAGGTGGTCAAAACTGTTGCCTCTGCTACGGCGGTCTTAGAAGCTGGTGCTGATGCTGCTGCTGAGGTGGCCTCGGTGGTGGGGGCTGCTGTCGCTGCTGCTGTGCGGGTCTCTGTTGCTAATGTGGTGGAGGTCTCTGTTGCTGCTGTGGTGGAGGCTGTTGTGGACCTCTTAGCCGCTACTGCTGATGGGGGAGAGGACACTCCCACATACGGTGCCCCGTGGCACCGCACCTAAAACAGGTGCCGGTGAACTACCTCGGAGGTGGTGCTGGCGCTCGGAAGGCTGGGTGACCTGTGCGCCTCTACTGCTGCGGTTGATGCTGCTGCGAGTCATCGGAAGGAACTCGCCTCTTCCGATCTCTCCTCTAACAGCGATCAGACTGAGAACCGACCCACTCAGCCTAAAAAATCTAGGCCTTCCTTACCACCCCCTCGAAAGTTGGGAGCTTATGCCCAATGACACGGCCTCGAAGACTGTAACGCAAGTCATCCTCAAATCGGCGGGCTCTCCGCTCCTCATCATCCACCAAGTTCGGCGCAAATCTGGACAGTGCTACAAAACGAACCGCATATTGGGCCACTGTCATATCGCCCTGCACCAAGGCCTCAAACTCCAACGCTCTCTATCGTCGGATGTGATCAAGAAAATACTGTTGGTCAAACCGATCCACAAAATCCTCCCACGTCCACATAAAATTGGCGCCTGCTGCTCGGGAGACTGATGTCCACCAATGCTCAGCCTCACTATGGAGAAGAAATAAGGCTAATTGGACTCTCCGCTCGGTCGTGCATCCCATCGTATCAAATATCTTCTCCACATCGGCGCGCCATCTCCCAGCTGCCGTCGGGTCTGGTTCGCCCTGGAAACGCGGGGGATCGAGCCATCGAAACTCGCGAAGAAGGGCGCTCGCCCTCTCCTGGTTAGCCTGATCCGGTGAATGACTGGGTGCCTTCTCTGCCCCTGAAGTGCGGCTGTCATAGCCTGTAACATCTGGTGTAACTGGAAAGCACTCACAGATACGGTCGGATCTGCACCAGTCTCTGGTAGAGGAGTTGCATCCAACGGCTGGGCAGTAGGAATCTCTGGTGGTGGACCGGGGACCGTCGGTGGTAGTGCGGGAGTCTCAGGAGATGGTGCGGGAGTCTCAGGTGGTGGTACGGAAGTCTCAGGTGGTGGTGCGGGAGTCGATCGGGTCACTCTCCTGGGCATCTTGTCCTGCAGGAAAGAACAAAGGTGCCTATCAACTTTGAAAAGCTCAGGAAGGCACGCACATTAAGGGTCTATAACAGCAGATCACTAAGCTATTCGGACTTGGGACTCAATCATCCTAAACCCATAGCAGACATATAATATTATTATTAGTTATTCCCGATTTATACTCTGATACCAACTTCTGTCACTCCCCAAACTCGGGAACCGGGCTCACAAAATTCCCGATCGCCGAATCCGACGCCGATAGCCTCCGTAGAACCCCATTCTCGGCGCCCGGTGCCCATTCGCCTGGTTCCGATCCTGGGATGCTACAAGGAGGATTTTCATTATCAGTTTGATTCGTAATAAGCATAAGCAAAGGCATAACCCACAAACAACAACCAAAAACTCCATCACATTTCCACTATGACCAAAAACTTTATAAGTACAATGAGCATAAAGGGAAATACAATGATAATGGACAAAAAGCTCCAAGATGATCTGCCACGCGCTCTAGCCTCAACGCTGTTGCGGTCCAACATCACCTGCATGCAATGGTCGTGCATAAGCTTATATAAAGCTTAGAGGGCGGTGAGAGTGTGTGCGCAAGGTAGTAATACAATTATGAAGTATCAGAGTAATGCAGAACATGCTGGTGAATCCATGAATACCGTTAGTCGTACCAAGGCTATGCGATGCAAGGCGTGAATGATATCGGTCGTACTAAGGCCATGCGATGTAAGGCATGAATGAGTCGGCCATACCAAGGCCATGCAATGCGAGATGCAACTCAAGCATACAAATCCTCGTCTAAGTCCACATATCAATACGACTTAAATCCAGAATATCACCGGGGTCTAGTACACTCCGAACCAGATTGCCGCCCCATCACGCGCAATAAGGCGAGTGGAAGAGACCTCACTATCCGCCTGCCAATATCGGGCTCGGCTCGTCAATAGCGGACCCATTCCTCGAGCTGGTCAAACTCAGCCTACCTTTGCCCCCTCCTCTCGGGCGGGTAAGGCCGCACCCCCTTCCAACCGACCACGACACAGTGGAAAGCCCAGCCGTCTAGTAATCGACACTCGGCACTCCTGCACCCACTCGGTCTAGATGTTGGATCAACCTCTTGGTACCATAAGGGTTTAGGGACTTTCACCCAGGGATATCTATAGCACCCCATGTTGAACAAGATTTCTCGTATCCAATCCTACCAACCATGATACACCTGTGGAGGTTACGACCCTGATTTCTCTAGGGCGTACGGTAACCATGTCACGTAATGCGAAATGCATGAATCACACTATCCAGTCATGAAGCAATCCTGCGCGTATCGTGCGCTCATGTGGGGCAACACTGCCTAACTGAGAGCCCTTAGACAATCTCCCCGAAGGCATATGCTATGATCAATCACTCCTCATATCAAGCATACATATGATGCGTATGATCATGAATCATGGAACTATACTAAACATGTTATATGGTGATGGATACTGTTCATAATGAAGATGGGCCTAGACGGTTTATAAATATGGCCTAACAATGGGCCCTAAGGAGAATTATAATGCGGATGTTTAACCAACATTATTCTTACAATGTGGACGTCAAACCAACATTGCTCCCAAGGCACGATTGTCATAAACATCATTACATAAACTATGTTGGGATCACACATTGCAATGGACCTTAGGTACATCCCATTGGGCCTTAAATACATCAAATGGGCCATATCACATGGGCCTTATATTCATTAAGTGGGCCACATCAATGGGCCGCACCAATGGGCCTTATGTACATTGCAATGGGCCGTAGAATGCATTAAAATGGGCCTCGTAACATGGTCCTTACATCCACATCAAAGTGGACCCCAATGGACTACCATAGATAAATCAAGATGGGCCTCATAACATACCAATGTGGGGTCCACTTGAACTATGGATCTGGCTCATTCTTTAGCTCATGCCATAAAAATGAGCTTTTAAGATGGTTGGACGGATTGGATGCAACCCGTGCACCATGGTGGGGCCCATGAAGCCCACCATAAGGAATATTACATAATATATATATAATATATATGTATATATATCATATATACAATAATATATATATATGTATATATATAATAGATACAATAATATATATATATATATATCTATATATATATAGTCCATATATATATACACACACACCCACACTCTATAACCCACACGCCCCCCCCCACACGTACACACACGCATACACACGCATACACCCACCGTCCAGAGGGGAAGGTGGGGATAGAACAAATGCATCACCGTGGGCTCCACCGTCCAGGCGGACGATGGAAATAAAACACATATATCATTGTGAGTCCCACGTGGGGCCCACTGTAATGTTTATACGTTGTCCAAACTGTTGATAAGGTCACGCTGACCTGGATGAAGGAAAAAAAAATTTCATATTGAATCCAAAACTCTGTAATGCCCACAAATGGGTTCCTATGGCAGACTTTTAATCACCGCTGTTTCCTATTATGTGGGCCATCTGAGACTCGGATCGGCCTGATCTTTAGCGGGGGCCCACTTCAGGGAGGGGCCCATCAAATAAACAGTTTGGATGACAAATAAGCATCATGGTGGGGCCCACGGCGGGGGTCGTGGGTTCCTATCTGCCCGCCCGCTCGCCGGTGCGCAGCAGGCGCTGCCTGCGCCTCTGGCTGTAGCAGTGACCTGCTGCTTATATGTTTTTTGGTTTTTTTTGTTTTTGAGGGTTTCTGAGGTTTTTCCTCAGTGGGGCCCACATTAGGCAAATCCGACCCAACCGTTGGGTCCCATGGCTCAATACAAGCTAATCATGCCCAATATTGAATATATTTTGGTGAATAGAAACAACAGGTGATTTTTCAATGGTAACCACCATAGTTTCCTATGTTATGGCCCACCAGAAAGTCGGAACAACTTCATTTTTTGGTTCAACGCCTAAAATGAGCTGAGGAATGGAATAGACGGCGTGGATTGGATCAATGCATTAGGGTGGGGCCTGTGTGAGCGGTCCACTCCAAGTTCTAAATCAAACTGATATTTCTGTTTTCATTTCAGCGTCCAGCGTCAGGGACGCTGGACGGTTTGGGCGCACACATTGCTAAGGTGGGCCACCAAATGATGGATGGTGTGGGTGCAACACATATAAGGTGGGCCCACTTATAAATGGCTTAGATAAAAATCATGCCTCATGGTGGGGTCCACCCTGATGGGCCACATGACCACATTATCACAAGAAAAGAAAATGAAAAAGAGAGGGAGAGAGAGAGAGAGAGAGAGAGAGAGTGGGACACGCGTGATGGAGGGACCCCGATACTATGGGCCCTCCCTTGAAATCAATCATACATCAAGTGGGTCCCAATACATGTGGGCCCATTAAATCACAATTCAACGGTGGAGATTCCTTCTCCACTAAAATAAACGGTCTAGATGACCCTTATCAACTAGAAAGTAAACATCATGATGGGGTCCATGGAGATTGGCCCCATCATGGAATGATCATGATGATCAAAGTGGGCCATCGACCACATCTTAGGGTCCCAAGTGAGATCCAAATCATTGATCGGTTGGCCTCACTTGGCCCATCATAAATACATGAAAATCTAGCCTATAACGCACCCACCATTCGATCTTCTTGCTCCCTTGGCTTCCTTAGCTCCTTAGCTTAGATTCCGACGGAGGAGATGAGGTTTGGATGGTTGAGATGGGAGATGAGAGGGTGGGAAGGTGGGCCACACTTGTGGCTCTTTTGGAGTGGAGGAGCTTGGACGTGAGCACCTCTCTTTGCTAAGGATTGATTTTGAAAAGAGAGAGAGTTGTAAAGAGAGAGAGAGATGGGTGATGGAGTGATGGATGTGGTGAGTGATGTGTGTAAGAGATCCTTTTTTACTTTTGGGGTAAAAGGTGTAAGAAAGGTATGGGTGGTGTAAGAAACTTTTGACTTTGGGGGTTGCTTGGGGAATAGTGTGAGGTGATGTGTACTTGACATGATAGGATTGATTGATTGATTGATTGATGTGACAAGCAGTAGAGATTCTCTTGGAATTCGCACGCGCGGCATTTACTCGACCGAACGCTGGCCCACATCTCCCGACCAGAGTATCGGATCGGCGCACGAGACGCGGCATCGGAACTGCGGCGATGGCGCGGTCGCTAGGGTACAAGTCTTGGGTTGAGTCGATTCAGGTTGACAGTGTGTGACTCAGGCTCGCGCGCAAATACCGGTTAAGGGTCGAAGGTTGCCGAAATTCGACCGAGAAGACCGCGGAAGCCTACAGAATGGTACGGTCTAGGATACGGGGCTTACAGAACCTTCTAATTTGGTAACTGTTAGTGCTATTATATGATACCTCTTTGGTTGTCAAATTTTGTGTGTCAAAACCTTAGTGTGTTCTATGTCTTGGTGTGTTCTATGTTTAAGACACCATGGACTCTTCAAGCGGCTTCAAGGTACATTTCGAAGATATAAAGAAGAAGATATAAAGAAGAAGATATAAGAAGACACAGTATTCTTTATTCACGCAAAGGTTATTCAAGTTCAAGATACAAGCAGTGTGTGAAGGTGTGAAGCTCAAAAGCAAACTCAAAACTCGTACTTCAGGCTTCAAGTACTAAAAGATTTATCATTCGTTGAATGAAGTAAAGTTCAATGTTCATACTTCATTATTCAGGTTTGATAGACCATAGTCTTTGACCTTAGGGTAGGTCATTTTGGATACATTATTCAAATGTATTTAAACATGTTTTTGATCTGCTCTTAGACCAGTCCTGAGTCTGGTTCGACCAGTCCTAGCACTGGCTCGACCTGTCTAAGAATTTCCTAGGCCAGTCTTGGACTTGTTCAATTTTATCGGATTTTCTGGTTCGCTCACGACCAGTCTTGGAGTCTGCTCGACCGGTCGTGGGATGTCCTCGACTCGAACCTCGACCAGTCGTGGAGCCTCGATTCAAACTCCAGCGACTAAATTCACTGTCGCTCGACCAGTCAAGAAGGGGTCTCGACCGGTCGTGGATGACCTTCGACCAGTCGTGGACTGCCTACGACCAGTCGAACATCGGTTTTCCTGATTCCGCGCAGAAATTCAAAAATCTGTTTCTCCTAAGACCAGTCGTGGGAACTCCTAGACCAGTCGAAGACGAATTTCTGTAGCTATAAATAGCACACGAATTTCAGAGTTTATATATCGAAAAATCTATCAAAGCAAGGCTCCACTCTGAGATAAGTCGTGTTTAATTTTAAGCTAATTTGCGCTTCATTTTAATTCCTTTTGTTAGCTTTTTGCATTTGATTTTATTCTAAATTCCAATCATATTTGAAAAGGGGAAATCGTGTATTCCTTCTTCTTGGAATTAAAATCAAATAGAGCTAGCCCTTTGTGATTTCATTTAAAATCAATTAGAACTTAGAACCTCAATAATTTGAGTATTGGACATTGAACTATCATCTCTACTCTGATCGGTTCTTCCGGGCTACTGCAAAAGGATAAGATCCAGGTATTCTATAATTCCTGTAATTTCTATTTTGGTTTTGTATGAGATTTGCCAGAAAAATCTCTATGTGTATGGTTATCTGAGGAGAGCCAGAAAACTCAGATTGTGGGGTTTTTGAATTGTGTAAGCCCAAGTGATAAAGACACAATTGTGAAGGTTTTTGGTGAACCTGTGAAAACCAGTTTTATTAGAGAACGCTAATATCCCCTGTGTGAGGATATTAGGAGTGGAGTAGCATTCTGTGTGGCTGTTTTACAACAGTTGGTGAACACACAGGCGAACCACTATAACTTCTTGTCTTGTGGATTGAATGGTTATTTAATTCCTTATCTTTTATCATTCAGTACTATTTTCCTTGTGGATGTGAATGTTGTAACAGTTTGAAATTTCAAGCAAGTGTGGGAATGTTGTAACAATTTAGTGATTTATTTCCAGCAATTCTTTTATTTGATTCAAGCTTTAAATTCCAAAATTGTTCCAGCAAGGTTGCCCTGCCATTTTTATGGTGTATGGCTGTCCCTAGAACAAGACATTTGTAAAATCATTTTATTCAGTGCAGTTTGTATATTTCTTTATTCCTCTTTGATTTGAGAATTTGATACAAAGACATTTCTAGACATAAGGTTGTCCTACCATAAACATCGGGTTTTTGGTGAAAGGTTGTCCTTAGAACAACGTTTGTATCAACCTCTCAAATTCAATAGTTTGAGGTTGCATTTCATTTCTATTTCTACATTGCAATTTATTTATTAGTTCATTGGCTATCATACTTTGTTTAATTCCGCTATTATAAGTTTTTATTTGGCATTGTCCTATTCACCCCCCTCTAGGACATATAGCTTGGCCATTTCAAGTGGTATCAGAGCCTAATAGCTCGCTTTTATTTCTTTATATTTGGATTTATTTCCTGAGCTAACGATCTAAGCTATAATAATGTCAAATTTTGATAGCCTCTCAGTCACTAGGCCTCCACCATTTGATGGCTCCAACTATGCTTATTGGAAAGCCAGAATGAGGATCTTCCTCAAATCAATGGATGAGAGTGTGTGGCAAGCCACAGTGACTGAATGGAATCCTCCTGTCATGGAAGTAACTGGAGTTGATGGTTCTACATCTATGAAAATTACACCATACTTTCAATGGACCACACTTCAGAAAAGTGAGAGTAGTGCTAATGCTAAAGCACTAAATGCAATTACTTGCGCACTATCACCGGATGAGTTCAAAAGAATCATATCCTGTGATACTGCAAAGCAAGCTTGGGATATTTTAGAAATGACACATGAGGGTACATCGATTGTAAAAAAATCTAAAGTCCAACTCCTCACAACTAAATTTGAAGAAATTCATATGGAGGAGAATGAAATGTTTATGGACTTCTATACTAGATTAAATGACATTGTAAACTCAATGTGGGGTCTTGGTGATAAAATCCCAGAAAGTAAAGTGTGTGCAAAAATACTACGCTCTCTTCCTGAACGGTTCAATTCTAAAGTAACCGCAATCCAGGAACTTCGTGACACGGACAAAATGAAGGTGGAAGAACTCATTGGGTCTCTACAAACTTATGAATTAAATTTTAAAGCTCCTAAAGGAAAATCAATTGCTTTGAAATCTTCCAAAAATACGGTAGATGATAAATCCGATTCTGAAGATGACTTAGCTCTTATTGCAAAAAGATTTTACAAAATTTTTAAAAGTAAGAAAAGAGTTGATTTTCAAAAATCAAATGATAAAAAGAAGTTTAGATCTAAAACTCGAAAATCTTTGAAAGACAGTCAGTGTTACAACTGTCATGAGTATGGGCATCTAGCAAACAAATGTCCTAATAAGGACAAACCCAAAAAGAAGGGTATGTTGGCTACATGGGATGAATCATCTGACTCTGAAGTTTCTTCTGAATCAGAAGATTCTGAAACCGAGTCGGGCAATGAGGTAAAAGCCCTTATGACTCTAGCCAAGTTTACCTTCTCTGATCACGATGATTTACTAGTGAAGAAAATTTGGATAATGATCATGAGAATGAAGAAGATCTTCAAGATGCTTACAATGCCTTATACAAAGAGAGTTGTAAAATTGCTGTGAAGCTTAAACTTCAGAGAGAAAATTTTTCTAAACTTAGAGATTGTTTTGACTTGCTTGTTTTAGAAAAATCTCAAATATCAGATTATTTTGAAAAATCAAAAAGCGATTTAGAATTCAAAAACTCTGATTGTTGATTTAAAATCTGAAATTGAGAGATTAAAGAATGAAGTGTCTTCTCTTCTGAATTCTAAGGAAACTTGGAGGTATGCCCAAGGTGATTCTAAATTAGAAAAACTCCTATCCGGTTCAAAAAAATGTGGCGATAGATCCGGATTGGGGTATGATAAAACAATACCTCATAAACAGAAGAATTCTCCACCTAAATTTGTGAAAGGAGAATCCTCTAATTCAAAAGAGAAAAACACTTCACAAGGTTTTGTCAAAACAACAAAAAATTTTCAAAAACCTAGAAGCAGCTATGTCAACTTCAAAAATCAGATGAAAAATCCTTTAGCTGAAAAAATAGTTGATTTACTCAAGGAACTTTTAAAATCTAACTCTGTAAGTCACTCTTACAAATATAAACAAAAGAAGACCAACTATGTTCCTAAACCTAAAACTGTTATGAAATGGGTTCCTAAAGTTGACTGCTTGGTTGCTCACACTGCTTTCAAAGCAACTAGCCTTTCAAAGTGGTACCTAGACAGTGGTTGCTCCAGGCATATGACTGGTGACAAAGCTCTTTTCACCGATCTACAAGATATGACTGATGGGTCAGTCACATTTGGTGATGGTAGCAATTGCAAAATTATTGGCCAAGGTACGGTTCAACTCTATAATCTACCCTTATTTAAGAATGTTTTATATGTTGAGGGTTTAAAACACAACTTGTTAAGCATATCTCAAATATGCGATAACAATAATAGTGTGAAGTTTTCCAATCAAGGTTGTGAGATTATAGACAAGAAGGGGTCTGTGATATTAACTGGTCTCAGAACTTCTGAAAACTGCTATATAGTGAGAAATGACAGCTCAACTAATCAAATGTGTTACATGGTCCATACCAATGAAACAGAATTATGGCATAAACGCCTTGGACATGTACACTACCGGAATTTATATAGATTGAGCAAAGAAGAACTAATAAGAGGTCTACCAAAGATTCAAAAAGTAGATAAAATATGTGGTGAATGCCAGTATGGTAAACAAATTAGGAGATCTCACAAAAAGGTGAACTCCAATACCACATTAAGACCACTCGAACTTCTCCACATGGATCTAATAGGACCAACTAGAACGGAAAGTCGAGGTGGTAAAAAATACATTCTGGTTATTGTAGACGATTATACCAGATTCACTTGGGTTTCATTTTTAAAGGATAAATCAGAAACCCTTGATGAAGTGAAAAAGATAATCAAACGGATCCAAACTGAAAAATGTTCTCAAGTGAATAAGATCCGAAGTGATCATGGAATATCACATGAATTCTCTGCACCGAAAACTCCACAGCAAAATGGCATTGTGGAAAGAAAAAATAGAGTTCTTCAAGAAATGGGAACTGTTATGCTAAATAGCATGAAGGTTTCTAAGAATTTATGGACTGAGGCGATTAATACTGCTTGCTATATTATTAATCGTGTTTATACTTGCAAATCAAATAATAAAACGCCCTATGAAATGTGGTTTGACAAAAAACCTACAGTCAAATATTTTCGCGTTTTTGGCAGTAAGTGTTATATTTTACGTGACCGGGAAAACTTGGGAAAATTTGATACTAAAAGTGATGAAGGATTATTCTTAGGATATTCATTAAACAGTCGTGCATATCGTGTACTGAACAAAAGGACCGGAGTTATTCAAGAGTCAATTAATGTGGTCATAGATGATCACTTAAATACTTGGCCCCTAGTTCAGATAATGATGAATTTCTCATAATTGAAAAACCAGAAACTTCATCAAGTGAATCTAATCATGATGTGAGGACTGTCAAAGATCATCCAACTACACAAATCCTTGGAAATCCTCTCACTGGTGTACGCACTCGTAGACAATTAGAAGATTTTTGTAATTACGTGTGTTTCACATCTCAGATAGAACCGGTTAATGTAAAAGAAGCTCTTTCTGATGAAAACTGGATAGTTGCGATGCAGGAAGAACTTAATCAATTTGTTCGTAACGTTGTCTGGTATCTTGTTCCAAGACCGAAAGATAAACATATTATTGGAACAAAATGGATTTTCAAAAATAAGTCTGATGAATTGGGAAATATTATTCGAAACAAGGCAAGACTGGTTGTACAAGGGTACACTCAAATTGAAGGTATCGATTTTGAGGAAACTTTCGCTCCAGTTGCACGCCTTGAATCAATCAGATTATTTATATCCATTGCATGTTTTAGAAAGTTTAAGATTTATCAAATGGATGTAAAGAGTGCTTTTCTTAATGGTGATTTACATGAAGAGGTTTATGTTGAACAACCTACAGGGTTTGAAGATCCTAAGTTTTCTAATCATGTTTATCGCCTTAAGAAAGCCCTCTATGGGTTGAAACAAGCTCCCAGGGCATGGTATGAAAAATTGACTAAGTTTTTACTGGGTCACAATTTTCAAATGGGTAGTGTTGATAAAACACTCTTTGTTAAAAAGCAGAACAATGATATTTTAATGGTTCAAATCTATGTTGATGATATAATTTATGGATCAACTTGTACTGACATGACTGTGTTGAGTTTGCAAATCTAATGAAATCTGAATTTGAGATGAGTATGGTCGGAGAATTAAACTATTTTCTAGGATTGCAAGTTAAACAGCAATCTGATGGAATTTTTATTTCTCAAACTAAATATGCTCTAAATTTAGTTAAGAAGTTCGGATTTGAAAATGGTAAGAATTTTGATACTCCTATGAGTACTTCTCTAAAGCTCTCAAAAGACTCTACAGGTAAAGATATAGATCCTAAACTATATCGAAGCATGATTGGTAGTTTACTGTATTTAACAGTAAGTAGACCTGATATTGCTTTTAGTGTTGGAATTTGTGCTAGATATCAGTCTAATCCTAAAGAATCTCATTTGACTGCTGTTAAACGCATTATTCGTTATGTTGCAAGTTCAGTTAATCTGGGTCTTTGGTATCCCTTGATACTAGTGTTCAATTGGCTGGGTTCTCGGATGCTGATTGGGCTGGTAATATGGATGACAGAAAGTCAACCAGTGGTGGTTGCTTTTACATTGGAAATTGCATAGTTTCTTGGTTCAGCAAGAAACAGAGTTCCATTTCACTCTCAACTGCTGAGGCTGAATACATTGCTGCAGGAAATGCATGTACTCAGTTAGTCTGGATGAAACGCATGTTAAGTGATTATGGTATTGCACAAGACTCGATAGTTTTATATTGTGATAATTCAAGTGCAATTAATATTTCCAAAAATCCAATCCAGCATTCACGAACTAAGCATATTGACATTAGATTTCACTATATTCGTGAACTTGTTGAAGAAAAAGTAATTTGTTTAGAATATATTCCAACCGAGAAACAACTTGCTGACATTTTCACCAAACCACTCGATAAATGCAGGTTCAATAAATTGAAATTTGATCTCGGTATGTGTAATATAAGATGATTGATTATGCATTTTGTATATTATATTGTAAATATCTTCATAGTTTTTTATGAAAATTTAAAAAAAAAAAAAAAAAAAAAACGCATGTTTTGGTCTTACACGACCAGTCGAGGATAGTCTCGACCAGTCGTGGTTAGACCGGTCGAGGACTAATCACGACCGGTCGTGTATCGCGCTGAGTTCTTTAATTGGGGGAAAAATCACTTTTTCCTCATTTCCCTCTTCTTCTCCAACGGGCTTAGCTTCGACCGGTCGTACCCATCTATGGGATTTCTCCAGATTTGAGTATTTCTCTTGATTTTGTTGAAGAATCTTGAACATTGCTTCTTGACTTCCTTGTTTGTGTTGATTATTTCATATTTCCTTCAAGGGTTTGGGGTTTTCTTTCTCATTTTCTGATTTGGTTGAAACCCATCTTGTTTTTCTTGAAATTTCTTCAATCTTTTCAAGAATATGGATGTTAGAGGTAAAAAGCGAACTAGTAGAGGTGCTTCTTCATCTAGGTCTAATGTTATTTCTCGCCGTCATCTTAGAGATCCTAATGATGACCCTCCACAAGTTCGTGATTTTTGTACTAAGAAGGTTATTGTTGAGAAAGCAGTGTGTATTAATCATATTGCTCAATTTAATCTTGTTCCTCTTCTTCAATCTGTTGGTTGGGTTAACATTTTGAACTGGGGAGGGCCGGCATTTCAGTCAATTGCTCAGGCCATGGTTGCATGTATTACAGACTTTTCTCTTGAGGAATTAACTTTTATTGTTACTACAAGAGAAGGGCCTTTTTCTGTGGATCGTCATTTGATTTCTGGATTAATGGATATTCCAGTAATTGATGATGGAATCCACCCTTCCACATTGGGTGATAAAGTTACTGAATCTGAAAAACGTCTATTTACTAGAGCCCTTTGTAATATGGATGCACCTTGGTCTGTCAATGGTACCGTTCTCAAATCCAGGTGGCTGTTGCCCAGATACAGAGTTCTTCAACGTATTTTTACGTCTAATGTGTATCCTCGGGCTGGTAACAAAACTGAGTTGACTCTTCTGATGGTTCGTATACTGTACTCAGTCATTAGTGGTGCCAATGTTTGCTTGCCTTCGTTGATCTGTTCTTCTATTATTCAGTTTCGGTCTCAGCCAGGTCATGGTGACATTCCATTTGGATATTTGTTAAATGTCTTAGCTACTCATATGTTGGTCACTATGCCTGTTGGTGAAGCTCCTATCCAACACCTTATTTTCAACAACTCCAACCTAAACAAAATGAAGTTGAGATTAGCCGCTGGTCAAGTTGATAATGTCGAAGGTGGTGAAGCTGCTGGAGTTGGAGATGCGAATGAAGGAGATGATCTTCCTGATGAGGATATCAACATGGATGATCTTTTTGATGATATTGAGTCTGCATCTGAAGATGATCCAGATTTTGTTCCTTCTGATTTCGATGCACGTCTAAGTGCATTAGAAGAAAAGGTAGAAAATATGCATGTTGGTCATAATGCACAATTTAAGAAAATGCATAAGTATTTGAGGCGCTTACAAAAAGGCCTTCATCATATTGATGCTACCATTCCTGCTCCTTCTTCAGGGTCTGATTAAATGTTTTTTTAACTACAGTTTGAACTGATTTCACTTTGAATTTCTCTTGGTACTGTTAAACTTATAACTGTGACTTTGGTTTGTAATATCTTCTCCTAACACTTTAATGCACATTCTCTATTTTACTTCTTGAGCTTATGGATCTTCCTTTGTCATATTTTTGACAAAAAGGGGGAGAGAAGTATATATATGCTATTTGTGTTGATGTTTGTGTGCCTCATTCCTTAATGGGGAGTCTTATTGAGGGGGAGTGATTCATCTCTCATATTGTGTATGGTTGTCATGTGTTGACATGTGTTGACAACTGATTCATGATTCTCTATTGTGATTTTATATATATGATATGTTTTGTCACAAATTTGACAAAGGGGGAGATTGTTAGTGCTATTATATGATACCTCTTTGGTTGTCAAATTTTGTGTGTCAAACCTTAGTGTGTTCTATGTCTTGGTGTGTTCTATGTTTAAGACAACCATGGACTCTTCAAGCGGCTTCAAGGTACATTTCGAAGATATAAAGAAGAAGATATAAAGAAGACACAGTATTCTTTATTCACGCAAGGTTATTCAAGTTCAAGATACAAGCAGTGTGTGAAGGTGTGAAGCTCAAAAGCAAACTCAAAACTCGTACTTCAGGCTTCAAGTACTAAAAGATTTATCATTCGTTGAATGAAGTAAAGTTCAATGTCCATACTTCATTATTCAGGTTTGATAGACCATAGTCTTGACCTTAGGGTAGGTCATTTTGGATACATTATTCAAATGTATTTAAACATGTTTTTGATCTGCTCTTAGACCAGTCCTGGGTCTGGTTCGACCAGTCCTAGCACTGGCTCGACCTGTCTAAGAATTTCCTAGGCCAGTCTTGGACTTGTTCAATTTTATCGGATTTTCTGGTTCGCTCACGACCAGTCTTGGAGTCTGCTCGACCGGTCGTGGGATGTCCTCGACTCGAACCTCGACCAGTCGTGGAGCCTCGATTCAAACTCCAACGACTAAATTCACTGTCGCTCGACCAGTCGAGAAGGGGTCTCGACCGGTCGTGGACGACCTTCGACCAGTCGTGGACTGCCTACGACCAGTCGAACATCGGTTTTCCTGATTCCGCGCAGAAATTCAAAAATCTGTTTCTCCTAAGACCAGTCGTGGGAACTCCTAGACCAGTCGAAGACGAATTTCTGTAGCTATAAATAGCACACGAATTTCAGAGTTTATATATCGAAAAATCTATCAAAGCAAGGCTCCACTCTGAGATAAGTCGTGTTTAATTTTAAGCTAATTTGCGCTTCATTTTAATTCCTTTTGTTAGCTTTTTGCATTTGATTTTTTATTCTAAATTCCAATCATATTTGAAAAGGGGAAATCGTGTATTCCTTCTTCTTGGAATTAAAATCAAATAGAGCTAGCCCTTTGTGATTTCATTTAAAATCAATTAGAACTTAGAACCTCAATAATTTGAGTATTGGACATTGAACTATCATCTCTACTCTGATCGGTTCTTCCGGGCTACTGCAAAAGGATAAGATCCAGGTATTCTATAATTCCTGTAATTTCTATTTTGGTTTTGTATGAGATTTACCAGAAAAATCTCTATGTGTATGGTTATCTGAGGAGAGCCAGAAAACTCAGATTGTGGGGTTTTTTGAATTGTGTAAGCCCAAGTGATAAAGACACAATTGTGAAGGTTTTTGGTGAACCTGTGAAAACCAGTTTTATTAGAGAACGCTAATATCCCCTGTGTGAGGATATTAGGAGTGGAGTAGCATTCTGTGTGGCTGTTTTACAACAGTTGGTGAACACACAGGCGAACCACTATAACTTCTTGTCTTGTGGATTGAATGGTTATTTAATTCCTTATCTTTTATCATTCAGTACTATTTTCCTTGTGGATGTGAATGTTGTAACAGTTTGAAATTTCAAGCAAGTGTGGGAATGTTGTAACAATTTAGTGATTTATTTCCAGCAATTCCTTTTATTTGATTCAAGCTTTAAATTCCAAAATTGTTCCAGCAAGGTTGCCCTGCCATTTTTATGGTGTATGGCTGTCCCTAGAACAAGACATTTGTAAAATCATTTTATTCAGTGCAGTTTGTATTTATTTCTTTATTCCTCTTTGATTTGAGAATTTGATACAAAGACATTTCTAGACATAAGGTTGTCCTACCATAAACATCGGGTTTTTGGTGAAAGGTTGTCCTTAGAACAACGTTTGTATCAACCTCTCAAATTCAATAGTTTGAGGTTGCATTTCATTTCTACATTGCAATTTATTTAATTAGTTCATTGGCTATCATACTTTGTTTAATTCCGCTATTATAAGTTTTTATTTGGCATTGTCCTATTCACCCCCCCTCTAGGACATATAGCTTGGCCATTTCAGTAACCTCTTTATAATTCTCTCTCTTTCTATTTCTATTTTTTTGTCTTTTTAGATTTAGGATAGATTCTGAAATTGAGGGCTAAGAGTGTTTCATGCCCAAGTGGGTACGTGACAACACTTGACGTCTCTTGAGTAAAGGAGGATTGGTTGAGGGGTTATCTATCTATCACATGGTTAGACACCACTTGAGATCCTCATAATTACTTGAGGTTATGGCTACAAATCAACCTATAAATCAATCGGCGAATCAGCCGCAACCTCGAGTTGTGGAATTTCAGGATGAGAATGAGGTGCACCATGCACCCCCGCCTCGTACTTTATGTGATTACTTACAACCGGTGTAAGGCCCACCCCCACAGCACATGATATTGTCCGCTTTGTCGAAGCTCACGGCTTTAAAACGCGTCATGTCTGTTAAGGGAGGAACCCAACATATAACCACCACAACTCCAGACAACTCTTCCGATGTGGGACAAGTTACGCTACAGTCAACTGCAACAGTAGCTCGCTCAGCACAGTAGCCTGTTAGCCACACAGTAGCCTGCCAGCCACACCTGGGGGCCCGCCCACGTGTGCCCGCCCACATGAAGTAGTGACCGGGGCGTCACAACCGGCGGGGGTGAGCACCCTTTCTTGCATAGTTTTTCCAGAAAACACAGGAAACATGGATATTAAGCCTGTAGTGATCCAACTCCTTCCAAAGTTTCTTAGACTTGAATTTGAAAGTCCATACTTGCACTTACAAGAGTTTAATGTGGTTATAGCCACTTTATACTTTCCTAACGTGTCTGAGGACACAGTCAGACTGAAACTCTTTTGTCATGCCCTAAACTCGGAAAGTGGGCTCACAAAATTTTCGATCACCGAATACGGTGCCGACAGCCTCCGTAGTACCCCATTCTCAGCTTTCAGCACCCATACGCTAGATTCCGATCCCGGGATCCTACAAGGAGGATTTTCTAACGTACATTTATCTCATAATAAGCATAACCACAAATCTAATCAAATCACAAAGGCAACATCATCATCACATATCCACTAATAAAAATAGTTGAATACACTGCTGAAAGGGAAATATACATATATCAAAAATTAAAGCTCCAGAAGACCACTGAACACTCCAAGCTCAACGCTATTGCGACCTAACACCACCTGCACGTATCTATCGTGCATAAACTTATAGAAAGCTTAGATGATGGTATAAGTGTGTGCTCAAGGCAAGTGTCAAGTATGTAATATTAGAGCAATACGGAAACATGCTGGTAAATCCATAAATGCCATCAACCTTATCTAGTCTATGCGATGCAAAAACAAAATAATCCAAATCATATACTGAGGAAGCCATGTGATCAGCTATGCAATGTGGAGACATAGTAAGCCAAGTATCATATACTAAAGATACAATGCAATATGCAAACCCTGACTAGTCCACGAATACCATCAACCTCATTTAGCCCATATAACATACAGAAGCATAGTAAACCAAATGTTATGTGTTGAGGATGCAATGCAATATGTGGTGAGAATGAAATACCAAGCTGGAGTGTGAAGTCAGGATGATAATACGTAGTATCGCAGGCTATAGGGTCCATCACAAGGGACTTCTATCCAAACCAGTCTTATACCTAAATTTAGATAGCTAGACTCAATGTGGTAGACTCCTGATATCAGGTTGGTCGTGCGCCCCAACCAAAATTCTGGCCATTGCGAAGGTACACATAATAATTAGTTGCACACCACCAGCCCGAGTGGATAGTGAAGAATAAATGAATAAGTAAAATGCTGAGTATGCGACTCCTGCTCAATAAGTCCACATATCAGTATTGTACATCTCTAGGATCATCATCAGGGTCTAGTACACTCTACACCAGCTTACCGCCACTATCCGAGTGCACAACTGGGTAAGTGGAAGAGACCTCACTATCCGCCTGCCAATATCGGGCCTAGCTCGTCGATAGCGGACCTATTCCTCAAGCTGGTCAAACTCAACCTAGATATTGCCCCCTCACTCAGGCGGGTAAGGTCACACCCCCTCCCAACCGACCACGACACAGTGGGAGACTCGACCTACTGGTATACGGCCCTCATGCGCTCATATATATCCACTCGGTCTAGACATTGGGGTGTCCCCTAACCTCGGGGGTTTAGGGATGTTCACCTAGGGACATCTATAGCACCCGTATGCTAGAACTAAACATTTTCGATGTCCCATGTGGTCATCCACGACATGCCTGTGGAGGCCACGACCCTGATGTCACTAGGGCTTACGGTGATCATATCACAAAATGCGAGATGCATCAGTTACACAATCCAGTCATTCATCAATCTTGCGCATACCATGCGCTCATGTGGGACAACTCCGCCTATCAGGGAGTCCCATAACAACCTACCCAATGGTATATGCAATGGTCAACCATGTCTCATATGAAGCATGCAGATGATGCGTATGGGCATGTGTCATGATGCTATACTATCACGTACTTATAATCGATATCGATAATTAGCCTAACAAAGGGCCTAAGGGAAGGTCACAATGTGGACATTTAACCATCATTGCCAATCAATGTGGACATTTAACTAACATTGCTCCCAAGGAGTGGCCCACATAAAGCCTAACGTATAGCGGGCTCATGGCCTCACACAAGGGCCCCATACACAACATAATGGGCCTCACACAAAGGACCTAATATACATCATGATGGGCCTCATTCATGGGCCATATAAACATCACATTGGGCCTGATATCTGGGCCTCAAATACATCATAATGGGCCTCATACCTGGACCACAAATACATCATAATGGGCCGCATCTCATAAGCCTCCTACATCGCAATGGGCCGCTCACACGGGCCTAATATACATCACATTGGGCCTCGCCAAATAGGCCACAAATACATCACATGGGCCTCATATATATCATATTGGGCATCGCCAAATAGGCCACAAATACCTCACACGGGCCTCATCAAATGGGCCTCATATACATCATATTGGGCTGCATCACATGGGCCGTTAATACATACATCACGACGAGTCCCACACTTACACACATACGCAGTGGGCTTTACACACAACAGATGGGCCTCACATACTACAGTGGGCTTCACACACAACAGGTGGGCCTCATATAAATATATATATATATATATATATATATATATATATATATATATATATATATATATATATATATATCGAAATGGGTCCGCCAGCGGCCTGGACTGTGTTCATATAAAACAAACATCAAAGGTGGGACCCACCATCCCAACATTAGACGGTGTGGATATAGGATTCATACATCAAGGCGGGTTGCATAAGTGGACGACATAGATGAAATACTTACAAAATGGTGGGCCCTATGATTACACAGCAGGTGGGCCCTGCTGGTCTGATCGGTTAACCCGAGCTGGCCACTGGCCCTGCCCCAGCGTCTGGCAAATGGACGGTGTAGATAAAATTCATCACGGTGGGGTCCACTGCTGTTGGATAACAGGGACAAAATACATCAAAGTGGGCTTGCTGGGCTACTATACGGCGTGAGTATGAACACATACATTATGGTGGGCCTGCTGCCACTGGACAGCGTAGATGAAACACACCAGGGTGGGTCGTTGCCCTGGATGGCATACATACAATACATACATCACGGTGGATTTCCACCGTCCAGATATCTGAACGGTGTGGATATAAAATATAAAACATAAATCAAGGTGGAATCACGCATACATCATGGTAGGCCATGGAGGCCATGGACGGATAGCGTGGTTACTAACCACATGCATCAAGTGGAGTCCCACCGTCCAGCTTGGACGGTGTGAAAACAACGCATAGCTCAAGGTGGGCCCCACCCTCACACGTACAACACGTGTGGGGTGGGTCCACGTCTAGCCAGTGGGCAAACAGCGTGGATGAAATACACATTCAAGGTTGGTTCCCACCATCCAGTAGCTGGACGGTGGGGATGAAACCCATATATCAAGTCCACAAGTGTGGACGGTGGATAAAACACCTATATCAGATAGTCCCACGTGTGGACCGTGAGCTCCACTTGAGATTTGGATCTACTACATCTCGCAGCCCGTGGCCTAGGTGCCTGGATGGACGATGTGGATCCACTCATTCGTCAGTGGCTCCACGTCCCATGTACGGATGGTGTGGGTATAACCCATATAACATGTGAGTCCCACACGAGTGGTTAAAACAAATACATCAGGTGGCTGTGGTCCACCAGCTTCACAACAAGATGATATTTGTGATTCCCTGCCATCCAAACGGTCAGTAGTCTGGATGGTTCTACTACTGCTAGACGGTCCTGATTTGCTGGATCTGTCCAGCTCTAAGGACCTGAAATGATCAGGAAAAATTGCATGGACGGTGTAGATATAAGGTACATAAATTAAGATGGGGTCCACGCCAACGTCGACCACCCATTGAAACAGGTTGATATCCTTGTTTTACCTTCAACAGCAGGGCCATTGCTAGACAGTAGGTTGTCTAGCAGAGGGTGGCCCGCCTACCCCAAAATGATCTAAAAATTTGGATGGACGACGTTGATACAATACATCATGGTGGGATCCACATCAGCGTGGCCCACCTACCTTGAAGTAGGTTGATATTTATGTTTTTCCTTCAATTAGGTCCGTCCAAACAGACTGCTGGGTGGGCCCACTCGGTGGGTGGCATGGATAAAATACATTCATAATGGTGGGCTGCAAAATATGGAAGAGAGAGATACAGAGAGAGAGAATGTGAGACGGGGGAACTCCGCCACTATGAGCTCCCCTAGGTGGGCCATATACAATGCATACAACAAGATGGGTCCCAAATGGGATCCATACCATCATTTGGTAGGCCCCACTTGGTTCATCACAAAAATCGTAATCTAACCCTACAAAACACCCACCGATTCCGCTTCTTCTAGGCTCCATGGACTCCTTAGCTCCTAGGCTTCCTCTTTGATGGTAGGAGGTGAAGATTGAAGGGTGGAGATAAGAGATGAGAGGGGTAAGAAGTGGGCCACACCTAGATTCTCCTTGGGTAGCTTGGACGTCCACTCTCTCTTGGTGCTTGGGATGGAGTGAGAAATGAGAGAGAGAGGAGTGGTGATGGATGGAGTGATGGAATGAGAGGTATGGTGGTGTAAGGAGTGATGACATAGGGTTGACTTTGGTTGAGAGAGGGATGGGTGAGTGATGGATGTGTACTTTGATTGATTGATGTGATGTTCATTAGAGATTCTCTTTGGTTTTGCAAATTTGAGGTGTTTTCCTTGAAATAAACGCAGGCCCACAACTCCAGGCCTGAGTATCGTATCGGCGCGCGAGACGCGGCGTTGGAACCACGGTGACAGCACGGTTGCTGGGGTACAAGTTGAAAAGGCCTAGCTATATGTCCTAAAGGGGGGGGTGAATAGGACAATGCCAAATAAAACTTATAACAGCGGAATTAAAAAGAATATGATAGCCAAATTAAATTACAATGCAGGAAAGTGAAACAACCTCAAATTTTAGATCTTGAGAGGTTGATACAAATGTTGTTCTAAGGACAACCTTTCACCAAAAACCAAAGTTTATGGTAGGACAACCTTATTTCTAGAAAGATCTTTGTATCAAATCTCAAACCAAGAGGAATAAAGAAATAAATTATAATCACAAATGTATTGTTCTAGGGACAGCCATACACCATAAAAATGGCAGGGCAACCTTGCTGGAACAACTTTTAAAAGAAATTGAATATCAAGCTGATAAAGGAATAGCAGAAAATAAATTCTAAACTATTACAAAATTCTCACAATGCTTGAATTAAATTATTACAACATTCACCACCATACATACATCCCACAAAAGAATAATTAAAGATTAGAAGTATAAATCATTCAACCACAACACAAGGGATTATAGTGGTTCGCCTGTGTGTTCACCAACTGTTAAACAACAGCCACACAAAATGCTACTCCACTCCTAATATCCTCACACAGGGGATATTAGCGTTCACTAACAAAATAGGTTTTCCCAGGTTCACCAAAAACCTTTACAATTGTGTCTTTGTCTGTGGGCTTACACAATTTAAAAAACCCCACTTCTGAGTTTTCCTGGCTCTCCTCAGATAACCAATACAACAAAATTTTTCTGGCAAATCTTAAAAGAAACCAAAGCAGAAAGGAATTTACAATTAAATGTAAAATACCTGATTATCTCCTTCGTTGTAGCAGCCCGGTAGAACCAAGTTAGAGCAGATGATTGAATGTCCAAGTTCAATGTCCAGTACTCAATTACAATGGTTCTAATTCTAATAGATTTTAAATTAAACCAAGTAGGGCTTGCCTTAATTGATTTTGATTCCAAAGAAAGGGAATAAAAATTCCTCTTATCAATTAGATTGGAATAGCAGAAACAAAATCAATTAAATAAAGCTAAGGAAAGAGAATATTAAATAAGCACACTTAGCTTAGATGGAGCACAGAATTATCTCTCAGAAGTTCGACGAAGATTGGCTTGAATGGATTAATTAATTCGATGATTACTTTTGAGATTCGTGCTCTATTTATAGGTGAGCAGATCGTGTGTTCGACTGGTCTAGAGAGCTCTTCGACTAGTCGAAGAAATAACAGATATTTGAAAAATCAGGCGCGATAAGCTTTGACCGTTCTACGACTGGTCGAAGGACTCCTTCGATTGGTCGTAGGTCACCTTTGACTGGTCGAAGGTCTCCTTCGACTGGTCGAAGAACTTAAAATTCATCGCTGGACTTTGAGTCGAAGACTTTCGACTGGTCGAAGATGCAGTCGACACTTTTCCTTCGACTGGTCGAATAGATTCCTGGACTAGTCGAAGCCTAACAGAAATTATCCGATT
This sequence comes from Magnolia officinalis, assembly GCA_021015155.1. NCBI lineage: Eukaryota > Viridiplantae > Streptophyta > Magnoliopsida > Magnoliales > Magnoliaceae > Magnolia > Magnolia officinalis. The sequence goes on from JAJHSJ010000006.1 coordinate 51,819,556, forward strand.
TTTGTAACAAACTTATGACTGATGGAGGAATTTCTTAGACTGGTCGAAGCAACTCTAAGACTAGTCGAAGAAGGCCTAGGACTAGTCGAAGAACAGACCAAACATAAGTAAAATAAACATTCGATTTATGTATCCAAAGTGACCTACTTCTAAGGTCAACCTAAAGTCAGTCAAACCTCAACCATGAAGTAAGGACATTGAAACATTAGGAGCTAGTGACCTTGAAGTATGAGCCTTGAAGTCTTGATGTAGTTCAATCTTGAAATCTTGATGTAGCTCAATCTTGAAAGTGTCTTGAGTTCTTTATGAACTGCCTTGTACTCTTTTTGAAGTCTTGCAACTTGAATCATGTCTTGTGAGTAGTTCTTTCATTCAAGTTTGATCTTTGTACTCGTGAGCTTTGCTTGTTGTGAGCTTAGCATGTTGTGAGCTTAGCTTGTTGTGAGCTTAGCTTGTTCATGAATGTTGATCTTTGAGAGAGCTTCACTTATGCAAGATATATAATAGTGATTTTGGCACCACAAATTTGACAACAAACAGGGATATAAAATATAGCACTTACAATCTCCCCCTTTGTCAAATTAGTGACAAAACACATAACCAAGATAAACATAAAATAAAACAACTGGTTAAATAGATATGAACCAGTTCATATCAACTGGCTTACCTACAAATCATTATTCAATATTCAACCAGTTCAAACATACTCCCCCTGAGTAACATAACTAATGCTACTCCTCTCACAATCATATCGTTAAGAATAAACCATTCTCCCCCTTTTTGTCACAATATGTCAAAGGAAACAACAATAAAGGAGAACTAAATAAAGGGATATATGAAAGTAAACATGAGGAGTTATGAGATTATAGCAAAACAGAGATAGAGATACTCAACATAGTCTTCACATAGAATAAATATCTAGCATAAAACATAGATAATATCCTACTCAAACTCAGTCAACCATGTGCTAAGTTAAAAAGTTATTACAGACCAGAAGTCTCATATAAACTAATTAGAACTAGAACCAGATGACGGAGCAGGAATAGAGAGATCAAGTTGGTGCATGCCTTTGTTCAATCGCCTAAAATATTTGCGCATGTACTTGAATTGTAAATCATGAGCAACAGACATGTTTTCCATCTTTACATTTATATTCTCAACTTTATCCTCTAATGCACTCAGACGAGCATCAACATCAGATGGTTCAAAATCTGGATCATTTGTCGAGTCAGAATCCAGTTCCTCAAAAATGTCATCCATATTAATGTCATCACCAGCTTCTTCATGACCACCACCACCACCACCACCTTGTTCAGGAAGTAGATCCAGCTTCATCTTATTGATATTAGAATTGTTGAAGATCAGATGATGGATTGGTGCCTCATCAACCGGCATATTGACTAACATATGTGTAGCCAATACAGTCATTAAATAGGCAAAAAGAATGTCACTATGACCAGGATGGAGTCTAAACTGAAGAATGAAATGACAGATTAAGGATGGTAAACAAATCTGAGTACCTTTGGAGATAGCATGGATAACACGAACCATAAACGAAGTTAAGTCAGTTTTATTACCCGAACGAGGATACAGATTAGACACAAAGATTTTGTGGAGAATTCTGTACTTGGGTAACAAATACCTTGCGGGAAGCTCATTCCCTTTTTGTGTCCATTGAACATCTATGTTGCACAAGTCTCTAGTGAGCATGCGTTTTTCAGACATTGAGGGTTTATCAGTTAAGTTATGGATAGGAATACCCTCATCATTCACAGGAATGTCCATAAGGGCTGAAATTAAATGACGATCAATGTCAAAAGGCCCTTCTCTAGTAGATATTTTAAAAGTTAAATTATCTTGTGAAAAAGCACTAATACATGTAAACATGGATTGGGCAATGGACCGGTATGCAGGCCCACCCCAATGTAATAAGTTAACCCAACCTACAGCTTCAAGCATAGGAATGATGTCAAAAGGTGCAATATGATTAACATCAACAGGATGTTCAACAATAACATTACGTAATCTGATGTCTCTAACATAAGATGGATCATCATTGGTAACAAGAAGATGATGCTTAGTGATAATGGTCGATCTGGAGGAAGAAGGACCACGAGAAGTAGATTTTCTACCTCTAGAAGCCATTTGCAACACGGATATCAAGGAAATAAGAAGAAGGACCACGAGAAGTAGATTTTCTACCTCTAGAAGCCATTTGCAACACGGATATCAAGGAAATAAGAAGTTGCAAAGGATTGAGAAATGGGTTTCCTCAAAACAGATTTTTCAAAATCCAAAACCCCAAATCTCAATGAAATCCAAAATACAAAGCTTAAAGCTTGAAAAGTAAACAATCTAGACACAAATCTACAAGAAAAACGTGATTTGGAACACTAACCTTGAAGAACATGAAAGATGGGTTCGACAAGTCGAAGCTCGGCTCCTTAGAGAGGAAAAACGAAGTGAGGAAGAAAGCAAAGATCCCCAAATTTTAAGTGATTTTCAAGATCTACGACTGGTCGTGGATATGTACGACCGGTCGAAGGTCGACTGGTCGAGTATACTCATGACTGGTCGAAGAATGTCCAAAAATTCATATTTCTTGCAATTTATACAAAAATTGGAATTCAATCTAGCAAATATATACACTATGATACAAGTAGGCATAAATAATCATTTTAAAATGCACATGCCAAGATCAAATTTCATCTTGTTGAACCTGCTTTTATCGAGAGGTTTTGTGAAAATGTCAGCTCGTTGATCTTCGGTAGGAATATATTCTAGAGATATAACTTTTTCTTCTACTAATTCCCTTATATAATGAAATCTAATGTCAATGTGCTTAGTACGAGAATGCTGAATAGGATTTTTTGAAATATTTATCGCACTGGAATTATCACATTGTAATAACATAGAATCCTGTTTAATTCCATAATCACTTAGCATTCGTTGCATCCAAACAAGCTGTGTACATGCATTACCAGCTGTGATATACTCAGCTTCATCTGTTGAAAGTGATATAGAATTTTGTTTCTTACTAAACCAGGAAACTAGACAATTTCCAATGTAAAAACAACCACCACTGGTTGATTTTCTATCATCTAGATTACCAGCCCAGTCAGCATCCGAGTATCCAGCTAATTGGACACTAGTCTCATGAGGATACCAGAGACCGAGATTTACAGTATTTGCAACATATCTAATAATTCGCTTGACAGCAATCAAGTGAGATTCTTTTGGATCAGATTGATATCTTGCGCAAATACCAACACTTAGAGAAATATCAGGTCTACTAGCAGTTAAATATAACAAACTACCAATCATACTCCGATAAAGTTTTGAGTCAACATTTTTACCATTAGAGTCTTTTGAGAGTTTCAGGGTAGTACTCATAGGAGTATCGAAATTCTTGCCATTTTCAAATCCAAATCTCTTGATTAGATTCAAGGCATACTTAGATTGAGAGATGAATATTCCTTCAGGTTGCTGCTTAACTTGCAAACCAAGAAAATAAGTTAATTCCCCAACCATGCTCATTTCAAACTGTGATTTCATCAAGTCTGCAAACTCAGTAGTCAAGTTAGTACAAGTTGATCCATAGATGATATCATCAACATAAATTTGTACTATTAAGATATGATCATTATATTTTTTAACAAATAGAGTTTTATCAACAGATCCCATTTGAAAATTATGACTTAAAAGAAATTTCGTTAGTTTCTCATACCATGCCCTAGGTGCTTGTTTTAATCCATAAAGTGCCTTTTTAAGCCGATACACATAATCAGTATTTTTGGGATCTTCAAAACCCATTGGCTGTTCAACATAGACTTCTTCATGTAAATCACCATTTAGAAAAGCACTTTTCACATCCATCTGATAGATCTTTATCTTTCTAAAACATGCAATGGATATAAATAGTCTGATAGATTCAAGACGTGCTACTGGTGCAAAAGTTTCATCGAAATCAATTCCTTCAATTTGAGTATAACCTTGTATCACTAGTCTAGCCTGTTTCTATTATATTTCCACATTCGTCAGACTTATTTTTGAAAATCCATTTTGTTCAATGATGTGTTTATCTTTAGGTCTTGGTACGAGATACCAAACATCATTTCTTACAAATTGATTAAGTCTTCTTGCTTGCAACTCCAACAATCCAGTTCTCATCAGCAAGAGCTTCTTTTACATTGGATGGTTCTATTTGGGATGTAAAACATACATAATTACATAAATCCTCAAGTTGTCTACGGGTGTGAACACCAGTGAGAGGGTTTCCAAGAATTTGAGTGGTTGGATGATCTTTAACAGTCCTCAATTCAGATTCAGTCTGATTTGATGAAGTATCGGGTTTATCAATGATTAGAACTTCATCATTATCTGAATTCGAGATTGGCTTATTTAAGTGATCATCAATGACAACATTGATGGATTCTTGAATCACACCAGTCCTTTTGTTCAGAACCCTATAAGCACGACTGTTTAAGGAATATCCTAGAAAAATCCCTTCATCACTCTTTGTATCGAATTTTCCCAAATTTTCACGATCACGTAAAATATAGCATTTGCTGCCAAAAACCGAAAGTATTTGACAGTAGGCTTTTTGTTGAACCATAATTCGTAAGCCGTTTTATTATTATTCTTGCTAGTATAAACTCGGTTAATAATATAGCAAGCTGTATTTACAGCTTCAACCCAAGATTTTTAGAGAGCTTCATGCTATTCAACATGACATTAGCCATTTCTTGAAGCACCCTATTCTTTCTTTCACAATTCCATTTTGTTGTGGAGTTTTGGGAGCTGAGAATTCATGTAATATTCCTTGGTCGGTACAGAACTTCTCAAAATTGCTATTCTCAAATTCAGATCCATGATCACTACGAATCTTACTGATTTGAGAAGATTTTTCGGTTTGAATCCTTTTGAGAACTTTTCTTACTTCTCAAGGGTTTCAGATTTATCCCTTAAGAAGACTACCAAGTGTATCTGGTAAAGTCATCAACTATTACCAGAATATACTTTTTACCACCACGACTTTCTGTTCTGGTAGGTCCTATTAGATCCATGTGAAGGAGTTCGAGTGGTCTTGATGTGGTATTTAAATTCACCTTTTTGTGTGAGTTTCTTATTTGTTTGCCTATCTGGCACTCACCACATATCTTATCTAATTTCTGAAGTTTGGGTAAACCTCTTATAAGTTCTCGTTTGCTCAATCTATATAAATTTCGATAATGTACATGTCCAAGACGTTTGTGCCATAAATCAATCTCGTCTGTATGGACCATGTAACATGTTTGATTAGATGAGCTGGATTCACTAATAATATAGCAATTTTCAGACGTTCTACATCCAGTTAATATTACAGAACCCTTATTGTTTAGTATTTCACAGCTTTGATTAGAAAACCGAACACTATGGTTATTATCACATATTTGAGATATACTACGCAAGTTATGTTTTAAGCCTTCAACATATAAGACATTTTTAAACACCGGAAGATTAAAAAGTTGAACCGTACCTTGGCCTATAATCTTGCAGTTGCTACCATCACTAAATGTGACTGAACCATCAGTCATATCTTTCAGATCCGTGAATAAAGCTTTGTCACCTGTCATATGCCTGGAGCATCCACTGTCTAGGTACCACTTTGAATGACTTGTTGCTTTGAAAGCAGTGTGAGCAACCAAGCAGGCAACTTTAGGAATTCATTTCAAAACAGTTTTGGGTTTAGGAACATAGTTGGTCTTCTTTTGTTTATAGTTGTAAGAATGACCTATAGAGTTAGATTTTAAGAGCTCCTTGAGTAAATCAACTATCTTTTCAGCTAGTGGATTTCGTTTCTGATTAAAGTTGACATGGCTGCTTCTAGGTTTTTGAAAAGTTTTTGAATTTCTAGAAAAATCTTGATAAGTACTTTTCCCTTTTGAGTTTGAGGACTCTCCTTTAACAAACATAGGAGGAGTATACTTTTGTTTAGGAGGTAGATTTTTATCATAGCCCAACCGGATAGATCGCCACATTTTCTTGATCCGGATAAAAGTTTTTCTAACTTTGGATCTCCTTGGGCATATTTCCATGTGTCCTTTAGACTCAGAAGAGAAGATACTTCAGTTCTGAGTTTCTCAATTTCAGATTTCAAATCAATAATTAGGGAGTTCTTGAATTCCAAATCGCATTTTGATTTTTCAAAACAATCTGAAATTTGTGATTTTTCTAAGACAAGTGATTCAAAACATTCTTTGAGTTTAGAAAACTTTTCTTTTTGAAGTTTAAGTTTAACAGCAATTTTACAACTTTCATTATATAGGGCATTATAAGCGTCTTGAAGATCATCTTCATTTTCACATTCACTACTCAGATTTTCTTCACTGTTGAGTCATTATCTGAAAATGTGAATTTGGCTAGAGTCATAAGAGCTTTAACCTCATTGCCCAACTCAGTTTCAGAATCTTCTGATTCAGAAGAAGCTTCAGAATCAGATGATTCATCCCATGTAGCCAACATACCCTTCTTCTTGGGTTTGTCCTTTTTAGGAGATCTATTTGCTAAGTGCCCATATTATTGACAGTTGTAACATTGACTATCTTTCAAAGATTTTCGAGATTTGGGTCTAAACTTCTTTTTATCATTCGACTTTTGAAAATCAACCCTTTTCTTGCTTTTGAAAATCTTGTAAAATTTCTTAGCTAAAAGAGCCATATCATCTTCTGAATCAGAATTTTCTTCTGAATTATATTTAGAAGATTTTAGTGCGATAGATTTACCTTTAGGAGCTTTAAAGTTTAACTCGTAGGTTTATAGAGAACCAACTAGTTCTTCTACCCTCATATCATCCGTATCACGAAGTTCCTGGATTGCGGTTACTTTAGAATTGAACCGTTCAGGAAGTGAGCGTAATATCTTTGCACACACTTTACTTTCTGGGATTTTATCGCCAAGACCCCACATTGAGTTTACAATGTCATTCAATCTAGTGTAAAAGTCCATAAACATTTCATTTTCCTCCATATGAATTTCTTCAAATCTGGTTGTGAGGAGTTGGACTTTAGATTTTTTGACAATTGTAGTACCCTCGTGTGTCATTTCTAATATATCCCAAGCTTGCTTTGCAGTATCACAGGAAATAATTCTTTTGAACTCATCCGGTGATAGTGCGCAAGTGATTGCATTTAGGGCTTTAGCATTTGCACTACTCTCACTTTTCTGAAGAGTGGTCCATTGGTAATATGGTGTGACTTTCATAGATTTTGAACCATCAACCCCAGTAACTTCCATGATAGGAGGTTTCCATTCAGTCACTGTGGCTTGCCACACATTTTCATCCATTGATTTGAGGAAAATCCTCATTCTGGCTTTCCAATAGGCATAGTTGGAGCCATCAAAGGGTGGAGGCCTTGTGACTAAAAGGCTATCAAAATTTGACATCATAAATAGCTTAAATCGTTAGCTCAGGAAATAAATCCAAATAAATAGCAATAAGAACGAGCTATTAGGCTTTGATACCACTTGAAAAGGCCTAGCTATATGTCCTAGAGGGGGCGGGGGTGAATAGGACAATGCCAAATAAAACTTATAACAGTGAAATTAAAAAGAATACGATAGCCAAATTAAATCACAATGCAGGAAAGTGAAACAACCTCAAAATTTAGATCTTGAGAGGTAGATACAAATGTTGTTCTAAGGACAACCTTTCACCAAAAACCAAAGTTTATGGTAGGACAACCTTATTTCTAGAAAGATCTTTGTATCAAATCTCAAACCAAAGAGGAATAAAGAAATAAATTATAATCACAAATGTATTGTTCTAGGGACAGCCATACACCATAAAAATGGCAGGGCAACCTTGCTGGAACAACTTTTAAAAGAAATTGAATATCAAGCTGATAAAGGAATAACAGAAAATAAATTCTAAACTATACAAATTCTCACAATGCTTGAATTAAATGATTACAACATTCACCACCATACATACATCCCACAAAAGAATAATTAAAGATTAGAAGTATAAATCATTCAACCACAACACAAGGGATTATAGTGGTTCGCCTGTGTGTTCACCAACTGTTAAACAACAGCCACACAAAATGCTACTCTCCACTCCTAATATCCTCACACAGGGGATATTAGCGTTCACTAACAAAATAGGTTTTCCCAGGTTCACCAAAAACCTTTACAATTGTGTCTTTGTCTGTGGGCTTACACAATTAAAAAAACCCCACTTCTGAGTTTTCCTGGCTCTCCTCAGATAACCAATACAACAAGATTTTTCTGGCAAATCTTAAAAGAAACCAAAGCAGAAAGGAATTTACAATTAAATGTAAAATACCTGATTATCTCCTTCGTTGTAGCAGCCCGGTAGAACCAAGTTAGAGCAGATGATTGAATGTCCAAGTTCAATGTCCAGTACTCAATTACAAAGGTTCTAATTCTAATAGATTTTAAATTAAACCAAGTAGGGCTTGCCTTTATTGATTTTGATTCCAAAGAAAGGGAATAAAAATTCCTCTTATCAAATTAGATTGGAATAGCAGAAACAAAATCATTTAAATAAAGCTAAGGAAAGAGAATATTAAATAAGCACACTTAGCTTAGATGGAGTACAGAATTATCTCTCAGAAGTTTGACGAAGATTGGCTTGAATGGATTAATTAATTCGATGATTACTTCTGAGATTTGTGCTCTATTTATAGGTGAGCAGATCGTGTGTTCGACTGGTCTAGAGAGCTCTTCGACTAGTCGAAGAAATAACAGATATTTGAAAAATCAGGCGCGATAAGCTTTGACCGTTCTACGACTGGTCGAAGGACTCCTTCGACTGGTCATAGGTCACCTTCGACTGGTCGAAGGTCTCCTTCGACTGGTCGAAGAACTTAAAATTCATCGCTGGACTTTGAGTCAAAGACTTTCGACTGGTCGAAGATGCAGTCGACACTGTTCCTTCGACTGGTCGAACAGATTCCTGGACTAGTCGAAGCCTAACAGAAATTATCCGATTTTTGTAACAAACTTACGACTGATGGAGGAATTTCTTAGACTGGTCGAAGCAACTCTAGAACTAGTCGAAAAAGGCCTAGGACTAGTCGAAGAACAGACCAAACATAAGTAAAATAAACATTCGATTTATGTATCCAAAGTGACCTACTTCTAAGGTCAACCTAAGGTCAGTCAAACCTCAACCATGAAGTAAGGATATTGAAACATTAGGAACTAGTGACCTTGAAGTATGAGCCTTGAAGTCTTGATGTAGTTCAATCTTGTAATCTTGATGTAGCTCAATCTTGAAAGTGTCTTGAGTTCTTTATGAACTGCCTTGTACTCTTTTTGAAGTCTTGCAACTTGAATCATGTCTTGTGAGTAGTTCTTTCATTCAAGTTTGATCTTTGTACTCGTGAGCTTTGCTTGTTGTGAGCTTAGCTTGTTGTGAGCTTAGCTTGTTCATGAATGTTGATCTTTGAGAGAGCTTCACTTATGCAAGATATATAATAGTGATTTTGGCACCACAAATTTGACCACAAACAGGGATATAAAATATAGCACTTACACAAGTCTCGGGTTGGGCCAACTCAGATATATAGGATGCGACTTAGGGTCACGCGTAAATGCCAATTACAGGTCGTGGGTTGCTGGAATTCGACAGGGAGGATCGCGGAAGTCTATAGAACGGTACGGACTAGGATACTGGCATTACATCTTTCATTTCTCCTTGAAAGGAAAAGCTAAGACGTGGTTGCACTCACTACGTCTGCAATCTATTGGCACATGGAATGACATGATGGAGTTCATAATTTTTTTTTTCATACTATAAGACAAGCACCATCAAGAAGTCGATCATGAACTTCGCCCAAAAGGAAGTAAAACATTCATCCAATGTTGGGAGCAGTTCAATGATCTCGTCAGTTCATGCCCACAACGCGGTTTTGAAACGTGACACATAACAACTTTCTTCCACAATGGACTGACATCTTCCATGCGCCAATTTGTCGAGATGATGTGCAATGGGGAGTTCATGAACAAAATGTCAATGAGGTGTGGGATTACTTTGACAAACTCGCTGAAACTGCACAATCATGGGACATCTCCACAAAACCGAGCACCACATCTAAGCCTACTCAAGCAAGGGAGTGGGGTGGGATATACTTGCTGAAAGAGGATGATGATATAAATGCTAAAGTGGCCAGTCTCGGAAGGAAGGTCGAGGATATGGAACTTAAGAAGGATAAGGCTAAGGAAGTTGTTTATGGTATCTGTGCTTGCAACATACACACAACTGAAAATTGCCCAATGATACCTACTTTTCAAGAGGTACTGAACGAGCAATCGAATGCTGTGAACAACTACCAAAGACCTTTCAATGGACCCATCTCTAACACATACAATCCTAGTTGGAGAAATCATTTGAACTTTAGTTGGAGGAATGAACAAACTGCTACTCCTTAAGGAATCCCTAACCAATTCTTGAATCAAGGGAAACCTCAAGAGGATCCGGTCTGGAAACATATTTAAAACCAAGATCTCATCAATCAGAGTATATTGCAAATCCTTCAAGACCTTTCAAAGGCCATACAAGGATGTGAAACAAAAATTCAATTGGAGAGAATGGGATCCTACCTGCTTAACCTTTCCCCAATCCTAAACCGTAATACGAAATAAGTGATCCAAGCTCTTCAAATCAAATGGAGTAAGCTAAGTCTATCACCACTCTTAGGAGTGGGAAGATAATTGATAAATCTATTTTAGTAAAGGCTAAAAAGTCTAAGGACCTGGAAGTAGATGAAACTGATAGACCTAGCAACACTCCACATGAATTAGAACCGCAACTTTAAGGCAAGCCAATTGCACCATTCCCCCAACGGTTGATTGCACCATAACCTCTCTCTAACTCTCAGGATATTCTAGAGGTGCTGAAACAAGAGAAGGTCAACATCCCTCTACTGAATTCGGTTAAACAAATACCTTCATATGCCAAATTTCTGAAAGACTTGTGTATGACCAAAAGAGAGCAAAATATTCAAAAGAAAATCTTTTTAACTGAAAAAGTGAGTGTCATCCTAAAGCAAGATGTGCCAAAGAAATACAAAGATCCCGGTAGCCCAACCATCGTTTGTGTAATTGGAAATTACCACATTGAGCACGCAGTTCTTGACTTAAGAGTGAGCGTAAATCTGATTCCTTACTCGGTCTACTAATAGCTAGGTTTGGGTGAATTAAAATCCACCCGAACCATATTACAACTTGTTAATTGCTCAGTTCGTGTACTGAGAGGGATAATTGAGGATGTGTTAGTCCAGGTTGACAAATTCTACTACCCGGTAGATTTTATCGTCTCAGATACTCAACCCTTCGTGGACATGAGCACTTAAATTCCAGTCATTCTTGGTCGCCCATTCCTTGCCACATCAAATGCAATCGTTAGTTGCAGGAATTGAGTCATGAGTTTGTCTTTTGAAAATATGACATTAGAGTTGAATATCTTTTTCAATATAGGCAAACAGTTAGAGGATGATGACGATGCCTATGATGTTAACTTGATTGATTCTTTCGTGAAAGATAGAATACTTCTGACCTTATCCTCTGACTCTCTAGAGACATGCCTGATCCACTACTATGATTTTGATGATGATATGATTAGGGAGATGGGGACAATGATGGATACCGTGCCGGAGTTAACTGGTGGAGGCCACAATTTGAAGAATTGCCCCAAACTAATGTAATGCCTCTACTGTCTAACCTCAAGGCACCGAAGCTTGACCTAAAACCTTTGCCCGCTGATTTGAAATATGCCTATTTAGGTCAAGATGAAACATACCCGGTGGTGATTTCTTCCCACCTTAAGCAGGAACAGGAGAGTATACTTATCTTTATTCTCATTGAGCATAAGGGAGCCGTTGGATGGTCGATTGCGGACCTCAAGGGAATTGACCTTTTGATTTGTACTCACCGCATTTATTTGGAGGACAATACAAAGACCTCCCGACAACCACAACGTAGATTAAATCCAAACATGAAGGAAGTAGTCATGGACGAGGTTCTTAAGCTATTGGATGTGGGTATCATATACCCTATATCCAATAGCCAATGGGTGAGTCCAACTCAGGTGGTTCCTAAGAAGTCCGAAATCACCATCATAGCCAATGTCAATAATGAACTTATGTCAACTAGAGTTACTACTGGTTGGAGAATGTACATTGACTACAAGAAGTTGAATACCGTCACGAGGAAGGACAACTTCCCTTTGTCCTTCATTGATCAAATTTTGGAAAGGCTAGCTGGTCACTCATACTATTGTTTCCTTGACGGGTATTCGGGATACAACCAGATAGATATTGACCCTGAAGATCAGGAAAAGACCACATTCACATGTCCCTTTGGCACCTTTGCTTACCGAAGGATGTCATTAGACTGTGTAATGCGCCCACCACTTTTCAGCGATGCATGATGAGTATTTTTTCTGACATGGTGGAGGAATATTTAGAGGTCTTCATGGACGACTTCTCTATCTTTGGTCCATCCTTCAACGATTGTTTGGAGAATCTTAAATGTGTGCTGAAGCAATGTGAGGAAAATAATTTGGTACTGAATTGAGAGAAGTGTCACTTCATGGTTCGTAAGGGAATTGTCCTTGGACATATCATCTCGTCCAAGAGAATTGAGGTAGATAAGGCTAAGATTGATCTTATCTCTAACTTACCTCCACCCAAGAACATACGAGGCGTGCGATCCTTCTTAGGACACCGAATTTTACAAAAGATTCGTAAAGGAATTTAGTCACCTTTTTCGACCTTTATGCAATCTACTTCAAAAGGATGCACCATACGAGTGGATTGAACAATGCCAGGAAGCTTTTTCTATGCTCAAGGGCATGCTAACCACCGCACCTATCATGCAGCCACCCGATTGGAACATCCCTTTTGAACTTATGTACGACGTGTCTAACTATGCTCTTAGGGCCGTTTTAGGCCATAGAAAATAAAATAAGCCCTACATTATTCATTACTCAAGTAGAACTCTAAATCCTACCTAAGTGAACTGCTATACTACGAAAAAGGAACTCTTAGTCGTAGTGTTCGCTTTGGACAAATTTAGGTCCTACTTGATCGGATCTAAGATCATCATTTACACAGATCATGTAGCACTCAAGTATCTTCTTTCTAAGAATGAAGCTAAGCCCCATTTGATATGATGGATCCTCCTACTCCAAGAATTTGATTTGGAAATAAAAGATAAAAAGGGAGTAGAGAATGTAGTGGCTGACCATCTTTCTCGTCTTGATCTCTCTGATTCCCTTGAGATGACAAATACAAATGACATATTCCCTGATGAACGATTATTTAAAGTCTCCCACTCACCTTGGTTTGCGGATATTATTAATTATCTTGCTATAGGTTTCACGCCGACACATTGGATGCACAAGATAAGAAAAAATTCTTTACCAAGGTACGCAAATTCTTTTGGGATGATCCATATTTGTTTAAATATTACTCAGAGCAAATCTTAAGGAGATGCGTGCCACACAATGAACACTAAAGTGTCATCTCCTTCTGTCATTCTCAGGCTTGTGGTGGTCACTTTTTTGTCAAAAAGGCTACAACCAAATTTCTGCAGTGCAGCTTTTACTAGCCCACTATGTTTAAGGACACTCATGAGTTTTGCAAACCTCGTGAGCGTTGTTAGAAATTAGGAGCATTGTCCCAACGAAAGATGATGCCCTTGAACCCCATTCTGATCATTGAAGTATTTAATTGTTGGGGCATCGATTTCATGGGACCATTCCCCCAATCTTTTAGAAATTTATACATTTTGCCCGTAGTAGACTATGTCACTAAATGGGTCGAAGCAATCCCATGCTTGAACAATGATCATCAAACGGTCATTAACTTCTTAAAAGAGAACATCATTTCTGATTCGGAACGCCTCAAGCCATTATAAGTGATAGAGGTTCACATTTTTGTAATAGGCCATTTGTAAACATAAGAAGAAATATGGCTTTTCTCACAAGGTGAGCACTCCATACCACCCACAAACAAGTGGGCAAGCTGATATTTCCAATAGGGAAATCAAACACATTTTGAAAAAAAATGGTTAACCCTGACATTAAGGATTGGTCAATCCGCTTGACTGATGCCTTATGGGCTTACCGTACTGCATTTAAGACCCCTATTGGAATATCTCCCTTTAGACTTGTCTATGGGAAGGCTTGCCACTTTCCTGTGGAGTTGTAACATAGGGCCTACTGGGTTATTAAAATTTTAAACTTCAATTTGGACAACTCTGGCTCGCTGCACAAACTTCAGTTGAATGAACTTAAAGAGATCCGAAATTATGCATATGAGAACTTGAGAATTTACAAGGACAGGATAAAGGTGTTTCGTGATCATCAACACATTCTTCAAAAATCATTCACACTAGGTCAGAAGGTCCTCTTGTACAATTCTCGGTTACATCTCTTCTCAGGTAAACTCCGATCTCGTTGGACCCACCCTTTCACTATTACTAATGTTTATCCTCATGGGATGTCGAGATTCGGAATCTAAACAATGGCAATGAATTCAAAGTAAATGGACATCGATTATAGCCATTTGTTGAAAATTTTAATTCAGAGGACATGTCCATACCTCTGAGTGATCCTGTTTACCAAGATTGATCTCCTAGTCTGATGGAGGTATAGGTAGGTTTATCGCTTTCATAGAACTAGGGTAGTTTGCTTCTGCTGTTTAGGAGAGTTTGGTTATATTCTATTGAGTTTTGTTTTATGCTAACCCATCTTCACACTGAGATTATTGGAAAAGCCTCAGAATTCCCTCCTTAGGTATTACTTTTCCATCACTTCCCTTTTCTTTTCATTGTCTTTTTTGCATTTTATGCTTAATTCTTTTACATTGAGGACAATGTACATTTTTCGGTTGGGGATGGGATGGGGGATTAGGTAAACTAATCAGTGTTTTCTCAATTTTGAGCAAAAATTTTAAAAATTTTCAATGTTTCAAGTTGAAATCTGTTTAGGAAGCGATGAATTGTGTACTTAAGAGTGCTTTGAGTATGAGAAGATAGAGATCGAATTTTGAATTGCTGGAGTCTAGTCATCTAAGTAATTTATCACCCAAGTGCTTGCACTTAATTGATTAAGAGGAAGTTTGAATATCATCACAAGACACATTCAATTTGCCTTCTGTAAGATGTACTAGAATTTCTGATTGTTAGTATGTGAATCATTAATAGATGGTGAGAATCGAGTCTGGAGAATTTTATCCACCTTAAAAGAAGAAAAGAACCAGTTAAAAAAATAAGAGATCGACAAAGAGGTCATGAAAAAGAATGAAAAATCTGGAAAAGAATGCAAAAATAAAAAGAATGAATAAAAATTGACTGTCGATATAAAATCAAAAACTGGAAAAAGAAAGAAAAGCGGATAAGTTCGGAATCAGTACTTAAGTTTCAAACTGATCTTAAAGTGATGAGCATGGCTAACATGATGAATTGATAGTATTCGTATGGGAAGTAAGTTGACTTTCATTGAGCACATTGAAAAACTTGATATACAAATTATGCTTTGATTTAATGGACAAAGACCTTATTTGATTGGTTGCTTATGTGATTGGGCTCTAGGCTTTCAAAATCTCACTTTCATATCTTAATTCTACCCATTCATCCTTGAGTGCACAAAAGATTATTTTCTGAAAAAGATTTCTGACATTAAGCATAGAGATTTATTTCACGCATACTTTGCTCGGGATTAGCAAAATGCTGGTTGGGGATTGTGTTGAGGGTCAAATATTGTATATTGAACACCATTTATATCTTGGTTTTATGAACATAATACTGTTTAATGTCCTATTTTACATATGTTTGTGTTGCAAGGTGAATTTGAGAGCTTGGGTTAGAAAAGGTGCTAAAAACATGGATTTGACACTCAAAGATCACCAAGGCAAATAATGGATCTTAGGAGACAAAGATTGAAGATTTTAAGGTCCCAAGATTCAAGAAAACCAAGTGGAGAAGGAACGAAGCCGAAAGAACAAGTGTAGAATACACAATGACTGTATCATCGAGCACCATTCGATCACATCGAAGCTTCCATTCGATGACATCAAATTTATGAAGGAAAATCGAGTTGGTTGCTGTACAAATTGAAGACGTTTTTCCATGACTCGAGAACTTGTTCGATGACTCGAAACATTAATCGATGACATCGAAGGCCTCTTCGATGACATCGAATTTTTTGTGGAATTTTGGCAAAACTCACTGGACACATTGGGCACCATTTTCGATTACTCGAAGGCTTCCTCGATGACATCGAAGACCTGCTCAATGACATCGAAGGTCTCTTCGATGGCATCGAATTTATTAAAGAAATTGAATAAAATCGCTGGACTATTTTAGATGCATTATCGATTCCTCGAACAACGTTCGATGACATCGAAGGTCTCTTCGATGACATCGAAGGTAGGTTCAATGACATGAAAGGTTACAGAGTCCAGATTAAGTTACAAAAGCACAGAAAAAGCACGTATAAAATACATCTTCGATGACATCGAAGGCAATTTGATGTTATTGAAAAGGCCAAGCTATATGTCCTAGAGGGGGGGGGGTGAATAGGACTATGCCAAATTAAAATAAAATTAGCGGAAATCAAATAAACCAATAGCCTTACAATTATAAATCAATTCACAATGCTGAAATCAAATCACCTTGATAAATAAGTATTGAGAGATTGATACAAATTCAGTTCTAAGGACAACCTTACACCATAATAAACAAGGGCTTATGGTAGGACAACTTTATTTCTAGAACATCTTTTGGATCAAGGACTCAATTTTAATAGAAATAAATGAATAGCAAGGAATTGAAATTAAATGCAGAAATATAGATCTAAATTATTACAACAATCCCCACACTTGCTTGAAATGTAAATAGTTACAACATTCACATCCACTTGTACATTCCACACAATTGAATGATAAAAGATATGAAAATTAAGCAAGCATTCAATCCACAAGACAAAGAGTTATAGTGGTTCGCCTGTGTGTACACCAACTGTCTTTCAACAGCCATACAAAATGCTACTCCACTCCTAATATCCTCACATAGGGGATATTAGCGTTCACTATCAAATAGGTTTTCACAGGTTCACCTAAAACCTTTACAATTGTGTCTTTTTCACTTGGGCTTACACAATTCAAAAACCCCTCTTTTCTGAGTTTTCTGGCTCTCCTCAGATAACCAATACAATGAGATTTTTCTGGTTTAACCTCAAACAAAACCAAAAGTAATGAAATTTTACAGAATTGTAAAATACCTGGATTTCTCCTTTTCATAGCAACCCGATAGAACCAATCGGAGTAGATGATTGAATGTCAAAGTTCAATTTCCAATACTCACTTTAATATGGTTCTAAATTCTAATAGATTTTAGATTTTAACTAGTTGGGCGTAGTTATATTTGATTTTGATTCCAAGAAGAAGGAATAAGGTAATTCCTCTTTTCAAATAAGATTGGAATACAGAAACAAAATCAAATTAAATAAGCTAGCAAAAAGGAATATTAAATAAGCACAACGTACCTTAAAATAAACACAGACTTATCTCAGAGTGATCACTTGAAATTTCTTGAATTGAATCGAGTTGAATTGTGAAAACTCTGAATTTCGTGTTCAATTTATAGAAACAAAAATTGCGTCTACGACTGGTCTTAGAAACCTTCGACTGGTCGTAGCTCTAACGGATATTTGAAATATTGAGCGCGATCTTTAAAAGTCGTTCCACGACTGGTCGTGGGAAGCCTA
The DNA here is from genome assembly GCA_021015155.1 of Magnolia officinalis. Classification (NCBI taxonomy): domain Eukaryota; kingdom Viridiplantae; phylum Streptophyta; class Magnoliopsida; order Magnoliales; family Magnoliaceae; genus Magnolia; species Magnolia officinalis. The sequence goes on from JAJHSJ010000006.1 coordinate 51,837,335, forward strand.
CGACTGGTCGTGGGTCACCTACGACTGGTCGTATCTCTCTACGACTGGTCGTAGGACCATAAATTAGCTTGCTGGACTTTAAGTCGTAGCCCTACGACTGGTCGAGAACGAGTCGAAGACACTCCTACGACCGGTCGAAGGACCTCCAGGAGTAGGTGTACCAAAAAATTCTGAAAATCTTCAACAACTTAGGACTGGTCGAGGAATTTCTTGGACTAGTCGAACCAATACTAGGACTGGTCGAACAGGATCTAGGACTGGTCGTAGAATAGACCAAACTTATGTAAAATAAACATTTGATTTATGTATCCAAAGTGACCTACTTATAAGGTCAACCTAAGGTCAGTCAAACCTGAAAACATGTCGTATGGACATTGAACTTCAACCATTCAACGAATGTAGATATTTGAACCATATCAAGCTTGAGATCTTGAACTTGTTGTAGCTTTAATCTTGAGATCTTCATCAGCGTGAAAACTACTTCATGCGTTGCTTATGAGTCTTGAAGTCATTTCTTGAGTCTTGAAGTTGTTTCTTGAGACTTGAACTTCAACATTGTAGCTTTAAACATTGATAGGATGATGAAGTACAGTTTTTATTTCTTAAAGACATCCAATGTCATGAAGTGTTTATACAGTGTCTTGAATACATATAAATCACCATACAAGCACAAGACACAGATAGATGTTTTGACACAACAAAATTTGACAACCAAAGGAACATGAGACCATAGCACTTACAATCTCCCCCTTTGTCAAATTTGTGACAAAACACCCAAATAATAATACTTCCAATAGAAATAAGAGAAGTACAGGCACAACAGATTCAAATAGAGAATCATGCACCAGTTATATAGAAATCATAAGCAATATCTAGCATAACTCCCCCTAAGAAGCTTAACTCCCCCTGAGTAATAGCAGCACATCCATATTTAAATAGACATGAATGAAACTAATCATAATCATTAAATCCAACCAAAGCCAAAGCCTCCCAAAACTTCTCCCCCTTTTTGACACAAAATGACAAAGGAAGAAGGGCAGCAAGGATAAGGAAAATATGAGATGGAATATAGATGCAAGAGAGCATAGTGCATAATTCAACAAAAAGTCAGTAAGCATGCAAAGTTCAGACTAACAGCAAAGAAAAATATTAGTTATTACAGACCAAATAAAAATTCAGTCAGAACCAGAAGAGGGAGCAGGATTAGATGAATCACTTTTGTGTAAACCCCTAACAACCCGCCTCATAGATTTGCGTAAATAAGAAAATTGAGTGTCTTGGGTAACACGAATTTGAGTCATCTGTTCTTAAAGAGAATTCAACCTCTCATCAAAATCAGAAGGCTGAAAGTCAGGATCATCAGCCGAGTCTGACTCAAGTTCTTCAAATAAATCATCCATATTTACGTCTCCAGGAAGATCACCAGCTTGATCTGCATTTCCTGCATCAGCACCACTGCTACCAGCATCCACTTGGCCAGGAGCCAATTCTAAATTCATCTTGTTAATATTGGAATTATTAAAAGGGAGATGATGGATGGGTTTTTCTCTAACAGGCATAGCCACGAGCATATGATTGGCGAGCATAGTCATCAAATAACCAAAGCGAATATCACTATGACCTGGATGGTGACGAGACAAAAGAATGGAGTGACAAATAACGAAGGTAGACAGATTTTCGCACCAGAGATGACAGAATGCAAAACATGAACCATGAATGCAGTGAGTTCGGTTTTATTACCAGAACGCGGATATAGATTTGAGATGAAAATCCTGTGAAGCACTCTGTGTCTGGGTAACAAGTACCTTAAGGGAAGTGCATGACCTTTATGAGTCCAGTGAACATCCAAATTACACAAATCTCTAGTAAGCATTTGTCGTTCAGATTCTGAGAGTTTGTCATGTAATATATGAATCGGAATGCCCTCATCATTGACAGGAATTTCCATAAAGTGAGCTATCAAATGTCGATCCACTGAAAATAAGCCTTCTTGAGTATCAATTTTAAAGGTTAAATTCTCAAGAGAAGAATCACAAATACATGCAAACATGGATTGGGCAATGCACTGGTATGCAGCTCCACCCCAATGTAAGATGTTATCCCATCCCACAGATTGCAACAGAGGAAGGATACCAAAGGAAGCAATGTGATTAACATTAACAGGACGCTCAACAATAATATTGCGCATACGCAAATCCCGTGCATCTGAAGGATCATTTTCGGGAGAGCGAAGATGACGTTGCGTAATAAATGCTGATCTAGATGAAGAGGGACCACGTGTAGTTTTCTTTTTACCCCTAGCATCCATTTTCAAAGGAGGAATCAAGGAAACTATTAGATGCAAGAAAGAAGAAGTGGGGTTTTGATAGAACAGATTTTTCAAGAGAAAACCCCAAACTTGCAATGAAAGAGCAAATAGATTCTACAAGAGTGAAATTTGAAACACCAATAACAAGAATCTATAAGAAAATTGTAAAAGAACCACTAACCTTGAAATATCATGAAGGTGGGTTCGACCGGTCGAGGCTAGGTTCGTTGGAGAGACAAAAGGAAATGAAGAAGAAGAGCCAAATCCCCAAAATAAAGTGAATTCACGAGTTTCACGACCGGTCGTGGATGCGTTCGACCGGTCGTATCACGACCGGTCGTGGATGTGTTCGACCGGTCATATCACGACCGGTCGTGTACACTCACGACTGGTCGAGTACCGACTAAAATTTGTAATTTTTCAAATGATTTCCAAATTTAAGCAAATAAAACATCAAACATATGTACATTATGATACACCAAAGCATGCAAATTCAATTTAAATTGCACATACCGAGATCAAACTTTAATTTATTAAACCTGCTTTTGTCGAGCGGTTTATTGAAAATGTCCGCAAGTTGAGTCTCGGTTGGAATGTAATCCAAATATATTAATTTTTCTTCCACTAATTCACGAATGTAATGAAATCTAATGTCAATATGCTTAGTACGTGAATGCTGAACTGGATTTTTTGAGATATTTATTGCACTGGAATTATCACAAAACAAAATCATAGAATCCTGTGTAATTCCATAATCGCTTAACATACGTTTCATCCAAGAAACAAGACAATTTCCAATGTAGAAACAACCACCACTGGTTGATTTCCTATCATCAATGTTTCCAGCCCAGTCAGCATCTGAGTACCCGGCTAATTGAACACTAGTCTCATGTGGATACCAGAGACCCAGTTTAGCAGAACTTGCGACATATCGCATAATCCGCTTAACAACAGTTAAGTGAGATTCTTTAAGATTTGACTGATAACGAGCACAAATACCAACACTCAAAGCGATATCTGGTCTACTTGCAGTCAAATAAAGCAAACTACCAATCAAACTACGATACAATTTAGGATCCACATCATTACCTGTAGAGTCTTTTGAGAGTCTCAAAGTTGTACTCATAGGAGTATCAAAATTTTTACCATTCTGAAATCCAAATTTCTTAATTAAGTTCAGAGCATATTTGGTTTGAGAGATAAAAATTCCATCAGGTTGTTGTTTTACTTGCAACCCTAGGAAATAATTTAATTCTCCAACCATGCTCATTTCGAATTTAGACTTCATTAAATCTGCAAACTCAACAGTCATGTTAGTACAGGTTGATCCATAAATAATATCGTCAACATATATTTGAACCATTAGAATATCATCGTTATGTTTCTTAACAAAGAGTGTCTTATCAACACATCCCATCTGAAAATTATGACTCAGTAAAAACTTAGTTAGTTTTTCGTACCATGCTCTGGGAGCTTGTTTCAGACCATAGAGAGCCTTCTTAAGACGATACACATGATCAGTAAATTTAGGATCTTCAAACCCTGTAGGTTGTTCAACATATACCTCTTCATGTAAATCACCATTCAAAAAAGCATTTTTTACATCCATTTGGTAAATTTTAATCTTCCTAAAACAAGCAATGGAGATAAAAAGTCTAATTGTCAACCTAAGGTCAGTCAAACCTGAAAACATGTCGTATGGACATTGAACTTCAACCATTCAACGAATGTAGATATTTGAACCATATCAAGATTGAGATCTTGAACTTGTTGTAGCTTTAATCTTGAGATCTTCATCAGCGTGAAAACTACTTCATGCGTTGCTTATGAGTCTTGAAGTCATTTCTTGAGTCTTGAAGTTGTTTCTTGAGACTTGAACTTCAACATTGTAGCTTTAAACATTGATAGGATGATGAAGTACACTTTGTATTTCTTAAAGACATCCAATGTCATGAAGTGTTTATACAGTGTCTTGAATACATATAAATCACCATACAAGCACAAGACACAGATAGATGTTTTGACACAACAAAATTTGACAACCAAAGGAGCATGAGACCATAGCACTTACAATTATCGAACGAATTGCGCGAAATTACGAAGAGTTACGTGGAGCGCGTAAATTTGAGGTAGTTTCCGATTTTTTCCAAAGTGGTGCGAAAGGAGATGTTGCACAACTATAAATAGGAGTCCCCAGGGCATCCCTAGGCACAATCTAGGGTTTTGAGGAGCAAAGCACAAGGGTGGAGAGTCGTCGCCAAGCATTTTTTTCTTCTTTCTTCCTTAGTTTTTCATGTTTTCTTTTAAGGTTTTAGATCCAATCATGTCTATAGTTGGCAAAACCTCTTAGCTAGGGCTAAGAGGTGAAGCTTATAGCGCGATGAGATGTTTTCTATTGCATTGATTCATGTTTATGTTGAACTCTCTTTGATTCTAGTTTGATTCTTAAGGAATACTTTCAGTTTTTAATGATTTAATGTGACTCAAATTACAGTAGATCTGCAATAGCTTTGAGTATCTTCTTTCCATGCTTTAAGATTGTGAAGTTAGTAAATCCTATTGTTCACCATCGTCCCTTGTGAAAAGGCCAAGCTAAGAGTCCTAGAGGTAGGGGGGTGAATAGGACTATGCCAAATTTAAAAAATAAATGCAGAATTAAACAATCTCACAAAGCAAAAAATGAATAACAACCTCAGATGTACAAGTATTGAGAGGTTGATGCGGATGTTGTTCTAAAGACAACCTTACACGAAAAATCAATGGCTTATGGTAGGACAACCTGATTCCTAGAACGGTCTGTGTATCAAAATCTCAAACCGATACAGAGGAATAAAGAAATAAATAGCAAAGAATATAAACTAAGCTATTACAACATTCCCACACTTGTATAAAAAGATTACAATATTCTCCACAAATGCTTAAAAAGAAATTACAACATTCACACAATGCCACAATCAATCAACCACCACAAGACCAGAAATTATAGTGGTTCGCTTGTGTGTACACCAACTGTTTAGAAAAATAGCCACACAACTACTCCACTCCCAATATCCTCACACAGTGGATATTGGAGTTCACTATGCAATAGGTTTTTCAAGGTTCACCTAAAACCTTCACAATTGTGTCTTTCAAGTGGGCTTACACAATTCAAAAACCCCACACTCTGAGTTTTTTGGATCACCTCAGACAAACTAAAAAGAAAGAGATTTTTCCTGGACAATCTCAAAAAAACTAAAAATAGATTTACAGAAATGTAAAATACTTATCTGGATATTCTCCTTTAATGAAGCCCGGTAGAACCAATTCAAAGTAGATGTTCAACGTAGATGTTCAATGTCCACACTTACTTATGAAAAGGTTCTAAGTTCTAATTAAATTTTAGATTAAATCACCTTGGCCTTGCTTGATTTGATTTTGATTCCAAGAAAAGGGAAAACTAAAATCCCTTCTTCAAATAAGATTGGAATGTAGAATCTCAAAATCAAATACAAAAAGCTAAATTAAAGAGAATATTAAATGAGCACTAAATAGCTTAAGAATATCACAAGCTTTTCTCTCAGAGTGGTGTCTTGAGTTTGCTTGAATTGAATGAAAAATTCTGAAAATCGTGCTCTATTTATAAGTGCAGAAACTGTTCACTCGACTGGTCCAGAGGACAACTTGACTGGTTGAAGGACCAACAAATGTTTGAAATTTCGGGCGCGATAAGATAAGACCGTTCCACGATTGGTCGAGTGGCTTGATCGATTGGTCGAGTGGCCTGTACGACCGGTCACCCTACTCTCGACTGGTCCTGTGGGACCCAATTTAGTTATTGGACTTTGAGTCGAGCACTATTCACTCGACTGGTCGAGCAGTCTCTAGGACTGGTCGAGGGTCCAACAAAAAATTTCAAAAATTAGTAACAAACCTTGGACTGGTCGAATTTCTTGGACTAGTCGAGCCATTACTAGAACTGGTCGAACATATGATAAGACTAGTCGAGAAAAAGCCTATAAAATTATATAGTGACCCAATTTAAGTATGCAATCAATATAACCTAACCTATAGTCAATCTAGGGTCTTACATACTTTATAAGTGAAATTTGAACATTGAATCATCATTTGCTTCTGTTGATAGTTGATCTTAAAGTATACGAAGCTTGATATCTTGACTTACTTTGAATCTTGAACTTGAAGTACTTTGAAGCTTGAACTTGAAGTACTTTGAAGCTTGAACTTGAAGTACTTGTGACTTGTATTTCACCTTGAGCTTTGAATTCCAAAGCAAAGCACTTTGTCTTGACATAGTTGAAGCTTTGAAACCTTAAACTATCACTTGATGTTTGTACTTGAACTTGTATATCTCTTATACTTGTGATGCTTGAATCTTGAATTGGAACATCTAGAACTTGTACTTGAATTGCATGATCTTGAATAAGAAGATGAACTGAACAAGATACAAATTCCAAGAGGTTTTGGCACTACAAAATTTGACAATCATAGGAACTAGATAGAGTAGCATTTACAATCTCCCCCTTTGTCAAATTTGTGACAAAACACACTTTATTAAAATAAGATAAGCATAATACACACAACAAAGAATCATGCACCAGTTACAACCTGGTCGAAGAATCATGCACCAGTTTCAACCTGGTCAAATCAATTATCATTAATACTCATCAATACTCATCAATACTCCCCCTTAATACCATATTGCAAAAGAAAAAAAAATGCTACATATCCACATTCTTCGTAATTACACATTTATCATAATGAAATAGGCATGATAAAATTCTCCCCCTTTTTGTCACAATATGACAAAGGAAAGAACCTATAAATGATAAGGGAAGTAAAATAAATAAGAAAGTAAATAGAAGAGTAGTGAGTAATAAGAGAAGATATGAACAAGATAACTAGTTAACTAAGTCCATAATAATAAGCAATCATGTCCAAGCACATAAAACAAGAGAAATTCAAGTATTTTAAAAGTTATTACATAACAGATATTCAAATACTAATCCGAACTAGAAGAATGAGCAAGTATGGCAGGATCAATTTGATGAAGTCCCTTGTTAATGCGCCTAAGATATTTGATCATATATTTAAATTGCATTTCTTGGGACACATGCATACCTTTAACCTTCTCCTTAAGTGAGCGCAACCGCGCATCATAATCAGATGGCTGATAATCAGGATCACCAGCAGAATCAGATTCAATTTCATCAAAAATGTCAACCATATTGACATCATCTGGAGGCAAATAACTCTCCTCTTCATTTGTTACAGCAGCTCCACTAGCACCCACATCAACTTGGACTGGGGCGAACTTCAAATTCATCTTGTTAATGTTAGAGTTGTTGAATGGTAAATGGTGAATGGAAGCTTCCCCAACAGGCATAGCCACTAAACTATGGGTGGCTAACACAGTCATAAGATAAGTAAAGGGTATGTCACTGTGACCTGGGTGGAGACGGAACTGAATTATGCTATGACAAATCAGAGAATGAAGATATACAAAGACTCCAGAAATGATAGAATGAAGAATACGAACTATGAATGTAGTAAGTTCGGTTTTGTTACCAGATCGAGGATAAACATTTAAAATGAAAATCCTATGAAGGATTCTATATCTAGGTAATATAATCTTGGAGGCGAGTGCATTCCCAGTACTCCATTCCGCATCCATATTACATAAATCTCTAGTGAGCATTCGCTTCTCAGTTTCAGAAGGTTTTGCCATAAGAGAACTAATGGGAATACCTTCATCATTGACAGGTATATCCATTAATCTAGTAATAAGATGACGGTCTACATCAACTAGACCTTCTCTGGTCGTAATAGTAAATGTCAGATTCTCAATAGAGAAGTCTTCAATGCAAGCATACATAGCCTGCGCAATAGAGCGGTATGCAGGTCCACCCCAATGTAATATGTTATCCCATCCTAAAGACTGAAGGAGAGGAACAACATCAAATGGTGCCAAATGATCAGGATTAACAGTTCGTTCTACTATCACATTGCGCAAGCGAATATCCTGCACATAATTGGGATCATCCTCGGGTGACCGAAAGTGGCACACCGTGATAGGAGCCGAACGAGATGAAGAAGGACCACGAGATCCTTTCTTCTTGGTTTTACCCTCCATTTGCAATAAAGAAAGCAATGAATAAAGAGATTGCAAAAGAGGCAAGAAGGGTTTCTAGTTGATCAGATTTTTTGATAGAAAATCTCTAAAACAATCATAAAGCATGAAATAAACCACACAAATGAAGAAAAGGAAGTGTAAAGGACTTAAATCTAGAAGAAAAATGAAAATAATGCACTAACCATGGAGGAATCAAAGATGGGTTCGACCGGTCGAGGTAGGGCTCATTGGAGAAGAAGACCCAAATGAAGAAAAAATGATTTTTTTTTCCCAAATAAAAGGTCAAACCCGTGTTTCACGACGGGTCGAGTACAGACTCGACCGATCGTGCTACGACTGGTCGAGTATATACTCGACTGGTCGTGCACCTCACAAAATTTACAATTTTTCATAAAATGTGAATTTTAAAAATTTTAACAAAATAACTATATACATTATGATACAGAAAGATATAAATCATCAGTTCATTTTGCACATACTAAGATCAAATTTTAATTTTGCAAACCTGCTTTTGTTGAGCGATTTTGTGAATATGTAGTTGAATCTCGGTTGGAATATAATCCAAAGAAATTGTCTTGTCTACCACTAATTCACGAATATAATGATATATAATGTCAATATGCTTAGTTCGTGAATACTGAATTGGATTTTTAGAGATATTAATTGCACTTGAATTATCACAATACAAAACCATGGATTCTTGCGCAATTCCGTAATCGCTCAGCATTCTTTTCATCCACACAAGTTGAGTGCAAGCATTACCCACAACAATATATTCAGCCTCAGTTGTGGAGAGCGATACGGAACTTTGTTTCTTACTTAGCCAAAAAACTAAATAATTTCCAACATAGAAACAACCACCACTGGTTGATTTACGATCATCAATGTTACCAACCTAATAGCATCCGTGTAACCAGCTAATTGCACACTAGTATCATGTGGATACTAGAGACCAAGATTTGCTGAACTAGCGACGTATCGCAAAATGCGCTTAACAGCAATTAGATGTGACTCTTTAGGGTCAGATTGATATCTAGCACAAATTCCTACACTAAAAGCAATATCAGGTTGGCTTGCAGTTAAATAAAGTAAACTACTAATCATACTGCGATACAACTTAGGATCCACACTTTTTCCTGTTAAATCCTTAAAAAGTTTTAGAGTAGTACTCATTGGAGTATCAAAATTTTTCCCACTCTCAAATCTGAACTTTTTAACTAAGTTCAGAGCATATTTGGTTTGAGAGATAAAGAAACCATCAGGTAGCTATTTGACTTGCAACCCTAGGAAATAGTTTAGTTCTCCAACCATGCTCATTTCAAATTTAGATTTCATAAGATCTACAAACTCAACAGTCATGTTAGCACAAGTAGATCCATAGATAATGTCATCAACATAGATTTGCACTATTAGTATGTGATCATTATATTTTTTTTACAAACAATGTCTTATCAACACTTCCCATTATAAAGTTATGACTTAGTAGAAACTTAGTCAACTTTTCGTACCATGCCTTGGGAGCTTATTTCAAACCATGGAGTGCCTTTTTCAGGCAGTAGACATGATTAGCATGCTTAGGGTCTTCAAAACCCGTTGGTTGTTCAACATACACTTCTTCATGCAAATCGCCGTTTAAGAATGCACTCTTTACATCCATTTGATATATTTTGAATTTTCTAAAGCACACAATGGATATAAATAGTCTGATAGATTTAAGACAAGCTACTGGGGCAAAGGTCTCATCATAATCAATGCCTTCTATTTGAGTGTACCCTTGTACAACCAGTCTAGCCTTATTTCTAATAATATTACCAAGTTCATCAAACTTATTTTTGAAAATCCATTTTGTCCCGATAATGTGTTTATCTTTTGGTCTTGGAACTAAATACCAAACATCATTTCTTACAAACTGATTGAGCTCTTCTTACATTACTACAATCTAGTTTTCATCAGTAAGAGCTTCTTTTACGTTAGATGGTTCTATCTGAGATATAAAGCACACATAGTTACACATATCTTCAAGTTATCTACGAGTGCGCACACCGGTGAGAGGGTTTCCAAGGATTTATTAGAAGGATTATCTTTAACTGTCCTCAGTTCAGTGTTATTTTGACTTGATGAAGAGTCTGGTTTATCAATTTAAAGAACTTCATCATTTTCTAAACTTGAGACAGGTGTATTCAAGTGATCGTCTATAACCACATTAATAGACTCTTGAATTACACCAGTCCTCTTGTTAAGAACCTGATACGCTCTACTATTTAGAGTATACCCTAAAAATATCCCTTCATCACTTTTGGTGTCAAATCTACCCAGATTTTCTTGGTCACGTAAGATATAGCACTTGCTGCCAAAAACTCGAAAGTATTTGACAGTAGGCTTCTTATCAATCCACATTTCATAAGCCGTTTTACCATTTGATTTTCTAGTATAAACGCAATTAATTATATAGCAAGTTGTATTTACAGCTTCAACCCAAAGATTTTTAGGAAGCTTCATACTATTTAGCATTACATTTGCCATTTCTTAAAGCACTCGATTTTTCCTTTCCACTATACCTTTTTGTTGTGGTGTTTTGGGCACAGAATATTCATGTGATCTTCCCTGATCACTGTAAAATTTTTCAAAACAGCTATTTTCAAATTTCGAACCATGATCACTATGGATCTTAGAGACTTGTGATTCTTTTTTCTTTTGGATACGTTTAAATACCCTCTCTACTTCATCAAGAGTTTCTGATTTCTCTCTCAAGAAGACTACCCAAGTATATCTGGTAAAGTCATCTACCTTGCCACATTGACTCTCCATTCTAGTTGGTCCAATGAGAACCATGTGAAGAAGTTCGAGTGGTTTAGATGTGGTATTGGAGTTCACCATTTGTGAATACTCCTGGTTTGTTTGCCAATCTGGCATTTGCCACAAATTTTGTCTACTTTCTGTATTTTGGATAAACCTCTTACCAACTCTCTTTTGCTCAATCTATACAAGTTGTGATAGTGTACATGTCCGAGGCGTTTATGCCATAATTCAGTTTCATCAGTATAGACCACGTAACACGATATATTAGATGAGCTTGAATCACAAACAATGTAGCAGTTTTCAGAAGTTCTGCGACCAATTAATATTACAGAACCACTTTTATTTAAAATTTCACACCCTTGGTTGATGAATTTTACACTATGATTATTATCGCGTATTTGAAAAATGCTTAATAAATTATGTTTTAACCCTTCTACATATAAAACATTCTCAAATAAAGGGAGGTTAAAAAGTTGAACCGTACCTTGGCCAATAATTCTGCAGTTGCTACCATCACTGAATGTGACTGAACCATCAGTCATGTCTTTAAGATTGGTGAACAGACCTTTGTCACGTGTCATGTGTCTAGAGCATCCATGTCTAGGTACCACTTTGAATGGCTCAAAGCTTTGAAAGCGGTGTGGGCAACCAAACAAGTAACCTTAGGGACCCATTTCATTATAGTTTTGGGTTTAAGAGTATAGTTGGTCTTCTTATGTTTGTAATTGTTATAAGACCGACCCACTGAGTTAGATTTTAAGAGCTCCTTAAGTAAGAGATTTTAAGAGCTCCTTAAGTAAGTCAACAATTTTCTCAGCTAAAGGATTACGATTCTGATTTTTATAGTTGATATGGTTGCTTTTAGGTTTTAAGGTCTCAAAAGTTTTAGTATTTTTAGAATAATTTTGATTCAGACTTTTCCCTTTTGAGTTAGAAGACTCCCCTCTCACAAATTTGGGTAGAGTATTCTTATGTTTGGGAGGAATACTTTTATCATAGCCCAACCCAGATCAATCGCCACATTTTCTGGATCCAGATAAAAGTTTTTCTAATTTAGGATCACCTTGGGCATACCTCCATGTGTCTTCTAAACTCAAAAGTGAAGAGACTTCAAGTTTTACCTTTTCATTTTCATATTTTAGGTTTTCAACTAGTGTGGTTTTAAAATCTAAGTACCACTTAGTTTTTTCAAAGCAATCTGAAATGTGTGATTTTTCTAAGACTAGATTATCAAAATTTTCTTTTAGTTTTGAAAACTTTTCTTTTTGAAGTTTTAGCTTTATAGCAATTTTGCAACTTTCCTTGTATAGGGCATCATAAGATCTTGAAGATCTTCTTCATTTTCATGATCACTATTCAGATTTTCTTCACTGGTTGAATCATCATTATCTGAAAAAGTTAACTTAGCTAGAGTCATTAGGGCTTTAACATCATTAGCCGACTTGGTGTCAGAATCTTCTGACTCAGAAGAGATTTCAGAGCAAGAAGAATCATCCCATGTAGCCAACATACTTTTCTTTTTAGACGTGTCCTTCTTAGGACATTTATTTGCTAAATGCCCATATTCATGTCAGTTATAGCATTGACTGTCTTTTAAAGATTTTCAAGTTTTAGATCTAGATCTTTTCTTTTCAATAGGTTTTTGTAAATCTACCGTCTTTTTACTTTTGAAAATCTTGTAAAACTTTTTAGCTAAAAGGGCCATATCATCTTCAGAATTTTCTAAATCAGAACTGTTATTTTCTTAAGAAATATTTTTAGAAGACTTAAGGGCGATGGATTTACCTTTAGGAGCTTTAAAGTTTAACTCATAGGTTTGTAAGGAACCAACCAGTTCTTTTACCCTCATATTATCCGTATCACGAAGTTCCTGGATCGCGGTCACCTTTGAATTGAACCGTTCAGGCAACGAGCGCAGTATTTTTACACAGACTTTACTTTCTGGGATTCTATCACCAAGACCCCACATAGAGTTAACAATATCATTCAATCTTATATAGAAGTCCATGAAGGTTTCAATTTCTTCCATACGTATTTCCTCAAATTTGGTTGTGAGGATTTGGACTTTTGATTTCTTGACTATTGTTGTTCCCTCATGTGTTATTTCCAAAATATCTCAGGCTTGCTTTGCAGTATCACAGGATATAATTCTCTTGAATTCATCCGGTGATAGTGCGCAAGTAATAGCATTTAAAGCTTTTGCATTGGCACTACTCTCACTTTTCTGAAGAGTGGCCCAAGAGAAGTAAGGTGTGGCTTTTATCATTTTAGATCCATCAGTACCAGTCACTTCAATGGTAGGAGGGGTCCAATTGGTCACTGTGGCTTGCCACACGCTCTCATCTATGGATTTTAAGAAAATCCTCATTCTAGCATTCCAGTAGGCATAATTGGAGTCATCAAATGGTGGACGCCTAGTGACTGAAAGGCTATCAAAATTCGACATCTTAAAAAGCTCAGATCGATTAGCTCAGGAAATTAATCCAAAAAATAAAGCGAGCTATTAGGCTCTGATACCACTTGAAAAGGCCGTGCTAAGAGTCTTAGAGGGGGGTGAATAGGACTATCCCAATTTTTTTTTTAAAAATGCGTAATTAAACAAATATAAATAAATATAGCATTAAACAATCCCACAAAGCATAAATGAATAACAACCTCAGATGTATAAGTATTGAGAGGTTGATACAGATGTTGTTCTAAGGACAACCTTACACCAAAAACCAATGGCTTATGATAGGACAACCTGATTCCTAGAACGGTCTGTGTATCAAAATCTCAAACCGATACAGAGGAATAAAGAAATAAATAGCAAAGAATATAAATTAAGTTATTACAGCATTCCCATACTTGCATAAAAAGATTACAACATTCTTCACAAATGCTTAAAAAGAAATTACAACATTCACACAATTCCACAATCAATCAACCACCACAAGACCAGAAATTATAGTGGTTCGCTTGTGTGTACACCAACTGTTTAGAAAAATAGCCACACAACTACTCCACTCCCAATATCCTCACACAGTGGATATTGGCGTTCACTATTCAATAGGTTTTTCAAGGTTCACCTAAAACCTTCACAATTGTGTCTTTCAAGTGGGCTTACACAATTCAAAAACCCCACACTCTGAGTTTTTTGGATCACCTCAGACAAACCAAAAAGAAAGAGATTTTTCCTGGCACAATCTCAAAAAAACCAAAAATAGATTTACAGAAATGTAAAATACTTGTCTGGATATTCTCCTTTGATGAAGCCCGGTAGAACTAATTCGGAGTAGATGTTCAATGTCCACATTCACTTATGAAAATGTTATAAGTTCTAATTGAATTTTAGATTAAATCACCTTGGGCTTGCTTAATTTGATTTTGATTCCAAGAAAGGGGAAAACTAAAATCCCTTCTTCAAATAAGATTGGAATGTAGAATCTCAAAATCAAATACAAAAAACTAAATTAAAGAGAATATTAAATGAGTACTAAATAGCTCAAGAATATCACAAACTTATCTCTCAGAGTGGTGTCTTGATTTTGCTTGAATTGATTGAAAAACTCTAAAAATCGCGCTCTATTTATAAGTGCAGAAACTGTTCACTCGACTGGTCCAGAGGACAACTCGACTGGTCAAAGGACCAACAAATTTTTGAAATTCTGGGTGCGATAAGTTAAGACCGTTCCACGACTGGTCAAGTGGCCTGCACGACCGATCGAACCCTGCTCTTGACTGGTCGTGTGGGACCCAATTTAGTTGCTGGACTTTGAGTCGAGCCTGCTCGACTGGTCGAGCAGTCTCTAGGACTAGTTGAGGGTCCAACAAAAAATCCTAAAAATTAGTAACAAATCTTGGACTGGTTGAGGAATTTCTTGGACTGGTCGAGCCAGTACTAAGACTAGTCGAACATAGGCTAAGACTAGTCGAGAAAAAATCTATAAAATTATATAGTGACCCAATTTAAGTATGCAATGAATATGACTTAACCTAGGGTCAATATAGGATCTTACATACCTTATAAGTGAAATTTGAACATTGAATCATCATTCACTTCGGTTGATAGTTAATCTTGAAGTATACGAAGCTTGATATCTTGACTTACTTTGAATCTTGAACTTGAAGTACTTTGAAGCTTGAACTTGAAGTACTTGTGACTTGTATTTCACCTTGAGCTTTGAATTCCAAAGTAAAGCACTTTGTCTTAACATAGTTGAAGCTTTGAAACCTTGAACTATCACTTGATGTTTGTACTTGAACTTGTATATCTCTTATACTTGTGATGCTTGAATCTTGGATTGGAACATCTTGAACTTGTACTTGAATTGCATGATCTTGAATAAGAAGATGAACTAAACAAGATATAGATTCCAAGAGGTTTTGGCACTACAAAATTTGACAATCATAGGAACTAGATAGAATAACATTTATACCTTGGGCATGGTCGGGTGATGGAATCTCTTCTAACCCTCATAATTCTCCTATGTTTAATGTGGGATTGGTATATCCTATTGTTTGCCATAGTCTACTGGGCATAGCTAGGTGATGGAATCACTTCCAGTTCTCACAACTCTCATCCATTGAGAACTAGATCAAAATAAGTTCAGATTTGGTTTTACTGAGATATCTTACAACTGGATAAGATAGGACTTCGATTCCAGTACTGAGATATCTTCCAACTGGAAGATCTATGTACATAGATATCTTCCAACTACCAAATTTCCAACTGGATAAGTTCATATTTGGTTTTACTGAGATATCTATGTACATAGATCTTTCAGAAATTTGGCATATGAAAGTATTTGTTTAACAGCATCCAGTAGAGGAATGTTGACCTTCACTTGTTTAAGCATCTCTAAAATGTCCTGAGAGTTAGAGAGAGGTTTTGGTGCAATTTACCATTGTGGGAATGGAGCAACTAGTTTAATTTGAAGTTCCGGTTCTAATTCATGTGGAGCATTTCTAGGTCTATCAGTTTCATCTACTTTCGGGTCCTTAGGCTTTTCGGCCCTTATCGGAATATATTTGTCAATTGCTTTTCCACTCCTAAGAGTGGTGATAGACTTAGCTTGCTCCATCTGATGTGAAGAGCTTGGGTCGCTAATTTCACATTGTGGCTTTGGGTTGGGGAGAGGTTGAGCTGGAAGCATCCCTTTTCTCCCCAATCGGATTTTTTGTCTCAAGTCCTTGTATGGCCTTTGTAAAGTCTTGAAAGGCTTGTAGCATACCCTAGTTAAAAAGCTCTTGATTTTGAATATGTTTTAGAACCGGGTCCTCTTGAGGTTTCCTTTAATCTAAGAATTGGTTAAGGATCCCTTGAGGAGTGACAGTTTGTCCATTCCACCAACTGAAATTTGGATGATTTCTCCAACTAGAATTGTATGTATTTAAGGAGGTTCCTTTAAAAGGCCTTTGGTAGTTTTTTACAGCATTCGATTACTCGTTCAACAATTCTTGAAAAGCGAGTATTGTTGGACAATTTTCAGTTGTATGAAGATTGCAAGCACAAATCCCGTAAATAATTTCCTTAGCCTTATCCTTTTTAAGTTCCATTACCTCGAGTTTACTTGTAAGGCTAACCACTTTAGCATTTATATCATCTTCCTCTTTCAATAAGTAGATTCCACCCCTCTCCTTTGGTTGAGTAGGCGTAGATGTGGTATTTGGTCTTGGGGAGATGTTCCATGATTGTGTGTTTTCAGCAAGTTTGTCAAAATAATCCCACACATCATTGACATCTTTGTTCATGAATTCTCCATTGCATATTGTCTCAACCATTTGGCGCATGGAAGATGTCAGTCGATCATAGAAAAAACTTGTAATGCGCCACGTTTCAAAACCGTGTTGTGGGCATGAACTGACAAGATCCTTGAACCGCTCCCAACATTGGAAGAATGTTTTATCTTCCTTTTAGGCGAAGTTCATGATCGACTTTCTAAGGGTGTTCGTTTTATGATATGGAAAAAATTTTCTTAATGAACTCCCTTGTCATGTCGTTCCATTTACTAATAGTCCATGGATGTAGTGGGTGTAACCACGTCTTAGCTTTCTCTTTCAAGGAGAAATGAAAGAGTTTTAGCTTGACCGTGTCCTCAGACACGTTAGGAAAATATAAAGTGGTTATAATCTTATCAAACTCTTTCATATGTAAATATGGACTTTCATATTCAAGTCCATGGAACTTTGGAAGGAGTTGGATCACTCCTGGCTTGATATCTATGTTTCCTGTATTTTCTAAAAAAACCATACAGGAAGGCGTGCTCACCCCCCGCCGGTTGTAAGAAATCTCATAGAGTACGAGGTGGGGATGCGTTCTACACCTTGTTTTCATCCTGGATTTCCTCAACCAGAGGTTGAGGTGGATTTGCAAGTTGATTTGTAGGTTGATTTGTAGCCATCACTTCTATCAACTCTGAGAATCTCTGGTGGTGTATAATCCTGTGATGGATAGGCAACCCTTCGACCAATCCTCCTTCACTTAAGAGACGTCGAGTGTTGTCACGAACCCACTTGGACATGAACCACTCGAAGCCTTCAAGTAACTAAACCTAAACCTAAGAAAGAAAACTAGAGGAACTAAAATAAATAAGAGATCTAAAATAGAGAGAGAATTAGAAAGAAATTACCAGATTGGAGATTGCTATGTTAGAATCCTACAAAACAGTATAGTAAGTTTCTAAAAGAAAATCAAAGAAAATCCTAACATAGAAATAAAATAGAAAGTCAGTCCTAATCTTAACCTAATTCTAAAACTAATTAAATTCATAAAAACAGAACCGTTTAGTCCCCAAGAACGGCACTAAAAACTTGTTCACAACCCCAAGTGTAGGGTCGCGATGTAGTAATAATCTCGGTGAGACCGAGGTCGAATCCACAAGGACTAATCTTGTACATTTATGAAAGTAACTAAAATTAGAAGTAGAAGAAGATGTAAATCTAGAATAAAGTGAATAATTGTGATTAACATGAAAACTATTAATTAAAAGGAACTAGGGTGCCAAGGATCCACTTGTAGCTTCTCAAGATGCTACCTTACTTGATTCAGGAAATCCAACCGGAATCGAAGTCCTATCTTATCCCATTGGAAAAGAGAGATAATTGAATCTCTGAACTTCTCATGAACCTAATCTCAGTGGATGAGAATTGTGAGGATTGGAAGTGATTCCATCATCCAACCATGTCCAGGAGTGTTTCGACAAGGAAACGAATGTATTTGATTTGGGGGAGATTATCTTATTCAGGCATAACAATGAAAAAGTATAAAGACAATCATCACACTTTATTGATTCTGGATTCATTTACATCCTCTGATATCCCTTGATTCTAAGATAGATCATTCAAGATTGAAGAATTATCTTAAGTGCAATTATTATGATTCAATATAAATTTCAGTAGCACTTCGGCGCTATTTCGGTCATCTCCCAATACTTAGGAGGAATTATTGAATTAATCAGTTAATCTTCTTGGAGATAGAAATTCTGGCAGCACTTCGTCAGCTTCTTCAGTTATCTCCCGATACTTAGGAGGAATGTTGAATTAATCAACCAATCTCTCCTTTCAAAGAAGATTTGAAGACTCAGCAAAACTCATGCACCAAGCTAGTTGAGTGACCTTTTCCGCGACCCACGCAACTGGTATGTGGTTGCGCGGTTCACGCAACGGATATTCTGGTTGCGCGGTCCGCGCAACTGATATCGCACTTTGCGCGGTCCGCGCAACTGATCATTACATTACATAAAGGTGTGATAAAAGGAAAGCGAAGAAAAAGAAAATTACTTCAGAGCACGGCTGAAATGCGCCAGCCATTGCATGGGGTGGATCTTATGAATATTCAGAAATTTTGACATCTCCTTGAAGAGTTCAATGGTTGACTCTGAGATGAAAGGGAGACGATCAGGAGATGAAACGAAAGCAAATTCTTCATTAGTGGGGACGAATTCATCAAAAAATCGACCGGTAATTGGTAAACCTGCGATTCTGTGGATAATCCATAATGTAATGCTCATTTCACCTTCAGGGAGATGGAAAGAATTGGTGGAAGGACACTAGTAATTGAGGAATGCCTTCAAGATAGAAGATTCATTACAGAAAGGATGTGACGTCGCTTCTATTGCCAAAAAGATGCCAATGTCCGACAAAACCTTATCATGCTTTGTCAAAACTGCCCCAGCCCATTCGGAATAATAATTTTTGGGAGTCAGAAGGCCTCTGGTTCTGAATTCTTCTGGACTCCAAAGTTGGGGACGGTAACTAAAACGCTACTTGAGGGTTTCATAAAAATGAGATGGGTATAGACTCTGGACGTCGTAAGAAGGGACGAGAAAAACCATGGAGTGAATATCACCTATCTGTTGTCTCGGTTGGCGGCTGCAGAATTCCTACCAATAATCTGGTTTCTTTAAAAGACCAAGATTTCACATAAGCTAACCTTTCTGCGGACAAGTAATCTCTGGGTTCACAGCCCAGCATAGAATGATGGCAGTGCATGCTGAGTGGAAGAGAGATAATACCCCGTCTATAGGGGTTGTCAAATTTGATGACACCCTGTACTTCGTGTACCGATTTCCAGGAGTTGTTGAGTTTTTTCCGATTATGTTCCTTAATCTTCTCTTGAAATTCTTTGGCCTTATTTCGGCGATGCTTCTTAAGCCTGGAAGGAGGAGGGGTATCTTCTCTAATAGGTGGTCTCTGACTAATAGTCTGATAATGTGCTGTGGTCTTCAACCACTTGCGGCCGTGCTTTGGAAGCATGGTCAGGTCACCCGTGGCGATGGCTCTGTGAATGGGGGATGATAATGATTTGATCCGTGAAGTGAAGTCAAAAGTGGGCAGTACGGGCTCTTTTATGTAGGCAGGACGCCTAGCAGTTGTCTTGAAACGCTTAGACAAGGGTTAAGCAAGAGAAGATGGCGATTCTATTGTTTGAGGAGTTGTAGTGTGATAAGCTTCAGTATTTGGAGCTAAGTTTCAAAGATCTGCTGAGATCGTAGTTGCACGGGTCGCGCAGATGGTTGGGAGTTGCGCGGATCGCACAGCAGAATTCGTAGTTGCGCGGATCGCGCAATGGAATCGGAATTGCACGGGCAGCGTAACAATTAAAAAGGCCTTGCGCGACGAAATGACGTTGCGCAGGTCGCTCAACAATGATCAGTTGTGCGGGGGGTAAAAAATTTTGCAAGGGCTTCGCTGCAGAAAACTTCAGAATAAGGAAAATGAGCGGATTTCATTATTTATAGGAAAAAGACCGAGTACGGTCCTCGGGTGTCGGTTGCGCGGGTCGCGCAACCAACTGAAGCAACAAGCAGGAGTTTCGGTATGAGTTGATCCTGATTATTTGATTCAACAAAACAAATAACGGATCAAGGGGGCATCTGTTGGAGTATAAAAAATTATCATCATGAAAGGGAAAAGATTGACATTCAGGGGACAACTGGTGGAGGAAGACAAGTTGCGCGGGTCACGCAACCAAGAGATTCAGCTGCTCGGGTAGCATAATAGAAAAAGACAGTTGCGTAGGTCCCACAGCCGAGACAACAGTTGCGCGGGTCGGGCAACAAGGGGCGACAGTTGCACAGATCGTGCAATCAAGAAGTTAGCTGCGCCGGTCGCACAACGAGGAAGGTAGTTGCGCCGGTCGCGCAATCAACGAAGACCACTGACAGATGTGAGGGGCCTATAAATACCCCGCTCTTCCTCTCAGTTGGGGGACTGAAATATTTCGGAAACCGAAGCAGAGCTGTAACGCCCTGAAAATTGGGGGTCGAGCATAAACTCAACTCCCGAGTTCCAGAACATCACTTATGCAACAAAATGAATGATGATTGAATGTTGACTGTATTCGTGCATTGAACATGAGTGAGATTAAGCCAAAACAACATATCATACTCCAGAGATAGTTAAATTGGCAAGCGGAAGACTGTGATAGATAGATAAAATATATAAACTGTGATGAGTCTCCAGAGTGTGATAACATTACCAAGTTAAATAATCACAAGTACTGTTCTAAAATATACCAAATGTGAGGAAGTGTAATGTCTCCTGTCCCAAGTACCATAGCCCCATCAATACAATATCAGGTCTTCATTGACCTGCTAGAGAGATACAGATAGAAGAACTCCTCCTATCATCATAGAAGTAGTCCGGCTCTGCTTCACAAGCATCGCCATCACCTGAAACTCAACAAATCTGGTTGGTGTTGCAAACACCGTCCCGTAACGTGGGAGTGAGTGATCAACTCAGTGGAACAATAAAGCATAGGTTAACATGTTATCAATTCAATCAAGCAGTAATGATAAAGCAGTACAATCAAACAATTCTAACTACTCTTATTTAATGCAAGTATGAAATGACATGATGTATGCCCTTGCCAAACCACCCTCATGCGACATCATCTTACGTTCGCGAATGCATACCTCCCTCAGTGCTCCACATCTACTAGGCACATGCGGTGCGATGATGAGCATGATTACCGAGTTATTATTAGTCCATTTCAAACAGTAGTATTGGGAAACTAAGGTACCTCCCTTGTATCATTCCCAAACATGATCCATCCTAGGGTCGTCAATCCTAGTTAATCTCATACGGTATTATGGTTCGAGAAGCATAGCGAAGGCATCGTAAAGCGCTCGTCACCCGTCAGCACGGATACAGATCTCACCGTATGCGGCTCAATTGCTGACCGTCAGCTCGAGTACAGGTCTCACCGTACTCGGCTCAATCGCTGGCCGTCAGCTCGAATACAGGTCTCACCGTACTCGGGTCAACTCATGCTCTAGTTGCTGTGAAGGGCTCGTCGCCAATCACAGACCTTAGAGTATACTCGAAGACACTACGGAGGACTCATCGCCCGTCAGCACGAGTACAGGTCTTACCGTACTCGGCTCTCGCCATAAGTGTCGACAGCTCGAATACAGTGTCCCATACCACCGTATTCGGCTCACGAGTTTGGTTGCTCAATGGTCACTACGGGGAGGCACGTGGCCCCAGCATAGGCCGACAGCTCAACCACGGTGTCCCATACCACCATGCCCGGCTCATGAGTCTTAACGGATCGAGGTACCATGGTTAAAAGGGATTGCCACTGGTAAGTTTGGTACCCTAGGTTCAAGCAGAAATGACCAAACATGGTGAACACACATTCAACATATCGGGTTACTTGACGAGCCTGACTAGCTCGAGCGCACAACAAGTTGGGCGATATGAAGCGCAAAAGCACTCCGTGTGGCTAACCACTATCGCCAACCGAAGTACGACTCGGGTTCGTCAGACACATCCCTTGTGGCGACATGAATCTCAGCCACAATCTCAAGTCTGGTACCGAATGTTTGGACTATAGACATAGTCCCAAACTCAAACAGTTCTCATCAATAGCATGTAGAGTTAAGCATGATACATAAAGTAATACAAACATGCTAGGAGGCATGTCATAAAGCATGTTATAAAGCATGTTATAAAGCATGATATAAAGCATGTTGTAAAGCATGTAATAGAGCACTATACAGATAGGGATACAAACACATATACATTATATGTGAGTGGTTGAAGTAAACAACCACATGGAGGGAATCCTACACGTCTCTAAGGTGGTCGAGAATTCCATCTCAGCACCGACCTACGGTGCTAACATCCAAGCATTTACTCTCACAAGCATTTACACAAACACTTGGAGTACACTATTTCAACATACATGACGTATGTTAGTAAAACATATATTAGGGCTATTCTTTCGCCAAGCTAGCATTTTATACGTGTATATCGTAATCATACAGCAAATAATCATGACAATTGCATTTCCAAAATTTACACATATACGGTATTTCTAGAATACACAATTTCAACATACATAGTGTTTACCAGCGAACATGTATTACGGCGATTCCTTTCGCCAAACAAGTATTTTATCCATATATTGTATAATCATACATTAAATAAACATGTCAAACATTTTTCCAAAAAAAATACGTATACGGTATTTCTACGTATATCTAGAGTATGTGAAATTCCATATTCTACAACGTTAATCGAAACAGAAAACGGAAAGCACTTTGTACATGTGCAATTGCATGCAGATCATGAATCTATCATTATCTGACATTGAAAGCGTTGAAAACCGTAACCTATACACCTAAAGCCCTCACCTTTTGTCGTAGAATCATAACAGAGTCGATGGGTTTGCTAAGCTTCCGTATTCGGCAGTTTGGCAACCTATAGAACGAAATAGGTTAGCTATTTCACAACCTACAACTGTCTAAACCCCAAAACAGATTAGGGTTAGGGTTCCTTACCTAGAAATGATGCCGGAAACGCCGGGAAAGCGATGAAAATCAGGCGGTGGAGCCCGAATAGCGGCAAGGAAGAGTGGCAGGGAGATTCTCCCACTGTTCCCACACTTTCTCTCTCTTTTCTCTCTCTCAATCTCAAATTTGTATGGCTGCCATGAGAGAGGGTTTAAGGTCCTTATATAGCCTAAAATTCACCGAAATAGACTTATGTTCAAAGTATACTTACATTATAACCAAATCGGCATTGTTTCAGCTCAAAAGAGGGTTTCTGGCGGGCCTCCTTGAGCCAAAGGTCGGACTTAAGCTCACTAACGCTGGATCTACGTTCTATTAAGTTTTCGTTTCGGTCGGGATTCCAGATCACAAGTGGTGGACCAGTTTCAGTTCAACGGTCAGCAGATATCGATCGGAGATTCCGAGTACATGTAAATGTGTATGAAATTTCTCCTGATCTGAGGGTGTAATTTAGTCTGATTCTGACGGTCTGGTTGCTTAAAACTGATCCGCAAGCGAGTGGTGCCAGATTACTATTCAAGATATTTTATTTTGAATTAATTTTACATTTCTCACACTCTTCACTCCGAGCTCAAGCGAATAGCGCTGGGACACTGTCTGGATTTGATTTCCGAGGTGGTTGTCAAGCCCAGTGAGGCGGTCCTAGATCCTTAAGTTCGTGTTAATCGGACTTCTGATGTGCGGTCTAGACCTGATACGGAGTTTTGAAATGCTCCCGAGGGCAGACGGGTAATGAGATTGATCCTAGATTTTAAGGTAACCTAGCGTCAATGATCCTACAAGTTTTGGGTCTTGCAGATCGTATTTAAAGTGATTGGTGCTAATTTCACAGGCACTCTAGTTTAACACTAGCTAAATCTCACTTAATTTCTAAAGGGTTTAGTCCTGTAAGATTTCTGTCTGAGGTGGTACCTGGGCCTTTGTAGTTTGTATATAAAGTGATCCAAGTTATACTACTTAGCTAGTTTAAGATAGTGTCTAGGGTGAAAGTACTTTGAAAAATTGAAGAGCAAGGTGGTGAAGGATGGGATTTGTGAAAGAAATGGGTTCACAAGTGATTTTAGCCTTTGGGACTGAGTTTTGACAAGTTAATAAGGTGTTAGGATCGACCCATCGCCTAAGGATGTCTAATCCCAGGTTGGCAAAAATCCGGGATGTTACAATCTACCCCCCTTAAAACAAAATTTCGTCTCCGAAATTGGCTAAGGGTAATAAGGGAAGATTTCTATTATTTCATTTACCGAAGACTTATTGATTCCAAGTTTCTACGCGTGGTAGGGTATATACCAGCTGGTTCATTTTTGTCTACCCCCCCTTAAAACTTATTTCTCTATCCATTTTTCATACCCTGATGGTTTGCTACAATTTATTTCTGTACCTATTTGGAGTCTTGACGATAATTCCCAGCAATTTAGAGTAAGATAGCTGTTTTCAATGTTTAACCAACACGGAGAGACGTTTGTAGTGGGCTTGATCCTGATACATTAATCATCTACCTTGCCAGGGTAGAAGGCTCATCGTATCCCTTCCTAATCCTGATGGATCCTGGTCTTCTGCTCGACTAAGCAGTGAGTCCGTTGGCAGTCGCCCAAGATTGAGAATTGGGTCAAGCCGCGAATGCTTCGCAGTTGTATATTTCAGTAACTCCGTAGTCCGATTACTCTCTAAGAGTAGGGAATGTCCATCATTGAAAGGATCAAATTGTTTATTCTAAAGTTGCCCTTTAGGTCTTAGTCTAAGAGAGTCCTCGATATTATCTATGTCAAAGGAAATGATGAATCAAATCTTACTAGATCATCCTAAAACGGTTTCTCATAGTAGAACTTACTAGGGCTTCTATAATGTTCGTATTTAACGAGCACAATTTCGATCCTGGGCCAGTGGGGTAGGGTCCACCACGTTTCCGCTGCGCCACCCAGATCAAAGGGGTGTATTAGGTGACCTAACTAGATTGGGCTCATAATGTTCTACCCCCCTTAAAATTTTATTTTCACCCTCAAGGCTCAAGAGCTATGTCCTGATCCGTATGTCGGAACAAGGTGTAATTTATAACCTATCCTTGACATGAAATGGGAAATACATTGGTTTGCCTTTCATCGACGATGTGTACTATGGCATTGATACCTATGGGTATCGAGAGGAGCTAAAAATGATGGGTAATGTGGTTGATGTCAGGGGCAGGTGTGAGTTTGAGGCAAGATGCCTAATTCTACCAAGGGGTTTTGTCGCGGTCCAGACTTATCCTATTTAATGATGTTTGGCTTAACAGGCAGGCTATCTTTCTACGTTCATAAGCACAATATGTATGCCGACGTGGCATGCGATTTGAGACCTAATTCCTAACTAATTGTTGCCCATTTGGGTAATTCCTTGGGGCCTAAAAGAAAATCTCTATTGGCTATATGTTCTTAACACTTCTCGAAGACGAAGTTATAAACTTTTAATTGTAAGTGGTCGGGCCAACACGGAAGGAATGTTGTGTAGTGGGTCTGAGTCGGATACATGGACCTCCTGCCTAGCTAGAACAGAAAGTTGCCATATCATTTCTTAATCCTAGTCGATCCCGACCTTCTGCTTGATTAGAGCATAGGGTTCATTGGTCACTACCAGGATTGAGAATTCGATTCAAACCGCGAATACCTCGCTTATATGTAGTTTCTCTACTCCGTGTTCCCGATTGTACTAAGTCCTTGAAAAGGAAATTCTAGGGGATGTATTGATTGGACCTAACATTGAATCCAAGGGATATATAGGTTTTCTCTAATCGTGAATAGTTTCTACGTCAAACAAGCTCCCTAAGAGTTACTAAGGAAGCCTAAAGTATTAAGGGGATTCAACAACGGAACGGGGTCTCGCTCCAACCTATTCAAGCCAACTAACTACGTCTATCACTCAATTATCTTAACATTGTTAGTCGTTTACATTTCTTAGTCTAATCAGCAGCCTAGGCTCAACTTATGAGCAGCGGTAATCCACTAGTTGTAATTTAAAGTCTATGCTTATACACCAGATGATTTTATACCCTTTTTAAATAAAGAAATTGTTTTATCGCCTAGGGTCAAAGTTGTCTGATTGGAATTGGGTTGCCGGAACTCGAATTTAACTACGCACGAGCATTTCACACATGTTCATACTAGCTAAGAAGATCCTGGGGTTTACATTATTAATTTGTTGGATTTCCTATACGGTCAGGTTTGTCAAAAACTAGGAGTACCGCCCTAGGTCCAAAACTCTAAGGGTCATATTTGTCAAACAACCATTTACTCTAAAAGCTTAAGCTATCAGAGTGTGGTGGGTTAATGTATATCAAGGGACTTTATCACTTCAACACTATTTAGCAAGTGGTTTTAAGTTGTATTGAATGGGACCGCATTACTAATCCTACCTCGGGATTGGGAGTGACATGGTTGGTAGGAGGGTGGGTGGGGATCAAAATTATTGGTATAGGCTTTGAAAAATGAGCCTCGTGTCGGAAAGTGTGAGATGGGATTTCCAAATCCTAGGAATCGGAATTTCTAAGTGTTATTTGAAAGGAAATCTCAGAATTTACTTTTAATTACATACATTTTAAACATGGTGTTGGAAAACATGGGATACAACCAATCTAGGGATAATACTTTACACATACATTTATTATTTCTTTTTTTTTTTTTACAATTTCATCCACCTAATCTCACTTAATGTAGTTGGCCGAATGGGCCCAAAAGGGTGAAAAGGGGCTGGAGTTGCTGTAATCGATGGAAGTGCGTGAATCATGGCCGAATATGGTGGATTGAAAGATTGGAGGAAGGATTTGAGGGAGAAAAATCGAAAATGGAAGGGGAGGGCGTTTGGAAGGAAAAATGTGAGAGAGAGAGGGGGGCTCCAGCCCTAAATATTCTAAACCCCCACACATTCCGCACCCACCACTACTCTTATTTAATGCAAGTATGAAATGACATGATGTATGCCCTTGCCAAACCACCCTCATGGGACATCATCTTACGTTCGCGAATGCATACCTCCCTCAGTGCTCCACATCTACTAGGCACATGCGGTGCGATGATGAGCATGATTACCGAGTTATTATTAGTCCATTTCAAACAGTAGTATTGGGAAACTAAGGTACCTCCCTTGTATCATTCCCAAACATGATCCATCCTAGGGTCGTCAATCCTAGTTAATCTCATATGGTATTATGGTTCGAGAGGCATCGCGAAGGCATCGCAAAGAGCTCGTTACCCGTCAGCACGGATACAGATCTCACCGTATGCGGCTCAATTGCTGACCGTCAGCTCGAGTACAGGTCTCACCGTACTCGGCTCAATCGCTGCCGTCAGCTCGAATACAGGTCTCACCGTACTCGGGTCAACTCATGCTCTAGTTGCTGTGAAGGGCTCGTCGCCAATCACAGACCTTAGAGTATACTCGAAGACACTATGGAGGACTCGTCGCCCGTCAGCACGAGTACAGGTCTTACCGTACTCGGCTCTCGCCATAAGTGTCGACAGCTCGAATACAGTGTCCCATACCACCGTATTCGGCTCACGAGTTTGGTTGCTCAATGGTCACTACGGGGAGGCACGTGGCCCCAGTATAGGCCGACAGCTCAACCACGGTGTCCCATACCACCATGCCCGGCTCATGAGTCTTAGCGGATCGAGGTACCATGGTTAAAAGGGATTGCCACTGGTAAGTTTGGTACCCTAGGTTCAAGCAGAAATGACCAAACATGGTGAACACACATTCAACATATCGGGTTACTTGACGAGCCTGACTAGCTCGAGCGCACAACAAGTTGGGCGATATGAAGTGTAAAAGCACTCCGTGTGGCCAACCACTATCGCCAACCGAAGTACGACTCGGGTTCGTCAGACACATCCCTTGTGGCGACATGAATCTCAGCCACAATCTCAAGTCTGGTACCGAATGTTTGGACTATAGACATAGTCCCAAACTCAAACAGTTCTCATCAATAGCATGTAGAGTTAAGCATGATAAACAAAGTAATACAAACATGCTAGGAGGGATGTCATAAAGCATGTTATAAAGCATGATATAAAGCATGTTGTAAAGCATGTAATAGAGCACTATACAGATAGGGATACAAACACATATACATTATATGTGAGTGGTTGAAGTAAACAACCACATGGAGGGAATCCTACACGTCTCTAAGGTGGTCGAGAATTCCATCTCAGCACCGACCTACGGTGCTAACATCCAAGCATTTACTCTCACAAGCATTTACACAAATACTTGGAGTACACTATTTCAACATACATGACGTATGTTAGTAAAACATATATTAGGGCTATTCTTTCGCCAAGCTAGCATTTTATACGTGTATATCGTAATCATACAGCAAATAATCATGACAATTACATTTCCAAAATTTACACATATACGGTATTTCTAGAATACACAATTTCAACATACATAGTGTTTACAAGCGAACATGTATTACGGCGATTCCTTTCGCCAAACAAGTATTTTATCCATATATTGTATAATCATACATTAAATAAACATGTTAAACATTTTTCCAAAAAAAATACGTATACGGTATTTCTACGTATATCTAGAGTATGTGAAATTCCATATTCTACAACGTTAATCGAAACAGAAAACGGAAAGCACTTTGTACATGTGTAATTGCATGCAAATCATGAATCTATCATTATCTGTCATTGAAAGCGTTGAAAACCGTAACCTATACACCTAAAGTCCTCACCTTTTGTCGTAGAATCGTAACAGAGTCGATGGGTTTGCTAAGCTTCCGTATTCGGCAGTTTGGCAACCTATAGAACGAAATAGGTTAGCTATTTCACAACCTACAGCTGTCTAAACCCCAAAACAGATTAGGGTTAGGGTTCCTTACCTAGAAATGACGCCGGAAACGCCGGGAAAGCGATGAAAATCAGGCGGTGGAGCCCGAATAGCGGCAGGGAAGAGTGGCAGGGAGATTCTCCCACTGCTCCCACACTTTCTCTCTCTTTTCTCTCTCTCAATCTCAAATTCGTATGGCTGCCATGAGAGAGGGTTTAAGGTCCTTATATAGCCTAAAAATTCACCGAAATAGACTTATGTTCAAAATATACTTACATTATAACCAAATCGGCATTGTTTTAGCTCAAAAGAGGGTTTCTGGCGGGCCTCCTTGAGCCAAAGGTCGGACTTAAGCTCACTAACGCTGGATCTACGTTCTATTAAGTTTTCGTTTCGGTCGGGATTCCAGATCACACGTGGCGGACCAGTTTCAGTTCAACGGTCAGCGGATATCGATCGGAGATTCCGAGTACATGTAAATGTGTGTGAAATTTCTCCTGATCCGAGGGTGTAATTTGGTCTGATTCTGATGGTCTGGTTGCTTAAAACTGATCCGCAAGCGAGTGGTGCCAGATTACTATTCAAGATATTTTATTTTGAATTAATTTTACATTTCTCACACTCTTCACTCCGAGCTCAAGTGAATAGCGCTGGGACACTTTCTGGATTTGATTTCCGAGTTGGTTGTCAAGCCCAGCGAGGCGGTCCTAGTTCCTTAACTTCATGTTAATTGGACTTCCGACGTGCGGTCCAGATCCGATACGGAGTTTCGAGATGCTCTCGAGAGCAGCCGGGTAATGAGATTGATCCTAGGTTTTAGGGTAACCTAGCGTCAATGATTCTACAAGTTTTGGGTCTTACAGATCGTATTTAAAGTGATTGGTGCTAATTTCACAGGCACTCTAGTTTAACACTAGCTAAATCTCACTTAATTTCTAAAGGGTTTAGTCCTGTAAGATTTCTGTCTGAGGTGGTACCTGGGCCTTTGTAGTTTGTATATAAAGTGATCCAAGTTATACTACTTAGCTAGTTTAACATAGTGTCTAGGGTGAACGTACTTTGAAAAATTGAAGAGCAAGGTGGTGAAGGATGGGATTTGTGAAAGAAATGGGTTCACAAGCGATTTTAGCCTTTAGGACTGAGTTTTGACAAGTTGATAAGGTGTTAGGATCGACCCATCGCCTAAGGACGTCTAATCCCAGGTTGGCAAAAATCCGGGATGTTACAAGGGCAACTGAAGGTAGAAGAGAAAGACAACGATCAGTTGCGCGGACCGCCAAAGTGCGATATCAGTTACGCGGACCGCGCAACCAGATATCCGTTGCGTGAACCGAGCAACCACATTACCAGTTGCGCGGGTCGCGCAAAAGGTCACTCAACTAGCTTGGTGCAGGAGTTTTGTTGAGTCTTCAAATCTTCTTTGAAATGAGAGATTGGTTGATTAATTCAACATTCCTCCTAAGTATCGGGAGATGACTGAAGAAGCTGACGAAGTGCTGCCGAAATTTCTATCTCCAAGAAGATTAACCGATTAATTCAGTAATTCCTCCTAAGTATTGGGAGATGACCGAAATAGCGCCGAAGTGCTGCTGAAATTTATATTGAATCATAATAATTGCACTTAAGATAATTCTTCAATCTTGAATGATCTATCTTAGAATCAAGGGATATCAGAGGATGTAAATGAATTCAGAATCAATAAAGTGTGATGATTGTCTTTATACTTTTTCATTGTTATGCCTGAATAAGATAATCTCCCCCAAATCAAATACATTCGTTTCCTTGTCGAAACATGGAGACAATGGCAAACAACAGGATATACCAATCCCATAACCAATCATAGGAGAATTATGAAGATTAGGAAGGATTCCATCACCCTACCATGCCCAAGGGACGATGGCGAACAGCGGGACTTACTAATTTCATAATCTCAAATCAGGAAAAGAAGATATTCAAATCAATTGCAGATCTATTGTAATTTGTCACAACAAACCATTAAAAACTAAAAATATTCCTTAATAAAGAACTAGAATCCATAAGGTTCAATAAAAACATGAATCAAAGCAAAGCAAACATCTCAATCACGCTACAAGTTTCACCTCTTAGCCCTAGCTAAGAAGTTTAGCCAACCATAGACATGATTGAACTAAATTCTCTTTAAAAAAGCATAAAAACAACTCAAAAAGAAGAAGAAAGACTCCCGGACAGTGACTCCTCCCTTTTGCTCCACTCTTTAAACCCTAGAAGATGCCTAGGAACATCCGAGGGACTCCTATTTATAGTTGTGAAACTCCAACTTTCACACTGAGTTGGAAAAATCTGAAAACCGCCTCAAATTTACGCAGTCCGCGCAAAATCTACGTAACCCTTGACTAGCCGAGGACAACCTTCGACTGGTCGAGGGTCACCTTCGACTGGTCGAGGATGACAGGAATTTAAAAGATAATGTTGCTGGAGTTCGAGTCGAGGATTCTTCGACTAGTCGAGCAGGTGTCAGGACTGGTCGAAGCTTAGACTAGTCGAGAATCACAGAAATTCACTTCAAAATTTTGATTCTCTTCATTCCTCACTTGGTTTTCTTAGATCTTTGTCATGTGAATTCTTCATTCTTGGTCTTCTAAGATCCAATCTTTGTCTTGGTGATTCTTGAGCATCAATCCATGCTTTTAACATTCTTTTCAATTTAAGCTCTCTGTAACGCCCCGAATTTCGAGGGTCGAGCAAAAGGCTCAACTCCCGAGATCCGTTGTATCACTTATACAACATAGATAATGATGATTAAATGTTGTCCGTATTAGTGCATTAAACATGAATGGGATTACACTAAATCAGCATATCATACTCCAGAGGCACTTAGATTACGCAAGCAGAAGACTGTGATAAATATATAAAGCATATAAGTGGTTGTAAGTCCCCAGATCATGAACATGTCACCAAGTTAAATAATTACATGTATAGTTCCAAAATTTACAAAATGATACAGTGTAATGCAATTTAATTCGTATCCCTGTAACCCCGTCGACGCAACTCTAGGTCTACATAGACTCGTCAGAGAGTTGCATGTAGGAGAACTCCTCCTCGTCATCATAAAAGTCAGGCTCCGCCTCGTAAGCCTCGCCCTCATCTGAAACTAAAACAAGGTCTGGTTGGTGTTTTAAAACACTATCCCCGAGTGGGAGTGAGTGATCAACTCAGTGGAGCTATAAGGTAAAGGTTAACATATTATCAATTCAATCAAGCAGTAATGATAAAGCAGTACAACAATCATGCCCTAAGTACTCTTGTTAATGCAGGAATGATATGTTATAATGATGCATGCCCTCGCTTACACTCCCTCAGCGACATCATCTCACGATCGCGCATGCAACACTCCCACTAAACGTACGCTTCCTCGCCAAAGCACATGCAATGCATGGCATGATCGTGTTAGCCAAGTTCTTATCTAAGCTTATTCGTACAACAGATTCGGGAAGCTAAGGTACCTCCATTTATATCATTTATCCAAACAATGATCCATCTAGGGTTGTCAATCCTAGTTAATCACATACGATAGGCAAGTTATAGGGCAACATCACCCTTGATTGAAAAGCAGTGGATAGGCAAGTTCAGGTCACTACGAAGAGGCTCGTCATCTCAGCGTAGGCTTAGTTTATACTAGAGGTCACTACGGAAAGGCTCGTCACCTTAGCGCAGGTTGACAGCTCGAATAGTGTCCCATACCACCGTGTTCAGCTCACGAGTTTGGGTTGCTCAATGGACACTACGGGGAGGCTCGTCATCCCAGCGTAGGCCGACTGCTCGACCACGGTGTCCCATACCACCATGCCCGGCTCATGAGTCTTTGCGGATCTCGATACCAAGGTTAAACGGGCTTTTCACTGGTAAGCGGTACCTTAGATTCAAGTAGTAGCGTCCTTACATGGTGAACATACATTAGGCCAATCGAGTTACTTGACAAGCTCGACTGGTACGAGCGCACGTTAAATTAATCGTCATTGAGTGAATACGCACTCCTCGTGGCGTAACCACTGTCGCTAATCACCGTATGACTCGGATTCATCGAACGTATCTGTTGTGGTGAAACTAGTTTGACCACTAATCATAAACCGTTACCGATTGCCTGGACTACGTATTAGTCTCAATCATACTCAAATACAATAGGTATTCATATGTGATAGTCAAAACAGCATGTGACAACCAATTCAAATATAAATTTCATTTAAGCATTTTAACAAACACATAGTGCACATGTTATCATGCATAGGCATTTCATCCATAAATCACGTAGTAGTGAGATAGGTTACATGAAGGAAACTATAACTATAGATACGGTAATTGAGAATCTTATCTCAATGACCTTATTAAATATATTTCAACAAGCAACTTCTCATTCAGACATTTTATCAAACACTTAGACTACATATATCAACATACATGTAATAAATTAGTTATAATATATATCATAACAAATCCTTTCACAAAGGAGTTGTCACACGTACAACAATCATGTATTCTCAATCAATAATCATGGCAAGCACAAATCATAATTCCATATTGTAACATTCCAAATTTTTTGTCAACCTGAAATTAGACGTCCTTAGGCAATGGGTTGATCCGAACACCTTATTAACTTGTCAAAACTCAATCCCAAAGTTTAAAATCGCTTTTTAACCCCTTTCCGTCACAAACCTCACCTTTCACAACCTTATTCTTAGATGTTTCTAAGTACTTTCATATGAGGCATGAATCCTAAAGTTTAGGTGATGAAGAACAATACTTTAGAAATCCGTACAAAGACCCGAGTGTCACCTTAGGCAGAAATCGCTCAGGATCAAATCCTTTAGAAATGAGACAAAGTAACTAAGTACTAAACTAGATTAGCTACGAAATCTGCTTGATCCACTTTAAATATGATCTGTAAGACCCAAAACTTGTAAAATCATTGACGCTAGGTTACCCTAAAATCTAAGATCAATCTCATTACCCAGCTGCTCTCGGGAGCATCACGAAACTCTGTATCAGATCTGGACTGCACATCGAAAGTCCAAATAATACGAAGTTATAGAATTAGGACTGCCTCAGTGCTATTCGCTTGAGCCCGGAGTGAAGAGTGTGAGAAACGTGAAATTTATTAGAAATAAAGTTCAATTTTATGTAATCTGAGACTTGTCGCTTGCGGGCCAAATATAAGCGATCAGACCGTCGGAATCTGACCCAAATATACCCTCGGATCAGGAGAAATTTCATACACATGGCGGTGTACTTGTGGCCTTGATCGAGTCTCAGTGACTGTTGAACTGAAACTGGTCCGCCACGGGCGATCTGTAAATCCGATCGGACCGAAAACGTAACTCGACCTAGATCCAATGTCTGTGAGCTTAAGTCCGACCTTTGGCTCAAGGGGGCCTTCCAGAAGTGCTCCGTTGAGACGGAACTGTTCGTATTTGGACATAACCTAAGTATACCTTGGCCCTGGGTCTAATTTGGTGAGTTTTGGGCCTATATAAGAACCTTAAACCCTCATTCTCTCATCCCATACAAATTTGAGAAAAACCTAGGAGAGAGAAGATAGAAAAGAGAGAGAAAGTGTGAGAGGAGTGAAAGATTCTTCCTGATGCTCTACCCTGCTATCCTACGTGATTAATCATCACGATCTAATCGCTTTCCCGGCGATTCCGAATTTGTTTCTAGGTAAGAAACCCTAACCCTAATCTGATCTAGGGTTATGATCATTGCAAATGATGAAAGAACTAATCTATTTCGTTCTATAGGTTGCCAAATTACCATATACGAAGATTTAGCAAATCTATCGAGTTCATTACGCTTCTACGGCGTAAGGTGTGGACTTTAGACATATAGGTTATGGTTTTCAACACTTTCAATGTCAGATAATGATAGATTCATGATCTGGATGCTATTGCACATGTACAAAGTGTTGTCCATTTCTTTTTCGGTTATACATTAACTATGTTGAATATACTGTATTCCTCGTATTTTTAGAAAATACCATATAGGTATGAAATACGGATTTGTGCTTGCCATGATTAATTGTTGTCTAGGTATGCTAGATACATGTGTATCAACTTCTGGGTGAACGGATTAGCCTAACACCTGTTATATTAACATACGTCGTGTATGTACTAGTTGTAGCCTAAGTGTTTGTAGAAATGTTTAAATGAATATGGAACTATGATTTATGCTTGCCAGGACCATTGGTCGTGAATGCATGATCGTGGTTCATGTGGCAATCCTTTGTGAAAGGATTCGCTACGACTCGTGTTTTAACTAGTATATTATAGGTATGTTGGAATGTGTATTCTAAGTGTTTGTGAAAATGCTTGTATGAGTAAGTACTTAGATGATTGTGCTTTGGTAGGTGTTGAGATAGGATTCTCAACTACCTTAGAGATGTATATGATTTCCTCCATGATAGTTGTTTAATTTAATCGCTTACTCATGAAATGTATGTGTTTATATTGCCTGTTTGCCTTGTGTTTTATAACATGCTTGTTAATATGTTTGAATTACTTGTTTATTTAATTCTGCTCTGACTACTTCACATGTTTAAGTTGTATTCCATAAAATCCGTGAAGGGTGATGGGGGAGTGGTGTAACGATTCCGTGTAACAGCCCTGACAGCCCTAAGCGGACAATATTGGATATTTGATTGTATGATTTGAAATCTTGATCCATTACTACTTTAATTGTTTCGTAATTGAATGTGATTAAGGCTATTGTATAGTCCAGGCAATCGGTAACGGGATTGAATTCGTGGCTGAGATTCATTCGTCACGTGAGATGTGTTTGACGAACCCGAGTCGTACTTCGGTTGGCGATAGTGGTTGGCCACGCGAAGTGCTTATACACTTCATGTCGTTCAACTTGTCGTACGATCGAGCTAGCCGAGCTCGTCAAGTAACCCGATCTGTCTAATGTATGTTCACCATGTTTGGATGCTACTGCTTGAATCTAAGGTACCGAACTTACCAGTGCAACCCGTTAACCTTGGTACCTCGATCCGCTAAGACTCATGAGTCAGACATGGTGGTATGGGACACCGTGGTCGAGCTGTAGGCCTACGCTGGGGCGATGTGCCTCCCCGTAGTGACCAGTGAGCAACCCAGACTCGTGAGCCGAATACGGTGGTATGGGACACTGTATTCGAGCTGTCGGCTTACATTGCTTTGATGGGTGATGGAGGAGTGGTGTAACGATTCCGTGTAACAGCCCTGACCGTACCCGGTGTAGTGACCTCGAGCATACTCTGAATCTGCGGAGAGGCGACGAGCCTTCCCGTAGTAAACAGAGTATAAACTAGATCATTGTTAAAGTGATGGGGGAGTGGTGCAACGATTCCGTGTAACAGCCCTGGCAGCCCTTACAACGACCTAGAACCGAACTATCGTATGAGATTATCTAGGATTGATGACCCTAGAATGGATCATTGTTTGGGAATGATATAAGGGAGGTACCTTAGTTTCCCAATACTGCTGTATGAAAAGGACTAATAACAACTCAGTAATCATGCTCATCATCGCACTGCATGTGCTTGGAAGATGTGAAGCATTGAGGGATGAACGCATGCCGCGGACGTAAGATAATGTCGCATGAGGGAGTATGTTGGTGAGGGCATGCATCATGACTGCATTCATACTTGCATTAATAAGAGTATTTAGGAGTGTTTGATTGTACTGCTTTATCATTACTGCTTGACTGAATTGATAACATGTTAACCTATGCTTTATTGTTCCACTGAGTTAATCACTCACTCCCACGTTACGAGACGGTGTTCTGGACACCCACCAGACTTTGTCTGATTGCAGATGGCGACGCTACTCCTGAGGCGGAGCCAGACTTTTGTGACAACGAGGATGCTTTCTCGTATATGATGTTTTCTGGCGGCTTCATGTGAGCCGTGTCTTGATCGACGGGGTTACAGGGATGTCGACTAGATGACCTTACACAACTTGGTATATTTTGAAATTATACTTGTAATTCATTAACCTGGTAACATTATCACACTCTGGAGACTCACCACAGTTTATATATTTTATATATCTATCACAGTCTTACGCTTGCAATTTCACTTGTCTCTAGAGTATGATATGCTGTTTTGGTATAATCTCATTCATGTTTTAATGCTCTCATCATGATCATCATTATCTATGTTGCATAAGTGATGCGTTGGAACTCGGGAGCTAAGCTTTGCTCGACCCCCGATTTTCAGGGCGTTACACATATTCCTTCAAACATTTCAACAAACACATGGAATGCATTATATTCAACATAGTTCATATATATGTATAATACACGGAAAACATCGCATCTAAGTACATGTGACGACAATCAAGTCAGTCATAAATCATTAACTGACATTGAAAGCCTTGAAAACCATAACCTAAACGTTTATAGTCCGTACCTTTCGCCGATATGCCGATTACGAACTCGGTTCATACACTACGCCTTTGTCTACGACACAACGGCTACCTAAATCATGAAATAGGTGTAAGTGCTATGGTTATTTGCTCCTTTGATTGTCAAATTTTGTTATGCCAAAACCACAGTATGTGACTTGTGTAGCACATTGATATATATGTTCAAGACAATGTATCACATGTACAAGGACAATGCTTCAAGACAAGAACAAGATCTACTTCAAGAAGCGCAAGGTCAAGTACATTGTTCACTCCTTTAAGCTTCAAAGTTCAATGATTATAAAGCGACATTGAAAGACAAGTCAACTGTTCATACTCAAGACTCAAGGTGAAGTTCAAGCTCTACTACAAATTCAAGCTTCAAAAGATCTCAAGTTCAAGCTCCATCATGTGTCGAGATCTCAAGCTTCATGAACTTCAAAGACCGTCTATCATTTAAAGCAAAGAAGGTTCAATGTTCATACATCATGTCTGAGGTATAGAAGACCTTAGATTGACCTTAGGGTAGGTCATTTTGAATACATAATTCAAATTATATTACTTTATAAGTGTTTGGTCTGTTCTTCGACTAGTCTGGACTCTGTTCGACTAGTCTTAGCACTGGCTCGACCAATCTAAGAAATTCCACGACCAATCCTAAGTTGTTGCAAATTTTCAAAATTTTTTGGTTGAGCTACGACCAGTCCTGGAGACTGCTCTACCGGTCGTGTGAACAGTGCACAACTCGTTCACGACCAGTCCTGCTGCTTCGACTCAAAGTCCAACAACCATTCCAGGTTCCACACAACCAGTCGCGGACAGGTCACGACCAGTCATAGAGGTCCCTCGACCGGTCGTAGATGGCCTATGACCAGTCGTGGAACGGTTTTATCCGATCGCGTTCAAAATTTCAAAATGATGTTGGTTCTACGACTAGTCGTAGTGTCGACAGGACCAGTCGTAGACGTGATTTCTACAACTATAAATAGAGCACGATTTTTAGAGTTTGATATCCAATTCAAGTAAAATCAAGGCATCACTCTGAGAGATAAGTCTGTAATCTTCTTAAGCTAGATTGTGCATATTTAATATTTTCTTTTTATTAGCTTTTTATATTTAATTTTGTTTCTGCATTCCAATCTGATTTAAAAGAGGAATTGTGATATTCCACAGATAAGTCTGTAATCTTCTTAAGCTAGATTGTGCATATTTAATATTTTCTTTTTATTAGCTTTTTATATTTAATTTTGTTTCTGCATTCCAATCTGATTTAAAAGAGGAATTGTGATATTCCACTTCTTGGAATCAAAATCAAATAGAGCTAGCCCAACTTGGTTTAATTTAAAATCAATTTAGAATTTAGAACCATTTCATAAGTGAGTATTGGACATTGAACTTCTATTCGAACTTCTACTCCAATTTGATTCTTCCGAGCTACAACAAAAGGAGAAATCCAGGTATTTTACATTTGTGTAAATCTTCTATTTTGGTTTCTTTTGAGATTAAGCCAGAAAAATCTCATTGTTTTGGTTTATCTAAGGTGATCCACAAAACTTAGAGTGTGGGGTTTTTGAATTGTGTAAGCCCACTTGAAAGACACAATTGTGAGGGTTTTAGGTGAACCTGAGAAAAACCTATTTCATAGTGAACGTTAATATCCACTGTGTGAGGATATTAGGAGTGGAGTAGCAAGCTGTGTGGCTGTTGTTTAACAGTTGGTGTACACACAAGCGAACCACTATAACTCTTTGTGTTTTGTAGATGTGTGGTTTAATTTCTATATCTTTTATCATTCAATATTGTGAGATGTATTTGTGGATGTGAATGTTGTAATCTTTTACATTTCAAGCATTGTGGGGAATGTTGTAATAACTTAGATTTCATTTCCTTGTTATTTATCTACTTATTCCTCTGTATCAAGTTTGAGTTTTTGATACAAAGACCTTTTTAGGAATCAGGTTGTCCTACCATAAACATTGGTTTTTGGTGTAAGGTTGTCCTTAGAACAACATTTGTATCAGTCTCTCAATACTCATACATTTGAGGTTGCTTTACATTTCAGTATTGTGAATTGATTATAGTGCTATCTTTCTTTTATTTAGTTAAATTCCGCTGTTATCATTTTAATTTGGCATAGTCTTATTCACCCCCCCTCCCTCTAGGACATATAGCTTAGCCTTTTCAATAGATTAACTATTTCACCGTTTCCTCTATTCGGATTCCTAAAACAGATTAGGATTAGGATTTCTTATCCAAAAATGGATTCGGATTTGACGGTATAGCGACACGGGAGAGATGATTCGACACGTGGAGTGGTAGGAATGAATCCCATCAACTCTCTCTCTCTCTTCTCCTCACTCTTTCCTCCTCTTTTCTCTCTTCTCTCTCCTAGGGTTTTAGGAAATTCGTATGAAACGAGAGAGGGATGGGTTTAGGGCTTTAAATAGGCCCAGAACTGATGTCAATGGCCCCAGGGCCGTGGTATACTTAGGTTATAGCCAAGAGGTGGCTGTTTCGGGCCAACGGAGCTCATCTGGAGGTTCATTACCTGCATACGGTCCGGAGAAAGTTTTCTGACAATGGATCTATATCAGGTTAAGATTTCGGTCCGATCGGATTTGTGGATCGACCGTGGAGGACCAGTTTCAGTTCAACGGCTATCATCACTCGATCAAGGCTACAAGTACACTGACATGTGTAGAAAAATTTCCCTGATCCAAGGGTATAGTTGGGTCAGAATCTGACGGTCTGAAACCTTAAATTTGGCCTGTAAGCGAACGGTCTAAATTACTTGAGTTCATTTTCTAAAGATTATTCGCGTTTCTCACACACTTCGTTACGGGCTCAAGTTGTGCGTTTCTAGATACTACTTGGACTCGATTCCTGCGACGGTTGTCAAGCCCAGTAAGGTGGTCATAACCATATAGTTTCGCGGTTATCAGACTTTCGACGCGCGGTCCAGGTCCGATACAAAGTTTCAATGTGCTCCCGGGAGCAATTGGGTTTTGAGATTTCTCCTAGGTTTTTAGGTAATGTAGAGTTAGCGATTCTACTGGTTTTGGGTCTTGCAGTTCGCATAAAAAGCAGTTCAATCTAATTTACTAATTAATTCAGTTTAGTACTTAATTAATTTTTCATCTAATTTATAAAAGATCGCTCCTTAGTGATTTCTGCCTGAGGTGATACTCGGGTCTTTGTACAGATTTTTCTGAGACATTACACTGTCAGATTTACTTTGCAACAAAAACATGTATAAAATAGACCATTAAGCATTATCATGTTCATAAAACCAAGATATAAATAGGAGAGAATATGCAATATTTGACACTCAACACTCATTCGAAGAAGGTGTTTGTGGATGGGCTCTAAAATGTCGACGTCGTTCTAAGAAGGATAGGGTCCGATGGATAATCGTATATGGAGAGTTTGATACACTTGTAAATGCTATAGTTTCTCCATGTTGTTTTATATTGAGAAGAAAATCAAGCGAACTAAACATCCATTCTAGTAGTGGTTTTGGCCAGGATTGATGATTTTTAAAGCGTTGGTTGGTTCTGGGATGGATTCGGATTGAATCAATAAAGTTTTACCCTGATAGGTAAGAAATAAAGAATCCACATACTAACTTCATCAACATCAATCCCAGGGAAGAATGGTATCCAATCAGTGATTTAAAGACTATTTCGTTGGAGTATTTCTTGAAAACAGTGTCTATTATAGTGACTAAATCATCTTGATGAAAAAATGGGGAAGAGAATGATGAGGCAACCATTGTTAAGGTTCTAAAGATAAGGAAGGAATTACAATTTTGGGGAAGAATGATGAAGAAAGAAGCGTGGAGTGAAAAGAATATTCAAATGATGCTTACATCGGCCGAGGAGATGGAGCATTTATTAAAGCATCGTTAAATTTTTTGCTTGGTACGATACAAGTACACACGTCGTAACAGGGTTAGGTCTTATTTTGAAAAAGGGTGGCTAGAGCCAACGTGTATGGTTATATCGGTCAGAGATGGTTACTATGATATTGCCACGTGTATTAAAGAACTGTTGCATTCATGGGGGGTCACATGTTGCTTTTACCCTTTTCTTTTTTTTCAAAGGCGAAGCGACGTGAGGGACAATGTTCATCCCATTGTCGTTAATTCATGTGAATGCCAATCAGAGTGAGTTACATGTGATCTAAATGGATTTGTGTTGTGTATTTGGAGATTTGTGGGGATATACAAAAAGGATTATACAATAGTATAGTTGGAGCGCATTGAGCAACAACACATCATCCATTAATTGGTTGATTGAAGAGTGATCATGTAGAAGTGGTTACAAGACAGATAGCAAGATTAGAAGCAAAAAGGTTAAGACGTGTGATGCAATTATAGAAACCATTAAAATGTGGGAAGCATCCTTTCAGTTATCCGTCATTTACAATCCTTAGTGTAATCACTTTACCTTTTTTGCGAGTCAATTATATTTCCTAGTGTAATCATTTACTTTTCACCTGATATTTACATTCCATAGTGTAATTTGTAATGTCAGTCAAGTAGTTAGTAGTCTTAAATGTAATTTGAGTCTACGCTCATATTTTGGATTTAGTTATCTTTGCGAGAAGGTGTTTTGCAGCTACTCTTCGACTGTAAGAACTCATTGGTTGTCTGTGGATCCCATTATCAAGAAGTGTATCCACAACTTATTGTACCAATTTCTCCTAACACATTACTGATTCCCTACTCGATTTTT
Organism: Magnolia officinalis; assembly: GCA_021015155.1. Classification (NCBI taxonomy): domain Eukaryota; kingdom Viridiplantae; phylum Streptophyta; class Magnoliopsida; order Magnoliales; family Magnoliaceae; genus Magnolia; species Magnolia officinalis. The sequence continues at coordinate 51,879,808 of JAJHSJ010000006.1, forward strand.
TTTATCCGTATTAAAAAGTCCTTTTGTACGGATGACAAATGTGTAATAAGTTATTAAAGGACAAATCCTACCCTATGAATATAGCCTGATCTTATTTACATACTGAGTGATTGATTGAATAGGTGACTGATCTCATTTGATCTCAATCATACACTAGATATTTGCCTATTTCAATGCTTATGGTCATAGTTGTTCTGAATTGAGTTACAAATTCAATTTTGGTAGGCCTACACTTATCAAGTGAGCCAACTTGGAATAAAACCCTAACAAGTGTTACTTTAGGAAGAAAGGAAGATTTTTGTTTTTTAAATAAAAAGCAAGTTGAATCTTGCAAGCATGTACCAAAAAGTTAAATAAAAAAGAGCTTTATGCATCTGGCCTTTCGAATTTTGCTTTTGTATCTTTGCAACTAATAAACATTAGCTCCTCTTTTAAAGGGCAGAAAAAATAAAGGAAAAGGTTTACACTTGCTTTAACCTAGCGGCGCCTGCAACGTCTCACGTGGTGTCGCTGTAAGTGGCACGTGTGTGCGCGAGTACGATGCTGGTGGAGGGGTGCGTGTGGATCAGCAGTAGCCCGGATATGAATAAAATCCCCATCTGATCCCTTCTCCACTATTCTCTCTTTTCCGCTTTCCCAATCTCTTCTTCTCCGGACTCTCTCTCTCTCTCTCTCTCTTTCTCTCTCGGTATCCATCCAAACATCTGTCTGTCTCATGGAATCCCTCGCCGCCGTGTTCTGCACGGGCGCCCTCCTCGCATGCGGTCTCTTCTACTGGTTTGTGTGCGTACTCGGGTCGGCGGAGCAGAAAGGGAAGACAGCCGTAAATCTGACCAGCGGCTCCATCTCACGAGAGAAGGTCCACGACAAATACAACCAGTACTGGTCCTTCTTCCGTCGCCCCAAAGAGATCGAGACCGCTGATAAGGTGCCCCACTTCGTCGACACCTTCTACAACCTTGTCACCGACATCTACGAGTGGGGTTGGGGCCAGAGCTTCCACTTCTCCCCCTCCGTGCCAGGAAAGTCCCACAAAGATGCCACCCGCCTTCACGAAGAGATGGCCGTAGATCTCCTCTCCGTTAAGCCCGAAGACCGCATCCTTGACGTAGGTTGTGGTGTAGGCGGCCCGATGCGCGCCATTGCCGCCCATTCACGTGCTCACGTTGTTGGCATCACCATCAATGAGTACCAGGTCAATCGAGCCAAGATCCACAACAAGAAGGCCGGACTTGACTTCCTCTGTGATGTCGTCTGCGGCAATTTCCTCCAGATGCCGTTCGATGACAACAGCTTCGATGGGGCCTACTCGATTGAGGCCACCTGCCACGCACCTCGCCTGGAGGACGTCTACGCCGAGATCTACCGTGTCCTGAAGCCTGGTGCAATGTATGTCTCCTACGAATGGGTGACGACGGAGCTCTTCAGGGCCGAGAATGCGGAGCACGTGGAGGTTATACAGGGGATTGAGAGGGGGGACGCACTGCCAGGGATGAGAAGCCATGATCAGATCTCGGAAATTGCTAGGAAGGTGGGTTTTGAGGTTGTGGAGGAGCGAGATTTGGCACGGCCGCCTGCTGGAGAATGGTGGAAGAGATTGAAGATGGGTAAGATCGCCTACTGGAGGAACCACATCTTGGTTTCGGTCCTCACCATGTTAGGGATTGCGCCCAAAGGAGTGGTGGATGTTCATGAGATGCTTTTCAAGACAGCACAGTATCTGACCAAAGGCGGAGAGACAGGGATTTTCACACCAATGCATATGATCCTCTGCAGAAAGCCAGAGGCTTAGGTGGGACAGTTGGATTTGGATCAAGGTAGTTCTCTCTCTATCTCTCTCTAGCAATTCCTCTTCATGTTTTTTTCTTATTTGAGTTTTTCCATCATCAGTGTCGTTAAATTCTTGTTTTTATTTCCTTCGAGAGAGGTAGAAGGGATTTGGAGATGGGTTTTGAGTTTTGGGTATGTTTTATCAGATTGGTAGAGGGAAAGATAGTTGCAGGCAGAGATTGGAAATCTCATATGATTTATTCCTATTTACTGCTGTTCTTTCCTTTTTCTTTTCTTTTTTTAATTTATTATTATGACTATCAAGTAGAGTTAAATGAAATGGAATTAGGATATCTGATGTTTTTGAATGTTTGAATTTCGAAATTTGAAGATGGGTTACTGCGTTTGGAATGGAATTTAAATGCAATTCTCTCTGTACTTTTTAACCTTGCAAAATATAGTGCATGCACTGTATCAGAGTCGCCGTGTTTGCCAGCGCATGGGGCCACCCATTTATTATGTTCCCTCTCCCGTGCATCTCGACTTGCATTTAGTAAATTTTGATACTCCGGCAGAGTGTGATGCATGATACGCAGGCATTCAGAAATTTCTTTAAAAACTGTTAAATTCAAAATCATATTTCTTTATTCTATTGGGACGTATCATGAGCCAAAGATTACACATGTTCCGTAATTTGACTATCGGATGAGTGGACATTTTATTGAACGGCTACAAAATGAAAATATCCCGTGATCACTTTTCAACAATAAAGTGGCCACGCATCAGAGGTTCGGATTGCCCAGCCAATCTGATTTTTGGAGTGTTTTACTAGAGCATACGTATGCCACATGTCTGATTGTGTACACACGTTACCAACTGAGTGTGATGGATGATACGAGGCATTTGCATTTGGTCCACATGGTATGGTATGTACTTCACTCCGATGAAGCCGTCCAAAAATAACGTTAATTGAATTTAAGATGTCTGATTCACGCAATTTTGTTTGTTGAATTCAGACTCTTGAGTAATCTTCATGGTAACTGTAGGCTTGTTTATTGGTCAGCTGGGTTTGTTTTCATGTAGGGGGTGCTAAAAAAACATTGGTTACTTGGTTTGTTTTCAATTGAGCCGGGTGTGCCAGAATAAGAATAAATACAATGGCTCGATCCAAATCAATTAACTTTGATCTCAAGTGTCAAAATAAACAAATATGTCCATATATGACTAGATTCTTTGAAGATCAGTCACTTATTCAGCCACTAGTCGAAGATGGGTTTACTCCATGCCTTAACAAGAAAAAACTTTCAGAATACCACTGTAAATCAAACAAAAAGAAAAACTCACAGTAGACCGTCAGATAAACTGCAAGAATGCGTCTCTTCTTCAAAGAACTCTTAATATTGAATAAATAACAAATCTAGTGTATGAGCATATACTCAACCCCACCACAGCCATGATTGAACCCTCCCAATTAAAAACCCCTGGTGGATACAAAAGTTTTGGATGAAGCTGATATTTGTGTTTTTTCCTTCATCAATGTCTTCGTGACATAATCAATATATTAGATAACAAATAAACATTATAGTAGCGCTAGGAAGTTTTTAATGGTAGGCATTCAATCACCACTGTTTTCATGTTTTCCTTTGATGTGGTCCACTTAAGATTTGAATGTCTCATTTTTGGTCTTATGCCCTAAAATAGATGGACGGTTTGGATAAAACACATATATATCATGGTGGGGCTCACAGCAGTATTGGCTACTCCAGCTTCCATAGGCAATCCAAGTCCGCCTGCCAGAGTATCAAAGAATTACTCCTTTACAAGTAGGTTCACACAATGCCCGTCAATGACCCACTCAGTGGGGTTGCCCATGAAGATTAGTAAGATTTTAAAGCAAAAGGTCCTTCCATTTTATTTATTTATTATTATTATTTATAAAAAAAAAAAAAAAAAAAAGAAGCATGAACCTCCAGCTAGCCGGATGCACGTGTATTGGAGACGTTGGGTACAATTGACCATTGCTCGCACTTGTGGTCTAATGTCTCCAACTGTGCATTTGGGATTCTCTAAAAATCATCCCAGCCTGCAAACAGATGATTAGGAAGAAGAATATATTCAATGGCTGTGAGCTTCCCCAATATGAGATTTTCGGTGGCACACCACCTGATCGATGGATCATTGATGTTCGTACAAAGGAAGGACGAGGCATACATTTGATGGCCCCAGCACCGACATCCCCTAGAAAGGAATAGCACAGCTGCAGAATATATATTTGGCCTTTTTATTTTTTTAGTCAGAGTTGTGAATTGGAATGTGTCCTGTGACTTCTCATCTTTACTGGTATATTAGCTGTCATCTTGTTGGTGACTCTATCTTCTCCACTATCTATAACGCCAGCAGCCTTTGGCGTCTTATATCTTCTCTACCATCTGTAATGCAAGCACAGCTGCTGGACAGTTTTGCCTAGGCAATTGAAACCTTTGGATATTCAAAGGGCTGGGTAGACATTTGAGTTGAAAGGATAGGGGTACTTCAGGATTTAAATATGTTGTTCGTTTTTTTTCCACACGGTATTAAACCCTTAGGATTGATCTAAAACTCATCATGCTCTCAATACCACACCATATAAAAGCTATATTATTATGACCATGCTTTATTTTCATTTTCAAAGTCGATAAGTGTTTTTTATAAGCATTCAGTCGTTCAATAAATGTTTCTTCCCATAACCTGGGTAGCATGGAATCCAGAACTTGAACAGTTTAGATCATCATTCCAAAATGGAATTATAAGATGAAGCGCAACTAGCCACAGGACCCTAGCAAAACCCCTCTCCTCTCCACGTGCAAGACGATTGGGACACTTAAGGGCCCGTTTAGATACCACCAAATAGTAGATAAGTAACTTATTTGAGATAGGTCTGATTTATGATCAATTATAAGTAACTTTATTATTATTATTATTATTATTATTTAATTTGAAGTTACTTAACCATTTCAGTAGAAATCAAGATAAGCTACCTAAGGCTTAAGTAGCTTAAGTAACTTAAGATCCAAATGCCCCCAAGGGAGACTGTTTCCTTCTCAAGTCTTGGTACTGCCATGGGCAAAATTGAAAGCTCTACAAGAATTACCCATGACCATGAGCCTACCATGGTTTGTGTATTTCTTATCCTCAGCTTAAAAAATCAAGCCGATACAACTATCCATCATCATGTGAGCCACCTCTTTAATTTGGAGGTTTTTGTCATTTTTGGAGCATCCCATTGCCGCGGTGAGGCTCACTTCATGTATGGGTTGGATTATAACATTGTGGGCCCCACACAGGTAATAGCCAAGGTGAATCACTTGAATAAGCTCATCATACAAGAAGCTGCACAGGACACTAGTGGCTTCTAATGAACGAGTAAACACCCCCAATGGTGCTAAAAAGTACATGACTCTTGTTTTTACTTGTACGTGTTGTGGTTCAATTTCAAATGTCGTCATGTGATTAATGTAGGCGTGCCAGAATTGAATTTGTGGCTCAATTCAAACTGAACAACTATGACCCCAAGCGCCAAGATAAGCATGTACGTTGGAAAATTGACCGCATATGACCAAGTTCTAATAAGATCGGTCATCTATTCAGTCATTCGCACAATCATTTGCACAATATTGCTTTAGAAGATCAGGTGATAGTTAGATGGTGGGGTTCATCTCCTAAAAATGGGTCATACTTCTGTCTTCCATACGAAAATACTTTTTCTTTTCAATACAAATAAAAGAAAAATGAAAATTTTATAGTCAGCTATGAAGAATAACTGCAAAACACTTCTTTGGATGAAAAACTTTGATTGATACTCGAATTGAATCCAACGTATGAGCGTAGACTTGAATTACAACTAAAGTTAACGACTACTTAATTATTGCTACAGATTACACTAAGGAATGTAAATAGCGGATAAATGTAAATATTATACTAAGGAATGTAAATAACTGATAAAGATAATGATTACGCTAAGGAATGTAAATGACAGATAATTGAAAGAATAATTAAAAGCTTGATTTGGTTTGGTTGGTATGAGAAGATTTTTTTTGTTAATTTTTTTTCATTATGTATAGCTTTAATCTGACCAAGTGGATGTTTCTCACGTTCTAATGGTTATTATAACCATGCCCAATAACTACTCAAGCACTACCACATTCTACCTGACTACTTTATCTTAAGGGATGATGTGGTGCTGCTCAATAAATATTAGCTGTATTATTGCAAAATCCTATTCACATACATTTAAAGATCTTCAAATATACTATGCAACTTCCGGATGGTTTCACGGAACTTTTCTTGATTCCCTCTTTTCGGAATTGCTAGAAATAATGATGACCAGTAGGCTGGACGAAAATCAAAGTGTCATGTTTGGAAGGGAGCATGCATTTACCAATCCAATTGTCTGGGTTGGCTAGAAGCAGTATCTTCAGTTTGGATGTCAATTACGTGATACCCTAGTCAAACCTAGATCTATATGGGAGCCCACAGTGATGTATCTGTTTATCCACTCCTTCCATCTCTGTTTTTAAGATCATTTTAAGATATAGGCCCGAAAATTAGGCAGATCCAATGCTCTATAGTGGACCACACTGAGATGATCCTTGCATTTAATGCAACTTTCATTTAATGCTCGATGCATTTAATGCAACCCAAGCTTAGCATTTAGTGTGGTACGCTAGAGTGATGGATTTGCCTATTTTTTACCCATATATTAACATGATCTTATAAAAGGAATGGATGGTGTATAAATAGATACCTAATGGTGGGCACGCACATTTGGTCGGACACTTAAAGGTCCGACCTGGACGGACCCAATCGGCATCATTTCTGTACCAGCCGTTGTATGGATCGTATCCTATGGACCCTTTTTAATGGGAGGGGCTGGGACACCTCTACTCTGCTCTCATGAAAAGAGAGTATGCTATTCACTTCTCACATATATTTGGCATTATAAGTTAGGCTCAACACATCTTGAAGCTTAGGCAAATGTTTTCTTCAAGTGGGCCTTACGGGTTAACATAATAGCCAATTTCTCTTAGCCATCATTTTTCTTTTTTTCTTTTTTTTTTTTATTTTTAAATTTTAAAGGGGACCTACATACATGGTTGGGATTGATACTGGCAAAGGGCAGAGCTGAGGTTTCACCATTTAGCTTTTACTTTTGTTTCAGGTGTTTGCAAAGCTCACAGGCCTCTAGTATACTGCCCTGCTCACATGTGCCGATATGGCACGTGTGGACAAGAACCAAGCTTTCCATGACAGTTTATCCTACTCAATAAAGACTCGATCACACTCCTAATGTAGCTACGATACACGAAACAAACGGGCGGCAAAGGAGAAAAAAAACCGAATAATTTATAATATTTTCATTTGTTTAACATACTTTGCCTGAATGAGGAGTGAAACGCCTGACGTTGGACATATTATACAATAAATGTTGTGCATCTCGTGGAGCAATGAGATCTTGTGCACATGTGCCATCTTGGCGTATGCAGATGGTACAAGCATGTTGGTTTGGCTTCTTTATTTTTTATTATTTATTTTTTAAAACAATATCGTTCGGGGCGCCGGATTGGGTACTTTCCCCACCTGTCCAGAGCTGGGGACAGGCTGGGCTCGGAGGGCCCACCGTGATGTATGGATTTTATCCACACCGTCCACCCATTTTATCATGTCATTTTAAGTCACAAGTCCAAAAATGAGACAAATAAAAGGTTCAATTAAGCCACACCACCGGAAATTGAAACCTTCCTAAGGCCGTCATGTTTATTTGACATCCAACCTGTTCATAGGGTCATAGAAACCTGGATGAATGGAAAAAACAAATATCATCTAGATACAAAACTTCTGTGGGCCTGAGAAGTTTTTAACGGTAAGTATTTAATGCCTATTTTGGGCCTGGGATATAACTCATTTTTGGGCTCGTTAGCTATGACATATGACACGGATAAAATGGATGGATAGTGTGGGTAATAGCCATACATCACGGTGGCCCCTGAGAGTCGGAGGAAGTATCCAATCCGGACGCTATTGTTCGTTCGGACGCGGATTGCGTCCTACCCCTTCCCCTCTCCAGCTGGAACGGGCAGGAGTTTTGAGTGGCCAACGTGATGTATGGGTACTATCCATACCGTCCATCCATGTTTTCGTATAAACCCAAAAATAGGCAGATCCAAGGCTCAAGTGGGACTACACAGTGGGGATTAAACTCTTACCGTTGAAAACTTCTTGAGGGCCACAGAAGTTTTGGATGGATCTGATATTTGTATTTTATCTTCATACTGGTCTATGTAACTTTATGAATAGGTTGGATGGCAAATAAACATCATGGTGGGCCCTAGAAAAGTTTCAGCGGTGAGGATCATTATCACCGTTTCTTTTTGTGGTGTGGTCCACTTGAGCCTCGGATCTACCTCATTTTTGAATGTGTATCCTAAAATGATACGAAAAAATGGATGGACGGTGTGGATAAGACCCAGACATCACGGTGGCCACTCAAAGCTCCTGCCCGTTCCCAGCTGGAGACGAGCGGGGGTAGTACATCGCCTTCAATTGGTTGAGTGGGAACTTGTGCCCATTTCCTCGTTCAGATTTCCTTTCAGTGGATCACACTTACAGTAGGTCCTATTTTTATCACCGGCTTCGTTGAAGGTACAACGATAAAACCAGAAGGATGATGATCATCAACGGTCCGGAGGCCAGAGTGTTAGCACCATAACTAAGTGTCTGTGTATTTCATTGCGCGATCACGAGCATATGATGTTTGTGTGTATTAATTTGTCTGGTTGCGGAAGAGCAAACAGAAATGATTTTCTGGTATTTGAATAAAAAAAGGTGTGGGAGGAAGAGGGGACACATGTATCGTGCCCAACGCACATGACCTGTTACACCTCGTTGGCGGTGGGGCTGTGGGCGTTGCTATCACAGCACAGTGATTTGTCTGTGTTGCCTTTGGTCGCATGTGCTGCAGTCAGTTCCCACTGGCTTTTTGCTTTGTCGTATTTCTCTATGCATTTTCTTGTAGATATGTTATCATCCGGCCATTTTTTTCTGTTCTTCTTTTGTTTTTTTGTTTTTTTTTCAACAGTGTATTACAGTTAATTCATTTACGCTACTTGATATGTTCTTCTTCTTCTTCTTCTTCTTCTTCTTCTTCTTCTTTTTCAATGCTGCTTGGCATATAGTTCACTTTGAAGTTTGAATGAAGATAACTGATAACGTACGGTGGGAAGCATGCTAACTTGTCCTGCTGCCATATATTTCTGCCCAAATTTCACTTTTGTTAGAACATCCGTACCATGCAAACAATTGGCCCTATTATGAATACTTCTTGTCACAAAAAATCCAGCTAGTCGGCTTATCGAGTAGTCAACAGCTGTATCTTGACTTCGACAGTTGGTCGTCCATTGATTCCAATGTTAGCATGGATCATATCAGCACATGGTACATATTCCCTATGCAAGTAGGAAGGTTTAATTTGTAGAACACCGCAGCTGCACAACAAGTATGCATCCAACGATATTATAGAGAGGAGGAGCTTATCCCAATCTACAATTGTTGACACTCCACGCACGATGTTAAAACTTACTCCATTTGATCTACCAACAAAAATACAATTATTGCAGGCAATAATTGAATTCCTGTTAGCATCTCTATAAAAGGAAGGTCATGCCCCGTTTGGAAATAACTTTGGGGGAGAGAGGTTAGACCAACTTCAGATCAACTAAAAACATAAGGCTGACAGGAAAAGAGAGGAGGGAAAAGAAAAGAAAAAGAAAAAGAAAAAAGGGGAGAACCAAAAAAATGAAAAAAGAAGAGAGACAGCGGGAGAGAAATAAATAAATAAATAAATAAATAAAAGGAGAGCCCATAGCATCCGATTGTTAAGATGCAGTGGAGTAGAGGTTGGATATTAGATATCTAATCATCTCTACGTCAAGAGTGCCATGTCTTTCGGTTCTTCGCATCTCCAGGCACATTGCAATTGACTACAAGCTTTAGCTATAACTCACTTGCATCTACATCTTTGTCGCATATATCTTTAAATTTTGCAATAATTACCTCCTTAATCATGATCAATATGGAGCACTCCATCTCTATGCTTATGATTGTAGTGGGGTGGTTTTGCTTTCTATTTCTTTGCACAACTAAGTCATTTCCAAAGAAAATCCCCAAATCTGGTAAAGTAGAGATTTTACTTCAATACAAGTGGAGAAGGGTGCCTAACCCCTTCCTTCTCCATCATCAAGGCCCTTAGAATCCTTAACTCTAGACAAATTAAAAGAGTAACTCAAGCTAAGGAGTCTTTGATTTTCTAATTCTCAGCGATTTTGCAGTCTCTAGTTGATTGTAGATTTTGCGCCTTAAGGATTAGTTGCGACTCTAAGTAAATAAAAAAACCTCTCGAGTCAACATGACGCCCTTACACTACAAGAAGTGGAAGCGATACCGGGAGTGTAGAGCGAGTGTCCATAGATTTGGCAGCTCTATTGGGGAATTGTGCAAGCTGAAATTATGAGGAATAGTTCATTACAGCACGCGGAATCTTAGTGGATCTAAATAATGAATGTTATGTCAACGGGGGGGGATCAAACTTATGCCTTTTAATACATAATTATTTACTTAAACTAATATGTTAATTAAATTACATAAGACAATTTAACACTAAGACTTCCAAGCCAATAGTGTATCCAATCACATAGACTACAATAGATATGCCAATCCAACAATTAATCTATAAATGATAAAGTATATGTGTGTGGGATGTGCTAACTATTCAAATCATATCATTCATCTAATAATGCATACATATAATTCATAGATCGATCACATAAGCATAATTAGAAAAGTGCTCAAATGATAATCATAAACACAAGCATGCATAGTGGTTTGGTTTGCCTACTCCACTCTCGGCGAATGCACTCTCCCTGAGTGTACCAAATTTCACTATCGGAGGTTTTAAATTAAGTTTACCTATAACCTTTATAGCCCTAAACAAGGACCACGGTCCTACACAAGAACCTATCTAGCTTACACTCCTATTGAAGGCTCCCGTAAGAGACTTTAGTTAGTTTTTTATCGGCTAACCAACAACCTCAGTCCTAGTCTAATGACCTACGTTTACTCCCGCCGGAGGCTCCCATGGAGACTAACACATATTGTAAGGCTCATATCCTAGACCGTACCATTCCTTAGACTTCTGTGATTCACTCAGTCGAATTTCGACAACCTGCGACCTGTAGTTGGCATTTGTGTGCGACCCTAAGTCGCATCCCGTAAATCTAAGTCGATTCGACTCAAAACCTATAACCTAGCGACTGCGCCATTGCCGTGGTTCCAATGCCGCGTCTTGTGCACCGATGCGATACCCAGGCTAGGAGTAGTGGGCCCGCGTATATTTCAAGGAAACACCGCACATTGCGAATCCTGAGAGAATCTCTACCCAATATATCACATCAATCAATCAAGTACAAGCCATCACAACCCATACCTAGTCTATCCCTCTCTTACCAACAAGACATGACACCCAACCCTCTTTCACCTAAAAGTCAACACAACCCATACCTCTCATGTCATTCTTCTTACACTCCCTTCCCTCTCTCTTTACATCTTCCATCCTTCACTAATTCTATTCTCTACCATTTTTCCTAGCAACCAAGAGAGAAAAAGACTAAGGAGAGAAAAAAGAAAGAACCCAAGTGTGTGGCCCACTTCCTATCCCTAATCTCTCATCTCAACCCTTCAATCTTTATTATCCTCCATCAAAGAAGAAGCCAATGAGCTTAACATTCCAAGAACCAAGAAGAAGTAGAATCGGTGGGTGTTTATAGGACTACATTTGTGATTTTGATGATGGGCCAAGTAGGGCCTACCGATTGATGATGTGGATCTCGCTTTGGACCTTAAGTGTGGCCGATGGCCCAACATGATTCATATGTTCATCCCAGGATGGGGCCATTCTCCATGGACCCCATCATGATGTTTATTTTCTTATTGTAAGAAGGTCATCTAGACCTTACAATTGTTGGAGGAAAGGGATTTCCATCATTGATTTATATTGGTGGGCCCATAAGAATTGGGACCCATCTTAATGTATGTATTGTAATCCTAGGAGGACTCATAGTGGCGGAGCCCTCCATCACACGTCTCTCTCTCTCTCTCTCTCTCTCTCTCTCTCTCTCTCTCTCTCTCTCTCTCTCTCTCCTCTTCCCTGTTTGTGGCCCACCATAATGCATGAATTTTATCTATGTTGTCCACCAGATGGGCCAGGAGCTGCTGTCCAGACCGTCCAGCAGGCCTAGACGCAGGTAAAACACAGGTACCAACTTGATCCAACCTTGGTGGGCCACATACACATGGACCCCACCATGAAGTATGCATTATATCCTCACCGTCCAGCATTTTAGGACGGTGGGTCATCCAGACCGTCCAACCATAGGACGTCCAGTAGCAGCTGCTGCTGGACTGTATGAAGGGAAAACACAACTATCAGCTTATAAAAAAAAAAAAGAAAAAGAAAAAGAAAAGGGAGGGTGGCCCACCCATGAGGGACCCACCTGATGTATCTGTTTTACCCCCCCTCCCCCCACCGTCCAGAACGTGGACGGTGGGTCCCACCAGACGTATGGATTATCCACACCGTCCATCCGTCCATCTAGACCGTGGGGTGTGGACCCACCTTATGTATTTTATCCATGTTGTCCATAAGCCGTGGACCCCACCTGATGAACGTGTTTCATCCACACCGTCCAGTCCAGCAATGGACGGTGGGACTCACCATAATGTATGTTTAAATTCACGCCGTCCACCAGCCCGATCCGGGCGCTGCTGGACAGCAGGGATAAGCGCCCATCATTGTAACCTCCTGGGCCCCACTATGGCATTTGTGGGAGGCCCAAAAGCAGGGCCCACCGGCTGGATGTATTACGCCCACCAACTGCGATGTATTAGGCCCACCAGTTGCGATGCATTAAGCCCAGCTGCGATGTATATGAGGCCCATGTGATGCGGCCCATTGAGAAGTATATGAGGCCCATGTGATGCGGCTCATAGTGATGTATATGAGGCCCATGTGATACAGCCCAATGTGAAGTATGTGAGGCCCTTGTGTGAGGCTCAATGTGATGTACATGAGGCCCTTATGTGAGGCCCATTATAATGTATTTGAGGCCCTTGTGATGAGGCCCATTGTGGTGCATATGAGGCCTATGTGATGAGGCCCAATTGTGATGTGTAATTCCACCATGATGTATGTGATGATGTGGGCCCCATCATAGGATAGGTTCCAAATGGGCCATGCCTTGGGAGCAATGATGGTTAAATGTCCACATTGTTAGAGCAATGCTGGTTAAATGTCCACATTATAATCCTCCCTAGGGCCCGTTGATTAGGCTCATTCTCATCTCCTTTTAGTGGGCTAACCCAAGCCGTTAGGCCCCATCGTCATTAGTATGATCCATCTCACCTTATTGGGCTATCCCAATTCATTGGGCCCCCATTGACATTAGCATGATTCACCTCATTGGGCTTACCCCAAACCGTTGGGCCTCCATTATTGTTGATGTTTCCATCATGCCTTGTAGATTGTCCAAGTTATTAGGCCCACCTTATGTTTATTGGGCCCTTAGGAAGCCCAAATTTCTACGTGATGGAACGGGCAAGGAAGCCCACTCCTCGTTCTTAGGCCCATTCTTGACATGAGTAAGCCACTACGCCCATCCTTGTTATGAGGAGAGTACATCATTACTATAGACGGAAGGATTCGTGATATCATATTTGGTATATCCACCGTTGAGGATTGATCATGATATTTTGGTCTATATACACCGTCCTTCTATGGGCCCCGTCATGTATTTAAGGCGATTAATGTGCTTGTTTACTTAAGCTAGTAGGACACATTGAGTATGTGTTAGCAAAACATCATGACTCATGCCCATACGCATCATTTGTATGCTTGATATGAGAAGTGATTGATCATAGCATATGTCATTGGACGAATTGTTTATGGGACTCCCTGATAGACGGAGTTGCCCCACACGAGCGTGTGGTATGCGCAGGGTTGATGCATGACTGGATAGTGTGACTCATGCATCTTGCATTGTGTGATATAATTACTATATGCCCTAACGTCATCAGGGCTATAGCCTCCACAGGCATAACGTGGATGGTAGGATAAGATGCTGGAAATACTTGGTTCTAGCAATGTGGGCACTTAAGATGTCCTTGGGTGAAAGTCCCAGAACCCTTATGGTACCAGGAGGATGCTTTCACGTCGAGACCGAGTGGATACATGAGCGCACGAGGGCCGTATACTAGTAGGTCGCGTCTCCTACTCTGTCATGGTCGGTTGGAAGGGGGTGTGGCCTTATCCGCTCGAGTGAGGGGGCTATAAGCTAGACTAAGTTTGACCAACTCGTAAATGGGTCCACTACCGACAAGCCAGATATATATATATATATATATATTATATATATATATATATATATATATAATATATATATATATATATATATAGGCTGACTACTAGCCAGGAAGGTAGTGAGGTCTCTTCCACTCAGTTGCGCGGTTAGGGAGGCGGTAGCCGGTGTGGAGTGTATGAGACCCCGGTGATATCCAGGGATGAGCTGTATTGTTATGTGGATTCAGATGAAGATTGGTATGCTTGAGTTGCATCTCGCATATGACATTAGCCACGTAGGCCTTGCATTGCATAGCCTTGGTATGGTTGAAAGCATTCATACCTTGCATCACATGGCCTTGGTATGGACGGTAGCATTTATACCTTGCATCACATAACCTTGGTACGACTGACAGTATTCATGGACTTACCAGCATGTTTCCGTATTACTCTGATATTGCATACTTGGCACTTGTCTTGCGCACACACTTACACCACCCTCTAAGCTTTCTATAAGCTTATGCATGATCGTTGCGTGCAGGTGACGCTAGGATGCCGCAACAGCATTGAGCTTGGAGCGTGCAGTTGTCTTCTGGAGCTTTTGATTATTGATATTGTATTTCCCTTATGCATTGTACTTAAAGTTTTTTATTGTAGTGGATATGTGATGATGTTCCTTATTGTTGTTGTTGTTGTGGGTTATGCTTCTTACGAGATAAATGTACGTTGAAAATCCTCCTTGTAGGATCCTAGGATTGGAACCTGGTATATGGGTGCCATGAGCCGAGAATGGGGTACTACGGAGGCTGTCAGCGCTGGATTCGGTGATCGGAAATTTTGTGATCCCGGTTTCCAAGTCTGGGGCATGACAAAAGTTGGTATCAGAGCATAACTTGGGAATAACTGAGAACATAAACACATATTTGCTATGGGCTCAGGATAATTAGGTCCCGAGTATATAACCTTCTGGTTTAGTTCCCTAATGTCTGAGCCATATACTAGTAGGTCATGTCTTCTACTGTGTCGTGGTCGGTTGGAAGGGGGTGTGGCCTTATCCGCCCGGCTGTAAGCTAGGCTGAGTTTGACTAGCTCGTAATTAGGTCCCCACCAACGAGCCGGATATATATATTGGCTGACTATTGGCCAGGCGGGTAGTGAGGTCTCTTCCACTCACTTGGCTATGAGGTTAGGGAGGCGGTAGCCAGTGTGGAGTGTATGAGACCCCGGTGATATCCAGAGATGGGCAGTATTGTTATATGGATTTAGATAAAGATTGGTATGCTTGAGTTGCATCTCACATATGACATTGGCCACGTAGGCCTTGCATCGCATAACCTTAGTATGGTCGACAACATTCATGCCTTACATCGCATGGCCTTGGTATGGCCGGTAGCATTCATGTCTTACATCACATAGCCTTGGTACGGCTGACAGTATTCATGGACTTACCAGCATGTTTTCATATTACTCTGATATTGTATACTTGGCACTTGCCTTACGCACACACTCTTACACCACCTTCTAAGCTTTCTATAAGCTTATGCACGATCGTTGCATGCAGGTGACGCTAGGACGCTGCAACAGCATTGAGCTTGGAGCGTGCAGCTATCTTCTGGAGCTTTTGATTATCGATATTGTATTTCCCTTATGCATTGTACTTAATTTTTTTATTATAGTGGATATGTGGTGATGTTCCTTGTTATTGTTGTTGTTGTTGTTGTGGGTTATGCATATGGTTATGCTTCTTACGAGATAAATGTACGTTAGAAATCCTCCTCGTAGTATCCCAGGATTGGAACCTGGTATATGGGTGCCATGAGCCAAGAAGGATGTCGGCGCCGGATTCGGCGATCAAAAATTTTGTGAGCCCAGTTTTCGAGTCTCGGGCGTGACACGTATACACTAGTGTCTGATGAATTTGGCCTTACACAAGATCCCAGGTCTTACACAAGAACCTATTGGGTCACAAACTCTTATCCTCAATCCTATAAAAGGAAAGAGAGTATTGACTCACTAATTGACACTCGAATTGAGCCCATTTGTAGAACCATCTTAGGTTGATTGATGATGCTCTTCAGTACTTCAATTAGCTCCTAGTTTGCTCATCCGATCGTTGATGACAATGCATTGCCAATGTTTCAGTTTTAAGATCAAACACTTTGCATACAATGCTCCCCTTAGGTGACCAAGGTGATGGGAGGTTGAGAGAATCTCCTACAACATATGGGAGGTTGATCTTAACTTGCTAGAAAACCTCTAAAATGTCATGAGTTTCACTTAGACATTTTGAAAAGGAGAGCTTATGAAGTCCTAGAGAGAGAGAGAGAGAGAGAGAGAGAGAGGGGGGTGAATAGGACTATGTCAAACAATCGAATAAAGTGCTGAATAATAAAAATTTAGGTAGGACAACCTTCACTTAAAGTTTAGGTAGGACAACTTTGTTTCACAAATTTCTTTAAAATCAAAATCCCAAACTTTGCAAGAGTAAATAAAAATAAATATTATAATCATTCACCACTTTAACATAAAATAAATTACAACCATTCACCACATAAAAATAAAATCATTCACCACATAACACAGAATTATAGTGGTTTGGTGTGTCAATAACTGTTCTAAAACAGTCACACCTATTTCACTTCCAAAATTACTCTCCACGTAATCTTGACTTTCACTGTGAAAAAGGTTTTCCCATGTTCACCTTAAAACCTGATACAGTTCTTATGATTTTACTGGGCTATCACAATCAAGCTCCTCACTGAGATTTTCAGGCTATCTAAGACAAAATCTACACTAAGATTTTCTGGCTATCTTAGAAAAACCAAATAAAGAATAAGAAGGTATACTTATTTTTACCATAGAAGACATATTAAAAGATGTAGCCGAAGAACTGCTTTCTTGAATGTCGATTGTTCAATGTTCAGTCAGATCGAAAAGGGTCTAGGGTTCTATTGATTTTAATTAAGTACAAACCAATGGCTACTTATATTAATTATCTTAAATCTCACTAGAAGAGTATAGTTTACTCTCTTTATAATTAGAATAGAAAGATCTGAGAATAAGAAAATTAAACAAAATCTATAAATAAAATTTATAAATACCGTTCAAATAGTTTGCTGATAACTTGAGCTTCTTTCTCTTGTAGAAGGATTTTGATAATAATAATGGATATTTTGGATTGAGAGAGGAACTCAATTTATAGGCAAAGAAGTTGAATCTTCAACTAGCCCAAGGCATTCTTCAACTAGTCGAAGAAGACCGGATTCGGTTCAACAGAATTCGAATCGTACGGGATAAGATCTATCAACACTTCGACTAGCCTGAGGACCAGTTCGACTAGTCGAATTTGGTCTTCGACTGGTCAAAGATCCGAAAATCCAAAAAGTTGTTGTTGTTGGACTTCGAGTCGAATTATCTCGGGTTGGTCGAAGGTCAAGATTCGACCAGTCGAATTTACAACCAAAAAATGGTTTTGCTTCGATTTGAACTTGGATTGACCAAAAAAACCCAGACTAGTCGAACCAAACCTTAAGATGGTCAAATTCCAAGCAAACACAAGTATAAAAATCAAATTTAAATAATTTTTAAAAGTACTTAATCCTAAGGCCTTTCTAGGGTTTTATACTACCTAAGATATGTGAAATATCTAAACTTCTTTGTCTTAAACTTGATTACGGACTTCATCTTGACTTTCGAGCTTGATTTATTTTAGAATATCAATTGATCTTTAGCTTGATCTTCTCTTGAAAATATACCATTCTTGAACTTGATCTTCTCTTGATATTGAGCTTGATCTTCTCTTGATCTTGAGCTTGATCTTTTCTTGATCTTGGACTAGTTATGAAGATCTCTTGTCAAGTTGTTTTGACTATACGAAATTTGACAACTAAAGTGTGCTTTAATCATTTTTAGCACTTATAATCTCCCCATTTGTCAATTTTGTGACTGTTGAGTGTGAAATATTGCATATTTCTTCCCATTTATACCTTGGTTTTATAAACATGATAGTGCTTAATTGATTTAATTTTGCATGTTTTCATGTGCAAGGTGATTTCGAGAGCTTAAGGTGAAATTGATGCCAAAAGAAAGATTTATGCTCAAAAGATTACTAAATGAAGATTTGGAGATTTAGAAGTCATTAATGAAGAATTCACATGCCAAAGATCCAAGAAAACCAAGTGAGGAATGAAGAGAATCAAAGATTTGAAGTGAAGAAAAGGAATCCTAAAATTGTCCTGAAAATAAACATATTCTTGAAATTGTCCTGAAATGCATATTCTGAAACTCCAAATATATTTTGAGAAACCGCGCAGAATGCTAAATTTGAGGCGGTTTAAACCCTAAGTCTATTTTGGAAAATTACGCAAAGTGTGTAAATTTGAGGCGGTTTCTAGATTTTTCCAACTCGATACGAAAGTTGGAGTTCCACAACTATAAAGAGGACTCCCTAGGATGCTCTAAAGCATCTTCTAGGATTTAGAAAGGTCTCAAGGAGCATAGCACAAGGTTGAAGCACCCATCAAAGATTTTTCTTCTTCCCTAGTTTATTTTTTCATGCTTTGTTTAAGAGTTTTGGTTTCAATCATGCCTATGATTGGCTAAACCTCTTAGCTAGGGCTAAGAGGTGAAGCTTGTAGTGTCTTGGGATGTTTATTTTTCTTTGATTCTTGTTCTTATTAGCTAAGAGGTAAAGCTTGTAGCGTCTTGGGATGTTTATTTTTCATTGATTCTTGTTCTTATTGAACTTCATTAATTTCTAATTTGATATTAAGGGAATATTTTCAGTTTTCTATGATTTATTGTGACTCCAATTACAATAGATGCTGTGATAGCTTTGAATATATTCTTTTCCTATTTTGAGATAGTGAGATTGGTAAATCTCGCTATTCACCATCGTCTCCTGGGCATGGTAGGGTGATGGAATCCCTTCCAATCTTCACGATTCTCCTCTATTGAGAATTAGGTTAATGAAAAGTTCATATTTGATTTAAATTTCTTTATCTTCCAATTGGATAGGATAGGACTCCAATTTTAATTGTGTTTATTAAATCAAGTAAGGTAGCATCTTAGTAGCTATAAGTGGATCCTTGACACCCTAGTTCCCACCTTTAATTGATAGTTTAAACATTATTCTTAATTACTCTCTTTTATTCCAGAATTCAGATTTAGATTTTCTTCTAGTTCTAGTTCTAATTCTTTTCAGAATACATACAAGTTTAGTCCTTGTGGATTCGACCTCGTTCGCATGAGTTATTACTACATCGCGACCGTATACTTGGGGTTGTGAGCAAGTTTTTGGTGCTGTTGCCGGGGACCACGGCTACATTTTTCTGGAATTAATTGGTATTAGAATTAGGTTAAAATTAAGATTTATTTTTCTGTTATGTTTTTAGGTAATGATTTTTTTTGAAATTATTTTTAGAAACTAACATCGTTTTCTGTTTTGTAGGATTCCTAACATAGTAACTCTTATTCGGTAATTTTGTTCCAAACCTCTCTCTAATTTTTTTTAGATATCTTATTTGCTTTAGTTTTTCTAGTTTTCTTTTTAGGTTTAATTGTTTAGTTACTTGAGGGTTATGCGTGTTTCATGCTCAAGTGGGTTCGTGAGAAGACTTAACATCTCTTGAGTGAAGGAGGCTGAAAAGCCTAAGGACCTAAGGACCTCGAAGAAGATAAGAATGATAGACCTAGCATTACTCCACATGGGTTAGAACCGGAACCTTAAAGTAAGTCAATTATATCATTCCCTTAACGGTTGATTGCACCAAAACCTCTATTTAATTCTCAGGATATTCTAGAGGTGCTTAAACAAGTGAAGGTCGACATCCCTCTATTGGACATCGTTAAACAAATCCCCTCCTATGCCAAATTTCTAAAAGATCTGGGCACTACCAAAAGATGGCAAAACATATAAGAGAAAATCTTTTTAACAGAAAAAGTGAGTGCCATCCTCAAGCAAGATGTGCCACAAAAATACAATGATCCTGGTATCCTGACTATCACTTGTGTAATTGGGAACTATCAGATTAAGCATTCACTTCTTAACTTGGGAGCGAGTGTGAACTTGATCTCGTCATTCTTGGTTGCCTATTCCTTGTCACATCAAATGCAATCATTAGTTGCAGGAATGACATTATGAATTTATTTTTCAAAAATATGACATTAGAGCTTAATATCTTTTTCAACATGAGCAAACAGTCAGAGGATGTTGATGATATTTACGACATTAACTTGATAGATTCTTTCTTGAAAGATAGATCAATCCTGACTCTATATTCTGACACTCTAGAGACGTGCTTGGCCCACTCTCCTGATTTGGATGATGACACGATTAGGGAGATGGATGCCATGCTTGATGCTACATTGTTGAGTGTCATATATTTCATATTTTTCACAATTTATATCTTGGTTTTATGAACGTGATAATGCTTAATGGTATATTTTATACATGTTTGTGTTGCAAGATGAATCTGAGAGCTCGGATTGAAAAGAATGTTAAAAGCATGGATTTGATACTCAAGAATCACCAAGGCAAGGGATGGATCTTAGGAGACCAAGATTGAAGAATTCACATGCTAAAGATCTAAGGAAACCAAGTGATGAAGGAAGAGAATCGAAGATTTGAAGTGAAGAAAAGGAATCCTGAAAATTGTCCTGAAAACAGATTTCGGGACCAGAAAAGTATAGTTCTGGAAAACTGCCAAAATAGACTTCGATCATATCGAAGGTACTTATATGTATCAAAGGTGCAATCGAGAATTCTATGATTTTCAAGCCAAACTCGCTGGACAATTTTGGACAGCTTTTGATTACATCGAAAGTACTTATATGTATTGAAGATTATATCGAAGATCATATCGAAAGACCTTTGATGCATCAAAGTTGTTATGCGGAGCCTACGTAGATTGCGTAAATTTGAGGCGGTTTCTGAAATCTTTCAACTCGGTACGAAAGTTGGAGTTCCCCAACTATAAATAGGACCTCTTAGGATGCTCTAAGGCATCTTCTAGGGTTTGAGGAGTGGAGAAAAAGGGTGGAGCCGTCGTCCGAGAGTTTTTTTTTTCTTCTTCCTTAGTTGGTTTTTATGCTTTTCTTAAGAATTTTTAGTTTAATAATGTTTATGGTTGGCTAAACCTCTTAGCTAGGGCTAAAAGGTGAAACTTGTAGTTTGATTGGGATGTTTATTTTGCTTTCATTCGTGGTTTTTTATGTTGAACTTCATTAACTTCAAGTTGATTTTGAGGAATACTTTCAGTTTTTAATGGTTTATTGTGATTTAAATTATAGTAGATCTACAATACCTTTGAGTATCTTCTTTTCTTATGCTGAGATTGTGGATTAGTAAATCATGTTCTTTGCCATAGTCTCCTGGGCATGGTTGTGTGACGGAATCCCTTCCAAATCTCCATAATCTTCTTCCATTGAGGCGAGATAAATGGCATGTTCAGAGATTTGATCATCTCTCTTTC
The DNA here is from genome assembly GCA_021015155.1 of Magnolia officinalis. Taxonomy (NCBI): domain Eukaryota; kingdom Viridiplantae; phylum Streptophyta; class Magnoliopsida; order Magnoliales; family Magnoliaceae; genus Magnolia; species Magnolia officinalis. The sequence goes on from JAJHSJ010000006.1 coordinate 51,901,474, forward strand.
TTCAACTGGATAAGATAGGACTTTGAATCTAGTTGGATCTTTTTAATCAAGTAAAGTAGCATCCCAAGAGCTACAAGTGGATCCTTGGCACCCTAGTCCCCACCTTTAAATTTAAAAGTTTATATTACCTTATTGAAAATTACTCTCTCAATTACTTCAGATTTAGATTCATATCTTCTTTTAGTTTTACTTCTAGTTACGTTCAGAATACACACGAGTTTAGTCCTCGTGGATTCGACCTCGGTGTTACCGAGATTATTACTACATCGTGACCCTACACTTGGAGTTGTGAACATACATCGGTACTTGAAGTTAGCTGGTGGAGGCCACAATTTGAAGAATTACCCCAAATTAATATAGTGCCTCTACCGTCTAGCCTCAAAGCGCCGAAGCTTGACCTAAAATCTTTGCCCTTTGATCTTAAATATGTCTATTTAGGTCAAGATGAGACATAACCGGTAGTGATTTCTTCTCACCATGAGCAAGAACAGGAGAGTATGCTTATCTCTACTCTCATTGAGTATAAAGGAGACCTTAGATGGTCAATTGCGGACCTCAAGGGAATTGACCCTTTGATTTGTACTCACAACATTCATCTTGAGGATAATGCGAAGACCTCCCGACAACAACAACGCCGATTAAATCCAAACATGAAGGAAGTAGTTAAGGCCGAGGTACTTAAGTTGGTGGATGTGGGTATCATATATCCCATATTCGATAGCCAATGGGTAAGTCCAACTCAGGTGGTTCCTAAGAAGTCTGGAATCACCATCGTAGCCAATGCCAACAATGAACGCCAATTAAATCCAAACATGAAGGAAGTGGTTAATCCTTTCCATTTGTTTGATTTGCTGGTGCGTCTAGGGTCTTGGGTACTGAAGTGAGCCTTAATTAGTAGTTTATGTGGTTCATGGTTTAAAATATGGGCTTAAGTTTTAGGTCCTTTCAACTTCGACGTCCTGATTCTTCTGGGTCTAATATTTGAAGTTCCTATTAGTTTGCATTCTGTTTTATAGTGGTATTGGTGCTCATTTTTGTCCTTAGCCATACTAGTAAGTTGGTCTATGGACTGGTCAGGGTATTACGTTTGGGGCATTACAATCTACCCTCCTTAAAGAAAATTTCACCCCAAAATTTCTTACCTTGTGTATCAGTTTCCATTGATGAGGTTGGGGTATTTTTCTTTCATTTCTTCTTCACGTTCCCAGGTTGCTTCTTCCTTGTCTTGGTACGACCATAGGACCTTTACCAGCGGAATGATTTTCGTACAGAGAACTTGTTCTTTGCGATCGAGGATTTATACGGGTTCTTCCGAATAGTTGATATCGTTGCTCAGCTCTATTTGTTCCCAGTCGATGACATGCGATAAGTCGGGTTCATACTTTTTCAGCATGGAGATGTGGAAGACTTCATGAACATTGGCCAGCGGTGGGGGAAATGCGAGGCGGTAGGCTACTTCTCCTACCCTTTCAAGTACTTCGAATGGCCCAATGTACCGTGGTGCGAGTTTACCCTTCTTTCCAAAGTGCATCATACCCTTCATGGGAGACACCATCGGAAATACGTGATCTCCTTCGTAAAATTCGAGTGCCCTACATTGCACATCTGTGTAACTTTTCTGTCTGCTTTGCGCGGCTTGGAGGCGCTTAGTTATTGTATCGATCTTCTCAGAAGTGAAGTGATCTGGTCAATCTCGGGTCCCAGAACACTCTTTTATCCCACCTCTACCCAGCAATGTGGGGTGCGACAAGGCTACCTGTACAGGGCCTCGAACGGGGCCATGCCAAAGCTTGCCTGAAAGCTGTTGTTATAGGTGAATTCGGTGAGGTGAAGATAGTTGTCCCAGCTTCCCTTAAAGTCTAGGACCCAGGCCCTCAACATGTATTCGAGCACCTGATTTACACTTTCTGTTTCCCCATCTATTTGGGGGTGGAATGTAGTGCTATGATTCAAGGATGTCCCCAATCCCACTTGTTGTTTGGTCTAGAGATTTGATGTGAAACGGGCGTCTCTGTCCGATATGATAGTAGTCGAGATTCCGTGAAGTCGAACCACGTTCTTTAGGTAGGTCTCTGCCAGCTCGTTCATCAAGGCAGTGACCCATATGGGAATGAAGTGAGATGATTTTGTTAGGCTGTCTATTATCACCCATATTGCATCATGATTTCTCCACATCTTGGGGAGTCCTACTATAAAATTCATGGATATGGAGTCCCACTTCCACAAGGGTATACCGAGGGGTTGAAGCAATCCTGTCTGCCTTTGGTGTTCTGCTTTCACTTGTTGGCAAGTGAGGCATTCTGTCACGTATGCGGCTATTTCTAGCTATAAGTTGTCCCACCAATAGTGACGTTTTACGTCTTGGTACATCTTGGTACTCCCAGGGTGGATGGTTAATTTGGATCGGTGGGCCTCGTCTATCATTGCTTGTCTTAATTCAGGTACACTTGGTACACATACTCTGTTACGGCACCTAATCCCACCGTCCGAGCTAACATACCATTAGGGGTCCTTACTTTCTTGGGCCTTTAGATAACGCTCATGTAGTTCTTCATCCTGTTCTTGTGCGCCGATGATTCGGCGAAGTAGAGATGGTTCTACGAATAGATTTCCAAGGAGCACATTTCCTTCTCCTATATTTAGCTGGATGTTAAAGTCCTTTATAAAGTCCATCATTTTTCACTCCTCTAGTGCGATTACGGCCGCCAGGGCACAAGATTTCTTGAGACTGAGTGCATCAGCCACTACGTTCGCCTTCCCTGGGTGATATTGTATTTCGAATTTGTAGTCCTTGAGGGTTTCCATCCATCGACGTTGTCGCATGTTCAGGTCCTTCTGGTCGAATAGTTATTTGAGGCTCTTGTGATCTGTGTTAAGCTTGAATTGCTCGCCATAAAGGTAATGTCTCCACATCTTGAGAGCAAATACTACTGCTGCTAGTTCTAAATCGTGCATCGGATAGTTTTGCTCGTGAACCTTTAGTTGTCGAGATGCGTATGCAATTACTTTATTATTTTGCATAAGTACACACCTCAATCCCTCGTGTGAGGCGTCCGAGTACACTGTGAATTCCACTCCCTCTTCTGGGAGTGTAAGCACAGGCGATGAGGTTAACCTGCTTTTAAGTTCCTAAAAATCTTCTTCAGTCGTTTTATTCCATTGAAAGTGTGCATTCTTCTTTGTTAGGTTGGTCAGCGACCGAGCTATCTTAGAGAATTCTTTGACAAAGCATCGATAGTACCCCGCTAGTCCTAGAAAACTTCTGACTTCGATAATGGTATCGAGCTTGGCCCATTGAAGTACGGCTTCTACTTTAGCTGGATCGACTGCTATTCCTTGGCAGTTCATTACATGTCCTAGGAACTTCACCTGCTCCCTTCAGAATTCACACTTTGAGAGTTTGACGAATAGTTGGTTCCTCCTTAGTATGTCTAGGACTGTCCGCAGGTGAACTTCGTGTTCCTCCTTGTTTTGTGAGTAGATAAGGATATCATCGATAAAGACTATAACGAACTGGTCTAGGTATGGTTTAAAAATGCGATTCATGAGATCCATAAAGACGGCGGGTGCATTTGTGGGACCAAAGGGCATTACCATAAATTCATAATGTCCATACCTTGTCCTAAACGCGGACTTGTGAGTATCCCCGTCTTTGATTCATTTGATCCTGAAGTCCTCGTCTTCAACTTAGGTGCATATCGTGATAATTCTGTGAATCGGGCCTCATATTGTGCGACACTCATTATACCTTGGGTGAGTTTCGGGAATTCAGACATTTTCTCGTCTCATTCTGGGCATCTCATAGCCTTCAATATTCTCTTAATCTTTTTTCCCAATGTTCCGCTGCTAACGGATTTGGTGTGCCTGAAAATTCGGGAGGCCATAGTTTCAGGAATTTTTCCAGCCAGGCGGCCTCGTCGTGATACTCTAATGTGGTGGGACCGGTGAGGTTGGGCGAGTGGGTGATACGAATGGCGAGGTGGTGTGAGGAATGATATGGAAGGCGAGGCAGCCCTTGGAGCAACATGGTGAGCTTGTTGTCGTAGATCTTCCATTGTTGGTTGGGTCCTCTCCATGAATGCTTCTATCCGTCCCAAGATGGAGTAGAATGGTGCCCATGCCTGAGTATCGAGAGGTGCCACTCCTGGGGGCGGTCCTAGAAGAGTGGTTTCTTGATGGACCTCGTCCTCAGTCGTGGGTTCTGGTGGTGCTTGGGTAGTCTTTCTCTTGGGAGCCATACCTTCTGCGGATGTGGATGGTTCAGTTAGGGTGATGTTAGCGCTTGAAGAATATTTCTAATGTGATAACTATAAATTCCTCAGGCAATCAATATATATATTGGTTAGTTACCCTTAGGATTTCGGGGGTTTAATTTCCAGGCGTCTAGGTTTATTGCTTCTAGTTTCTTGTTGGACTATGGTGGTGTAAGCTTTTCATGAATTCTATAACCTACAGGCCCAGTTAATCTCATTTTCATGCTCTGATACCAACTGTAACGCCTCGAATTTCCAAGGTCTGAGTCTAGGCTCATCTCAAGAATTCTGGCGTTAATTCTATTCTCATGTCGACCAGATAGTGCGATTTCATTCATATATTCTGAGTATCCGAGTACCATTTCATGAAAAGGAAATTATCTGAAATTATTATAAAGAAAAATAGGTTCAATAAATTATTAAACGCTCGCTCAGATGAGAGCTTATTACACAATCAAGTTGTAGCGGAAACATAAATAAAACTAATTCATGGAACTATTTTCTTATTTATTCAGAATAGTCTTCCTCAAGAAGGTGGCCTTTGGGGTCTTCAATCTGTTCGTCACTTGCATCATCAATATGGTTGGAGAGGGTCAACGCCCTACTCATAGTGATGGTCATTCCTTTACAATTTACAATATATTCATGAATCATAGGGATGAAAGGGGCATTGATACTCCTCATACTCCACATATACAAGGGCATCAATATACACAAGGTTCTATATGGTATGCAAGCCTAGCAAAAAATGTGTGGTCCGTCACATTCAATAGTCAGAGTCACATTGTGGAAGGCGGTTAATATTATCCGGCTCGACCCGCACTCTCACTATACGGATATTCACCGGCGTGTCCCACGTTAACGTGGATTTATGCGAACATCTCAAGGTGACACAACGACGCGGTTGGAGGATTTACGTAATGCGATGTATTCATGGAGCGACTATTTGCGACATCTAATCCCGAAAGTTGATGTAACACTGCATTTGCGATTTACATACATCAATTGTGCACCACGCCAACCAACCCATGGAATTACGTGCCGACCAAGAGGGCCGCTACCTGTAACTCATTACGTCCATAGAATTATAATAGCCATTAGAGATGGGAAGGCCGACATGATACTTGCGTGTAGGAAGATAAAATAGATGTGACTATCTACATGGACAATTCGTAAAGAAATTTAAATAGTGCAATACCTTAAAAGGAAAACAGATAAAGAGTATGATCAAATAAATTGCATTTTTTAAAGGAAAGAAACCTCACCTTAACTTATTGATCTTAAGAAATATTTCTTATGATCATGTCTTAATCTAATTTCCTTGTTTTTAAGTCGAACTTTAATTAGGTTTAATACATCTAAAGGTTTTAGATTTAGATTATACGAGTTGTGCATTAACGGCCTTTGATTCACTATGCCTAGGTCCATCCCACCACTGAGTCGACTCGGTCGGGTGTGATGGCTCCTACTGCAGGGGAATCTCAGGAAGGAAAAAAGAAAAGAAGGAAAGGAGAGCAAGAAAGGAAAGGACGTGTTCGCGGGTGTGCATTCGGATTTGCAAGCTGAACGCTCCTTCCCCATAAGACTAGTTGAACTTGGACCGGTCTCCCTCTTTCTTCTCCGTACTTATCTCTCTCTATTCTGTTGGACGCGGATTGCGTCCAACCCCCGCCCGGACGGTAATCCGTCTGGGCAGGGCTCTGTGGGGCCCACAGTGATGTGAGTGTTTTATCCACGCCGTTCAACGCTGTTTTCAGATAATTTTAATACGTGAACCAAAAAATGAGGCGGGTCCAAGGTTTAAGTTGACCACAAAGTGGCGATTGAACGTCCACCATTAAAAGATTCTTAGGAGCCGGAGAAGTTTCGGATGAAGCTGATATTTGTGTTTTCACTTCATCCACGTCTACATGTCCTTATGAATAGGTTGTATGGTAAAAACAACATCACGTTAACCATTAGAAAGGTTTCAACGGTGGGTGTCATTATCAGTATAGGTTCCTTTGGTGTGGTCCACTTAAGCCTTGGAAATGCCTCATTTTTTTGGCTCACATATTAACATTATCTTAAAAAAGCGTTTAACGGCGTGGATAAAACAATTACATCACGGTAGACCCCACAGAGCCCTGCCCGGACAGATTACCGTCCGGGCGGGGGTAGGACGCAATCCGCGTCCCTATTCTGTTTGGGTTTTCTTGCGGATTGGAGGTGGTATTATAGCCGTTCCTGAACTTTCGGATGCTTCTTACGCAACTCCAATTGCGCGGAGATGTGCGTAACTGTATTGTGGTGTGCGGCGTGTTCTTGCCTAGCGTGGAGTGCGGAAGGCATTCGTTCGTTTTAATTTGATCTTCCTTCCTGTTGTAGTCCTTAGATGGGCCATCGAGCAATGGTTTTGATCGTCAAAACCAATCGCAAGGACCAGCGCTTGCTGTCCAGTTCTTTAGCCGATGTTTGCGCTGTTTTAATGGCGGTTTGGTTATGGTCCTGATCTGTCCGATCAGTCCCTCTGGACGGTCTGGATTTGTTGTCGACAACCTCTGGCCCTTAGGATTTGTGGCCAAGATGTTGCTGTCGAAGTTTCTGGAGAGCCGATTACGCATCTTGATCGCGTAATGTTGTGCACAACAACAGCACCGACTTTGGGACAGCAATGTGTTGAACTCGGTCCCATTTCTTGGAGGTCATTCTCGATCAAAACCGCTCAGGTTTCCGGGCGCCATATGATTCATCAATGGGTCATCTTGGGTTCACAATCAGTGGTTCTCAGCTGAGAAGATGATCCTCTTTTCATGGCGGATTCGCTTCTCCCTATCTTTCCATTTTCCTGGCATCATCAGATGGATGGGATCGGTTGTGGGATGATCCCTCTCCGCTAGATTTATGGCAAGCGTGAGATCGCACGGCCCTTAGCGATTGGAAGCAACTCCTTTCCGCACCGTGCGGTGTGGTGTAAAGTTCGGTGCGATCGAAGAGGAGATTTCCTTTCTAAACTTTCCTTCTTTGTTTGAGATGAATCCGGAGAGGACGGATGAATTCCTTGTGTTCGAACCGGAACTTCTTGCTCTGGTGGGTGGGCCGCACTATCTTGCGTTGTGGAGTTAGCTGGAAATCGAGCAGGTGTCCAATATTTCTCCGTGCGTGGCCCACTACTTACGGATTTCATCTGGGAATCTGATAGACGGTCCGGATTCTCCCTTCGCCCCTGTATGGTGGCCCACACCGTACTCCCTGCGGTCGTGTATTTGAAACGTGCTGGGAGCAGGAACGTGAGGAAGATGGAGTCGAGTCCCGATCCTCTGTTATCTGGTCAACAGGGATTTGTTGACCAGATAACAGAGGATCCGATCAAACTGCTGTTTGACTGGTGATTTGTTTTGGTGCCATGCGGACATGTCTGTTCCTGCGTGCACGTGTAATGTGTTAATTGAATTTCTTAGGGTTTCTGCTTAATCCTTTCCATTCGTTTGATTTGCTGGTGCGTCTAGGGCCTTGGGTACCGAGGTGAGCCTTGATTAGTTGTTTACGTGGTTCGTGGTTTAAAATATGGGTAAGTTTTAGGTCCTTTCAACTTCGGACCCCCGATTCTTCTGGGTCCGATATTCGAAGTTCCTGTTAGTTTGCGATCTGTTTTATAGTGGTATTGGTGCTCATTTTTGTCCCTATTCGTACTAGTAAGTTGGTCTATGGACTGGTCAGGGTATTACGTCTAGGACTGTACAATAAATAACATACGTAGCGTTGGCTTCATAAGTTTTCTTTTCTTTATCAAAGGTAGTCCACATCTCTTCTGATTTTAGTTTAGTTATAGTTGTGCCATTTTTGAGTACCACATGTTCGGTTGATGACACATATTCATTCTTAATTATTTCTCAAACATCATGATCTAGAGATTGCAGAAAATAGTACATTCTTGCTTTCCAGTATGCATAATTTGTACCATCAAATATAGGAGATCTATATACTGATGTTCCCTCTCATTTGGCCATAACTTTCAACTTCAGTCAAGATCTCTCTCTAGTTTGTTAAACCCTTTTAAGAGGAACATGCTCTGATACCAATTGAAATTGCGATTTAGACCGCTATTATTGAAGTATGAATGTATGACTAAGGTCCTAGAGACGGGTGGATAGGACTTTTCAATAATTATGCCAATTTAAAATCCTTATTGCATAGCTTAAACTAATCTCCAGTTAAACTAAGCAAAGCAATCTAACTTTAAAGGCTTTCAAGCCAATAGAGCATCCAATCTCATAGACTTCTAAAGATATATCAATTAAGCAACTAGTCTATAGCATGGTGAACATGTGTAAATGGAATATGCTACTTATTAATCCTAAGCATTCATCTTATCATGCATACATATCTAAGCATTCAAACATATAAGCATGAATAAAACAGATGCACAAATGTCAATCCCAAACACAAGCATATATAGTGGTTCGGCTGTGTGCCTACTCCACTCCCGGCGGACTCACTCTCTCCTAGAGTGTACTGGATTTCACTATGAAAAGGGTTTTAAATTAGATTTACCTCGAACCTTTACAACCTACACAAGGTATTGCCTACACAAGACAATCATTCAAGCCTACACAAGGTAATCATACATACCTACACAAGACATTCCTACACAAGGACACTATACGTATTCTCCCATCGGAGGCCCACAAAAGGACTTAGCGAGTTTGAGAAACAAACTCTAAAACCAAATCCTACACAAGGAATAGGTTTCAGACTCTTTAGACTATTGTACTTACTTGTAAGTGGGTGAGCCCTTCTTAGTGCAACTTGTGGGTTGCCTGATGTCTGCTTTGTTGTGCTTCAATCAACTCCCAGATCTTCCCCCGATCACGATGTTGTATTTCTCCTGATCCTTCAGCTTCACGATCAATTTTCTTGCATACGATGCTCCTTTAGTGTAAGACACGTATCCTAGTTCGTACTATTCCGTTGAATCCCGCGATCCTTTCTGTCGAAGTCCGGCAATCCACGACTGATAACCGACCTTTGCGATCGACCCTAAGTCGTATCTTGTAGAATCGAGTCGGCTTAATCCGAGACTTATACCATTGCGACCGCACCATCGCCGCGGTTCCGACGTCGCGTCTTACGCACCGATCCGATACCCTGATAGAGAGATGTGGGCTCACGTTCAGTTCGAGGAAAACGCCGCATGTTACAAAACCTAAGAGAATCTCTACAACATGTCCCATCAATCAAACAATCAATCCATCAATCAATCACATCATGTCAAGTACAAAAGCAACCCATGCTTTCTTTCTCCACAAGTTAAGCAACCACCAAAGTCAACCCATCTCTCACCTCACCTATCACTCACCTCACATCACTCACCTCACATCCATCACTCACATCTCTCCTTACAACCCTCTCTCTCTCTCTCTCTCTCTCTCTCTCTCTCTCTCTCTCTCTCTCTCTCTCTCTCTCTCTCTCTCTCTCTCTCTCTCTCTCTCTCTCTCTCTTTCCCTTCACATTTTCCAAGCAAAAATCCAAGCAAGAGAGTGGCCGTCCATGGTTTTCCAAGAGAGGAAGTGAGATGTGTGTGACCCACTTTCCCATCCCAAATCCTTCATCCTAGCCATTCGAACCTCATCACCCTCCATCAAAGTGAGACACAAAGAGATTGACTTTCCAACGGACCAAGAAGATCGAACGGTGGGTGCTTCCATAGGCTAGATTTCATTGTTTTGATGATGGGCCAAGTGAGGCCTACCGATTGATGGTATGGATCTCACTTGGGACCCTAAGATGTGGCCGATGGCCCACCTTGAATATCAATATCATTCCATGATGGGGCCATTCTCCATGGACCCCATCATGATGTTTACTTTTCTAGCTTGAATAGAGGTCATCTAGACCATCCATTTTAGTGGAGAAGGAATATCCATCGTTGAATTTTGATTTAATGGGCCCACATGTATTGGGACCCACTTGTTGTATGATTGAATGCATGGAACGGAGGGCCCATAGTGTCGGGGTCCCTCCATTACACACGTATGTCTCTCTCTCTCTCTCCCTCTTTTTCTTTTCTTTTTTTTCATTTTCTTTTCATGTGATGGTGATGTGGTTGTGTGGCCCACTCGGATGGACCCCACCATGAAGTATGTATTTTATCCAACCAATCTATAAGTGGGGCCCATCTTATATGTGTTGTACCCACACCATCAAATCATTTGGTGGCCCACCTGAGCGGGGCCCACCTCAAATGCATGTGTTATGCCCAACCGTCCAGCGTCCCTGGGACGCTGGACGTGAACTGGACTGGGAAAACACAAACATTAGCTTGTTTCCAAGCTTATGAGGTGGCCCACTCATATAGGCCCCACCTTGATAGATGTATTCAATCCACGCCATCCATCCTTTTCCTCAGACCATTTTAGGCGTTGAGCCGAAAAATGGGGCCAATCTGATCTTCTGGCGGACTATAGCATAGAAAATGGTGGTTTTCACCGTTAAAAATCCACATGATGTGTCCACACACCAAAAGATATTGAATATTGGGCTTGTTGGGCTTGTCTTGAGATATGGGAACCAATAGGCGGGGTGAATTCTTCCGATGCGGGCCCCACACGAAAAACTTCAAAAAATGAGATTTCAAAAAAAAAAAAAAAAGGCGGCAGACGCTGCTGCTGCCAAAGGCGTACAGGCAGTGCCTGCCGTGTGGAGGTGGGCAGACGGCTAGGCAGGGACCCAAGGTCCCAGTCGTGGGCCCCACCATGATGTGTATATGTCATCCAATCCATTCATTAGGTGGGCCCCCTCCAAAGGGCAGGCCGATCTGACGCTCAGGTGGCCCACATCATTGGAAATAGTATGATGAACGTTTGCCATTGAAACTCTTTTGTGGCCACAAAAGTTTTGGATCAGTTTGAAATTTGTTTTTCTTTTTCATCCAGGTACGTGTGACCTTGTGAATGGATTGGATGGAAGATAAACGTTATGGTGGGCCCCACGTGGGACCCACAGTGATGTATGTGTTTTGTACACGCCGTCCACGGTAGTGGATGGTGAAACCAGCCCCCCCATGTGTTCTATCCACACCGCGCGTGTGTATGTGTGTATGTATGTGTGTGTGTGTGTGTGTGTGTGTGTGTGTGTGTGTGTGTGTATTATATACAAATTATATATTATATACGTACATAATATATATATGATGGTGGACCTCCATGGAACCCACCATGATGCTTGTGTTGCATCCAAACCGTTCAACCATTTGGCAAGCTTGCCTTACAAGCTAGAGACTAAAAATAAGTCAGATCTAAAGTTCAAGTGGATCCCACCATCTAAAGTAGTGGACAATGACGTCCACTGTTCAAAATTTCTAAAAAGCCATAGTAGTTTCCTATTAAGTTGATATTTGTCCCACTTCATCTATCCCTATGTTAACTTAAGAACAGGTTGGATGGGAAATATACGTCATGGTGGGCCTTAGAAATTTTAATGGTGGAAATCATTATCACCACTTGTATTCGGGCGTGGCCCATTTTTGTGGCCCATTTGATATACATAAGGCCCATGTAATGTGGGCCCATCTTAATGTCTTTGTGGCCCATCGTTGAAGCCCACCCTGATGTACATAAGGCCCATGTGATTAGGCCCATTCGATGTATTTGTGGCCCGTTGTCGAGGCCCACTTTGATATATATGAGGCTCATGTTACGAGATCCATTATGATGTTTTCAAAGGCCCATGGGATATGGCCCATTGCAATGTACATAAGGCCCATTGATGCAGTCCACTTGATTTATATAAGGCCCATATGAGGCGGCCCATTTAATGTATCTGAGGACTATGGGTCGAGGCCCAATGAGATGTATATAGGTCCATTGCAATGTGCGATTCCCCATGGTTTGTATAATGATATTTTATGGCGGACCATGCCTTGGGAGCAATGTTGGTTTGACGTCCACATTGTAAGTATAATGTTGGTTAAATGTTCGCATTACGACTCTCCCTAGGGTCCATTGATAGGCCCATACTGGTTATGTGTAGGCCGTCTAGGCCCATCTTTAGTATAAGGATAGTTCATTACTTTATAACATGCTTAGTATAATTCCATGATTCATGCCCATACGCATCATATGTATGCTTGATATGAGGAATGTTTGATCATAGCATAAGCCGTTGGGCTGAGACATTTACGGGACTCCATATGAGACGGAGTGCCCGACATGACCACGTGATACATGCGAGATTGCTGCATAACTGACGGTGTGACTCATGCATTTCGCATTGTGTGTCTTGATCACTGCACACCCTAGCGACATCAGGGTCGTAGCCTCCACAGGCACATCGTGGATGGTCATATCGGATACCGAAGATACTGGCTCTAGCATTGTGGGCACTTAGGATGTCCTTGGGTGAAAATCCCAGAACCTTTTTGGTACCAGGGGATGCTCCAACGTCTACACCGAGTGGATACATGAGCGCCCTAGTACCGAATACCAGTAGGCCGCGTCTCCCACTGTGTCGTGGTCGGTTGGAAGGGGATGTGACCTTATCCACCTTAGTGAGGTGGCTATAAGCTAGGCTGAGTTTGACCAGCTCGTAAATGAGTCCGCTATCGACGAGCCGGGTAGGTATTGGCAGACTACTGGTCAGGAGGATAGTGAGGTCTCTTCCACTTACTTGACTGTGCAGCTAGGGAGGAGGCAGTCAGTGTGAGGTGTATTAAACCCCGGTGATATCCAGAGAGGAACTGTACTGATATGTATACTTGATGAGTATTGACATGCTTGTATTGCATCTCGCATATGACATTTGGCTATATAGGCCTCGTATCGCATGACCTTGGTATGGTCGATAGCATTCATACCTTGCATTACATAGCTTTGGTACAGCTGATAGCATTCATGGACTTATCGCATATTTCTGCATTACTCTGATATTGTATACTTGACACTCGCCTTGTGCACACATTTACACCACCCTCTAAGCTTTTATAAGCTTATGCACGACCGTTGCGTGCAGGTGTCGTTGGACAGTAGCAGCGCTGAGGTAGGAGCGCGCATCTGATCATTTTGGAGCTTTTTGATCACCCTGTATTTCCTTTTCCATATTGTACTTAAAAGTTTTTGATATAGTGGATATATGGTGATGTTGTTTTGTGACTTGGTTATGCTCCATTATAAAAAAAATTTCATACTAAAAATCCTCCTTGTAGGATCCCAGGATCAGAATCTGGCATATGGGCGCTGGGAGCTGAGAATGGGGTACTACGGAGGCTGTCGGCACCGGATTCGGCGATCGAAAATTTTGCGAGCCTGTTTTCCAAGTTTGGGGCGTGACATTTAGGGTAACTAAGGTAATGGGAGTGCGTTGAATATCCTACAACTAGATGGTATGTGGTTTTCCTAAGGGATTCAACTGATGGATGCTCTAGAGTATCATGGAGACTATGAATATACCAATAAGTTTGATCTCAATGCTCAAGAGAAGGCTCGAGATCATGTTCTTCACTAATAAGAGCTTTGAATGCTCATTAAGGTGAGGAATCACAATGATAAGAACATGAATCTCATAGGGATAGAGTCTAAGATGATTTGGTTAAGCTTGAGATGCACTAGGGACTTTAGGATGCCTTAATCCATGAATTTTGCAAAGATCTGGATGCTCCTTTTATAAGAAAAAGGCTGCAACGAATCTCTAATGGCTATATTTCGATCCTACCAAGAGGTCCTTCGATCAGACCGAATTAATGGTCGGTCGGACTGAATAAGGTCCTTGTCTTTCTAGACAGTTTTTGGTTACTTTCGGTCAGACCGAGGCTATCTTCGGTTGCATTCGGTCGAACCGAATTACAGCTCAGTCGGATCGAATTAACTCCAAACCTTGTTGGACAGTTTTGTTCACTTTTGGTCGGACCAAGGCTATCTTCGGTTGCACTCGGTCGGACCGAATTTCATTTCGGTCGAACCGAATTAACTCCGAATACTGCTGGACAGTTTTGGGTTGTTTCGATCGGACCGTCTCCAACTGAATAGAGACAAGATTTTCCTGTTAAGTTTTTGTCCTACAATAACCATGTTTGGTTCGACCGACGCTATAATCGGTCGGACTGAAGGTTATAGTTTTTCAATGTATATTTAAGCATCTTCAAACCTCTAAGGCCTAATCTAAGGAGATAGAAAATATGAACTTTATGACTTAAGGGATGATCTAAATGAGGTTTCCTATTTGGGTCAGGATCATCTAGAGGGTATACGTTTGTTTTGTTTTAAGGGTTGGAATCATAGGAGCATCTTTTTACCCTGTGAGTGTTGCTTGATGCTTCTGCTCCAGTTGCGTCTTCAGTCTTCATTTTCCATGGGCTCACCGGACTACTTGACACAACAATTCACGTGATTGACAAACAAGTGTACAGGAATGAGTGCACTAACAACATCAAGGTGGCCTCCACACTAACCCCACATTAAAGCATGCTCCACCTTGCTTGAGGGAGTCATGGTAGTTAAAGGGTAAGACGGTTTAGGACTGTCTCTAATGCAAACGGTCTTTGACCGTCTTAGATTACCACTGTAAGACAGCTAAGGACCGTCTCTAATGCAATAGGTCTTTGACCGTCTCAGATGACCATTATAAGACAACTAATGACCGTCTTTAATGTGGACTGTCTTTGACCATCTCAGATGACCACTATAAGATAGTCAACGATAGTCTCTAATGCAGACGGTCTTTGACTGTCTCAGATGACTACCTATAAGATAGCTAAGGACTGTCTTTTATTCTAGACAGTCGATAGCTGTCTTTTCTCCGCAGTTACCGATGGATTCTAACCATCTTAAATGATTTGAAGACATTCAACATTTATAAGACGATTTTGCTTCATATTAAAGATGGTTAAGAGCCGTCTTTAAACCAAGGGATTTTGCAGACGGCCCACAACCGTCTCAAAATTCATCTTTTTTCCCCTTTTTCATGTAGTGAGCAAAGAAGTGATGAGACTTTGTCTGTATGTGTTCGGCGATGGAGATCTATGGGCGCACAAATGAAAACACCAATAGATGAGGAGGAATAGGAACATATTTCTGTGATCATCCATTCAGCCAATCCAAACATCTTAGGGTACCTAATCTTGTAGCAGTATGTTAGTTTCTCTCAGGTAATCCGCACAGGGAATATGTGGAAGCCAGGATTAGAGCTTACACAATCGCACCATGACCCCACTAATCCACCCCTATGCAGAAAGCTAAGATTGAAGAAAGAACAAGCATGTACACCCCTAGAAATAGTGATACATCCATACCTTGTCCAAAGGAAGCTAATAATCGTGTCACTTCAATACAAGGCCTACACTCCCTCCACCCCCTCCACCAAAACAACGACAATACAATATAGTCATCGGGTCCCATCACCACACCGTGTACGGTAGGTCGATCGACCTTTTATGAATCAATTCTGAGCAAAGCACCCCCTTGGGCCCGGGTCGCTCGACAATCATAAAATGTAATGTATAATCCACTTAGCCATAGGAGGGTCTCATATCATATCACATATCTCACTTGGCTAACTTGAGGGCCCAATATCATATCACATAACTCACCCACACACGAAGGCCCATTATCATATCACATAACTCACTTGGCCAATACGAAGGCCTAATATCATATATCATGTTTCGCTTAGCCAACACAAGCGCTTAATATCATGTCACATATTTCACTTGGCCAAAACGAGGGCCTAATATCATATCACATATCTCACATAGCCAACACGAAGGCTTAATATCATATCACATATGCACTTGGCCAACACAGGGGGCCTAATATCATATGACATATTTTACTTGGCCAACACGAGGGACTAATATTTCTTTTGACCAACGAGAGTGCCAAAATCTGGTCATTCTCTTCCTAGGATGTATGCATGGATATGCTATGCTAATTACGGATCTATGCAAAAAGCATGTACTTATAACACCTCGAACATTTTAATACCTGAGTATCAAAAGTTCTCGAGTGCTACCATGGAATTTAACATAATACTTATATGTGTACCATACCAATCTAACTATCCTAACCTTACACCTATTCCCTGACGCGAATCAAACCATTGGGAATGATCTCCATTCAATAGACCAAGCCATCTTACCGTTAATTTTAAGACAAGACTAACCATCATGCACCTTCCCTTAATGAATTGGCGAATAACTCTGCAACCATAATGATTTAAATAAAAGTTGGTTTGCAAGAAGTGTTTAGAAAGGCGCGTACCAACATGTAGAACCATTAGATCTCACAAAACACTTAGATCAGCAATAATTACGAAATTGCCATTAACCTTGACCTTGAATTTTATATCACAAGGTTCTCACGATCAGTTTGATGAGAAACCTTATACCATGCCTATATATTATGAATTAACCATACATGTTAAATATCAAACCTCAGATCAGCGAGATCCATAGCTAAAACAACAATTCACTCAATATGGACCTCCTAAGGACCATGATCGCTTGATATCTTCAGACGAGCCATACCTAGAATTGAAAAAATGAATGGACGGAGTAGATCTCTCTGAAACATCATTGTGGACCCCACATTAACCACGACTATGCACGACACATGTTCACTGACGGTGCACTAAACAGAAAAGTCGGGTCAAACTTGTTTGACCCGACAAATCTCCAAAATGATAGCGTCCGTTTAAGGGACTGGTGGCCCACTTCCATGATCATCCAAGATGAACAAGACCGTTCATCATGACCAAGGGGAAAATCTGACCAAAGCCCTACCTCTTTCACACCAAACTTGGTCAAACAACCCAACGAAATTCCGTCTACAAAACTCTTCCGCGATTAGCGCCAAAAACCAATACGGTTTTAGATTCTCCTACATTGGAAATACGAAGAGGGCTACTCGGATCGAATCGGGACCGTCCAAAATAATGAGGGACTTCTGATCCTCTCCACGTCACCTAAGAGAGAGAAAAGAAGAGCAAGGTTTCAGCATTCCCCAATCTCTCACGCAAGGAAACCGCACCACGAGGAAACATGTACACAACCCCACTTCCGAATGATCAGACCCCTGATCTGATGGGCTAGAGAGCTTCGAAGGATAAATCTGAAATGTCCTTCTACTGGCCCTTCATCAAAGAAAGCCCCACAACAAGTCGATCTAATCAAAGGTTATTAGGGAATTGTGATTTTATAATCACTCGTCAGCTAGTTACACAGCTCCATGCGCAAACAGGATGCGAAAGAGACCGGTTCCGTCCAAAATGGAACTCATTTTCACAAGGACTAGAGCTTATAAAAGCTTCACATTGAGAAGGGAGAGGAACCAATCGATTCCACGTAAGAAAGAAAGAAAGAAAGAAAGAAAGAAAGGATACAAGAGCATCCCACACGCCAGATCCCTCTGACACCAAGGTAAAGAATTTCCGAGCATTTTCATGCTAAACCCTGTTTTCCAAAAACCTGCAAAGATTACCTAAAATCGAGCCTAACCGAGTCAACTTGGTGGAAGATTCAGCTGAAAGTTAAGACCTGATCTAGTTAATACTAATGACCATCAGATTAATCCTTCTTCCCTCTTCTTTCAAGCCAAATTTCCTAAGACTTACTAGACCTAATTATAAACTAACTCAGACAGTCCAAAACCAGGTGAATTAGAGTGGAATTTAGCCCTAAAGAACGTCTCTGAGCGGTTAACTTAGTAGGAGACGATCCAACGACCTAAGGTGAGGGTCTTATCCTTTAAGCTTATATTAATTTAAGTTGGTATGATTTATTATGTTCCCTCACATGCTTTGAATCCTCCCTGCAAATATTTAATTCACCACCCTCAATTATTTATCCTTTGGGAATAATGGTTAAAGTGTAATGTTAATTATACATGACCTTTCTGAAATATGAGGGTTTTGCCTTTAAGCTTGCCTTATTTTAAGATGATATGATTTTTCTTTCCCTTTACATGCTTTCATGTTACCATGATTTTCTCTCTGCAATTGTTTAGTTCACCATCAACGCTTATTTACCCTTTTGGGAATTATAATATGATGTTAATTACGAGTGATCTTTATGAATTTATGTGGGGTGATGGATATAAGTCTTGCCCTTGCCTTTATTAATTTTGTTGAGTTAGCCCTTGCTGCTCATCTCTTTGTTGAGTTGGCCCTTGCCACTCTTCTTATTATTGAGTTGGCCATTGTCACTCTCCTCTCTGTTGAGTTAGCTATTGCTACTCTCCTCTATGTTGAGTTGTCCATTGCCACACTCCTCTTGTTGAGTTAGTCATTTCTACTCATCTCCTTATTATGTTAGCCTTGTGCTATTTACCTTTATGGCTTAGGCATGTGTCTTGGAATTCCAAAGCTCGCATGATTCAGTTTATATTCTCTTTGATGCGAGTGATATGTTTAAGGTATCATAACTAGTGATTTGAATATTTATCATGAACATAATGCATTACGGGTAGCGGCCCTCTTGGTCGGCACGTAATTCCGTGGGTTGGTTGGCGTGATGCACAATCAATATAAGTAAATCGCCATGCGTGTTACATCACTTTTCAGGATTGGATGTCGTAAATAGTCGCTCCATGAACACATCGTGTTACGTAAATCCCCTAATCACGTTGTTGTGATGCCTTGAGATGTTCGTATAAATCCACATTAACATTGGACACGCCGGCGAATATTCGTAGTCATGAGATGCTGGTCAAGTCAGGTTTTCTATGAAATATATTCCACATTGTGATGATCACTATGTATGATGAGCTGTACACACTTTGCTAGGGATGCATTTATGTAGATTGCTTACGCATACTGATACCCCTCGTAGTAGTGGAGTACAAGACGTATCAGAACCTTTACATTACTTTTATGAATCTCTTGAATTATTGTTAATCTTAAAGGATAACCATCACTATGAGTAGGGCGTTGACCATCTCCAACCGTACAGATGATGCAGGTGATGTACAGATTGAAGACCTAGAGGACCATCTCCCTATGGAAGATTATACTGAAGGAAGAATAAGATAGTTTTGTGATTTAGTTTTATACTTCCACTGCAAACTTGATAAATGTAAAAAGCTCCCATTGAGAGGGCATTTGATTATTTACTGAATTCTTTTATCTGATGAAATAATCAATACAGTTCATTTTATTCTTGTAAATGTTACCTTCATGAATGTATCTAAATGAAAAAAAAAGGCGTAATTTTTAAAGCATCCAATTTATACATTATTAGCACCTGGTTTTCTCGGGCACGAGTATAAACTCTGGCCGTAAAAATTCGAGATGTTACAGTACTATCCTATCATTAGCAAATTGGTGTGTGTGTGTGTGTGTGTGTGTGTGTGTGTGTGTGTAGGGAAATGATACTATGAGGTCGACCTCATGGGAACTTCCCATGAGGTCGAGCTGTGTAGGCAACATCGTGATGTGTGTCGAACATCTACCCCATAAGTTAGATGCACCATTCTATGTTTAGCCACGGGCTTAAAGATCAAGTCAATCCATGACTTGGGTGGGCCACAAAACATACAACAGTTAAGAGCAGTTACCCTCCCATTAAAACATTCATAATCATTTATTGGGCCCACTGAGATGTGGTTCACAAATCCAGACCATCCATTGTGTGTGTCCCACTTGGATGAGGGGTCAGACCAAGTTTCAGCCACATCCAAAACTCAGGTAGGCCCCACCAAGTGCTTTTATATTTTTTAGGCATGTCTTCATATGGTTTTAGATGGTATGTCCCACTTGAGTTTCATATATGACTTATTTTTGGGATATCCCAAAACCTAAAGGGGACCATCAAATGCACGGTGTTGATGTTCAACATACATCACGATGGGGCCCACACATCTTGACCTCATGAAAAGTTCCCATGAGGTCGACCTTATAATACCATTTCCCACACACACACACACACACACACACACACACACACACATATATATATATATATATATATATGTATGTATGTATGTATGTATCGTTTATTCCATCTGTTATGGACCATATATATTGGGCTTATGGCAAGGCCCAATTCCTTTAGTGGACTTTCATAAGACCCACAAGCACGTGGACATTTTTAAGGCCCATAAACAAAGTGGCTCTCACAAGGGCCATGAACAAGTGGACTTTCACAAGGCCCAATCGGCAAATGGGCTTTCCCAAGACCCAATAGGCAAGTGGGCTCTCCCAAAGCCCAATAAACAATTGATAATTAACTACATACATAATTATTACATTACAACATACCAAATGGACTATAAAATCACAACCATCATCATCATCATCATCATCATCATCATCACACATTGACATAATCAAACATCATCATCACCCAACACTCATATCCATAGGGCTCGCGATTATGGGTCACACAAATATAATCACATACATGAATGTGGGCCTCATTTTCTAAGAATAATCATTGAGGCGGGGCCCATGGTCAAACTAACTATCGTAATAATGCAACGTATATATCAAATGGGTTCCATGCTGTGGCCGACCACGTTTTGGATCAAACTAATATTTTTATTTTCAGTCCATCTTAGTACAAATGACCTTATATTGAGTGTGAAATATTACATATTTTCCCCTATTTATACTTTGGTTTTATAAACATGATAGTGCTTAATCGATTTAATTATGCATGTTTTCATGTGCGAGGTGATTTCGAGAGCTTAAGGTGAAATTGATTCTAAAAGGAAGATTTATGCTCAAAATATTACTAAATGGAGATTTGAAGGTTTGGAAGTCATTAATGAAGAATTCACATGACAAAGATCTAAAAAAAACCAAGTGAAGAATGAAGAGAATCAAAGATTTGAAGTGAAGAAAAGGAATCCTGAAATTATGTTGAAAACATACATATTCCTGAAATTGTCCTGAAAAAGCATATTCTGGAACTCCGAGTCCTTTTGGAAAACTGTGCAGAGTGAAGTCTATTTTGGGAAACTATGCAGAGTGCGTAAATTTGAGGCAGTTTCTAGATTTTTTCAACTCGGTTGAAAAGTTGGAGTTCCACAACTATAAATAGGACTCCCCAGGATGCTTCGAAGTATCTTCTAAGGTTTGAAAAGGTCTCAAGGAGCAGACACAAGGGTGGAGCAGTCGCTAAAGAGTTTTTCTTCTTACTTAGTTTATTTTTCATGCTTTGTTTAAGAGATTTGGTTTCAATCATGTCTATGGTTGGGTAAACCTCTTAGATAGGGCTAAGAGGTGAAGCTTGTAGCGTATTGGGATATTTATTTTTCTTTGATTCTTGTTCTTATTGAACTTCATTGATTTCTAGTTTGATATTAAATGAATATTTTCAGTTTTCTATGATTTATTATGACTCAAATTGCAGTAGATGTTGTGATAGCTTTGGATATCTTCTTTTCCTGTTTTGAGATAGTGAGATTGGTAAATCCCATTATTCACCATCATCTCCTAGGCATGGTAGGGTGATAGAATCCCTTCCAATCTTCACAATTCTCCTCAATTGAAAATTAGGTCAATGAAAAGTTTAGATTTGATTTAAATTGCTTTATTTTCCAATTGGATAAGATGTAACTCCATTTCAAATTGTGTTTATGGAATCAAGCAAGGTAGCATCTTGATAGCTATAAGTGGATCCTTGATATCCTAGTTCCCATCTTTAAATTCACAAGTTTTAATCAACATTATTCACCATTACTCTCAATTATTCAGATTTCAATTTAAATCTTTTTCTAGTTCTTGTTCTAGTTATTTTCATAATACGAACAAGTTTAGTCTCTGTGGATTCAACCTCGGTCTTATCGAGTTATTACTGCATCGCGACCCTACACTTGGGGTTGTGAACAAGTTTTTGGTGCCGTTACCAGGGACTACGGCTACGTTTTTATGAAATTATTGGTATTAGAATTAGGTTAAGATTATGGTTTATTTTTCTGCTATGTTTTTAGGATATGATTTTTTCTAAAATTATTTTTAGAAACTAACATTGTTTTCTGTTTTGTAGGATCCTAACATAGCAACTCTTATTCAGTAATTTTGTTTCAACCCTCTTTCTTATCTTTTCTAGATCTCTTATTTGTTTTAGTTTTTCTACTTTTCTTTTTAGGGCTGAGAGTGTTTCATGCCTAAGTGGTTCGTGATACGTCTTTTAAGTGAAGGAGGATTAGTCGAAGGGTTGCCTATCCATCACAGGATTAAACACCACTTGAGACCCTCTGATTTAATAGAAGTGATGGCTACAAATCAACCTCAACCACCAGTTGAGGAAGTTGAAGTTCAAGATGAAAACAAGGTGCATAATACACCCCCACCTCTTACTCTACAAGATTATTTACAATAGGCGGGGGGTAAGTACACCTTCCTGCATGGTCTTTCCACTTAATGTAGGAAACGTGGATATCAAACCTGGAGTGATACAACTCCTTAAGTTTCATGGACTAGATTCTGAAAATTGATAGTTGCACATCAAAAAGTTTGATGAGATAGTCGCCACATTACACTTTCCAAACGTGTCTGAGGACATATTGCGACTAAAATTGTTTCCCTTCTCATTGAAGGAGAAGGCTAAGATGTGGATGCACTCCTTAAAGCCAAGATCCATCAGTACACGGGCTGAGATGACTCGAAAATTTCTCAAAAAGTTTTTTCCGTTTCATAAAACTAACATTTTAAGGAAGGCAATCATGAACTTTACCCAGAAAGAGGAAGAGACCTTCTTCCAATGTTAGGAAAGGTTCAAGGATCTCACGAATTCCTATCCACACCATGGCTACGAAATATGGCGAACAATAAGCTTTTTCTATAACGGATTAACTTCACCAATGCACCAGTACGTAGAGATGATGTGTAATGGTGAATTCATGAATAAGGAGGCCGATGATGCATGAGATTACCTTGATCAATTGGCAAAAAACGTGCAATCATGGGACACCTCTCAAAGACCCACCACTTTTAAGCCTACTTAATCAAAGGAAAGGGGATGAATTTATGTTTTAAAGGAGGAAGACGATATGAGTGCAAGGTGGCTAATCTCGCAAGAAAAGTCGAGGCCATGGAACTTAAGAAGGCGGAACCTATCAAATTTGGTAAGGCTGCGGAAGTTATTTGTGGTATTTATACTTACAACATACATACCACTAAAAATTGCCTAACAATTCTTGTTTTTAAAGAGATATTGAATGAGCAATCAACTGCCGTGAGTAACTACCAAAAACCTTTCAAAGGACCCACCTCAAACACATACAACTCCAGCTAGAGGAACCATCCAAATTTTAGTTGGAGAAATGGACAAACGGCTAACCCTCAAGAGGCCCTTACGCAATTCTTAAATCAAAACAGGCCTTAAGAAGATACGGTTCAAAAATTCATTCAAAATCAAGAGCGATTCAACCAGAATACGATGCAAGCATTCCAGGATCTCAAAACGACAATGGGAATGTTTGCATCGTCCATTTAAAGGATTGAGTCACACTTAGCGAGTAGAGAGAAAGGGATGCTTCCAACCTAACCCCTCCCCAATCCAAAACCACAATGTGAAATTAGTGACCCAAGCTCTTCAAATCAAATAGAGTAAGCCAAGTCTACCATCACTCTTAGGAGTGGAAAGACAATTGACAAATTTATTCCGGTAAGGGCTGAAAAGTCTAAGGACCCAGAAGAAATTGAGAATGATAGACCTAGCAATGCCCCACATGGGTTAGAGCCAGAACTTCAAAGTAAGCTGATTGCATCATTCCCCCAGCGGTTGATTGCACCAAAACTTCTTTCTAACTCTCAGGATATTTCAGAGGTATTTAAACAAGTGAAGTTCTACATCCCTCTACTGAATGCCGTTAAACAAATCCATTCATGTGCCAAATTTCTGAAAGATCTATGCACTACCAAAGGATGGCAAAACATACAAAAGAAAATCTTTTTGACAGAAAAAGTGAGTGTCATCCTCAAGCAAGATGTGCCACAAAAATACAAAGATCTCGGTAGCCTAACCATTACTTGTGTAATTGGGAATTAGCGAATTGAGCATGCACTTCTTGACTTAGGGACAAGTGTAAATCTGATTCCTTACTCGGTCTACGAACAACTGTGTCACACCCCAAACCCAGAAATTGGATTCACAGAAATTCCTATCGCCGAATCCGGTGCCGACAGCCTCCGTAGTACCCCATTCTTGGCTCCCAGCGCCCATATGCCAGGTTCCGATCCTTGGATCCTACAAGAAGGATTTTTAACATGAATTTGTCTCATAAGAAGCATAACCATAAGTATACCCAAATCATAAGAACAACATCATCAAATATCCACTAAAATAATCATTTGAGTACAATACTGAAAAGGAAATACATGCATAGAATTAAAATCTCCAGAAGCTCTGCCGCACGCCCCTACCCCAGCTCGATTGCGTCCTATCGTCACCTGCACACTTCTATCGTGCATAACACTGCCAAAATCGTTGATTTGCGACGGACCAAATCCGTCGTAAAACCAAATAAATGGACTTCGTCCATCGCGTGGTCCGTCGATGTTTAGTGGGTCGTTTTTGGTTTTACGACGGATTCTATCCGTCGTTTAATCTGTGACGGATAAGGTCTGTCGCATAATAGCGACGGATAAAATCCGTCGTAAAAAATAAAAAATCCATCGTTGAAATTCAAAAAATTAGTCGTCACTAAAAACATTAGCGACGGATAAGATCCGTCGCTAATATTAGTAAGCGACGGACCACAAATCCGTCGTTAATTTAACGGTCAGAAATTAGCGACGGATAAGGTCCGTCGCTAATATGAGTAAGCGACGGACCTTAAATCCGTCGTTAATTTTAACGGTCAGAAATTAGCGACGGATAAGGTCCATCACTAATATGAGTACGCGACGAACCTCAAATCCGTCATTATTTTCAATGTTCAGAACGTAGCGACGGATTTGGTCCGTCGCTAAAATATCTGTAAAAAAATATATATACCGAAAAATTATTGATAATTTTTTTTTTTAATTTGCACCTGATAGTCATTCAAAAATTAATTCAGTATTATTTGATGAGGATCCTATTCACAAAATTGGTAACAACTCAATTCAATAAAAGAGGAAATGACCCAAGTGGCCCACTGGAACAAAAATTCACTTCAACCCTCCTAACTAAACACTTCCACCTACTAAACTAGGGCCCATACAAAAGAAATTACCTGGAACTTCAACTGTTGGCTATGCATTGCCTTGTATTGGCTACTTGGTATCTGCTCTTGTTCAACCTTCTTTTGAGCCCTTCCTACATATATTACAAACAACCAAATTCAATCCAAGAAAAGACTAGTTTAGTTAACCCTTCATATATTTCAAATAACCAGCTCAAATCCATGGAAAGCGAATAGTTTAATCAACTAAAACCAATTAACAAAATAAAATATTAGAATTCATCCTACCCATTAGAGGTTAAGGTAAGAGCATTTCTTAACTTCATAGCATTCATTGGGAGAGCACAATATAGTTTGAAAAGATCTTTAGATGTGGACAAAGGAAGTGGGTCCTGCCAAGATTTGATAACAACTGATGTCTTGCCACATATCTGACCGCACATCTAATTTCAATGGGAGATGGTCATGGTGATCATGGAGCCCGACAATTTGTTGGAGAAAAATCCAAGCCGTCCACTATTTCCCTCATGTGATTTTACGGCTTGGACCAAAAAATGATCTGAATACAAAGCTCAGTGGGCCACACGGAATGTAAAAGTGCATATTGAATGCACAAATTGTCAGGGGCTATAGAAATTTTAGATTATGGAAAAAGAAAATAAATTAAGTGGTTACATTCAACCCATTGTGAACGACCTTCTGAACAGTTGGAAATGCCATTTTAACAATTTGAATGGACTAAAAGCATAAAAAATTGACCATTGATAGTTTCAATGGTGGTAAGCTAGTGACCACTTTTGTCTGTTGTGGGACTCATTTGTGTAAATCTACTTAGATTTTTGACCTACACCCTAAAATAAGATGGTGAAATGGTGGACGGTTTGGATTTACTACAAGCATCACAAAAGTAGACCCCACTAAGATTTAACATATCATAATAACCACTGATGCCTCACCTTGGTGTAACATTTCATTGGACTTGAATTGCATAATGTAGAACACAACATCTTAGTTATGAAGGTGTTTACATGATGGTAGATGTTTGACATGATTACGGGTTCCACCATGTTCTTTGCAATAAATTTGAGCCACCCACCATTTCCCTCATATGATTTTAGGGCTTGGGCTTAGAAATGATTTAGACGCAAAGCTCAGGTGGGTAGAATAACAAATAAAGGTATATATTGAACATATGTCATGGGGCTAAAGAAATTTTAGATCAGGTATAAAAATTTAGTGGTTACATTCAGCCCATTGGAAATAACTTTCTGAACAGTTCGAAATATCATTTCAACAGTTTGGATGGCTTTAAAAAAAAATGAACCATTACTATTTTCAATGGTAATAAACTACCAATGTACTTTTTCCTGTGATGGGACCTAATTGTGCATTGGAACTGCTTGATTTTGAGCCCATGGCTTAAAATGAGATGGCGAAAATGGTGGACCTTTTCCAATCGTGGGACTTACCTATGCTTCGGATTTGAGACGAGAATGATTATGGAGTAACTATATTGTAGGTTATAATCATTGAGTTTGTTTTAAAACAGGGATAAGTAATTTTTTTATGAGATAATGGTCGGTTGATTAGCCATCCTTTAGTTAAAGTCAAATAAGACAGTTTTAGGACCATCTTTTGAAAAAGTAGGGTTTTTGAAAGAGCTTAAAAGCAAGCTCTTTTATGACAACAGATGAAAGGATACTCAGGTGCATGCACGTCAAAACCTCTAATTTTTAATTAAATAAATTTAAGGATTGGAATAATATCCCTAGTATGTTTCTTTGTAAGGCCTGTTACAACCGTCGATTAGAAAATCCTAGTGGGAAAAGAGAGCATTTTCAGATACAAATTTTCTCATCTTCCAGATGCACTGGATTGCCACTTTTAGCAACAATATGCTAACATATGTACAAACTTCATACTATATAAATGCCAACAAAAGATTAAAAAAAAAAAAAAAAAACTTGAGAAAAATAAAGACCACAATTACTAATAAAACTATTAAAGCTCTGTTTTCTTCAGGGTAGCTTTCCCCTGTTGTTTTTTCTTTTTTTGTTTGATATTTAGCTTTCCCCAATGTGACACATGATCATATTAGAATATCCAATTAGTGATATTCTTCAGAGCTGGTTCATCTATGGTTGGGCCCAACAGAGAAATATTCTAGATCACTGATGACAATGAGTATTGTCTTCCTTTTCTTTTTTTGGTCGTGATTGTAGAGTGAACATCTCACTTTCCTATATATACTTGTCTACTTAGATGTGGACAAAGGAAGAGACAGATCAGTTATTTAACTTGTGTGAATGGTTCGATCTACATTTTATAGTGATAGCTAATAGGTTTTCATCGTCTCGAAGCATGGAGGAATTGAAGAGTCGTTATTATGCAGGTAATGCTTATGTTGCATTGTCTTGGATTGATGCGCACTATGTTTCCTTATACTTCTATCAGCTAATGCACAAGCTACACATATGCTAGTGTGACAGACAGACAGGTGTAATATCCAAGACATCGTGAGGATATAACTCTGTAGATGCTACTACTCTAAAATAAAGGTAATAGACTAAGTAGGTGTGCCAACATATTAAAAATAAGTAAATCTCGTTGAGTAGCTGACTCAGCTGAGTTTCGAGTCGAGTCGGTGAGTTTTAGATCTATGGTCTAATCCTAATATGTATTTTTCTTAAGGCTACAAAGAAAGGAGAAATTGTAAATAGGTCACTAGTATTTTTTTTTTTTTCTGTTCTTCCTTTCTTTTTTGTTATTGTTATTAATTTTGGAATATGTTTAGATCTTTTTTCCTGCCATCTCTCTCTGTTATGGGCTTATGCTGGTCAAGGCTTCCAAGATTTGGGGATTAACTGGTTAGGATTTTGAGTTTTTTATATTTGAAAAAAAAAAAAAACCAATTGTGCTGTAGGTTAGGGATTTGCTTTTCCCCAATCATTCTAGGTAGCTTGGGATTCAACCCATGTGATGTTTTAGTATCTGTAGGTCAGGACATGCTTGCTCACAATGACATAAAATGATTTGGTGTAGTGTAACTTATATTTGGATTACCACTGTTTATAATATTAAATCACTTTTCCTTTATAATGTTTGTACCATTTCTATGATGTGCAGGAAAGGGAAAGAAAATAGGTCATCTCTATCATGTGCAGGAGAAGATGGATCGAAGAAAAAGGAGCAGGTGGAGACTTTACAGAGGTAGTGGAAAGAACTTAGAAAGTTATTTTTTTATAATTTTTTTTAATGAATTTAGAAAATAGTATTTTGGCTCACGTGTCTTGCTAAATGCCAGATTCATTAGTTAAAAAAGTGCCTCTTCCAAGTTCTTTTACTCGGTCTTCCACTCAAAACAAAATATTTACTATTGATCCTAGTATTATCTACTACATACTAGTAACATACAACCAATATTGGGGCACCATAGCATAAGCTACAAAATTTCATGTCCCCCTGAACAAGGCATCATCCATTGATAACATATATATATATATATATATATATATATATATATATATATATATATATCATAAGTTTTTTATTTTCATTTACATTCACAAATACATTCATCATCCATCCAACTATTAATAACATTTACAAAAAATAAATTATATCGAACCAACTCTTAATAATAATTTGCAACCTGCTAGGAACCGTCATGCATCGTAATGTCTTACGGCAGAGCGGGTTCTGAGGAGTTACAAGTTGACCCTGACGACAGCATATAAATAAAGCGATAAAGATATAAATGATTCAAGATTAATTAAAGGTTTCGAGAACTTACATCCACCTCACTCTTATTGCCAAGTAGTCCTGATGAAAATGCATCCACACTACAAGAAAGGGAAAAAAATATAAAATTTGTGGCTGCACCGATACGGTCTAGTATGAACGGCTGCCTATGTACCCAATGTTGGAAGATTGGGATCAAGCCACTACATAGTTCTTAATATTTAAATCAGAACATTTTACGCATAAGCAAAGAAAAAATCAAAACAAAACATAATAGAAATATGTGTACCTTCTGTCACTCATAAGAAGATGAAAAGCTGAAACAAATCACTAGATTAGTCAAGCAAAACTACTAAATAATTCAAGATAAAGATTTAGTCAAATAATATCCAAAATAACCTCAAACACAATCCATATGTCCTGACCAAATTACAAAAATATGTTCTTGACTTAGGAAAAGTTTTAAGTAAACTCCTTTAATATCTATGTTTTTGTCAGCACTCTAGGCCAAACGAGAACATCGCCCACGTCGCAATCGGCTAACGTCTTCTCAATGTCACCAAACACATTCGCGTTGTGAACTTCAACAACATCTAATATAACTTTGATGCAATCTAGAGGGATGCCTGCATTATCTCTAATCAGATGCCCACGTGCAACAACTCGACTACAAATATCTGTCAAATAACGGATTTGTTCCACCCATGGAAGTGGAGGTGGAGGTGGAGTTGATTCATCACGATGACTTGAGGTATCGCCAGATCGATAAAACCCCTACAAGAAATAATTTTTATTATTTTCATGGATAAAATAGTAACTATACATTATTCTTTAATTGTTAAAATACCTGAGAACCAGTAGTGCCAGGAGAGCATTGCATTGGTTGAACTAGAGTATTTATTTGATACTGAACTTCAACCAAACGTTCTCCAATGTTCAATATCATGTTCTTGCACTCGTTAAACTTGTTTTCCAGTTGCTCTTTTAATACAATCATCGATGCTTTAACCTCAGCAATTTCGCCTTTTCCTTCTCTAATTTCATTAATGTAAGGGGTTGAAGCAATAATGGTAGTTTTTGGAATATGACCCAACCCTCTTACACGTCCTCTTTTATCAAGACCACAAACCTAAATGATAATCAGCCATTACTAGTAATGCATGTATATTAGTAACAAAAAATGTTCAGAAAGCTAAGTATGTCAATGTGAAGAGAATGAATGAAAAACCTGTGCAACCGGGTCATGATTTAAATCATTATGCATACAAGCTGGGTCATTGGCAATTATTTCTTTTATTTTTTCCGTTGTGATGCTCAGCTCCTGTGAAGGGAGAGACCCATCGGATCTAGTATGAGTTGCCAGAAACAATTCAGTTCTCGTGATTTGAGTATCTGGATTTTTTTGTTGCTGTAATTTACAATGAGAAATCGTGTTAATTATTTTGTATTCTTAAATTGGATTAAAAGAAATTAAAGTTATGTTAAAAACTTATAATCAACTCTGCCGTCCTAGCAGACCCCTGTCGACCAGTCGTGTGAGGGAACTTCATCTCTCTTCTGGATTCCTTTCCCTTTTCACGACGAGACTTCGCCTCTTCTGTAGATTCGTAATCAACGAATTTGACCCAATCTTCTAGCTTGACACCATTTGGGCAATTTTTCTTTCTGTCTCCATCATTATCATACATATCCAGGACACTTCCTTGTAATCGGTTCTTCCAGTCCTTTCACATATCATTAGCACGCTTAATTATGGCAGTTTTACAGTTGTCACTATCGTCAACATCATATTTAGCCTACATATTTCATTACACAGGGCAATTAGTCAACAACAATGATATTATAAACATTAGAAAGTAAAACTCTTGTATTTAAATGCTTACCAAAACAGTTGACCAAACATTATCCTTGATGGTATCTGGCACAAGCCGCCAGTTTTTGTATGCAATTGAACAATGAGTCCTAACCACATTTCCTAGAAATGAGGTGAATTGATTTTTATTAACTCCAGTAATCTCTCCAATTGGACTGATTGAAACTTTTATCCTTGTGGTGCTTGCTGGGGCAGAACTAGAAGGCCCTACATACGACATAATTTCTAAAAAAAAAATAAATTAAAATGATTAATCATTTAATATGTTGTTATACATTATAAAGAGATGACAATATACACATGCATATGTTTTTGCTGAATGAAAAGAAAAATAATCTAATATAGTAAATGTAATTAAATTTACTTCAACCTGATATGAAACTTGATCAGTTTCTTTTCCGCTTCTGAATACGTGGGTTACGTTCAACAATTTCTACATATGACCCTTCTTGTATATCTTCACTAGTTGGGTCATACGGATCATCTATTAAGGAAGGGCTCGAGGAACCTGCAGTCAACCTGGCCTCAAACACTAGCGGATCTTCAAATGCATATGCATCTTTTGTCAGTTGCTTCGAAACATCTAAGACAACATGCCAGTCATCTCTTGTCAGATCCTTGCAATAGAAGACCTGAGCCGCCTGAGATGCATGGATAAATGGCTCATCCTCTTCCTTGATATTCCTTCTAAACCTTCCTAGGTTTACAAATATCAGATTTGTTTCAGGATCTACATAACATCCATTTGAAGTATCTTCGATATGCACCCAATCACAGTAGAACAATGTTATCTTGAAGCTGAAGTAGTTTAATTCAAGAATTTTTCTAATGATACCATAGTAGGTGGTTTCCTGTTCTACTAAGTTCTTATCCCTGGCACTCGCCCTGAACATAGTTAAGGCTTTCATAGAGACCCCACTATTTTTTGTTGTCAAGTTTTTTTCAGAGTATGATGTGCAAAAAACATATCCATTTACTGAGTATGTAGTGTATGATGTGGCATCATAGCTAGGACCAGTAGCGATTCTCTTAAATTGTGACATTTCTTCATTCTCTAATTGTTCTCTTAACCAAGCATTGTAGTCTACTTCTTTTTGCACTAACGGATTGCCCCTCCTGTTTTGTCCCTTATGTGTTTGGCCATGAATATATTCATTGTACTTCCTACAATTCACATACAATATAATATATGAATTAAATTTTTTACTTTGCATGGTACAATTTAAAAACATTAAGGATAGAAACATAGACTTTTATCAACATACCCCAGCCATTGAGCATTTTCAGCGTGATGTTGTAATACCCATCTGCGTGCTTGTTGATATTGCACATTAGTAAGAAGATAACTTTTCCCTTTTTTATCGATTTGAAAATTATCGGCATTATCATCACCCTCATCATAGAATATCTTTTTCACTCTCTTATGGCTTCCTAACATCTTATCAGGCATGTAGTCCATGCAGTACATCATGGACTCTTCCCGTATGTAGCATTCAACAATACAACCCTCTGGATAAGTTTGATTCATCACATACTTTTTGTATGTTCTCATCATCCTATACACATTAAAATCAGATATAGATATAAATAATAATAATAATAATAATAATAATAATAATAATAATAAGAATAATAATAATAATAGGGAAAAAGAAAGTTGATAAATTCTGATAATTAATGTTACCTCTTAAAAGGATACATCCACCGATATCTGACAGGTCCACAAAGTTGTGCTTCCTCTGCTAAGTGCACCACTAGGTGTGTCATAGGAACAAAAAAAAATGGGGGAAAATATTTTTCGAATACACATAATGTTTCGACTATTTTATGTTTTATATTTTGAAGCTCTTCACGATTAATAACTTTCGAACATATGACGTTGAAGAATCTTGACATTTCACAAATGGCGGTGCGCAATGTCTTCTTCTTTCCCAAAAATGAGTGCATCAACAAAACTGGTAGCAATTGCTGCATCACAATGTGATAATCATGCGACTTGAGGGCCTTTAGCTGACAATCCTCTAAATTGACACGATGTGTCCAGTTTGCACAATATCCTCTTGGAACTTTCAAATTGCTCAGTGTCAGACAAAACATGTTTCTTTCAGATGTGGACAATGTGAAAGGAGCTTTGGGTAAGAATAACCTGTCGTTTCTTTCTTCAGGCCACATAGACTTTCTTATCTTCATAGCCTGAAGATCCCAACGGGCTTGTAAACCATCCTTAGTCTTATCTTTTGTATCCATGATTGTTGCAATGAGGTTCTCGGTGACATTTTTCTCAACATGCATCACATCCAGATTATGACGAATGGGCAAATGCTCCCAATATGGCAAGTCAAAAAGGATTGATCTCTTCGTCCAGGCAGTAATGTTGTTCAGGTATTGTTAGACTTTTTCTTAGTCTTTCCCACTTACTTTCCGAAAACAGTTTCAATATTATTCATTTTACGTAGTACATCTGAACCCTTCATATGCTTCGGAGCCTTCCTGTTTTCCTCTTTCCCATTGAATCTGGTTCTGTCAGTCCTAAAGTCATGACCTGATGGCAGGAATCTTCTATGTCCCATATATGCAAACTTCTTTCCATGTTCAAGCCAAACTGATTCCGTCTCCTCACTACAAATAGGGCATGCGTACTTTCCTCCTGTCCTACAACCAGAAAGATGTCCGTATGTTGGAAAATCATGTATTGCCCATAGTAAAATTGCCCTCATTGTGAAATATTCTTACTGTGCGAGTCATATGTCACAGATCCTTCCCACAATTCAAGCAACTCTGCAATCAACGGTTGCAAGTAAACATCAATGTCATGTCCTGGACATTTTTTTCCGGGGATCAAAAGTGTTAACATGGTAAACTCCTTCCACATGCATAAATGAGGCGGGAGATTATATGTAACAATCATAACAGGCCAGCAACTATATGAATTGCTCATATTCCCAAAAGGATTGAATCCATCCGTTGCAAGTCCCAAACGAACGTTATGTGGCTCCGCAACAAAATCAGCATACTTTTCATCTACAATCTTCCACATAGACGAATTCACTGGATGACGCATGCAAATATCATCTTGAGCCGACTTTGAATGCCATATCATATTCTCTGCAATCTCTGGTATAGTGTAGAGTCTTTTTAACCTCGGCGTTAATGGGAAGTACCTCAGCACCTTATGAGGTACACGTGGGGTGGTTGACCTTACAACACTTTTAAATTTCCATCTGCTTGCTCCACATTTTGGACAACATTGCTTATCAACATGGTCCTTTCAGTACAAAATACAATCGTTAGGGCATGCATGTATTGTCTCATAGTTCATACCTAATGAACTGATCAGCCTCTTTGCATTATAGGTACTATCTGGCAAAGAGTTCTCGTTGGGCAAAATTTTCTTGAGCAAGTTTAACAACTCTGTAAAGCTATTGTCTGACCAACGAAACCTAGCCTTCATACTCAGCAACTCCACTATCACAGACAACTTTGTATGCTCCAGTTTACACGATGGATATAGGGGTTGTTTTGCATCCTCCATTAACTTCCTATACCGAGCCTCATCGCCTAAGTCATCATGAGGTTCAATATCATCTTCATTATTAACCTCATCCATACATGCATCTAACTCAATAGGTTGAAAACGACTGAAAGCATCATTCACCAAATCGACCATTCTGGGCAACACATCTTCATTACGATTATCGACAGATATACTCGCACCAGTTTCAAGACGTTGTTCCCCATGGAGAAACCATGTTGTGTACGTTTGATCTATGCCATTAAAAACCAAGTGTTCGAAAATGGTTTCTAATGTCATCTTCCTACGTATATTACAACACTTGGCACAAGGACAGCTGTGCCAGTCTTCCCCATTTGAATTTTGTTTCACGTACTTTAGAAATGTTGCAACACCTTCCATGTATTCAATAGTTAACCTTCCTGCCCTCATCCAGTTCTTGCATGGTGTCATGGAAGCCATCTCTGGTAACGCGTACATGATGTGTTTAAGTCAGATTACGAATGAGTATGTCTATCTAACTGACTAAATCAGTCACTCATCCAAGGCCGAATAGATTGTAACTCTTTCATTTTCAAATTTAAATGCCTACACCAAAATTCCGGCAGCATCTCCCCATATCTCTCTTGATAGATTGATCTTGTATTGATCAGTCGCTCATCCGAGGATATTTGCAATGAAAATAAATGCAAGAAACATATCCAGAGAGAAAAAGAGAGATGATGTATAGAAAAGGCAAGTGCATTTGAATTGCTAAAATGAAAGCATTACATTCTATCCGGTCTTGAATTGTCCAAACAGGGACAATTTAAGGATTTTTATGCACCAAGGAGCACATTGTATCTATGCCTGGCCACATAAAAACCCTTAAATGGGTAACTGATTGTCTTAATCTATATACAATCACATCGAAATTTGTAATCTAAATGAACATGATTCAAAATACAACTCATTTCTAAATGTAGAATCAAAGCAAAAGAACTGGTAACCTGAGTTGTTTTCCTGCAACCAGTCTCACCAGATGCTAGCACCACCTATTCTCCATACATAAACAGATAAACAAAACTCAGAGCGTGACATCAAATAACATTGAATCCTCCTTTCACCAGTAGTAACAAAAAGAAAATGCTCAATACAAGTGTAACATGTTTATCCTCCTTTCTTTTTATTAAGCATGGTGATGGGGATATTCTTTTCTAACAGATGGGTGTAATCTATTTAGTCCCATACATGAAAGTAGACATGATCATGGGAAACAACATTTAGTCCCTATGTTTTAACATTTGAATTATATTTTGACACCTATTTTTAACATTTGAATCATATTTTGACACCTTTATTTAAGAAAATTGCATTTTGGGTTTTCATCCATGGATGGTTAGGAAATAGGATAATATTTACTACCAACAATTTCTAAGCATAGATTATTCGGACCTGTATTTAATTTCATCCATTGTTCATTCAAATGGTCCACCCCACATAGGGCCACCAAATGGTATAGGTCCCATTGTGAATGAGCATAACCAAAAGAATTACATTGATCCGATGATCCTTGCCGTCCAATTGGTGGCCATCAATAGGAGAAATTAGACGGCTGTTATCATCTTACCAGTGTGATAATGGTTCATCCACAAACGCAGCCTGATGTAAATGTATACCACTTGCACAATAAATGTGGTGCCGACCCATTCAATGCGAGAACGGATTAGGTGTTACCTGCGTAACACCATAGTGGGTGTTTCCCGGACTGTGGGGCCCACCTTAATGTATGTGTTATAAAAATTAAAATTTTAAGTGGACTACACCATAGGAAATAATGGTAATTGTACTACCTCCATAAAAAACTTCCTAAGGCCCTTTATGGTGTAGTCACCTATAGATTTGTATCTGCTTCATTTTGGGGACCATTGGTATATATCCATGCCGTCCATCAATTTTTTCAGCTCATTTTAAGAGACAATCATAAAAATTAAGCAGATCAAAATCTCTACTGCCATGAGTAGAAATAGTAACTTATTTGGTGGTATCCAAACGGGCCCCATATGACATTTTCCCTCTTCCGAAGGTGCACATTTTAGATCCCATGCAAGTGAGAGGGTATGATCTGACCCGTTAAGAAGTCATACTCACGAGTTATTTTTGCCATGGATGGGTGAAAACCCGTTGAGTTGACTCAGCCCAGTTTACATGGCGAAGTTTCTTGTCAACCAAGCAATTTTTTTCGAACAATGTGGGGGATTGAGTTTTTTAGAATGTGGGGTCCAACTCATAGTGTATAGGCCATCAAACCCATTCATCAAGAGAACCCCACCAGGATGAAGGCACAGACCAAAGGTGTGCCCTTGAAGAACTCTGGTAGGCCAAACCATGTGAATATATAGGTATTGGGTGTGATTTTACATTGGGGCTGAAAATATCAATTCCCATAACGGTTACACATAAACTCAACACCCAAAAAATCAAGGAGGTTTCCAATCATGGGGGTTCCAAATCTAGGGGTTTCCAATCATGGTGTTGGGAGAGTGAGATTAAGAGATGAATGAAAAGGAAAAAAAAGAAAAAGAAAAAAAGAAAAGATGAATGAACATTCCAGCATTTTGATGGAAATGCATGCAAGAGATTTGGTAAGGATAGTAAGGAGAAGAAAAGGAAGAGATGGTTTAGAGAAATCTGTTGTACCTCAGTGGAGGTGAAACAGAATGCAGGGCCTTCCGTTTAAGGGTGATGGTCGATGGACGATGACGCTCCAGCGGCCTGGGGAGGATTTCTCGATGGAAGATGAGGGAAAAGTGGAAGAGAGGGAGAAGACAAGCGGGCGTGGGATGGTTTTCTTATTGTAAATAAGATAAAATTTTCAAATCCATATATTGTGAGTTTACCATAATTTATAACACAAGCTCTATTAACGGTCGTACATGCATGGGACCATTTTCTGCATGGTTAAGATTTTTTTACATAATAAAATTATAAATATTTACTATTTGCACCTAGACTGATTATTTGGATGGTTTGGATAACTCTGTATCATAGCCACTATTGTTATGGACCAGTCACCACTATTTTACATAAAATACAAGACTCATAGTGCAAAACCGTGGATTCACAACTGTATGTTGACGCTTGGACCTGGCATCGCTCTATGGGCCCCACCATGATAGATTTTTTTCATCCACACCGTCCATCCATTTCACGACATCATTTTGTATATGATCCCCAAAAACTAGATTGAAATAAATCTTGGGTGGACCACACAATCAGAAAACATTATTGGTTGGACGTATGTGGGTCCACTGGAGCTTTGGATTTAAATCTTGGGTGGACCACACAATCTTTGGATTTAACTCGTTCTTTGGATATTGCCTTAAAATAATCTCTCCAAATGGATGAAAGGTGTGGATACAAAACGTACATCATGGTGGGGCCAACGAAGTTTGCTAACGTCACTTCAGTAGCTAGTCTGCCCAACACCAGTCCCTTGGCTGGTGGTCGGTGCTCTGTGGGCCCCACCATAATGTATGTATTTCATCCATTACGTTCATCCATTTTTAAATATTATTTTAGGAATTTATTCCAAAAATGAGAGGTATATAAATCTCAGGTGGACCACACCACATGAAAACAATAGTGATTGGATATCCATCATTAAAATCCTCCTAAGACCCACTGTACTGTTTATTTGACATCCAATATGTTTATTAGGTCATATAGGCCTACATGAAGGGGAAAAACAAAAATCATCTGGATCCAAAACTTTTATGGCCCCCGAAACGTTTTCAATGGTTGACGCTCATTCAACACGGTTTCCTGTAATATGGTCCATTTTAATTGGGATATGCCTCATTTTTTATCTCATGCCGTAAGATGATCTTTAAAAATAGATGGACGACATGGATGAAACACATACATCATGGTGGGGCCCATAGAGCACTGACCACCAGCCACAACCCCTTATTTGTAGCGTGGTCCATTTAATCTTTGGATATGATTCATTTTTTGGATAATTCTCAAAAATGATCTCGAAAAATGGATGAACGATGTGGATTGATTCCAAATTTTTAGTAAATCCAAAACTCAAGTGGACCATGCCACATGGAATAGTGTGGAGTAATGATTTCCACGTTGATACCTTCCTTGGGCCCACAGTAATGTTTATTTGCCATCCAACCTGTTCATAATATAAAAAATATATGAATGAAGATAAAACACAGACATCAGCTTGATCCAAAACTTCTACGGCCTCTAAGAATTTTTCAATGGTAGAGGTTCAATCACACTATTTCCCGTGGCTTGGTCCACTTGAGCTTTGGATATGTTTCCTTTTTATTCTTTAGACCTCAAATTATCTGTTAACATGGATGAATGGAGTGGATAAAATAAATAAATAATGGTGGACCCCATAGAGTTTACTCTAGTAAGGGTAATGAGTAACTCACATAAATATAGTAGAGAGGGGTTTCCTTGAAACATTTATAATCATATATTGGGCCTGCCTAAATGTGATTCACATATCCAACCCACTCATTATGTGTGTCCCACTTGGATGAGGGGTCAGACCAAGTTTCAGCCGCATCCAAAACTCATGTGAGCCCCACCAAGTGCTTTTATATTTTTTAGGATGTCTTTACATGGTTTTAGATGGTATTGCCCACCTGAGTTTCGTATACGGATGATTTTTGAGATATTTCATAACCTAAAGGGGACACATCAAATGCATGGTGTTGATGTTTGACACACATCATGATGGGGTCCACAAAACTTACAACATCAATTCTTAAGTTCTCGCGATGTTAATAAGTTGGGTCATAATTTTGACCAGAAAATTTGGCCCATTTTATATGTCCGGTCCATTCAGCTCTACTTTACTGATCAATACCCACAATTTAACAAGTTACTCGCCTCGATCAAGCTACATATGAGGAAGATATTGGGCATACAAGATTGATCAACAATTTGAGTGAAATTTGATTTAAACGTTTAAAGGTTAAATTAGTGGATGTACCTAATAATTTATTAACAAATATTTTTTACATCACAGATAAATTTCAATTTCTATTTAAAAATAACATTTTTTTTTCAAAATGTATATTTTTTTACTCATAATTTTTCTTTGAAAACTTTTAACAAAATATCATTTTTATTATAAAATATTTCAAAAAAATTAAAATACAAATTCTGAATTTATTTTTTTTCAAAATCTCAAAAAATTTCCCAAATTAAAAAAAAAAATTTCCCAAAAAATTACAAAATGCCTATTTTTTTTCTTTAAAAGCATCATTTTGTTTTCAACTTTTCAATTTTCATTTTTAAAATGTTATATTTTTTTTTTCAAAATCTCAGTGTTTTTATAAAATATTATGGTGGGGCCCACATTGTGAAAATTTTCACATTTAAAAAAATATTTTTAATTTTCTTTTTCAGGATATTATTTTTTCTCAAAATCAAATGCCTTTTTTTTTTTTTTTTTTCAAATTTATCAACTTTATTCAAATTTCTTTTTATTCCTACAAAATAGATTTTTATTAAATCACTATTTTTATTTTTTCAAAATCTAATTTTTTTCTCAAACATTGTTAAAATTTTTAAACTTCTCAATATTCTTTTTCATGTGATATTACAAATCATTTAAATATTAATTTTAAATTAAAAAATAAAAATAAAAATTTCACTCATTTGATATAAAAACAAATAAATTTTCTTTTTGCATTCAATCAATTGTTAAAAAATAATCTTAGATACAAATATGTACAATTAAACCACTGAAATTCTATTAAAAAACAATTAGAGTACAAAAAAACTTAATTTTCCACCATTTTCCTGAAAAAATAAAAAAAATTAATGTGAAGGTCTTTTACGACGGACCATGATCTGTCGCAAAGGCAACTTAAAAGCACGCCGCTTTGTATTTTGGGCGGGAATTTGTAGCTGTTTATTTCATTTCGC
The DNA here is from genome assembly GCA_021015155.1 of Magnolia officinalis. Taxonomy (NCBI): domain Eukaryota; kingdom Viridiplantae; phylum Streptophyta; class Magnoliopsida; order Magnoliales; family Magnoliaceae; genus Magnolia; species Magnolia officinalis. Next base: position 51,941,872 of record JAJHSJ010000006.1, read on the forward strand.
GATGGATTTAGTCCGTCGCCTACTAGCGATTGACCAAAATCCGTCGTAAATCAGATTTTACCGACGGATTTTGGTCCGTCGCTAAATTCAGCGACGTTTAGACCGGATTTTCGAGAAAAATGGGATTAGCAACGGACTTTTTCCGTTAGCGATGGATTAAATCCATTGTTAAACCAAGAGATTTTAGCGACGGACTAAGTCCGTCGCAAAAATACATCGCAAATTGGCCAATTTGGCGTAGTGTAAGCTTATAAAAAGCTTAGAGGGTGATGTAAATGTGTGTACAAGATAAGTGCCAAGTATTCAATATAATGCCTTAATCATACAATATCGAAATTACTGGCATGAATCGTACAATATCAGAGTAAGTGGAAATACTGCAAGTCTATAAAAATATCATCAACCTCTAGGATATGCGATGAAATGACATAGTAAGCCAATGTCATATATTAAGAAAGTAATGTAAATCGGCTATGTAATGCGAAAACATAATGAACCAGATATCAGATATCGAGGATGCAATACAATAAGCAATTTGGAAGAGTTATTAATACCATTAGTCTTATCTAGGTCATATAAATGCAGAAATATAGTAACCCAAAATGCTAAATGCTGCGGATGCAATGCAATATGCGGTGAGAATGAAATGACCAAGCTGGAGTGAAGTCGGGATGATAGTACGCAGTATCGTAGGCTACAGGGTCCATCACAAGGGACTTCTATCCAAACCAGTCCCATACATGAATTTGTATAGATAGACTCAACGTGGTAAACTCTTGGTCTCAGGTTAATCGCACGCCCAACCAAAATCCTGGCCATGCGAAGGTACACAACAATTAGTTGCGCACCATCAGCCCGAGTGGATAGTGAAGGAAATGAATGCATGAGTATGCAACTCCTACTCAATAAGTCCACATATCAGTACGATACCTTTCTGGAAAATCACCGGGGTCTATTACACTCCAAACCAGATTGTCGCCCCATCGCCCGCAATAAGGTGAGTGTAAGAGACCTCACTATCCGCTTGCCAATATCGGGCCCGTTTCATCGATAGCGGACCCATTCCTCGAGCTGGTCAGACTCAGCCTAGCATTGCCCCCTCCTCTAGGGCAGGTAGGCCGTACCCCCTTCCAACGGACCACGACACAGTGGGAGATGCAGCCTAACGGTATACAGCCCTCATGCGCTCATGCATCCACTCGGTCTAGACGTTGGAGCAACTGTAAGTGTTATGGTCTCATGCTCCTTTGGTTGTCAAATTTTGTGTGCCAAAAACATCTATCGGTGTTCTGTACTTGTATGATCATTTATTGGAATTCAAGACACCTCAAAAAAGCTACATGTTGAAGCCTCAAAAAAGCTACATGTTGAAGCCTCAAAATACTACATGATGAAGCCTCAAGAAGCTACAATGTTGAAGTTCAAATCTGAAGAAACAACGTATGAAGTAGTTCTATGTTGATCAAGATCTCAAGCCTGACAAGCCTGATATAATTCAATTTATCTACATTCGTTGAAAGGTTGAAGTTCAATGTCCATACGACATGGTTCAGGTTTGAATGACCTTAGGTTGACCCTTTAAGTAGGTCACTTTGGATACATTATTCAAATATTTAAAATACACAAGGTTGGTCTATTCTACGACCAGTCCTAGCTCTTGTTCGACCAGTCCTAACATTGGTTCGACTAGTCCAAGAAATTCCACGACCAGTCCTAAGAAGTTGAAGATTTTTCGGAATTTTTGGTACGCCCACGACCAGTCCTGGAGGTCCTTCGACCGGTCGTAGGTGTGGCTTCGACTCATCCACGACCAGTCGTGGAGCTACGACTTAAAGTCCAGCGACGAAATCACTGGTCCTACGACCAGTCGTAGATATCTACGACCAGTCGTAGGTGACCCACGACCAGTCGTAGGGTACTCACGACCAGTCGTAGAACGGCTTTCAAAGATCGCGCTTATTTTTTCAAAAATCTGTTAGAGCTACGACCAGTCGTAGGTTTCTAAGACCAGTCGTAGGAGCGATTTCTGCTTCTATAAATTGAACACGAAATTCAGAGTTTTCATAACTTCCACTCTCATTCAATTCAAGAATTTTCAAGTGATCACTCTGAGATAAGTTTGTGTTTATTTTAAGCTAGATTGTGCTTATTTAATATTCCTTTTTGCTAGCTTATTTAATTTGATTTTGTTTCTATATTCCAATCATATTTGAAAAGAGGAATTATCTTATTCCTTCTTCTTGGAATCAAAATCAAATTTAGCTACGCCCAACGAGTTAAATCTAAAATCAATTAGAACTTAGAACCTTATGAATGTGAGTATTGGAAATTGAACTTTGACATTCAAATCATCTACTCCGATTGGTTCTACCGGGCTGCTACGAAAAAGGAGAAATCCAGGTATTTTACAATTCTGTAAAATTCATTTGCTTTTGGTTTTGTTTGAGGTTGAGCCAGAAAAATCTCATTGTATTGGTTGTCTGAGGAAAACCAGAAAACTCAGAAAAGAGGGGTTTTTGGATTGTGTAAGCCCAAGTGAAAAAGACACAATTGTAAAGGTTTTTGGTGAACCTGTGAAAACCTATTTGTTAGTGAACGCTAATATCCCCTGTGTGAGGATATTAGGAGTGGAGTAGCTTTTTGTGTGGCTGTTGGAAAACAGTTGGTGTACACACAAGCGAACCACTATAACTCTTTGACTTGTGGTTTGAATGCTTGCTTAATTTTCATATCTTTTATCATTTGATCTTGTGGAATGTACAAGGGGATGTGAATGTTGTAATTATTTACATTTCAAGCAAGTGTGGGGATTGTTGTAATAATTTAGATCTTACTTCTTCATTTAAATTCAATTCCTTGCTATTTCATTTACTTATATTAATATTGAGTTCTTGATCCAAAAGAGGTTCTAGAAATAAGGTTGTCCTACCATAAGCCCTTGTTGATTATGGTGTAAGGTTGTCCTTAGAACTGAATTTGAATCAATCTCTCGATATCTATTTATCAAGGTGATTTAAATTTAGCTTTGTGAATTGATTCAAGTTGTAAGGTTGTTGGTTTATTTTATTTCCGCTGAATTTTATTTTAATTTGGCATAGTCCTATTCACCCCCCCTCTAGGACATATAGCTTGGCCTTTTCAGCAACTTCTGGAACCAAGAGGGTTTAAGGACTTTCACTCAGGGATATCTATAGCACCCCATGTAGAACAGATTTTCGGTGTCCCATCTGGCCATCCACGAAATACCTATGGAGGCTACGGCCCTGATGTCGCTAGGGCGTCGGTGGTCATGTCACACAAACACGAGATGCATGAGTCATGCAGTCCAATCATGCATCAATCCTGCACATACCGTGCGCTCATTTGGGGCAACTCCGCCTATTAGGGAGCCTTATGAATAACCTACCCTTTGACATATGCAATGGTCAATCACATCTCATAACAAACATGCAGATGATGCGTATGGGCATGTATTGTGATGCTATGTTGTCACATACTCATACTCGGTATCAATAACGGGCCTCAATAATCGGCATCGACATTCGGCCTTAACAATGTGGACATTTAACCAACATTGCCCCCAAGGGGTGGCCCACATAGGGTCAAACATATAGTGGACCCATGGCCTCATAAAGGGCCTGATATACAACACCATGGGCTTCACTCAAGAGCTTAATACACATCACGATGGGCCTAACATACATCACAATGGGCTCCACTACCTAGCCCTCAAATGCATCACAATGGGCCTCATCACATAGGCCTCATATACATCACATTGGACCTTAAACATGGGCTAAATACACATCACAATGGGCCTAAAATACAGGCCGCATATACATCACACAGGCTGAATACACATCACAATGGGCCTCAATTACGGGTCGCATATACATCACATATGTCTCGACAATCGACCTCGGCAATTGAAATTGGCCTCGATAATCGAAATTGGCCTTAACAATCGGAATCGACACTCAGAATCGGCCTCGATAATTGGAATCGGCCTATACAATCAGCCTCGACAAATCAGAATCGGCCTCGATACTCGGCCTCGACAATCGGAATCAACCTATACAATTGGCCTCGACAAATCAGAATCGGCCTCGATACTCGGCCTCAACTATCGGAATTAGCCTATACAATTGGCCTCGACAAATCAGAATCAGCCTCGACAATCGGAATCGACCTATACAATCGGCTTCAACAAATCAGAATTGGCCTAAAAAATCTGAATCGGCCTCGATACTCAGCCTCGACAATCAGAATCAGCCTATACAATCGGCCTCGACAAATCATAATCGGCCCCGATACTCAGCCTCGACAATCGGAATCGGCCTCGACAAATCAAAATCGACCTCGATACTCGGCCTCGACTATCGGAATTGGCCTATAGAATCGGCCTCAACAAATCAGAATTGGCCTCGATACTTGACCTCAATCGGAATCAGCCTTGACAAAAGAGAATCGGCCTATACAATCGACCTCGACAAATCAGAATCGGCCTCGACAATCGAAATCGGCCTATCCAATCGGCCTCGACAAATCAGAATCAGCCCTGATACTCGACCTCGACAATCGGAATCGGACTATACAATCGGCCTCGATAAATCAGAATCGGCCTCAATACTCAGCCTTGACAATCGGAATCAGACTATACAATTGGCCTCGATAAATCAGAATCGGCTCCGATACTTGGCCTCAACAATCGGAATCGGCCTATGCAATTGGCCTCGACAAATCAGAATCTGCCTATACAATCGGCCTCGACAAATTAGAATCGGTCTCGACAATCGGAATTGGCCTCGACAATTCAGAATCGGCCTATACAATCGGCCTCGACAAATCAGAATCGGCCTCGACAATCGGAATTGGCCTATACAATCAGCCTTAACAAATCAGAATCGGCCCCGACACTTGGCCTCAACAATCAAAATCGACCTATACAATCGACATATAAACAAGGCGAGGTCAATAAATTAACAGCCGATCAACCATAATATAAAGATCAGCCCTCGGCCGTGGTTATATCAAATCCGATAGCACGGAGCCATCGTTTATGGTGAATGGGGCCTGTCACGCCCCAAACCCGAAGATCAGATTCACAGGAGTCCCGATCGCTGAATCCGGTGCCGACAGCCTCCGTAGTATCCCATTCTCGGCTCCTAGCGTCCATACGCCAAATTCTAATCCTGGGATCCTACAAAGAAGATTTTCCAACGTACATTTAACTCGTAATAAGCATAATCACAAGATTACTTAATTCACAAAGGTAACATCATCATCACATATCCACTAATATAATCATTTGAGTACAATGCTGAATGGGAAAATACATAAATTGAAAATCAAGCTCCAGAAGACCGCTGCACGCTCCAAGCTCAACACCGCTGCAACCTAACATCACCTGCATGCATCTATCGTGCATAAGCTTATAGAAAGCTTAGAGGGTGGTGTAAGTGTGTATACAAGGTAAGTGTCAAGTATTCAATACAATGCCATCATCATATAATACCGGAAATACTGGTAATCCATAAATCATACAGTATCGGAATAAGCAGAAATATTGATAAGATCATGAATTATCAGAGTAAGAAGAAATATTGACAAGATCATAAATCATACGATAACGGAGTAAGTGGAAATATGGACAAGTCCATGAGTCAATCAATATCAGAATACGCAATATAGAACAGCTATGCAAGTGAGGAGTCATAAAGAAACAAATATCATATGCCAGGGATGCGATGCAATATATAATTCTTAATGAGTTCACGAATAACGTCAGCCATATCTAGACCATATAAATGCAGAAACATAGTAACCCAAAACGCCATATGCCGCGGATGTAATGCAATATGTGGTGCGAATGGAATGACCATGCTAGAGTGTGAAGTCGGGATGATAGTACGTAGTATAACAGGCTATGGGGTCCATCACAAGGGACTTCTATCTAAATCAGTCCCATACCTGAATTTGGATAGTCAGACTCGATGTGGTAAACTCCTGATCTCAGGTTAGTCGCACGCCCCAACCAAAATCCTGGCCATTGCGAAAGTACACATAACAAATCGTTGCGCACCACCAGCCCGAGTGGATAGTGAATGAATGAATGAATGAGTATGCAACTCCTACTCAATAAGTCCACATATCAGTATGGTTCATCTCTGGGATCATCACCGGGGTTTATTATACTCTATGCCAGCTTGTCACCCCTATCCGAGCGCACAACTGGGTAAGTGGAAGAGACCTCACTATCCACCTTCCAATATCGGGGCCCGGCTCGTCGATAGTAGACCCATTCTTCAAGCTGGACAAACTCAACCTAGACATTGCTCCCTCACTCAGGCGGGTAAGGTCACGCCCCCTCCCAACCGACCACGACACAGTGGGAGACACGACATACTGGTATACGGCACTCGAGCGCTCATGTATCCACTCGGTCTTGACGTTGGGGCGTCCTCTGGTACCAAGAGGGTTTAGGAATTTTCATCCAGGGCCATCTATGACAGCCCGATGCTAGAACAAATTTTCAGTGTCTCGTCTGGCCATTCATGACGTACCTGTGGAGGCTACGACCCTGATGTCGCTAGGGCGTACAGTAATCACAACACATTCAGGATGCATGAGTCATACAATCCAGTCATGCATCAATCCTATGCATGCCATGCGCTCATGTGAGATACCCTCCGCCTATCAGGGAGTCTCATATTATCCTGCCCAATGACATATGCAATGGTCAATCACATCTCATAACAAACATGTAGATGATGTGTATGGGCATGTATCATGATACTATGCTGTTACATACTCATAATCGGTATCAACAATCGGCCTCGACAAAGTGGACATTTAACCAACATTGCCCTCGAGGAATGGCCCACATAGAGCCAAATATATAATGGGCCCACTACCTCACACAAGGGCCTAATATACAATGCAATGGGTCTTACTCAAAGGCCACATATACACAATAGGTAGGCCCTGCTCATGGGCCTCAAATACATGACATGTGGGCCCTACACATGGGTCTTGAATACATCAAATGGATCATGCATCATAGGCTTAATACATATCACAATGGGCCTAGCTCATAGGCCACGAATACATCACAATGAGCCTCATACAATAATAATGGGCCGTGTCACAGGGGCCTAATACACATCACATGGGTTGCATCACATGGGCCTATATACATCGGATGAGCCACGTCCCAAGGGTCCCGAATACAACGCAACGGACCACAACCCATGGGCCCCAAGTACATCGCAATGGGCCTCTTACACGGGTCCATTATGCATCACATCAAGGTGGGCCTCAATGGATGGCCATAAATACGTTACATTGGGCCTCATATACATCAAGTGGGTCGCATCACATGGGCCACATATACATCACAATGGGCCCCTAACACGGGCCTAATATACATCACAAAGGGCTCCATAGCCTTATATACATTACATTAGGCCTCGACAATCGGAATCGACCTCGGTGATCGACCTCAACAATTGGAATCGGCTTCGATAATCAGAATCGGCCTCGACAAACGGAATCGGCCTCGACAATCTAACTCGGCAAAGATACTCGGCCTTGACAATCGGAATCGGCCTATACAGTCGGCCTCGACAAATCGGAATCGGCAACGATACTTGGCCTTGACAATCGGGATTAGCCTCGATAGATCGGAACCGGCCTCGATACTCGGCCTTGACAATCAGGATTGGCCTATACAATCGGCCTCGACAAATCGGAATCAGCCTCGATACTCGGCCTTGACAATCGGGATCGGCCACAACAATCGGAATCGATCGATAATCGGCCTCGATAATCGGACGAACAAGGCCTAAGGGAAGGTCACAATGTGGACATTAAACCATCATTGCCCAATCAATGTGGCCATTTAACCGACATTGCTTCCAAGGAGTGGCCCACATAGGGCAGATCATACAGTGGGCCCACGGCCTCGCACCAGGGCTTAATATACATCATCATGGGCCCTAATTACATCGAATGTGTCGAATCAAATGGGCTAATACAAATGGGTCGAATCAAATAAGCCTAATGTACATCACAATGGGCCACAACCCATGGGCCTAATACATCACGGTGGGCCTCATATATGGGCCTCAAATACATTATAATGGGGTGGCCCCAACAACCTGTCCAACACTATTCTGAAGTTACGCCCGAACCATGAATATAAGACTCTTACATTGAGGCGAGTCCATGACCCAACCCAATGCACATAACGTGGTGGGCCACAGATAGATGGCCATTCGAACAATCATGTAGTCTCGAGAAGGTTTCAATGGTGTGGCCCACATGAGTTTTGAATCTACTTCAGCTAAGGCCCATGCCCAATGAGAGGGTCCACTAGCAAGGCGGGGCCACATCACAAATGAGCTGAAGAGAATGGACAGAAGAATGAAGCATTCATTAGGGTGTGGTCCACTCGTCTAAGGACGGTGGGTGAAACCCACAATCCCGTTGGATCTCCAGCACTGAGGCCTTGACTCCCTACTTCCTATTATTATTATTATTTAAAAAAAAAAAAAAAAAAAAAAAAAAAAAAAAAAAAAAAAGAGGTTCGGATGGCCTTGGGTGGCAAATAAGCATCATGATTGGCTCTGGAATGTTTGAACGGTGGTGGCCCCTGACCACTGTCTTGTATGGTATGGCCCACCTGAGGTTGCATCTGGTCCGTCCTTTGGATTTCATCCTAAAATGACTTAGAGAATAGAATGGATGGCTTGGATGACAAGTACATAATGGTAAGCCCACAAGAGAATTTCAACGGTTAAGAGTTCAATGCCATGTTTTCTGTGTGGTGTGGCCCATCCTAGCCGTAGATCTATGTTGATCTTGAGAACATTACTAAATATGAGCTGGCGATGCATATTGGCGGTATGGATAATACACATATAATCAAGGTGGGTCCCACAGAAACTCGTTGACGTCCACAGCTATATAGCTGGTGAGAAGGTACTTCAGCCAATCCGTATACACAGAGGTGGGTCCCACGTGGCCCACCATATAATACTAATATATTATATTATATTATATTATTATTATCATTATTTTTATATATGCTGAAAGGTGGGTCGACTATGTGATAAACACACATATTGTATGGGTCCCACCGTCCATATCTGGACGGTGGACTGCATGGATGGAACGCATACGGGCCCCACCTCCACACGTGCAGCACGTGTGGAGTGGGTCCCACACGGACGGTGTTGGATACATAACACATACCTCATACAAACCCACGGAACTGGATGACGTTGCATAGCAGCAGCTGCTGCTGCTTATCCAACAGATGGACAGTCGGATGCAACACATACCACGTGGGCCATGTGGACGGCAAGGGTATAGAATACATTCATCAAGGTGGTGTCCATGCACGTGGCCCAGCACGATCAAATGGATGGACGGTTTGAATATAAAATCCATACATCAAGTGAGTAGGCCCACCGTCCAGCCCATCTAGACGGTGGGATCGAAGCATGTATATCATGAGAGGGCCCACGGGTGTATGGTTAAGATGAAACACGTCTCACGTGGACTCCACACGTGCTGGACATAATGCAAGAATATGCTGCTGGTGTGAGACGCGCACACCACCAACCCTTTCCAACAGGGTGGGTCCCACGTGGGGCTCACCATATATACGTACGTTATATATTGATATAATATAATATATTATTCAATAAAATGATGTATTTTATATTTTATTCTTTTATTTTCATTTTTATTATTTTCTTTTTAAAAGGAACTAACGTCCAGAGCCTGAACGGCCTGGATACATATCACTAAATCGGGGTGATCCCCACCATCCAAACCATCGGACGGTGTGGATATGCAGCACGTGTGGGCCCCACAAAGATGATTGGTTTGGGTATGCATCATACCTCATGATCAGGGCCCACTAAAACGTGCTGACGTCACCTTCAAATAGCATGGACGGTGAGTGTATGCAACACATGCACCAGAGTTTTGGATCAAACTGAGGCTGTGTCCAGCAGCGCCTGCTGCTGGACGGGATACCTCTCTGACATAAAATATGGTGGGGTCTACGTCAGTGTGATCCACCCATTTGGATCAATGCGGATATTTGTTTTCTTTATGTCCAACCCTGCCCGAAAATGAGCACCACGGTGGACAGTGGTTTGGTCCATTTGGGTGGATGGCATGGATAAAATACATTAAGATAGGCCATCGAATGGAATATGGGAAAGAGAGAGAGAGACACCCACCTCTAGATCTATTCCTTCATCAATCCCTTGGGTCCTCAAGCCTTCTAGGACCATTTTTAATGGTGGAGATGGGTTTCTAATGGCTGGATTGAAGGGAACCTAAGGTGAAAGAGGGCTGGCCATGGAGATGGGTTGGGACGTCCATGACTTCTTAGTTGCTAGGGGGAGATGAGAAAATGTGGAAGGAAATAGAGGAAAAAGTTATGGCTTACATTAATGATGTAAGGCCATCATTAATTGCTTGGTAAGGGAGGGTGTTGACTTTTGGAAAAAGGAGAGGGAATGATTACCTAGCACATCACCCCATGATGCTTAGAAAATCGTGTCATTGCAAGAGGTGGGTCCCGCAACATGCAGTCTACAGTCATTAAAATGCGCAGGCCATAACTTATGATCTAAGCGTCGCATTGACGCACGAGACGCGGTGTTGGAACCGCGGCGACGGCGCGGTCGCTAGGGTACATGTCTCGGGTCGAGCCGATCATGGAATACAGGATATGACGCAGAGTCGCACGCAACTGCCGATTACAGATCGCAAGTTGCCGGAATTTGACCGGGAGGACCGCGGAAGCCTACAGAATAGTACGGGCTAGGATACGGGCCTCACAGGGCCCACTTATTTGAGTTAACCCATAAGAGAATGATGAGAATGGGCCTAATAAGGCTTAAGGGAAGGTCACAATGTGGACATCCAACTATCATTGCCTATCAATGTGGACATCTAACCAACATTGCTCGTAAGGAGTGACCTACATAGGGCCAAACATATAGTGGGTCCGTGGTCTCACATACAATCACGATGGGCCTCATTTACGTGACATCGGCCTCGTCATATGGACCAACATACATCACGTCGGGCCTCGAATACACAATAGGTGGGCCTTGCACCTGAGCTTCAAATATATCATATGAGCCTCATGGCACAGCCTCAATACTAGGCCTCATTTATCAAGTGGGCCTCATTACACCGGCCTAACAATACAAACGGGTGGGCCCCGCCCATGGGCTAAAATACATCATGATGGGCCGCACCATTGGGCTTCCTGTATATCAAATAGGCCGCACCGATGGGCCTCATGTATACAAATTGGGCCCACCCTTGTGTATTTTTGAGATCTGACCTATTCATAAGTTAACACAGAAATAGATGAAGTGAAAACAAATATCAACTTAATTGGAAACTACTGTGGCCCTTAGAAGTTTGAACGGTGGAGGTCACTGTCCCCATTAATTTTCAATGGTGGGGGTCCGCTTGGGCTTTAGATCTGACCCATTCTTTTACTCATGCCGCAAAATGATATCTTAAATGGTTGGACGGTTGGATACAACACATGCATCATGGTGGGTCCTACCGTCCAAATAGTGGACGGTGGAGATAAAGCATGTACATCATTGGGACCTGCAGAACTAGCTGACGTTTAAGAAAGAGAGCAGCTACATAGTTGCTGTATGAGCAATATTTGCTGCTTAAAGAGGCAAAGGTGGGTCCCATGTAGGACCCACCCTCATATATATGTATATATACACAATAATATATATAATATAATATAATATAATATAATATAATATAAAATCCTTAACTGTTGTAGTGCAGCTTTTCTGCATTTAAGAGGGCAGAGATGGGTCCCACGTAGGGCCCACCACAACATATATATTAAATATATAATATAATATATCATATCATATATTATTATAATATAATATATTAATATTATATTTAATAAATATACAATGTTTAGGCCCTGGCTTGGACATACACATACATCATGGGTAGCCCCACATGTGGGGTGGGTCTCACCGTCTAGGGATGGTGGATGCCCCACACGCATCACGGTGTGGCCCATTTAGATGGTGGACGATGTGGGTGGGTCCCACGGACCCCACTATCCGTTCACACCTCACTGTTAGCACCCACCTCACTGTTAGCCACTCCACCGTCAGTCACACCTCATTGTTAGCACACACCTCACTGTTAGCCACTCCACCATCAGTGTTGAAACGAGATATCATTCACTCAGTCTGCCACTTGAGCTATGGATCAGGGTGGATAAATACATCAAGGAGGGCCCCACCCACACGTGTGGGGGTGGGCCACGTCCTAGATGGACAGTTGGGATGACATACAAATATCATGGTGCACCCCACATGGATGGGGTCCACCGGTAGATCGCATGGATATAAATATCATGGTGGGGCACACACTTCATCATCATCATTACCATACAAATAGGAAAAGAGAGAAAGAAAGAGAAAAATGAGAGATCGATGGTGATGGAGGGACCCTGCCACTATGGGTCCTCTATGGTTGTAATACATAATCAAGATGGGTCCCACCATATGTGGGCCTTTAAACCATAAAAAAATAAATCATAAAACACCCACCGTTAGATCTCATCTTCCTTCTTCCGCCTATAGGTTCTGGAGCTCCATGGAAACAATTCCAACGGTTAAGATGGTCTTTGGATGGTGGAGATGGGAGGTAAGAAGGTGGGTCAAACACAAAGCTCTCTCTCATGGAAGCTCTTGCTTGAACGGTTTGGACTCTCATGGGGTTTACTTGAAAGTAAAGGAATGAGAGAGAGAGAGAGGATGGGATGTAGAGAGAGAGAGAGAGGGGATGGGATGTAAAGAGAGAGAGAGAGAGGGATGGGTGAGTGAGTGATGGCTGATGGGTATGTACTTGACATGTAAGGGTGTGTAAGAGAAAGAGAGAGAGAGAGAGAGAGAGAGAGAGAGAGAGAGAGAGAGAGAGAGAGATGACTTTGGGGTTGCTCTTGTACTTAACATGAGGTGATTGATGTACACTTGATTGATGGGACATGTTTTAGAGATTCCCTTGGGATTGCAAATGCGTGGCATTTTCTCGAACTGAACGCGTGCCCACATCTCTTGGCCAGGGTATCGCCTCGGCACGCGAGACGCAGTATCAGAAACGCGACGATGGTGCGGTCGCTAGGGTGCAAGTCTTTGGTTGAGTCAACTCAGGTTAACAGGACTCGACTTAGGATAGCACGTAAACGTTGGATAAATGTTGAAGGTTGCCAGAATTCAATCAAGAAGACCGCGGAAGCTTACAGAACGGTATGGTCTAGGATACATGTCTCATAAACTGGGTCTTGGTGAATTAAAACCCACCCGGACCACGTTTTAACTTACTGATCGATTAGTTCATATACTGAGAGGGATGATTGAGAATGTGTTGGTCCAGGTTGATAAATTCTACTACCCAGTAGATTTTATTGTTCTGAATACTCAACCCATCAAGGATGTGAGCACTCAGATACCCGTCATTCTTGGTTGCCCATTCCTTGCTACATCAAATCTATCATTAATTGTAGGAATGTGATTATGAATCTATCTTTCGAAATAAGACATTGGAGCTCAACATATTTTTCAATATGTATAAACAATCAGAGGATGATGAGGATACCCACGACTTAACATGATCGATTCTTTCATGGAAGATAGAGCACTTTTGACTCTATACTTTGATACTTTAGAGACATGCTTGTCTCACTTCCCTGATTTAGATGATGACATGATTAGGGAGATGGATGTTTTGCTTGATGATACACCGGTACTTGAAATTAACCGGTGGAGGCCACAATTTGAGAAATTGCCCCAAACTAATGTAGTGCCTTTACCATTTAGCCTTAAAGCACCAAAGCTTAACCTAAAACCTTTGCCCGCTAATCTTAAATATATCTACTAAGGTCAAAATGAGACATACTCGGTGGTGATTTCTTCCCACCTTGAGAAAGAACAAGAGAGTATGCTTATTTTTACTCTCATTAAGCATAAAGGAGCCCTTGGATAGTTGATTGCAGACCTTAAGGGAATTGACCCTTTGATTTGTACTCACTGCATTCATCTTGAGGATAATGCAAAAACCTCCCAACAACCACAACGTCAATTCAATCCAAATATGAAAGAAGTGGTTAAGGCTGAGGTACTTAAGTTATTGGATGTGAGTATAATTTACCCTATATCTGACAGTCAATGAGTGAGTCCAACTCAGGTGGTTCCTAAGAAGTTCGCAATCACCATCGTAGCTGAAAAAGGCCGAGCTAAGAGTCCTAGAGGGGGGGGGGGGGGGGGGGGGGGGTGAATAGGACTATGCCAAATTAAAAAATTTTAATGCGGAATAAGAAAGAAATAAATAAAGATAGCACTTATCAATTTCAAATAGTAGAAATGAATAGCAACCTCAAATGCACAAGTATTGAAAGGTTGATACAGATGTTGTTCTAAGGACAGCCTTACACTAAAAACCAAAGGCTTATGGTAGGACAACCTGATTTCTAGAATGGTCTGTGTATCAAAGTCCCAAAATAATACAAAGGAATAAAGAATAAAACAGAAATAAATATCTACTGCTATTACAACATTCACCACATGTGTAGAAAATAGATTACAATCATTCACCACATGTGCAGAAAATAAATTACAACATTCACACACTTAGGCACATCAACCATCCACTATAACTCCAGCAATTATAGTGGTTCGCTTGTGTGTATACCAACTGTTAGAAAATAGCCACACAACTACTCCACTCCCAATATCCTCACCCATGGGATATTGGCTTTCACTATGAAATAGGTTTTCCAAATTTCATCCAATACCTTCACAATTGTGTTTTCAAAGGGCTACCACAATTAAAAACCCCACTTACTGAGATTTTCTAGCTATCTCAGTCAAAACCAAAAATGAAATATTTTCTGACAATCTTACAAACCAAATATAGAAAATTGAAATGTACTTATCTAAGGATTCTTCTTCTGTGAAGCCCGGTAGAACCAATTCGATGTAGATGTTCAATGTCCAAACTCACATATGAAAGGGTTCTTAGGTGTAAATGATTTTTTGATTAAATTAACCTGGGCTAGCTTGATTTGATTTTGATCTCAAAAAGGGTAAAATCAATATTCCCTTTTCAAAAGAAATATAATTGAATAGAGATCACAAAATCAAATGCAAAAAAGCTATTAAAAGAATCTTAAATACTAACCAATTAGCTTCTCGAATGTGAGGACAAGTTTTCTCAGAGTTGTGACTTGAATATCTTGGAGTGAATTGAAAAACTCTGAAAATCGTCTTCAATTTATAGGCAAAAATACTGTTCACTAGACTGGCCCAGTGGTCGGTTCGACTGGTCGAAGGACCTACAACAATTCAAAATTTCAGGCGCGATAAAATAAGATCGTTACTCGACTGGTCGACTGGATTGCTCGACCGGTCGAGTGGCCTGCTTGATTGGTCGAGTGAGACTAAGAAATGTTGCTGGACTTTGAGTTGAGCCTGCTCGACTGGTTAAGCATTGTTCACTCGACTGGCCGAGCTGTCTCCAGGACTGGTCGAGGGTCCGATAGAAATTCTGATAATTCATAACAAACCTTGGATTGGTCGAGAAAATTCTTAGATTGGTCAAGCCAGTACTTGGACTAGTCGAACCATGACTAGGACTAGTCGAAATATGACCTATAAAATTATCAAATGACCTATGATATAAATGAAAATTGTATGACCTATCCTAAGGTCAATCTAAGGTCAAGAAAACCTTATTTGTGAGGTGGAATCATTACATATCATTCTCTTGATGTAGTTGAAGCTTGAATACTAGATGTAGTACTTAAACTTCTTGATGTAGTTGAAGCTTGAAGACTTGATCTAGTACTTGAACTTCTTGATGTTGTTCTTGAGTCTCTTGATCTTGTACTTGAACTTCTTGATGTTGTTCTTGAGTCTCTTGATCTTGTACTTGAACTTCTTGAACTTGAATTTGAACTTTTTGCACTTGTATTTGAACTTCTTGATCTTGTACTTGAATGTTGGCAAGGATGACATGAAGTTGATCTTATAGTAACAACTACAAAAGATATAGATTCCAAAAGGTTTTAGTACTACAAAATTTAACAAACTTAAGAGCTAGATAAGATAACATTTACAGTAGCTAATGTAAACAATGAACTAATGCCAATTAGAGTTACAACTAGTTGGAGAATGTGCATTGACTATAGAAAATTGAATACCGTCACAAGGAATGACCACTTTCCTTTTCCCTTCATTGAACAAATCTTGGAAAGGCTAGCTGGTCATTCTTAATACTGCTTTCATGATGGGTATTCGGGATACAATCAAATAGAGATAGCCCTTAAAGATCAGGAGAAGACAACATTCACATGCCCCTATGACACCTTTGCTTACCGAAGGATGTCATTCGGTCTATGTAATGCCCCCGCCACTTTTCAATGGTGCATGTTGAGTATTTTTTTTGATATGGTGGGACAATATTTAGAGGTCTTCATGGACGACTTCTCTATCTTTAGTCCATCCTTCAGCGAGTGTCTGGAAAATCACAAAAGTGTGCTGAAGCGATGTGAAGAAAAAAATTTAGTTATGAATTGGGAGAAATGCCATTCCATGGTTCCCAAGGGAATTGTACTTGGACACATAATTTCGTCAAAGGGAATTGAGGTGGACAAGGCCAACATCGATCTTATCTCTAACCTACCACCTCCCAAAAACATACGTGACGTGCGATTCTTCTTAGGACACACCGGATTCTACAGAGGATTTATAAAGGACTTTAGTCATCTCTCTCATCCTTTATGTAATCTACTTCAAAACGATGCACTGTATGAGTGGAATGAGCAATACCAAGAAGCTTTCACTAAGCTCAAGGGCATGTTGACTACCACACCCATCATGCAGCCACCCGATTGGAGCATCCCTTTTGAGATTATGTGCGATGCATCTAACTATGCTATTGGGGCGGTGTTAGGCCAAAGAAAAGAAAAGAAGCCCTATGTGATTCATTATGCAAGTAGAACTCTAAATTCGGCCCAAGTGAACTACTCTACTACGGAGAAGGAACTCTTAGCTGTAGTGTTCGCTTTGGACAAATTTAGGTCCTACTTGATCAGATCTAAGATCATCATTTATACTGATCATGCAGCGCTGAAGTACCTTCTTTCTAAGAAGGATGCCAAGCCTTGTTTGATAAGATGGATCATCCTACTCCAAAATTCTATATGGAAATACGAGACAAAAAGGGAGTAGAGAACGTAGTAGTTGACCATCTTTCTCGACTTGATCTCCCTGATTCCCTTGAGCCGACATCGATAAATAATAATTCCTTGATGAACAATTGTTTAAATTATCCTAATTACCTTGATTTGCTGACATTGTAAATTATCTTGCCACAGGTTTCACGCTAACATATTGGACTGCGCAAGATAAAAAAATCTTCATCGAGGTAGGTAAGTTTTTCTAGGATGATCCTTGTTTGTTTAAATATTGCCCAGATCAAATTCTAAGGAGATGTGTGTCTAACAATGAACATCAGAGTGTCATCTCCTTTTGTCATTCTTAGGCATGTGGTGGTCACTTTTCTACTAAAAAGACCATGGCCAAAATTTTGCAGTACGACTTTTATTGCCCCACTATGTTCAAGGACACTCATGAGTTTTACAAAGCTTATGAGCGTTGCCAAAAATTGGGAGCATTGTCCCGTCGAAATATGATGTCATTGAACCCAATTCTTATTATTGAAGCATTTGATTGCCGGGGCATCGATTTCATGGGACCATTCCCCCAATCCTTTGGAAATAATTACATCTTATTGGCAGTAAACTATGTCACTAAGTGGGTCAAAGCGATCCCGTGCCAAAATAATGACCATAAAACGGTCATTTGATTCTTAAAAGAAAATATCCTTTCGCAGTTCGGAACACCTTGAGCCATCATTAGTGATGGAGGTTCACACTTTTGTAATAGGCCATTTGAGAACTTAATGAAGAAATATGACATCTCTCTTAAAGTGAGCACTCCATACCACCCACAGACAAGCGGGCAAGTTGAGATTTCCAACAAGAAAATTAAATAAATTCTGGAAAAGACGGTTAACCCTGACCATAAAGATTGGTTAATTCGTTTGACCGATGCTTTATGGGCTTACCGTATATCTTTGAAGACCCCCATTGGAATATCTCCCTTTAGACTCATTTATGGGAAAGCTTGCCACTTGCCTATAGAGCTGGAGATAGAGCCTACTGGGCTATCAAAAATCTAAACTTTAACTTAGAAAACACTAGCTCGCTGCGCAAACTTCAATTGAATGAACTTGAGGAAATCCAGAATGATGCTTATGAGAACTCGAGAATTTACAAGGGCATGATGAAGGTGTTCCATGACAGGAACATCCTTCAAAAATCATTCATTACTGGTCAAAAAGTCCTTCTGTACAATTCTTGGTTACATATTTTTTTGGAAAAACTTCGATCTCGTTGGACCGACCCTTTCACTATTACTAATGTCTATCCTCATGGGGCCATCGAGATAAAGAATCTGACAAATGACAATGTTTTCAAAGTGAATGGACATCGTCTCAAACTATTTGTTGAGAAATTTAATTCAAAGGACATGTCCATGCATCTGACTAATCTCCTAGTCTGATGGAGGTGTAGTTAGGTTTATTGCTTTTATAGAATTTAAGATTAAGATAGTTTGATTTCAATTTGTTTAGTCTTCGTGCTAACCCATTTACATGTTAAGAACTTTGAAAAAGCTTCAATTCTCCTTCAGGTATTATCTTCCCATCACTTCCCATTTCATTTTGTTGTCTCATTTGCATTGCATGCTCATATCTTTTACAGTGAGGACAATGTAGGTTTTACGTTGGGGGTATGGA
Organism: Magnolia officinalis; assembly: GCA_021015155.1. Lineage (NCBI taxonomy): Eukaryota > Viridiplantae > Streptophyta > Magnoliopsida > Magnoliales > Magnoliaceae > Magnolia > Magnolia officinalis. Next base: position 51,960,820 of record JAJHSJ010000006.1, read on the forward strand.
TTAGGTAAACTAATTAGTGTTTTCATAGTTTTGAGCAAAAATTGTGAAAAATTGAAAATTTTCAAGTTAAAAACATGTTTGGGAAATGATAATTTGTGAAATTAAGAATGCTTTGAGTATGATGATAAGATGGAGATTGAACTTTGAATTATTGGAGTTTGATCAACCGAGTAGACTATCGTCTAAATTCTTGCATTTAATTGATTAAAAGGAAGTTTGAATATCATGTTAATCTAAGTCACAAGACACGTTCAATTTACTTTTTGTGAATAGTACTAGAATTTCTGATTGTTAGTATGTATATCATTGAAAGATATTGAGAATTAAGTCTGGAGACTTTTATCCACCTTAAAATATGAAAAGAACCAGATAAAAAATAATGAGATCGACAAAAAGGTCATGTATGGTGAAAAGACTGGAAAAGATCGACAACAATCTCTCACTCTCTCTCTCTTCTCCTCACTTTTTCCTTCTCTTTTCTCTCTTCTCTCACTTAGGGTTTTGGAAATTCGTATGGAATGAGAGAGGGGTAGATTAAGGCCCTTATATAGGCCCAGAACTAATATTAATGGCCCTAGGGTTATGGTATACTTAGGTTATAGCCAAAAGTCATCTGCTTCGGTCCAACGGAGCTCGTCTAGAGGTCCATTTCCCGCGTACGGTCCGGAGAAAGTTCCCTAGCAATGGATCTATGCCAGGTTAAAGTTTCAGTCTGATCAGATTTGTAGATCGATCGTGGAGGACCAGTTTCAGTTCGACGATCATCGCTACGCGATCAGGGCCACAAGTATACTAACATGTGTAGGGAAATTTCCCTGATCCAAGGGTGTAGTTGGGTCAGAATCTGACAGTCTGAAATCTTAAATTTGGCCCGCAAGCGAATGGCCCAATTCACTTAAGTTTGAATCTATTTCCTAAAGATATTCACGTTTCTCACACACTTCGCTCCGGGCTCAAGTTGTGCGTTTCTGGATACTATCGACTCGCGGTCCAGGTCCGATACAGAGTTTCAATATGCTCCCGAGAGAAACAAGGTTTTGAGATTAATCTTATATTTTCAGGTAATGTAGCGTTAACGATTCTACTAGTTTTGGGTCTTGCAGTACGTTTGAAAGTGATTCAAGCTAATTCCACAGATGATTTAGTTTAGCACTTAGTTAATTTTCATCTAATCCGTAAAGGATTCGGTCCTTAGTGATTTCTACCTGAGGTGGTACTCGAGTCTTTGTACAGATTTTTCTGAGACGTTACAGCATCACTCAAGAACAAAGATCTTTACTTCAAGAAATGCAAGTTTACATGGTCATGTTCAAGTACAACATCAAGTGTGAGTTCAATGTTTCAAGATTCATAGATCAAGCTCCAAGTCAAGACAAAGTCTTTTACATTGATCCTCAAGCTCAAGATTCAAGATATTTCAAGATCAAGCTTCTTAAAGTTACAAATTTAAGTTTCAATATAGTTCAAGTTGAAGCTTCAAATGGTTTCAAGTTCAAGCTTCATCATGTAATGATCACAAGCTTCGTGAACTTCTAAGATCGACTATCAACTGAAGAAAAAGAAGACTCAATGTTCATACATCACTAACAAGGTATGAATGACCCTGGATTGACCTTAGGGTAGGTCATTTTGAATACATAATTCAATTAGATCATTTTATAAGTAAATAGACTATTTCTCGACTAGTAATGGACTCTGTTCGACTAGTCCTAGCACTGGCTCGACCAGTCCAAGAAATTCCACGACCAGCCCTAAGTTTGTTGCAAATTTTCAGAATTTTTTGTTAAGCCACGACCAGTCCTGGAGACTGCTCGACCGGTCGTGTGAACAGTGCTCGACTCGTTCTTGACCAGTCCTGCAACCACGACTCAAAATCCAGCAACTAAATCTGGTTCCACAGGACCAATCGTGAACAGGTCACGACCAGTCGTGGAAGTCCCTCGACCAATCATGAAGGTCCCTCGACCAATCGTGAAGGTCCCTTGACCAATCGTGAAGGTCCTACAACCAGTTGTCGAATGGCTTTATCTGATCGCGCTCAAAATTTCAAAAATCTGTTGGTCCTACGACTAGTCGTAGTGTCCATAGGACCAGTCGTGAACGTAATTTCTTCACCTATAAATAGAGCACGAATTTCAGAGTTTTTCATTCAATTCAAGCTAATTCAATTCGTCACTCTGAAAGATGTTAGTCATCTTTTTAAGCTATATTGTGCTCATTTAATATTCTCTTAGTTTAGCTTTTCTATATTTGATTTTGTATTATTTATTCCATTCATATTTGAAGAAGGGATTAAGATTACCCTTTTCTTGGAATCAAAATCAAATAGAGCTAGCCTAACTTGATTTAATTTAAAATCAATTTAGAACATAGAACTATTTCACAAGTAAGTTTGGACATTGAACTTCTACTTTGAAATTCTACTCCGACTTGGTTCTTCCAGGCCACATCTAAAGGAGAATATCCAGGTATTTTATAGTTTTGTAAATTCCTTTGTTTTGGTTTTATTGAGATTGTGTTAGAAAAATCTCTTTGTTTTGGTTTATCTGAGGTGATCCAGAAAACTCAGAGTGTGGGGTTTTTGAATTGTGTAAGCCCACTTGAAAGACACAATTGTGAGGGTTTTAGGTGAACCTGGAAAAACCTATTTTCATAGTGAACGCTAATATCCACTGTGTGAGGATATTAGGAGTGGAGTAGTTGTGTGGCTGTTGTTTAACAGTTGGTGTACACACAAGCGAACCACTATAATTTCTTGTCTTGTGGTTTGATTGTTTATTTATTTTTGTGGATGATTGTAATTCCTTTTATGCAAATGTGGAGAATGTTGTAATAACTTAGATTTCCCTTCTTGCTATTTATTTCTTTTTTCATCTGTATTAGTTTGAGTTTTTGATACAAAAACCGTTCTAGTAAGGTTGTCCTGCCATAAACCCTTGGTTTTTATGGTGTAAGGTTGTTCTTAGAACAACATCTGTATCTACCTCTCAATACTTGTACATTTGAGGTTGTCTTTAAATTCAGCATTGTGGGATTGTCTATTACTATATGTATTTAATTTATTTAAATTTCCTTGTTATTTTTTTTTAAAATTTAGCATAGTCCTATTCAACCCCCCCCCTTTTAGGACATATAGCTCGGCCTTTTCAGGTGTGCAACTAATTTGATGTGTACCTTCGCAATGGCCAGGATTTTTGATTAGGCGCGCGACTGGTTTGGATAGAAGTCCCTTGTGATGGACCCATAGCTTGCGATACTACGTACTAGCAACCCGACTTCACACTCCAGCTAGGTCATTTCATTCGCACCGCATATCGCATACTACATCCACGGCATATGACATTTTGGGTTACTATGTTTCTGCATTTATATATGATCTAAATACAGCTGACGGTATTCGTGAACTCATCAGGAATTGTACATTGCATTGCATCCTTGGCATCTGATATTTGGCTCTCTATGACTCTTCATTTGCATAGTTGATCTGTATTACATACTCTGGTATTGTATGACTCATGGACTTGTCAGTATTTCTACTTATTCTGATATCGTATGATTCATGATCTTGCCAGTATTTTCGATATTGTATGATTATGACATTGTATTGAATACTTGGCACTTACCTTGTGCACACACTTACACCACCCTCTAAGCTTTCTATAAGCTTATGCACGATAGATGCATGCAGGTGGCGTTAGGTTGCAGCAACATTGAACTTAGAGCAACCAGCTGTCTTTTGAAGCTTTGATTTTTGACATATGTATTTCCCTTTCAGTATTGTACTCAAATGTTTATATTAGTGGATATGTGATGATGATGTTATTTTTGTGATTTGGGTAAACTTGTGGTTATGCTTGTTATGAAACAAATATACGTTAAAAATTTTCCTTGTAGAATCCCAGGATTGGAATCTGGCGTATAGTCGTTGGAAGCCGAGAATGGGGTACTACGGAGGCTGTCGGTACTGAATTCGGCAAATCGAGAATTTTGTGAGCCCGATTTTTGGGTTTGGGGCATGACAGAAAGCAAGTTGGGATCCCTAGAGAGACGAGTGAGTTTCCAAAAAAAAAAAGAAAGAAAGAAAGAAACACAAATATTACTTGAAAATTGAAAATTAATTCAAACTTTCTTCAGCAGATATTACAGAGCATGAGAGTTCAAGAGAACTACCAAACTAAGAGAATGAGGAAAAAGAGCAAAGTTCAAAGAAGATGACAAAATCATATATCAGACAATGTCAAGGAAAGAAAACCACCATCAAACACTTGCAATGCTCCTGTAAAGTGCATCTCCATGTATATAAAGATTATACATCAAACACTGCAACTCTTTTATCTCTTATTAAAAACCTTTTTCAAAAAAGAACTAGAATGTAAATTCCATATTAAGTGGGTATTTAAAAAAAAAAAAATAAAATCCCTCTTTCTGATAAGGGCATCTAGTAGAGAAATTATACAGTTAGAGCCTGTTGAACTGTAGTCAGGTAGAGCACCTCTTGGTGACAAATCTCATTCTCAGCAATATTCACAATTTTTCAGGTAGGGACTTTCTCGGGAGATATTCAAGTTTTAGCGTTTTTCTCACAATATTTCTGGGGAATTTTCGCTGAAAATAAAATATCATTTTTATATAAATTATTAATAATTTTAAAATTTTAAAATCATGGTAAAAATGAATTAATTTAAACTTTTAACTATTTATTTCACCAAGGATTGCGAAAATTTTAAATAACCTGATATTTTCATTTTGTGGTATTAGTTACAATGGCATCAATCACAGATGGTCAAGCAGCATCTAAAATCACTTTTCAAATTTTTTTATTTTTATTTTCTCTGAAAAGTGTTTTTAAGATGCCCATGGCATGCACTTAGTGTTGCTCTACCTTATTTCTACTGAACTGACTCTACTGCATCATTTCTCCTTTTACAATACTATATGGCATACACTCATTTGGGCTATACCTTGTGTTCTACCGTAACATGCCTCATGTTAACATGTATGGATGGTATACTGAAAAAGTTCAGTCTGCAAAGTGGGTCCCCCTGTACAAACGGGTAAACTGAGTATAGAATGCAAATTCTCAACCAGCATTTCAGAAGAATACATTTTTGGGACTCCCATTCGAAAAGACACTATGTTTGGACAATGATGGAAAGCGGACACCAGATTTGGTAAGCTATCACTTCTCTCCATCTGTGCACAGCCCAAAATAACAGCCACGCCCGTTTCATCAACAAGCAGGGGTGTGTGTGAGTTTTTGCAAAATCAAAATTTTCCTATTTCATAGACACCCAAAATGCAGCCAAAAACAGCTGCTTAGATCAATGACTTATTAAAACATATTCTGCTACTTGCTACAGTATGCACGAGCTACAGAATATGAAAGACAAAACCCAAGAGTCAAAAAGAACTATTTTCCTTCTCCCCTAATAGTATTTGACATTACATACGAGAAAAAAGAAAAAATGAATTTTGAAATGAACAATGGTTGATAAATTAAGAAGCTAGACATCCATGGTTCAAAGTTAATTGAAAGTTACTTGTGATATTTAACATAGAAAATTGAAAATTGGGATTCCTCACAGAGTGTTTTTTTTTTTTTTTTTTTTTTTTTTTTTTTTTTTTTTTTTTTTTTTTATTTAAAGAAACACTATACCTTTGTATTTATGAATAGAGGGTGTACAAAGCAAAGATTTGAGGTGGGCTCCACAAAAATGGGGCATCACCTATCATATAACAAGATGCAAAACAGAAGAGGGGACTAGAAAGAGCCAACTCCTCCCTGAAGAGCTCCAACTGGCCTCTTCTACTAACAAAGGCAACATGCCCTATTCCTCCACTGGACTGGATTGCCAGCAGCAACCACTCTAACAACACAAGCCACTCATCCTAGAAACCAACGGCCCCAAGTATCTAAACCAAAGAGACCCCGAAGGCAAAATCTCCAAACCTACAACCACACCACTGGAAACAAACTTCCCACCCACATCAGCCATTTCTCAACCCTATCAAAACACCTGGCACCACATGCTTGGTAGGGACAACCCCTCCGTAGGGATAACTACAGCAAAACGGCAGAGGGACCACATCCATCAGCTTGACTTATCCAGCAACTACCCCACAAACATAGCCATAAAAAATAGCAGTCATGGCCAGGCAGAGCCACCCTTGAAACATAGCCATCAAAGAGATGAGCACCCTCAGGTCATGAGTTTTACACAAGGACAGAACATCTTCATACCATGCATGATTTTTTCTTTCTTTTTTTAGTGAGATATACAACTTCTATCAATCTAACCACACACACACACAATAAAAAAAATAAAAAAAAAATACATTTAGTACATTATAAAAAAAAAAAAGAACCGACTACATTCTACCAACATACATCTATATTTAATCTTTAAAGAACATTAGAGAATCCAAACCACCCATTTGCAAAGATCTTCAAAACCGCTAGAACAAGACAAACCCCACGAAAGATCAAGAACATCCAATGGCCCAATATATCCCCTTAAAAAAATTCTAATTAAGAGTTTCGAATTTCGAATCCCCAATTAGGGATTTTCAGTTTTTTAATCTATAATCCACAATTAGGGAATCGACACTACAAATCCCTAATTAGGGATTCGAAACTCAAAAATTTCCAATACACAAATCATTGCACAATGTTACTTTAAGGATTAAAAATGCTATAAAAAAATGCCCAAATTGATATGAATAGATAAGGAGAGAGAGAGAGAGAGAGGAGAGAGAGAGAGAGAGAGAGAGAGAGAGAGAGAGAGAGAGAGAGGGGAGGATTTGAGAGTGGAGGGGATAGGGAGAGAGAGATCGAGTGGAGAGGGAGAGGCAGAGGTAGATCGACCATAGAGGGAGAGGGAGAGGCGTAGAGAGAGAGAGAGGAGAGAGAGAGAGAGAGAGAGAGAGAGAGGGTGAAATGAGATATGAGATTGAGTAGCGTTTTTTTTTTTTTTTTTTTTTTTTTTTTAAAAGGTTTTAAAGGCACCTTTTGCCAAGGGCCGGTATAACCGGCCACCGGCAAAGGGTTCCCCCAAGGGTCGGCTATTCCTTACTTTCTTGTAGTGAAAGTATATGTTGGTGAAATCAGGGTTGGTGTTTATTCATACTTAAAAATGTCCAAGGACTTGCATTCACCACAACTTAATTACAACAATATACAAAATAATAATAATAATAATAATAATAATAATAATAATAATAATAATAATAATAATAATAATAAGAATGAAGGATTGGTATAGAAGAGATTGTAAGTCTTTATGGATTCTTATGGCAATTTTTTTCACTGATAGATTTGTGTGATTTTACAATCAAAATATGTTTTCTTTTTCATTTCAATTATGATAAAAACAATTGCATTATAGTTTTGTTGTTTCAAATCACCATACCTAGTTGCACCTGCTCATCAGAGAGACAGAACTGCAGAACTCATCTCGGAGAAAGAAGATATTGATCACATATGAGAGACAATCAGACCCAACCTTCCTTACTATCCTTTCATCAAATTAGATTTTTGTTTCCTTACATGTCATTGGTCTGTTGTATACTAAAAGGTGTACATGAACAACTAATCCTCTTAAGGCATTCCAAAGCTTGAAACTCACCTTGCAGTGAAACTATGGGCTATTAAGTACACTTCCTCGGAGAATATTCTCAAGTCCCTAACTCAACTCCTGCAATTCCTTCTAAAAGCTCAAGAAGTCAATCATTAATAGTAACTACTTGGGTAAGAGGAACAAGATCATGGCTAACCATATTCTACATTAGCAGTGCATGGTGGAAGCCCTTTTGGTATCCCATTGTTACAGATCCAATAGGGAATGCTCCAGTTGACAACTAATATGCATGACTAGTACCTTAACACATTCTATTAGTAAGGACCATATTGATACTCTAGTAGAGCGAACAAACGATACGCATGCACAAAGCTACAATATGCCTGGCACATATGCACCCCAATCTAAACCATACAAAATGTAGGTCCTACTTTAGACAGGCCCAGCCTCAGATCAGTTGGTTAGACAATCTTTGACGCAGGGGAGGACGTGAGGTCGAGCACCGTCTTCCTCAAGAGGATAACTATTCCGAATCCACGGAACTTCTCTGGACTCCTCACAGAGACTTCTCGAATCCACGAGAAAAGAGAGTAGAAAATAGAAATAAATTCTAAATAAATTCGAAATAGCTTAATTAATTCATAAAAACGAGTTCACAACCCTTTAAATAAGGGCACTAAGCAATGGAAAAGAAATCAGAATCAAACTACAACTAGGACTCTTAGAATTCGCAACTTACTATAAATAGTAAACTTACTATTTATAGACGGTCGTGATGTCTACTAGTGCGCAAGGTTTTCGGCCAAAAATAGTAAGTGTCCTATTTGGCTTCACCAACCCGTTCTCCTAATTATTCTAAGCTCTTTTCACGTTGGGCGCAACTCCTAAAGCCCAACGGATGAAGAGTTATAAGCAAACTAAAACTTACTATTTATAGTAAAAACGAAATTGAAACAGGGAAACGACCGTGAAATCAGGGGTTTCTTGCAATTCTGAGCGTCGCAACCCGGCGTAGTGGGGTTGGTTGGCTAAAGTAGCTCGTTCTATCCCAAAATCATATATTTTTCGTCCGCTAACTCATCCCGGATTGCGAGATACGCCTGATTTAAGGTCTGATGGTCTAGATCACTTCTGTCGCCGACCGGGCCTTTTCTGATCCATCTTTGCCATGTAATTGTCCGCGACCCGCTCTACATCAATCTTAAGCAATCATAAATGCTAATTAGTTTACATTTGCTTGCTGAATTTGGAAGGTTAATGTTTTATTCTAATCTTCCATTTGATGGCCATCAATCAGACAGAATCATTTGTTTCAATGTAAATTTCACAATACAGCCCACAATTCCTACAACTTGGATCAAGGTGCACATTCCATTTCTACAGTGTCTACGTGCATGCATGTGAATAGATATACTCCGACGGCATTTCAAATAATCCTCATTAAGCGATAGATCTGTCCCCGACAAGGAATCTCGTGCTATTTTCAAATGGGGATTGAAAACAAATTCTGTGACAAAATATGTTCTATTTACATAGATGAAAAGAAAAGAGGCAAGCAGATGTCGAGCAACGAAAAAGTTGTACTTTTATTCACACTCTGGGCATCCTAAAACAATACATTACATTCTAAAAGACCTGTCAGAAACAGATTGACATTGTGTCCACAATGATCTTTCCACTTTTGATTGTTCCTCCGATGTTGATTCAGCTGCCTTGTAGCCATCCATTATATCTGAACAAACGCATCCATCCACACATGAAAGGACAAATGATTGATATAGGAATGGTGGATTACAAGTATTTAATGATTATGCAAGGATATACTGATTACCATTATCTTTGGCCAGCGTGAAGTTCCAAAGCTTACGGTAGTACATCATGCCTCTGACTGAAATTAGGTACAATGAAGAAGTCAATAGCAAAGAACCAGGACAAGAACAACCAAGGAACAGTTGCAAAAAGTAAGTAAACAATAATTTCACATATGAATCGAGGCAACCAGCAAGTCTTATATCAGTTCTTGTCAAAGTCTGGCCTCTATATGATGCCCAAAGACAAAGTGCATCTTCTAGTTCCACGTTTCCTCTGATTTCTTCTTTGGTTTTACAGCATAAAAAATGAAAGAATTATACCTAAAATGAGATCTTAGATTATGAAGACCGATTGTGGAGAAGTTGAGGCCATCAATGATGATTTTTTCCCCTGCCAACTCCACCAGACAAAACAATGCACCGATCAAGGTCGTCTTCCCACTGTTGGTCCACCCAACTATTCCAATATTGTGCCCTCCTTCAAATGTGCAACTTATCCCCAGAAGAACGAGTGGAGTGATCTGGTCGATATATAATCTGCTTGACATTGCTTCTCAGTATTATAATCTTTATAAACCATAAAAAGTCCAGATCTAGGGTCGGAGAAGAAGTTGCTGAGAAGGTCTTGGTTGATAGAGGAAGTATTGTTTTGTTGGTCGAAGGGGTTTCTACAGATCTAGGATCGGCTGGTCGAAGGGATTTCTATAAATCTAGGGCTCAGCTGGTCGAAGGGGTTTATACAGATCTAGGGCTTGGGATGAAGGAGAAGAGTGGAGTAAGGAAGGGAGTAGGGATGAGAGTTTCTACAGACCTGCATTTCAGAGGAGCGACTTGAGGGGGGTGGGGAAGGCCCGCACGAGGAAAATAAATAAAGCACCTTTATATATATAATATATATATATATATATATTATAATATATATATATATATTATATATATATATATATATATATATATATGGGCTTTTAACTGTGGCTAAAATCTATAGTAATTGTGTTATGGCTTTAAGCTGTAGTTAATAGACCCCACGTTCCGTAGTCTTTGCTCCATTTTTTAGTACTTAGCAACAGTTTCAAACTGTTTCTAATTAAAAACAGTTTTAAACTGTTTTTAAAACCAAAGAGATAGCCCTGCCTAATTAGGGATTTTGGTGTTGTGTCATTCTGATGGATGAATTGGATCTTAGACTTATAATGAAATGTTGACACGTGTGGCATGTACATGAGCTTTATTACACAAGGCGAGAAAAAATCAATAGAAATATCAACATTTACAAAGGTTAAGATGCTACAAGTATTGTAAAATAAGAAAGAAAACCAACAATCACAATCATACGTAGCTTGATTGTTGAGTCCAAATTCTCAAACCTATTTTAGCAAGGCAACTGACTCATGTTGAGTTGACCAAGCCAGTGAGTTTTAGAACCATGCCTGAATCCTTCACAACCCTAGGAAAGTGTGTAGCCATAAGAGGCCCATGTACTGAAAAAAAAAATAAAAAAAAAATAAAGAATAAAAATTCACACATTTAATCCAATCGTAGGCATACAGTACACACACGGTGACCTTTGTCATAGGCCACCGCAGATGTGCCAAATTAAAAATGAGCAGGCATCATACTAATTAGCACTTTACTCAAATGATAGGAAATTATTTCACCATGTCGCATATAATAGAACGAAAAAAAAAAAAAAAAAACAACTAGACCATACTCAATAAATTGTTTTGCTCTGCTCAGCTCATGTATCTATCATACACTGGTCGGCTCGTGCAATTGTACGGTAGTACGGTTTGGAGATGGGCCATCACAACAATGCTTTGGACAACGAATTGAAAATCCCCAAACTACCTTAAAATCTATCAGCCGAGCTTTAAGGAAATATACAAGTTTTTTTTTTTTTTTTTTCCTAAGTTACTCGAACTCCTTGGTATCTAAGGATCTCTCCAATAAGCTCTCCTTTACCCGATCCTACATATCGTCCACAGATCTCCCCATCTCTTATGAACAAGAAAGTAGGCACTTCCACCACATCCATGTCCTTCAAGAACTCCATGCAGCTCTCATTCTCGTCTCCGTTCATCCTAGCGAACACCACCGTGTCCCTCATCTGCCTCGACAGCTTCAGGACCGTCGGATACACCTTCACACATGGCCCGCAGTGCTTCAGCCCCACGTCGAGTACTATTAGGTTCTTGTCCACCTTGCGGTCTTCCATCAGCTTCTCCACGTCCTCACGGCAATGAAGTTGCACCACTTCCGAGTGGTTGTCCCCGTAGTACAAGACGTCCCCCATTAGCTCGTCCGGCCCGATCCCTTCCTCTTCGTGAATTTTCTCCATGCTCTTGTAGAAGCTGAAGTGAGGGACCTTGTCGATCTTTTCCCTCGTGCACAGCTCCTTGGTCTTCTCGGACTCATCACCCATGACTAGGAGGAACTCCACATCATTGCATGTGCGGCTCAGATCGACCATGAAGGGATAGATCTTGCGGCTGTGGTAGCTGTGGCTTGCAGCATACTCAACCACTACAAGCTTGTTCTTGGCCATTCGCAAGGCATTATCAAACTCTTCGATGCTGTGGACTTGTTGGACTCTCTCATCGCTCTCGACCTTCTTCTTTTCAGTTCCACTGGCGGCTGCAGAGGCAGTCGGAGAGAAGTGGGTCCAGGTTGTTTTGATTTTTGGGGCTGGACGTCTAAGTGGCCTGGTGAAGAAGGAGAAGGGATGGGAAGGGTGTTTGAATTTGTTAAGTTTTGAAAGAGGGAAGGGTGTTGGCAAGATGTTTGTGATGGTAGCCATGAGATCAAGATGGGTTGGGTGGAGGAGTTTAGATATGAAGAGGGAAGAAAAAGGATTTGGGAGTAGGGATGTGAGGAGGAGGAAGGAGGGATGGGTTTGAATTGGATTATTATGGAATTTGGTAAATAAACAATATCCACTCATTTGGTGTGTGGTCCATGTTCCTCTGCCTCTTTTCCTCCCCTTGATTTTTTATTGTTTTTTAAATGCTCGGATATTTTCATTATGGGCTGGATGGTCATGGGCTCATTTTGGCCCCGTAAACTCGGCTTGAGGGCCAGGTGCCAGGCTGAGTCATCGAACCCGGCCCGGTCAATGATGCCGAATAGCCTGGACCAGCTGGGCCACACCATTATATATACAAAATAATAGACGGTCTAATGATACATGGGATAGCTGATCCCATCCACGGGCATTGTTGATTTAAATTGGCCTTGAAGGGAGATTGCCTATCTAGATAAAGTCACAATCATGTCTTACGCAACCAATCAAACCTTGGAAATCCTCAAATAGTGGGGTATTTCTGAGGAGACAACTTACTATGTTCAAGAGATGTGGATTCCACTACACTTGGCTAATGATCTAGCTTGCCACCTTTCCTAAGGGTTGTTGCTCATATGGACACAAAATCATATTAACTCCTCCTAGAACTCTTATCTTGCCAAGTTAACAACTTACAGCCAATTTAATAGAGTGATTTAATCATAAGAGGAGGCTCACCTAAAGATGTAACCCAGTTATGATTGTGAAACAGATGTTGCTGCTGGGGGTGCTATCAACCTGAGTTGGACTGAGTTGATCTGGCCGAGTTAAACTTGGCTGGACTGCTTGGATCCAACCCAACTCTCCTTTTCTTCTTCTTCCTTCTCCCTTCCCTGTCCTCTTCCTTTCTCTTCTTTCTTCCCCTCAAGGTTTGGTTCTGGTTGTAGGGACTGATTGTAAGAACCTGCTTCTATACACTGCACAGCAAGAACAGGGATTGTTGGGACTGTGAATCTGATTGTTTCTGTTGGCTTCAGCCAGTCACAGATAGAGAAAAAATTCTTTTTCTTTTTCAAAAGAAGCTGCTGGAAATTGTTATTTTTCATTTCTTAGCTACAATCGGATACAGGGAAGCAATATATAGGCATCTGGAGTCTTTGTGAAATTACGAAACTGTCCTATATGATATTCATTAGGTGCATGTAACAGAACATAAGAATTCAAAAGTTTGAAACGGTGGAGCTGGGAGATAATGCTGGAAATGTTCATGGAATTCAAAACTTGAAACGGTGCTGAGAGATAATGCTGAAACGTCTGTTTGGGTTTGACGTTTCCAACACTCCCCTTCAAACCAAAACAGGCTTCATTCCAAGCATCGATCTTAGTCGTCTGAATGCATCTGTCGATAGTACTTTGGTAAAAATATCTGCCACCTGTTCAGTTGTATGACAATACTCCAATTTCACCATTTTCTGCTTTACTTGATCTCTTAAAAAATGATACCTAGTATCAATGTGCTTGCTCCTTCCATGCTGTACTGGATTTTTGGCAAGTTCGATTGCCGACTTGTTATCCACATATATAACGGTGGATTCCTCCTGTGAATGTTTCAGCTCTTTTAACATGTTCTTCAACCATATTGCTTCACAGACTGTGGACGATGCTGCCACATACTCTGCTTCACATGTGGACAAAGCAACAATACTTTGTTTCTTTGAATTCCATGTGAAAGTAGTCGATCCAAGATAGAAGACATATCCCGTGGTGCTTTTCCTTTCATCTTGATCACCTCCCCAATCACTGTCTGAGTATCCATACAGTATTGCTTCATCTTCGTATGGATAGAAAAGACCAAATTCCATTGTTCCTTTGACGTACCTGAGGATTCTTTTTGCGGCTAGCCAATGTGATTCTTTTGGCGCTTCCATATATCTGCTTAAAAGCCCAACTGTGTAGACGATATCCGACCTTGTGATTGTGAGATACCTTAGGCTTTCAATCAGACTCTTGAACAAAGTCGAGTCCACGCTTCTTCCTTCTCCTTCTTTTGTCAGCTTCAGGCCTGTTGCTACAGGCGTGTTCACGGCATTGCAGTCTGTCATCTTGAACTTTTTAAGCAACTCCTTGGTATACTTTTTCTGTGATATATAAATGCCGCCAACTTGTTGTTTTACTTCGATGCCCAAGAAGAAGGACATCAATCCACCATCAGTCATCTCGAATTCATTGAACATAGCATGCTTGAATTCTTCAAACATCGCCTGATTGTTTCCTGTGAATAGCAGATCATCAACATATAGGCATGCTATGAGGATGTCACCATGAGCATTTTTCTTGATGTAGACAGCATGCTCATATGGACATTGAGCGAAGCCGTTCTCTTGAAGATAATTGTCGATGCATGCATTCCAAGCACGAGGAGCTTGCTTCAACCCATAAAGAGCTTTCTTTAGTTGATACACTTTGTGTTCCTCCCCTTGAACAACAAAACCTTCAGGCTAGTCAACATAGATCTCTTCTTCCAGAATTCCATTCAGGAATGCAGATTTCACATCCAGTTGGTAAATCATCCAATTGTGATGGGCTGCAAGGGAGATAATCATCCTCACAGTGTCAAGGCGAGCAACAGAAGCGAAGTCTTCTTCATAGTCCACCCCGTACTTCTGTTTGTAACCCTTTGCTACGAGCCTTGCCTTATAGCGATCTATTTCACCATCAACATTTCGCTTGATCTTGTACACCCATTTGACGCCAATAGTTCTTTGGCCTTGAGGGAGTGAGATCAGCTCCCATGTTTGATTCTTCTCGATAGCATGGATCTCTTCTTCCATAGCCTTTCTCCAACATTCTTCATTCACAGCCTCCTCGAATGTGAGAGGCTCATGGTCCGCATACAAGCAGAACAAATTTACTTCCTCAGTTTCGGCGTATATATCATTGAGGCTCCTCATTTTGATCGGAGCCATGGGTGAGGGAGAACTGGATGATGACGTGCTGGCTAAATTTTGATTTGATGGAATACTTCCAGAGGAGATGGAACGTATCGCTGGACTTCTGCGTGCAGACGGTTCGGCGAAAGAGGGTGTTGTAGGTGTCTGTTCCTGGTTCTCATGCTTATCTTCTTCATGTTCTTTAACCTCAACTTGATTTTCTTTGGCTGAATCTTCCGTATTCCATTTTCAAGCTTCTTCCTCACAGAATACAACATCTCTACTTACCACCACCTTGTTAGTTAGTGGGTTGTAGAGCTTGTATGCCTTCGATACTTCACTGTAGCCGATGAAGATGCACTTCTCACCACGATCATCAAGCTTCTTTCTTCTTGCTTCTGGAACTTGAGCGTAGGCGACACACCCAAAGATCCTTAGGTGCGCGACGCTCGGTTTGTAGCCACTCCATGCCTCCAGTGGTGTCATGTTCTTACGCTTTTGGTTGGACATCGATTGAGCAGGTAGGCAGTACATGCAACTGCCTCTGCCCAGAAACTCTTTGGCAGGCCTTTCTCTTTGAGCATGGTTCTTGTCATGTCGAGGATGGTGCAGTTCTTTCGTTCCGCAATGCCATTCTGCTTGGTGTGTAGGCTGCAGTGTGTTGCTGTTTGATGCCTTGTTCCCTACAATACTCTCGAAAGACATTTGAGGTGTACTCTCCACCTCTGTCAGATCTAAGAGTTTTGATTTTAAAACCACTTTTTTTTTTCTACAAGGGCCTTAAAATTTTTAAAAATAGTAAAAGCAGCAGACTTTTCTTTGATTACATACACCCACAATTTTCTACTGAAATCGTCAATGAAGGTAATAAAGTATTTATTACCTCCAAGAGAGATTGACTCCAATGGTCCACAGATGTTAGTGTGAACCAATTGTAATGGTTCTCTTGCTCTTTGGGATACTCCACTCGGAAAGGAGTTCCTTTTTTGCTTGCCAAGTGTGCACGCCTCATACACATGTTCTGGAACTTCAATAGCCGTTAAGCCATGCACCATGCTTGATGAGGATAAGAGTCTAAGGCCACTAAAATGGAGATGCCCAAAGCGAAGATGCCATCTCCATGAATCATTCTTCACGAGTTCATAGAGGCACTTCTCAGTTTTTGTGTAAATATGGAGTGGAAACATACAATTCTTCGCCATTTGGACTTGAGCCACAAGTCTCTCGTGTGCATCTCTTATAGAGAGAGAATGGTTTTCCATGTGTATGACATACCCCTTCTCAAGGAGTTGGCCGATACTGAGGATGTTACTTTTCATGTTTGGTACGTAATACACATTGGAGATAAAATTCGACACACCATTCTTCTGATAGATTTTAACTTTTCCTTTACCTTTCACAGGAACTTTTGATGAGTCTCCTAGACTGACATTGCCACGAGCATCGTCTGCCAGTTCCACGAACAGCTCCTTCTTTCGACACATGTGGTTACTTGCACCAGAGTCAAGATACCACACATCATGTTGATCACATGCTTCTTCCTGTGCAAGAAGAAGTGTGGAGTCTTCTTTTTCATGATTTGATGCTTCTGCATAATTAGAATGCTCATCTTGATCTACTGGTTTGCTCCAACAGTTTGAAGCATAATGGCCGAACTTGTTGCAATTGTAACATTGAATATTTTTTGTATTTCCACGCCCATGCATGGAACGACCTCTACCATTTCCTCTTCCATGGAAATTGATAGTCTTTTGTTGATTTTGCGATTGGCTTGGATAATATCCACGCCCTCTGCCTCTTGCACGATTGCTAGTGCCACGGCCGCCTCGTTTTGTATGGCCATTCTTTTGTTCATTTAGAGTCAACTTAGACTCTAAAGCATGTTCAAGTGTTGAACCGACATTCTTTTGCATTCGTTGCTCATGCACTTGCAACGAGCCCATCAATTCTTCAATGGACAGATTTTCTAAGTCCTTTGATTCTTCTATGGCAACAACTACATGTTCAAATTTGCTTGTGAGGGATCGAAGTACTTTTTCAACAACCCGTACATCTTCGATCTTTTCACCATTTCTTTTCAAGTTGTTAACAATAACAAGTAACCTTGAAAAGAAATCAGAAATGGTCTCACCTTCCTTCATGTGTGAGGTCTCGAATTCGGCTCTAAAAGTTTGGAGACGAACCTTCTTCACACGATCAACTCCTTTGAAGATTGTGCTAAGAATCTCCCATGCTTGCTTGCATGTTGTCGCTTCAGTGATCCGTTCAAAGGTGGACTCATCCAACCCTTGATAGACAAGAAACAGAGTCTTCTTGTCCTTCTTTCTTTGATCTTTGAGGACCGCCCTTTGATCAGCGGTGTAGAGAGCTTCTTCTTCCGTTGTGGGTTCTACATACCCATCGGTAACTATCTCCCATAGATCTTGCGACCCGAATAGTGCTTTCATCTAGATGCACCAGTTTTCATAGTTATCCTTAGATAACTTTGGAATCTGTGGCTGGATCGAGGTGGCCATCTTTTCTATTTTTTAAGGAAGGAATGACTGAATTTTTTAATGAAGGGAGATAGAAAAAACAGTTTTTTTTTTTTTTTTTTTTTTTTTAGCTGGAAGAACTTTTGAAAACTGATTTTTTTTAACAGATTTTTTTTTGAAATCTGAATTTTGTTTTTGAATAGATTTTTTGGCTGAAAAAAAAAAAACAAACTGCTGAAGTCAGATATTTTTCTCGGCTGAAAAACTACTGGAACAGATGTTTCTTTCCTTGCTGGAAAAAAAATCGCTGGCAACTTCAAACAGAAAAAAAAAACTTGGTGCTGCGATCTGAATTTTTCACTGAAAAACTGCTGATGACTTCCAACCAGGGAACCAAAAAAGACTTTTCTTAAACAGATTTTTTCTTTTTTTCAAAAAAAAAATCTGTACTTAGCTGAAAAAACTGCTGGAAAAACTTCCTGTAGGATATGAACCTGTGCTTTGATACCAGTTTGTAGGGACTGATTGTAAGAACCTGCTTCTGTACAGTGCACAACAAGAACAGGGATTGTTGGGACTGTGAATCTGATTGTTTCTGTTGGCTTCAGCCAGTCACAGATAGAGAAAAAATTCTTTTTCTTTTACAAAAGAAGCTGCTGGAAATTGTTATTTTTCATTTCTTAGCTACAATCGGATACAGGGAAGCAATATATAGGCATCTAGAGTCTTTGTGAAATTACGAAACTGTCCTATCTGATATTCATTAGGTGCATGTAACATAACATAAGAATTCAAAAGTTTGAAACGGTGTAGCTGGGAGATAATGCTGGAAACGTTCATGGAATTCAAAACTTGAAACGGTGCTGGGATATAATGTTGAAACGTCTGTTTGGGTTTGACGTTTCCAACAGATCGGGCTCTATTTATAGAGCCAGAGCCGCACCTATCTCTCAACAAACGGTCTGAGTGCAGCTGGATTGGGCACACATTTACTAACTTTCTGTTTGGCATGGAGATGATCTAATAGTGGGGAAATGTTTTTGCCATCATGGCCCACCGAATGGGCGTCTTAGATCTAGAAATTGGGGCCCACTGTCTCATGATGGGTTTCCCGACTAAATGGGGAAGATGACTGCCTGATAATGGCAGATTTTTATTGGTGGTAGATCTTGTCGATCCAAACCATCTGGAGGGACCAGATGGACCCTAGGATCATTGTGGGGCCCATTTATCTTGTCCCCGATCGAGGCACAATCGACTCACGAGATCTTCCCACCTCAGCTCGTTTCTCTTGCGGATGAAGGTTTTTCTCGTGGATCTGCAGGTTGCTGCTGCCCTAATGTGTAGGGTTCAGATTGCCTCTGGAGTCTAGGTGGGAGGCTCGGATGGAGCCAACATGATTTTTCCCGAAAAGGAAACCAGCCGACCATCTTTTCCTAATGGCAGGTTGCTCCTCCTTTCCTGGGGCCGAAAGAGAGGCTAGGATTCATCCCAAATGAAAGGTCGAGATTTGAAAGAGAGAGCAAACGTGGATTGCTCACATGGCAGCTACACGCATCTCGTTTTGAGAGGATCGACGCTTGCCTGCATAGGCTCTTGCTTGCGCACATGTGTGCTGCGTAGAGACGAACGGACAACATGGTTTTGGTCGTTCATGGCTCCTCATCCTGATCAACGGCTTGAATCATCGGTCGGGTCACCGGGGCGAGCCACGGAACTATCCAGTTATCTGTCCGTTTTAAACCAGCCGCAGGCAGGAAATGACGAGAGAGATTCTTCTCTCTTTTTCAAAACATTTTGGGTCAAACGGCATTTGACCCGATTCTCCATCTGGCGCACCTCGAGTGCAAGCCCATGTGGTGCACGCTCACCCTGCTGTGGGGTCCACAGAGGTGTATCTGCCTCATCCGCATCGTCTATTCTCTTTGGGGGCCATCGTCAGGTTCTCCTGGCCATTGATCTTGAGGATGGAGTTGATATAAAGGATTTAGGTCATACTTAACCTCTATAGCCCAAATCCCTCGGTCTGTGCTATGTATTATGACTGATGAGCCACTCAGGCCGTCTTGGACACATGACATAAGGCCTATGAGCTGATCTTACTAGAGTTTGTTCACCCACCAAGGCGCCATCTAGTAGTTAAGTTTCTAAGAGTAAGTATTTAATGGTTTAACGTGAATCCTGATGTGATGGCCCGATTTGGGGTTCACTAGTGGGTGGCCCGATTTATAGATGAGGATTCACCTAATGGTCAAGTTTAGTTTAGACCATGTTTATGTTTAGTCGGGTTAAATTTATGTTTGTGCTAAGTGGGATTAAGTGATAAAGTTGAGTATTGAAAACGTGGGGCGTTACAAGTAGTTCAAGAGGTCTTGCAATGGCTAAGGAGTTCACTTTCTCATTGCTACTTTTAATTTTCCTGTGTTGAGGGTCAAATATTGCATATCAGACCTTAGTTTTTGCTTGGATTTACAAACATGGTACTATTTAACGGCCTATTTTAATCGTGTTTGTACTGCAAGGTGAATTTACAAGCTTAAACTAAAAAAGAGTGTTAAAAGCATAGATTTAACGCTCAGAATTCACCATGGCAAGGGACGGACCCCAGGGGACTAAGATCGACGAATTTACACGCCAGAGATCCGAGAAAATCGAGAAACTAAAGCTCAAATGGCTTGAATGATAACCAGAATCCGAGATCACAGGGTTTCCACCATCCGTTCAGCTCAAAACTACATACATGGCCTGATGACCATAAATTAACCGTACACTTCGATTTTCACCTATTGGATCCCTCTGAAAGTGGCCCAATGGACAGATCAGCTCATAAATCAGTGAATTAGGGCCCACCTGGTATCGGGATATGCTTCGATTTTGTTCTCAACGCCTTAAATGATCTGGAAAAATGGATGGACGGAGAGGATTCTTCATATACAACAAAGTGGACCTACGTAGGATTTGTGTGTGCACAAATTATAATGCATTGGCCGTGCACAATGTTAACCAAAGTCGGTCAGTGAAGGCTGACCGACTCTATCTCCACAGAAGAAACAGCGTCCGCAAGAACTGGAAGCTGATTTGAATAGTGAGCCCACTTAACATCTGGTTCGATGATCCAAGCCATTCATTTACTCCAGGAGGTGGCCAAGACCTTTGCCTAGGTGTCCTTTTGACCCAATGCAAACGTATACACGTGGATAGTCAGAAAATGCAGGATGAACGGCGAGTTGATTTTATACAGTGGACCGCAACAAAACTCGACCAAAACTACTCCTTTCTAACTGAAATTTTGCTAGGAATCCAATGAGCGGGGTGAATTTTCTAGAAAACATCACTGTGGGGGCCGCCGAGCATCGCAGCGAATCCACGTGCGTATCATTTGCGTCCGAGAAATTCAAAAATTTCGAGCGGTTGTGGTCCACCATCCTTGATCAGTTAGATGATCTAAATCGTTCAGACGACGTACCAGGGGGTCTTTACCCCAACCATAGAGAAAAATCCAGTTCTTTGAGGATCCTTTTTACCAAAAACGAGATCCTAATGCAAGTCGATTGCGTTTTTTTGCTGCTCACGTGCATGTGCTACGTTAGAAGTTTCCATGCCGACTCCAGTCTCTCCACCGACTCTCCTTGTGTCTATAAAAGGAGAGAGGAGAGAGAGAGAGAGAGAGAGAGAGAGAGAGAGAGAGAGAGAGAGAGAGAGAGAGAGAGTGGGGCATCTGGATCTGGTGCAGCCGTGGAGGCCAGGACGTGATGACGAAAAAGAGCTTGGACATGGATATCAGTCGTGAAGGCAATCCCTAGACATGGAGAGGAGAAAGAGAGATCAGGCGTGGACGTGAGAGAGAACATGGAGAAGTTTTTCTTCCTTCTTTCCTCTTAGTTTTGTTTTCTCCTTTTATGTTTTCTTTTAAGAGAAGTTTAGCTTAATCATGTCTGGCTAAACCTCTTAGCTAGGGCTAAGAGGTGAAGCTTGTAGTGTGATGGATAATTTTCTATGCTTTGATTTATAGTTTAGTTGAACTTTCTTTTGATTATAGTTTGATATTACGGAATGCTTTCAATTTTTAATGGTTTGTTGTACTTAAATTACAATGGATCTGCGATAGCTTTAAGCATGTTCTTAACATTATAGGGTTTGTGAATTTAGGAACCCTGTTGTTCACCATCGTCTCCTGGGCATGGTTGGATGACGGAATCCTTCCTAACATTCACACATCCCTTAGATTGATTGTGGATCGGCTAAACTTCTGTTGTTTGCTTTGTCTCATGGGTATAGTTTTGTGATGGAATCAAGTCGATTTCACATTCCTCTCATCTCTTGAAAACTAGATCAAAGGAAGTTCAGATTTGGTTTCAATGTTATATCTTCCAACTGGATGAAGATAGGACTCTGACTCTAGTTGTATTTGTGAATCAAGCATAGATCTCCCTGATCTCTACACGTGGATCCTTGGCACCCTAGTTTCTCACCTTTAAGTTTTACAAGTTTTAGTTTAATAAATTCAACATTATTCCCTTACCTTCTCATGATTTAAATTACATCTTATTCTAGTTCTAGTGTTACTTTCAGATTACGTACAAGATTCAACCCCCGTGGATTCGACCTCAGTCTCATCGAGATTATTACTACATTACAACCTTATACTTGGGGTGTGAACAAGTTTTTGGCGCCGTTGTCGGGGACTGATGGCTACGTAATTTTAAAATTATTTGGTCTTAGAATTAGATTAAGATTAGGATTTTACTAACTTTAGTTTTAGATTTTTCTTTCTATTTGATTTTTAGAACTAACTTTCCTGTTTTGTAGGGTCATTGATAGATCTTCTAATTTGGTAACTTTGTCCTAATTTCTTTACTTTCTCTATTTTTTAGATTAGGTCTTATCTCCTACATACTAACTTAGTTTGTTTTGTTTTGCAGAATCTTAACATAGGAACCTCTAATTTGGTAACATTCTTCTAACTTCTCCTCTGCTTACCTTCGATATTGCTGTAAGATTTTTCTTTTATTATAGGATTAGATTCAGAGTTAAGGTTTCACCATGTATATGAATGAATGGGCACGTCAGTATGCTGAGATAGCTTATGGAAAATAGCCTATGCCTAAAATTTTTTCTGAGAATATCTTCGAGAACCAATCGGAATATGACGCTCTACCGATTAAGAAGTCTTTCAGTGATTATCTGCAGGAGAATAATTGTGTTCCACGAGTTAAGAAAACAGTACGTGATTATTGGAATGATGACGCGTATCAACTCCCGACCTATGACCCGTATGATTATGATCAGTGGAAACAGAGATATTTTGAAGTTGAGTCAGTAAAACATCATGGTAAGAACCCTCGTGGATCAGCCACTTTTAAATATCCACCAGAAACGATCCAAGAAGAGTCATCTCCGAGTTACACAGACTATGTAACTGGCATGAGGAAATTATTAGAAGTACTTGAATCACGCCTTGATAGGATAATGAAGACTAATTCATCACAATCACAACCCGCTGATCCTGTTGATTATTCTTTTAGATTACCTACTTATGATGCGATAATGAAGGCCAGTTCGTCTGAGCCACAACCCAATCCAGAAATACAATGCGAGAAAAGTGATCCTCACTTGCTTTTGAAAACTCTGGAATTTGGAATGAAGAGTTGAATTACGTTAATGAGCATGTAGTTCAATTTCCTGAAGAGTCAATCTCAATGACGGTCCAATGGAATGGTCAAGAAACGTGGGTATCTTTTAAATATAATGATGGTGACATACTCCACTCACATGACACACTCGATTTTAATAATGAGGAAGAGGTTAATTTATATGAACCTCAACCCAATCTGGGAATAGAATGTGAGGAAAGTGATCCCATCCCAAGTGTGTACTACACTGAATTGGAAGCTGATAAGTATTGGGATGAGATTCATGAGAGCATAGCCCTAATTTCACTGGAATCAACTTCAATTATGATCTAGGAAGGTGATCACAAGGCACGAGAAGTTCTACTCCACCTATCTGACATGACTAATTTAAATGTAGAGGATGAACCAATTTCACCTAAACCTTCCAACCTTTGCAAGGCATGTTTAGATCACTCCCCCGAATTGGATGATGATTTGATTCGGGAGATGAACAAGCCACCTGATATGACTCTAGAAGTTGAAACCACCTAGTTAAGGCCACCATATAAGTTATACACTTTTGACGATTCAATGCCTCTTCTGAGTAGTATCAATGAACAGGGTCCTCACATCGATACTTCGTCTCCTGATCCTCAATTTGTCTATGCAAGGCTGGAGCAAGAGAGCATACCTCTATATACTTTTAAGGGTGATGGAAACTTTGAGCATCTCATTACAGACTTCAATGAGGAAAACGAGTCACTCTTAGCTGAAATTCCTGACTCTTTTGATGATTGCTTGGCACACTTTACAGATTCTAAAGACCCCATGATGCAAGAAATGATGGATGCCTTGTAAGACAACATCTCGGTAGTCATCACTGACCGAAAGAACCCTTATTTTGAAGCCCCTCCCTCCCCATATCCTCACTGTCTGTTATTAAAGGAGGAGGAGCTAACAATGGAACCGAAGTCTGATACTTCAGAATGTGTCGAGACTACATCACTTCTTGAGAAGTTTTCTAAACTTTATCTACTTGTAGTCTCTGATTCACCATAGGATACTAATGTTGAAACAGCTTCTGTCACAGGTGAATTATATATACTCTAGATACCTCAAGCAATTCAACGAAAAATTTCTTATGAGGTACATAAGTTTCTCTGTAAAGTCATTCTCTAGGGCATCCAAGCCTATTGTAAAAAGGGCTTTTGGATGATCCTGTTGAAGAACTTACTGAGAAACTTATTAAGATATTGGCCGGAAGAGGAACCTTATGGCATGACTGAGTAGTTTTTCCCTGCTTTCATAGGACTAGGGTAGTTTGATTTATGTTGTTCTAGGATAGACCGTTTTATGCCATTAGGTTAGTTGCTTCCTGCGTTGTTTTAGGATAGTTTGCTTTCGTGTCTTCACTCTCGTGCTGACCGGTTTTCATGCTGCGATCTCTTGGAAAGTCTCTCTCTCAATTCGTTATCCAGGTACTATCTTCCCATCGCTTTTCCTTTACTTTTGTTGTCCCACGTGCATTGCATGCTCATATCTTTTACATTGAGGACAATGTAGATTTTAGGTTGGGGGTGGGAGATTAGGTTACCTAATCAGTGTTTTCTTAGTCTTGAGCAAAATTTGTGAAAATTTTTAAAATTTTAAGTTTTCTGGAATTTCTTGTGAATTCGAAGTGATTTTGACGGCCGTCTGGGATTTAGAATTTCAAGATACGTGATGTTGGTAACTTATGACTCTTAGATTCATTATCTGTTAAATTTCACAGTACGTTCGAATAGTTAATCTATGATTAGAAGTTTTGAACATTGATTGAGTCATGAATTCACAGGACACATCTCACTTGCACATTAAGGTTTTAGTTCGATATTGAATTGTAACTTGGTGATCATTAAGTATGGAAGGAACTAACCTGGGGAATTTGTCCATCTTGTTCAATACGAAGAATATAGAAAAAGAAAAAGAAGTTTTTTTTTTTTTTTTTTTTTAAAAAAGAATGAATGAATGAAAGAAAAAGAATACCCAGCTAAAAAACAGTTGTCATCAGGAAAGCGTTGGGTGTACGATCTTCATCATAGGTTTGCTCCCTACAGGTACAGATTTGATTCCCCTCCCCTTCGATGGAAAAAATCAAAAGCTGGAAGAATGAAAAGAAGAACTGTAAGGCAAGTTCTGTTTTAGGTTTTGGTTGTCCTGAATGCACATTGGATTGTCAATGTTATCATCGAAATTGACAATTGGATCTCTTAATGGTGGCAAGCCGAGATTAAACTATACACCCATGGAACTCAATGTTTAGAATTTTTCTGATTGATGGATTAATATTTTGAAATTGACTATGAAGTTTACCGTGTACTTGAGTCCAGGAGAAAATAATGTCCAACATTTATGAATATTAGAATTCTAGTATCTAGATTGTTTCTCAAAAACCACTCGAGTTTATTAAAATTATCCTGTAATTCTCAACTTATTTTTCGCATGCTTTGCTCGGGACTAACAAAATTACTACTTTTAATTTTCCTGCTTATCTAACAAGCACCACATACTTTATTTTCCATCTATTTTAATTTGGGTAAGCCACGTAAGCGATCTCTTTTGCTCAATTTATATAGATATATATAGTTTACATGTCCAAGACATTGATTCCATAATTCAGTCTCGTCTATTTGGACCATATAGTATGAATGTTTTGTTGAGCAAGAGTCATCATTGATATAGTAATTTTCAGACGTTTTGTGACCATTTAATATTACATGTCCTTTCTCATTAATTATCTCACATTCGTGATCAGAAAATTTTACATTGTGTTTGTTATTATAGATCTGAGATATGCTCAGAAGATTATATTTTAGCCCTTCAACATATAAAATATTTTCAAAGAGAGGTAAGTTGGAAAGTTGTACATTATCTTGGACAACAATTTTGTAGTTTCTTCCATCTCCGAATGTAACTGAGCCACAATTAATTTGGTTGATGTTTGAGAGTGTAGCTTTATCACCTGTCATGTGTCTCGAACATCCACTATCCAAGTACCATCTGGAATGATGTTGAGGGTCAAATATTGCATATCAGACCCTATTTATTGCCTGAATTTATGAACATAGTACTGATTAACGGCTCAATTTAATCGTGTTTTCGATGCAGGATGTATTTAGGAGCTTAAACTGAAATTGGGTATTGAAAGCGTGGATTTGACGCTCCAAAGTCACCAGAGCAAGGGACGGACTCCAGGGGACCAAGATCAGTGGATTTACACGCCAGAGATCCGAGAAAATTAAGAAACTGAAGCTCAAGTGACCTGAAATTGGTACAAAATGCAAGATCACAGGGTTCCCACCATCCGTTCAGCTTGAAACTCCATACGGGGCCAAGGGACCACAAATTAACTGCACACGTCAAATTTCATCCGTTGGATCCCTATGAAAGTGGCTAAATAGACAGATCAGCCCATAGATCGGTGAATTGGGTCCCACCTGATGTTTGGATACACTCTAAAATTAGTCTCAACCCTTCAATTTAAGTGACAAATCGGTTGGACGGAGAAGATCTTTCGCACGCACAATCGTGGGACCCATTAAAGTGAGCGAGAGTACACACTGGTTGTACACTCGCGTCCCACCGAGACCATCCAAGTCAGTCAGCGCGAGCTGACCGACTCCTGCTCGAATACAAACAGAGATTTTTATCTCTGTTGCGCAACGGACGAACCACGTCCATTTAGTGGGCCACCACCGTCGATCAGGCGGTTAATCTAGACCGTTCATTCACTCCAACGGACAAAACCGACCGTACAAAGGGTGGGCTTTCAGATCCCAGCACGCGTAAGCACGAAGACATCATCACCGCATCAAATGGACGGTGGAAACAAAATTCCATGGGCCACCCTTAAATCCATCCAAAACCAGCCATCTCTGGATAGTTTTTCGTGAGAGATCGAATGGACGGTGTGGATTTTTCAAACATCAGGGTATGTGGGTCCCACCAATCCACCAGCGCAGCATCTGCGCAAGCACTGTTCGCAACAGAGAGCTGCGGCCGATTCAAGTGGGCCGTCGTCGCTGATCAGATGGCTGATCCGGGCCATCCATCTTCTGGTACACTCAAAAACGTCCCAAGGAACGTTATCTTTTTAAAGGAAAAGAAGGAAAATGAACCAGCAACCTCGGCTCAGATATGCACGTAACTGAGCTGTGAACTTCCGCACTGATTTCTGCACCTGCTGTGCGGAAAGAGAACGCCGCTGGCAAGAGCTCCCATCCACCGACTTTTGGTTGCCTATAAGAAAGAAAGACAAAGTGCGTCAGGGGGAGGGGCATCTCGGTTTGGAGGCTGGACGTGGAGCAGAGATAGAATATTATCTATTTACCTTATTTTCTCTGTTTAGTCTCTGAATTGTTTTAAGATGTTTAGCTTAATCATGAGCGGCTAAACCTCTTAGCTAGGGCTAAGAGGTGAAGCTTGTAGCGTGATGGGGAGAATTCTTTGCTTGTGCTTTTTGTTTGGACTAATTGATGTTGAATTTGGTTTTAATTAAGGGAATGTTTTTAGTTTTTTTAATGGTCTTTTGTGACTGAAATTACAATGGGTCTGCAATAACTTTGAGCATCTTCCTTCTATTTTATGTTTATGACGTCAGGAAGCCCTGTTGTTCACCATCGTCTCCTGGGCATGGTTGGATGTCGGTACCCTTCCTAACCTTCATGACATGATTGATGGGTTGGTAATTAGTTTAATTCTGTTGTTTACTTTGTCTCTTGGACATGGTTTGGTGATGGAATCCATTCTAATTCATATACCTTTCATCTCTTGAAAACTATCTCAACGGAAGTTCAGTTTGATGGTTACACCCTTTAACTGGATGAAGATAGGAATCGGAGTCCAGTAGAATTCTTTAATCCAGGCATAAGATCTCCCTGATCTCTACAAGTGGATCCTCTGAATCCCTTGTG
This sequence comes from Magnolia officinalis, assembly GCA_021015155.1. Classification (NCBI taxonomy): domain Eukaryota; kingdom Viridiplantae; phylum Streptophyta; class Magnoliopsida; order Magnoliales; family Magnoliaceae; genus Magnolia; species Magnolia officinalis. The sequence goes on from JAJHSJ010000006.1 coordinate 51,988,955, forward strand.
TTTTTCCTCTAAATTCTCTTAAATTTTAGATAAATATTTCACCATTATTCCTCAAATCACACTCGATTTAGATTTTATCTCATCCTAGTTCTAGTTTTAGTTAGTTTCATATTACGTACAGGTTTCAGTCCCTGTGGATTCGACCTCAGTCTTACCGAGATTATTACTACATCACAACCCTATACTTGGGGAGTGAACAAATGACTACTTGCTTTGAAAGTTGTGTGGATAACAAGACACTTAATCTTTAGAACCCGTTTCATTATGGTTCTAGGTTTAGGAGGGTCTCTTGCTTTTTGATTTGTTTGGGAGTTAGCATTTCTCCTGTTTCTATTTACTGCAATCTTACCAGAGTTGGATTTCAATAACTCTTTAAGCAAGTCCACAATTTTATCAGCTAAAGGAAGATTTTTATTATCATTCATTTGATATTTGTGGTAGTTGTCACCATTTTTTTATATTAGATACTTGAAAGGGTTTTGAATTTTTAAAGTTATTCTTTTTATAGTTTGACTCTTTTAGAGTTTCTTCTATAGAGTTCAAGGACTCTCCTTTTACAAAAGTAGGAGCAGAATCCTTAGATTTCAAAGAGATATTTTTAATATAACCCAGTCCAGTATTGTCACCACATCGCTGAGATAAGGTTAACAGTTTTTCAAGGTTCTGGTCACCTTGGGTATATTTCCAAGTGTCCTTTGAACTTTGAAGGGAGGAAACTTCAAGTTTTAATTTCTCATTTTCAAATTTAAGTTAGTCATTCATAAGGTGGTAATTCACAATAATAAAACTCGAAGCATGTAAAAATAAGATAATCAAATTAAATTATCACAAAATTTAAAGGAAAAACCTCACCTTTTACATTGAAGCACCCTCTCATGTTGTTAAAACTTAGTGCATGCACTTTAAATTTAACTTCAACTATAGATTACACAAATTATATGGTTAGGGCTTAATCCAAGATTTCATCTTGCATCTGTGTAAGTTGAACTAATTATTAGTCAAATTAAAACCTTAATATAAATCATCATGTAAATGGCTAACTTACCTTGATCATCACCTAAGTCTTAGCCCAAAAATGAGTTTAGTGCTACTCTTTCACTGAGTTAACTGGTCACAATCAAGCCATATTCTGGAATTTTACGTTTGATTAAAGGTTTGGATGATAACTGAAAAGGCCAAGCTATATGTCCTAGGGGGGGGGGGGTGAATAAGACTATGCCAAATTTAAAAATAATACCAGCGGAATTAAATAATAAGATAGCCAAGTAAAGGAAAGATAGCAATCCATAATACAAAATATAAAGAAACCTCAAATTCTAATTGTTCTAAGGACAACCTTTCATCATAAAAACCAAGGGTTTATGGCAAGGACAACCTTACTAGAACAAATAGAGAATTAAAAACTCAAATTGTAGAGAAATAAAAAGGAAATAGCAAGAATTGAAATCTATACTATTACAACATTCCCCACAATGCTTGAAATGTAAATATTACAACATTCACATCCACACATACATCCCACAAACTTGAATGAAAAAAGATATAGAAAATAAATCACACATCCACAAAACACAAAGAGTTATAGTGGTTCGCCTGTGTGTTCACCAACTGTTAAACAACAGCCGTACAGCTTGCTACTCCACTCCTAATATCCTCACATAGGGGATATTAGTGTTCACTATTAAAATAGGTTTTTCCAGGTTCACCTAAAACCCTCACAATTGTGTCTTTTAAATGGGCTTACACAATCCAAAAACCCCACTCTGAGTTTTCTGGCTCACCTCAGATAACCAAAATAACGAGATTTTTCTGGCTTAATCTCAAAAGAAACTAATACAATAAAAGATTTACACAAATGTAAAATACCTAGATTTCTTCTTTGAACCAAATCGGAGTAAAAGTTTGAATATAGAAGTTTAATGTCCACACTCACTTTGAAATGGTTCTAGGTTCTAATTAATTTTAAATTAAACCAGTTGGGCTAGCTCTATTTGATTTTGATTCCAAAAGGTGGAATATCACAATTCCTCTTTCAAGTCAGATTGAAATGCAGAAACAAAATCAAATATGAAAAGCTAACAAAAGAGAATATTAAATAAGCACGATGTAGCTTAAAAATAACATAAACTTATCTCTCAGAGTGATGCCTTGATTTTACTTAAATTGGATATCAAACTTTGAAATTTGTTCTCTATTTATAGTTGCAGAAAGTGCATCTTCGACTGGTCCTGTGAACACTACGACTGGTCGAAGGTTGAACAGATTTTTGAATTTTGAGCGCGATCGGATAAAACCATTCCACGACTGGTAGAAGGCTCTTCACGACCAGTCGTGAGCCCTCCACGACTGGTCGTGACCTTCCCACGACTGGTCGTGAGGAATCAGAATTCGTTGCTCTAGTTTAAGTCGTGACTGTAGGACTGGTCATGAACAAGTCGTGCACTGTTCACATGACCAGTCGAGTAGTCTCCAGGACTAGTCGTTGACTAACAAAAAATGCCAAAAAATTGCAACCAACATAGGACTGGTCTTGGAATTTCTTGGACTGGTCGAGCCAGTGCAAGGACTAGTCAAACAGGGTTCAGGACTAGTCTTAGAATAGTCAAAATTCATGTAAAGTAATTCAATTTCAATTATGTATATAAAATGACCTACCCTAAGGTCAATCTAAGGCTAATCATACCTTCACCATGAAGTATGAACATTGAACCTTCTCTTCTTCAAATGATTTTGAAATTCAAGAAGCTTGAGACCTCGACACTTGATGAAGCTTGAATTCATAGGCCTTGAATTGTACTTCACCTAGAGTCTTTGAACAAGATTTCGTCTTCGATGTAGCTTTAAAACTCTAATGCTTTAGAGGAGAGAACAATGTAATTGATCTTGCATTTCTTGAAGTAGATCATTATTCTTGACTTGAAGCATTGTGATGCAGTGCCTTGAACATATGTATATCAAAGTGCTACACAAGACACAGATTGAGGTTTTGGCACCACAAAATTTGACAATCAAAGGAGCAAGAAACCATAGCACTTACAATATCCCCCTTTGTCAAATTTGTGACAAAACACACTCAACAATAATATAACCAATAATAATAATATAACCAATAATAATAATATAACCAATATACACATAAAGAATCATGCACCAGTTATAAAAGAAACCAGTTATTGCCTGGTTAAAGAGTCATGCACCAGTTATCATCAACTAGCACACATCATCATGAAGTAGGCAAAACACCTTCTTACTTACTCCCCCTGAGTAGCACACAAATTACTCCCCCTGAGTAGCACACAAAAAAACAATGCCACTTGCTACATCCATATCCATAAGCAAACAAACATAAATATTCTCCCCCTTTTTGTCATAATATGACGAAGGAAGCAATTAAGATATGGAAGAGGAAAATGAATAAGAGAGCAATAAAGGAGAGAAGTAGGCAAGATATGAAAGAAGTATAAGCAAATTCAAAGTTCACATATCATTAACTAGCAACCTGAAGTAAAATCAAAGTTCACATACCAACAAAAATTAAGTAATATAAAAGTTATTACAGACCAAAGGATAAAACACTTAATCAGATCCTAAAGAAGGAGCAGGTATGGTAGGATCCATTTGATGAAGGCCCTTATTTAACGCCTAAGATACTTGTGCATATATTTAAATTACAAATTCTCTACCTTCTCCTCAAGTGCACGTAAACGTGCATCAAAATCAGATGGCTCATAGTTATGATCATTTCCAGAGTCTGATTTAATTTCATCAAAAATGTCATCCATATTTATATCATCAGGAGGGAGATCACCACCTTCTTCTTCATTTCCAGCTTCAGCTCCACCACCACCAACATCTACTTGGCCAGGAGCCAATTTTAATTTCATCTTATTTATATTTGAATTATTGAAAATAAGATGATGAATATGAGCCTCTCCAACAGGCATAACAACTAACATGTGAGTAGCTAACACAGTCATAAGATAGGTAAATGGAATATCACTGTATCCTGGATGGAGACGAAACTGAATGATGGAATGACATATTAAAGATGGAAAATAAATTTGAGTACCAAAGATGATGGAATGCAAAACTCGAACCATAAACGAAGTTAGTTCAGTTTTATTACCTGAACGAGGATACAGATTGGAAATAAATATTCGATGCAAAACCCTGTATTTGGGTAACAAGAACTTTGAGGCAAGCGCATTCCCTTTATGAGTCCATTGGGCATCTATGTTGCATAATGCTCTAGTGAGCACTCATTTTTCTGATTCCGATGGTTTTTCAGCTAGAGTGTGAATAGGAATACCATCGTCATTAACAGGTATGTCCATCAAAGCAGAAATTAGATGACGGTCTATGTCAAATGGACCTTCTCTAGTTGCGATTTTAAACGTTAAATTCTCAGTCAAAAATTTAGAAATACATGCAAACATAGCTTGCGCAATAGACTGGTATGCTGGCCCACCCCAATGTAGAATGTTAGCCCATCCTACAGCTTAGAGAAGTGGAAGGAGGTCAAAAGGAGAAATGTATTCAAGATCGACAGGTCGTTCAATGATAACATTGCGCAATCGTAAATCCCACACATGGGAGGGATCATCTTCGGGTGACCGAAGGTGGCGCCTTGTTACAGTTGATCGAGATGAGGAAGCACCACGGGAAGTTTTCTTTTTACCTCTACCATCTATTTACAATCAAGAAATGAAGGAATCAAGTGGGTGTAAAAGCTATTGTTTCTTCAAAATCATATTTAGGAGAAGAAAACCCCAAAAACTTCAAAGAAACTTGAAATTTGTAAAAGCTATTGTTTCATGTTCCTTTGGTTGTCAAATTTTGTTGTGCCAAAACTTCTATCTGTGTCTTGTGTTTGTATGTTGATATATATTTGATCAAGACACTGCATCACAATGGTTCAAGACATGTATGATGCTCTGCTTCAAGAAATGCAAGGTTATGTACTTTGTCCTCTTCTGAAAGCATCAAGGTTTAGAGTTACATCGATAAGAAGAGTGCATTTCAAGACTCAAGTACATTTCAAGATGTTTCGACAAGGAAACAAATGTATTTGATTTGGGAGCATTATCTTATTCAAACATAATAATGGAACAGTTACAAAGACAATCGTCACATTTTATTGATTCTGAATTCATTTACATCCTCTGATATCCCTTGATTCTAAGATAGTTTACAAAGAATTCCTTGTAAGTTACAATTATCGTAGTTAAATATGAATTTCGACAGCATAACGGCAATGATTTCAATCATCTCCTATGACTTAGGAGGAATAGACAAGTCGACCAATCAGTCTTCAAGAGAATAGAGATTTCGGCAGCATTTCAGTGCTATTCCGGTCATCTCCTGAGACTTAGGAGGAATACGCCTTTTCGTCAATGATTCTTCCCTTCCTCCTGAAGAAGAAGAACTTGAAGATTTAAAGACTCTAGCCATTCCAGCAGCATATCAGCCCATTGCTGTTATAGACTGTCCAGCAGTAGGTTTGCGCGGGTCCGCGCAAACTATAGGAGCCCAATGCTCCTTTGCGCGAGTCCGCGCAAACTATAGGAGCCCAATGCTCCTTTGCACCTTCTGTCTTCTTCTTCGTCTTTCTTCCACTCTGAAATCTTCCAACCCCTTTTGAGAGAAAGAACGGGGTATTTATAGACATTTTTACTGGTGTAAATCTCTGTTCTAGTCGATGTGGGACAAAATAACATCCAACCATTTTTATACCACTGCAAAATACTTTGCGCGGACACGAGCAATCTATCAGTCCCGCGCAATCTGTCTTCCTTGATCAACCCGCGCAACTCATTTACTTTGCGCGGTCCAGCACAATCTATTCACTTTGCGTGAACCCGCGCAAAGTAGTCTTTAAACCTGATTTCTTTATCTTCAAACTGATTTTTCTTGATCTTTCTCTTCTTCACTTCTTTGCTTATTTTATGCCTCAACAGATGCCCCCTTGATCCGTTCTTTATTTTTTCAGAAAATTAAAAAAAAAGGATCAAATCACTCATTTTCTATAAGGTTTGCGCGACCCCTCGCAAAACTCGGTCGAGTACCATACTCGGCCAGAAATCCTATAAATAGTCCAACAACTTAGTCATTTGCACGAACCCTTTCTGCTCTGGCGAAATTTTGCTTCTGCGACTTTCCTCAGCGCAAACCATATACTTTGCGCGGACCCGCGCAAACCCTTGCTGTTTGTGCGAGTTCCTTTCGAAGTCCAAAACATTTCGCGTAATCCATATACTTTGCGCGGACCCGCGCAAAGTGTTCCATATTTAGCCAATTTTCTCTCCTTTTGACCTTTTCTAGCACTTTAGCAATTTTTCTCCTTTCTTCTATTCTCATTCCAATATTCATCTTCTTTTCTTAACTCCTTACATTATTATGGCCCGTATAAAGCAAACAGCCCATCCTGTGACTCCTCCTTCTGATCAACCACCTGCCAAGCAAACAAAGACTACCTCCAGAACTCCTTATTTTAAAGAGCCTGTTCTTCCAACTTTTGACTTTTCTGACCGCATTAAATCTCTTCCATCCCCCATTCATAGATCCATATCTTTAGGAGATATCAAATGTCCGCCGAAGCACTGCAGAGAGTACGATTGGGACGAGTGGTTAAAGACTACGGCTCACATTCTGTAAGGCCCACCCCCACAGCACATGATATTATCCGCTTTGCGGAAGCTCACGGCTTTAAAACGCTTCATGTCTGTTAAGGGAGAAACCCAACATATAACCACCACAACTCCAGACAACTCTTCCGATGTGGGACAAGTTACGCTACAGTCAACTGCAACAGTAGCTCGCCCAGCACAGTAGCCTGCCAGCCACACAGTAGCCTGCCAGCCGCACTTAGGGGCCCGCCCACATGTGTGCCCGCCCACATGAAACAGTGACCGGGGCATCACATTATCCCCCACCGAGGGCAGAGCCGTCCTCGGCTCTGATACCATTTGTAAGGCCCACCCCTACAGCACATGATATTGTCCGCTTTGCGGAAGCTCACGGCTTTAAAACGCGTCATGTCTGTTAAGGGAGAAACCCAACATATAACCACCACAACTCCAGACAACTCTTCCGATGTGGGACAAGTTACGCTACAGTCAACTGCAACAGTAGCTCGCCCAGCACAGTAGCCTGCCAACCACACAGTAACCTGCCAGCCGCACTTGGGGGCCCGCCCACATGTGTGCCCGCCCACGTGTGCCCGCCCACATGAAACAGTGACCGGGGCATCACACATTCGTACTGATAGTGAAAGACCCCCTCTTCGTGAAGACACTCCTCCTACCTCTCGTTCGAAGAAAACTCGCCGGAATAAAGCGAAAGAGTTTGCCGAGAAGATTAAGGAACACAAGAAGAAGAGACTTCAAAATTCATGGGATTCGGTACGGGTTGTTGAAGGCGTCATGAAGTTTGACAACCCTCATGTAGAAGGCATGACAATAATTCCCATCAATGTTTATCGCCATCAGTCCATGCTTGACTGTGAACCCAAGGATTGCGTTCATGGCGAAAGGTTGATGTATACTGAATCATGGGCCACCAGAGAACCCAGGATCCTTGAAGGAGTCATTCAAACGCAGAAGCCGCGACAAAAGATAGGAGAAATTCATTCCATGATCTTCTTAGCTCCTTTCCATAGCCCTCACGACCTCTTTCCTTCACATTTTTATGAGACAGTCCGGCAACGTTTCTGAGATCGGGAACCACTCTTGGGACAAGCAGAATTTCGCATCAGAGGCCTGTTAACTGCTCGACGTTATTACTCTGATTGGGCGGAAGCTATTTTACTGAAGCATACGAGCACACTTGCAAAAGTCGGTCTTTATGATGCTATAGAAGTGACTTCTAAATACTTCTGTAGGGAACCTACTGTACTGAAAGGTTTCCTTGAGTACCGGTCAACCACAACCAACTCCTTCCACTTGCCCTATGGTGAAATGAGCATAACACTTTGGGATCTTCACTGCATAGCCGGTCTCCCAATAACAGGTAAATTCTACGATGAATTTATTCCAACCAATAGGGAACTGGCCTTTGTATCCTCTCCTGATCGCAAACCTTCGATCTCTGAAACCACTATCGAATTGTTCAAGGAGATGATTAAATTTCCCAGTTTTCACAAGATCCCCCCTTTGCAGTGGCTGGCACATTTTTCTAGAGGCCTCAGGTATTTATCAGTCTGATAATCAACTTTCTCCTTATATTGGCGATTTCTGCATATTCACCCTCTCTCTTTATTTTTTCTTTGAAGATTTCGTGACTGTCACTCCAAGGAACTGACAAAGCTTCGAGACGCAATGAAGGGGAGACCGGAATATAGCTCCTTCGGAGAACTTGCAGCTTTCTTAACCTATTGGCTGAGTTTGGTCGTATTGCCTAGCTCTAAATGAGCAGATGTTGTTCGTCCCACTGTCTTCACTGTAGCTGGCGCTTTGGCGGAAGGCCACAAATACTCCATTGCTCCCCCAGTATTATGCTCTATTTATAGGGCCCTTGGAGAGGTAGCTACCCACGTGAAAGATCCTATTCTTAGAGCCTTGTCTGTACATACTTCTTGGCATTACATCACAGGGTGGCTAGGGGTCTATTTTCCTTGGACTTTTGAGGCTCCAGAGCAAGCATATACTCATCCTTCTCACCTTCCACTCTGGTTCTTTCAGTAAAGAGCGATGGCAAAAAGAGCTATGAGTGGGTTGCCAATAAAATTCGAGATGATGACCAGATAAACTTCTTTTAGTTCCGCCTTTATCGCCACACTGAAGATACAGATATGGTGGACCAAGAAACGCTTACTGCAGCAGAGAGAGCTTTCTTCTTTTCTATTCGCTCATGCAGTTTACCTCTTCGGGAAGGAACATAATTTTATAGAGAACCTTACTACCCCAATCGCTTTGCTCGTCAATTTGGTTATGATCAAACCGTGCCTCAAGACTGCGGGCTGGTTACTAGAAAAATGCGCTGTTATGGAACTAGTCCTCTTAACTGGGCCATGATATGGAAACAACTGTTGAATGGCTGCGTTGGATCTCTTTTCATAATTCCAGGCTGTAATCGCATAGTCCGTACATCATATAGCTGGATGCGATGGTGGGATCACCAATCATACTTGGTCACTAAATGCTTGCCAGTGGATTCTTCTATCTTTCTTCATCCGCCCAGGCTGAAGGGCAGAAATTTAGAGAGTGGAATCGGTTATATTCCAGAAAAGAGCCATGCATCTCATCCTGGAGAAATTTGTAGGAAGATATCATTGGAAGACCCTATCCGTGAAATCAAGCCTATCAACACTTTAGATGGCTGGTTTGCTCATGGAGTTCTGAGAGAATTTGAGAAATCTCGTCGGGACTTCTCAAATCAAGCCGCAGATGATGCTGAAGGTACACCTTCTCCAATTCCTACAGAGACTGCAGCGGTTCAAGAAGGACCAGCTATTGGTACTTCCATATCTCCTCCACAACTCCTTGATCCTAGTCCATCTTCCCCAATGACTAGATCAAAAATGCGTTTGCAAACATCATCCTCTATCCTTCCAGAAAGGACCCGCCAAGCATCCGCTTCCCCTATTGTCCAAGAGCCTGCACCGGAGAGCAGCCAACCCGTTTCTTACAAAGGGAAGCAAGTTATCATTGAAGAAGTTGACGAAGAAATTTTGGAAGATGAAAGTTCAGCTTCATCGTCAGATACTACTGAATTTTCACAATATGAAAACAGCAGAGATAGCGACAGTTGTGAAGATAAAGATGATGACTTTGAAGAAGGTGAAGTTGACATCAACGGGGATGAGGAAACAATTGCGAAAGAAGTTGAGATGGAATCTTCCCCTGCAACTGTTAAGACTCTTCCTGGTGTAAATGTTCCTACTAAATCTCCTGCAACTGAGGAAAATGAAGAGGAACTTTTAGATTATGGCGAATATGGGTATCCACCAGGTAAAGGAGATTTAATTTTCATATGCATATATCTATCTATATTTAACAACTATTATTTTTTTAAAAAATCATTGTGTCTCCCTTTTTTAGGTGCCCAAGTTGCAGAAATAGGTGATATCTCCTCAGTGAGCCCTCTCGTGGTAACTTCACCAAGAGCACCTGTAGTTCCATTGGTAGTACAGAGAGTAGTGGCTCGTGAAATCATATTTCCAACAGAAACTACAGACTTGCCAACTCCGGCTACCAGAGATTCAAGCACGGAAGCTAGAGCACCATCTTTTGCTGATATGGTGGAACTTGGTCTTTCCATGACTCAGAGAGCTTCTCCTTCTGTTAGTCATATTCCAGTGACAGGTACATATATTTGCACTGATTATCTTTACTCATAACTACATATTTCATAATAATATTTTGAATATCTTTCTTCTTTTGCTATAGGAACTCATTCTTGCAGTGGTGCGGCCAGTTCTGATTCTGTGACCACTATTTCTGAATTGTCATCCTTTGCGAAAATCCATGTTCATAAAATGCTTATGGTGAAACATTCCTTGTTAGCAATAATCCATATCTTCAGAAATCTTGATCAATGGTTGGACTTGGATATTGCTATAGAGATTTTGGAGAGCTCTGCCAAGATGGCTAGCATCAACATATCTCCTTTGCGTGATTCACTCCTCAAATTTCGTGATTCAGTAATTTCTTTGGCGTCGGTAGAGAATGTTACAATTGCCCCTGAGATTTTAGAGTACAAGAAGCAGCTGGCTGCATCTCAAGAACAAGCCTTTCTGACAGCTTCATCAATTTCTAAACTTGAACAAGAGCATATGATTCTTCAAGATCAATTAAAGATTCATATTGATGAAAATATGACTATCCAAGATCGTATTGCAGCCCTGAAGGAAGAAATCTCTCAACTGGAGAGAAGGAATCATGAACAAGCCTTAATCATTCAAGATGTTGAAGAGAAGATACAGGTGAATGTTCAATCCATTAATATTGAAAAATCTGCGCAACTTCAAGGTAAAGAAATGATTGCTTCTCTGGAGAATAAACTTGCTGGCGTTCCTGATCAGGCAAGACTTATTCTTGAAGAAAAATCTAAACATGATGTAGCTCAGGCACAATTGAAAGAAGATTTGCGCAGATACTCAGAAGCAGTGGGGATTACAGAAGATCTTTAAACATGTAATTTTGAACATGTGATCTTTGCTTTCATGTTTCTTGGACATAATTTATTTGGCTTCGCATATGTTTTTATGAAAGCATTTTGAGATGTTTATAATAGCATTTTCACATTGCATGTTGATGACATTTATACTAATATTATCAAATTATATTTATACTTTATATAATAATTTCATTACATCCTTTACAATTTCTAAACCTTTTATGCTTTGTTAGTGCGGGATTCTCTATGTGAGTATTTAGATTGGCGGTACTAAGTTTCAATTTAATTAGCCACACACAGTTTAAGCTCATGAGTAGTGGAGCGTGCGCACACACACAGTTTAAGCTCATGAGTAGTGGAGCATTTATGGGTCTTATGTGATGGCCACTGTAACTCTCTAGAGTTCGCTTTTGGGCTTTTCACTGTCAGCCAAGGTCCATCAGAGGGGCCCATTTACGCTACCGGGCAGTGAACTGTTGGTTTTACACACAGGGTTGGCCACGGTAACTCTCTAGAGTTCACAGGGCTCGCAAGGTTACCTTTGAGCACCAAATCTAGGGTCGCCAGTCCATCAATGAGTAGGTTTAAGCCCTTCCTCACGAGTTACTACTGAAATCAAACCCTAGATCTGGAGGGTCTTACGCATGGTTGGCATAAAGCTCGCACTGCGACCCCTGTTTTCTTCGTCTGCAAGGTCGAGCCCATTCACAGGAGGGCATTTTCATCTGTTCCCCGTAGCGCTGCCGGAAGCTATACAGACGGCATGGGAGTTACGGTGACTAGTCTTCGCGGATTTATGGCCTTTTAGGCTTTGAATCCTTGACTTCGTCAGCTGCCCGCATGGGTGCGCACGATGGTCTTCGCGGGCTTTTTAGGGCCACTGACTCCTCGCCGCTGCCCGAATGGCGATCTTCATAGGTCTTACGTATAGTTGGCCGGCTCTTTTAGAGCTTGATCCTTTGAAAGCATTTTTTTTTTTACAGAGCTTGATCTTTTTGATTTGGCTCAATTTGGCTCTTTTAGGATTTGGCTTGGCTATACTGCCTCTTTAACTAAGATTGATGTATCCTTGCTTTTGATAATATCTTTAGGAAGACCCGTGCCTTGTAAGGCAATAATATCTATGATCATCATCATTGCCAGTATAGTAGATATTTCCAACTGAGATAATATCTTCAAGAAGATCCATGCCTTGTAAGGCAATATATCAATCTTGTCAATATCTTCAAGAGAATCCATGCCTTGTAAGGCAATATATCAATTTTGTCAATATCTTTAAGAGAATCTTTAAGATGATATTGATTTTTTCAAACTTATTTGGTGATGATGATCATATATATATATTTTCGAATTTGATGCTTGATAATTGACATGCATGTGAATTTCTTCTTCACAGCTTCTTTTGTTGACATATAAACATGATCTTATTCATCCTTGCCCCCTTTTGATACAGATTCATTATGCCGATAATATTCTGAATCAAAATCCACATGTCTATCTTTAGGGATAGTATCTTTTGATGAAATGGGCATTGACAAGTATACTGATACCCTGTCCCTCTTGATTTGTGATTCTATATGCCCCATTGGAGTATACTTCTTTTACCACATATGGACCGTCCCATTTAGGCTCGAACTTGCCCCCTGTTCGGCGAGTAATCACTATAGGTCTTTTCAGCATTAATACCATATCCCCTTTTTTGAAAGAGCAGTATTTAACCTGTTTATCAAATGCAGCCGATATCCTGGCCTGATATGACTGCAACCGCTGCTGAGCTTCAAGACGTTTCTTATCGAGCAGATCTAATTCTTTCAGCCTTATTTTTGCATTTTCATCATCTATTATAGACTGATGTACTGCTATTCTGAGTGATGCCACCTGCATTTCAATTGGGATAACTGCCTCTATACCATAGATTAATGAATACGGTGTCGCCCTTGTTGCTGTACATGGGTAGTTCTGTAGGCCCATAATGCTTCTTGTAACTTTTCATCCCAATCACGCTTATTGCATGTCACCATTTTTTTCATTATTTTGACAATCGTTTTGTTAAACGCCTCTGCTAATCCATTGGCTGGAGGATAGTAAGGTGTTGAAAAAGAATGCTGGATGCCGAACTTCTGACACAACTTTTCCATGCCTCTATTTTTAAAAGGGGTGCCATTATCAGTGACGATCTTTTTCGGAATACCATGACGGTATATTATAGCATGCCAGATGAAATTGACCACGTCTGTCTCTTTAACACTACGCAAGGCAATTGCTTCGGTCCATTTGGAGAAATAGTCTGTTGCTGCCAAAATATACTGTTTTCCTTTAGATGAAGGGGGATTTATAGGACCAATCACATCGAGTCTCCAAGCTGAGAAAGGCCAGGAAGCAACAGACTGATGTAAGTCTTCTGGGGGAACATGTATTACATCTCCGTGTATTTGACATTCATGACACCGCTTTGCATATTCTATTGCATCTTTGAACATAGTAGGCCAATAATAACCCATTCGATGCACTCTATGGCATAAATTTCGGCCGGCTTGATGTGCTCCACATTCACCTGAATGTGCCTCCCGCAGCATTTGGTTTGCTTCTTGCTTGTCTAAGCATCTTAACAACATTCCATTATAAGATTTTCTATACAATACTTCGCTGCATATGACAAATTTGCCCGATTGCTGTTTAATCTGCTGTCTTTGTGCATTATCTTCTGGCAAGATATTATATTTGATATAATCAACAAAAGGTTGACACCAATCATCTGTTATTACTTCCAGACAGGATATAGGAAACATCTCAACGGTTTCTTCGATAACTGTTGCAGATGGCAGGAATCTTCTTTCTTCTATAGTTACCTGAAGAGGACTTCGGTTTTGTGCAGGATAAAGTTGCTGCCAAACCGGCTAAAGCATCTGCTTTTGCATTCTCCAGCCGCGGTATGTGTTTAATTTCCACATGACAAAACTGTTCAACAAATTGTTGTGCCTTCTGATAATAGGGCAGGAGTTCTTCTTTCCTTACTTCAAATTCCGTTGTCAATTGATTTATAATCAATTTAGAATCTCTGAAGATATGCAATAATTTTATTTCCATTTGCTGGGCTATTTCCATTCCGATGATAAGAGCTCTGTATTCAGCTTCATTGTTTGTGCATGTGGTGCCTAATGTGAAGGAGTATGGTAATAAATCGCCTTGAGGCGTAATGAATATCACTCCTGCCCCCGCTCTCGATATTCGAGCAGCACCATCAAAATACATTTGCCAAAGATTCTGAGATTCAGCCAACATAACCTGTTCATCTAGGAATTCGTCATTAATTTCCTCACTTTCTGCTTTAGGATGTGCTGTGAGGAAGTCTGCCATAGCTTGTCCTTTTACTGCTTTCGCCAGCTTATACGAAATAGTATATTCTGATAGCAATAACATCCACTTGGCTAGTCTTCCCGACAACATTGGCCTGGTCATCAAAAATTTTATCGGATCTGCTCTTGAGATCAGAGTTATATCATGGGAGAGACAATAATGCCTCAACTTTTGTACAGCGAATATCAGCGCCAAACATTCTTTTTCGATCGAGGAATAATTGCATTCTGCCCCCATCAATGTTTGGCTTAGATAATAAAGAGCAGTCTCTTTTCCGGCTTCGTTTACCTGTGCTAACAAAGCACCCAAAGAATTTGTAGCTGCAGATGTATATAAGATAAGTGGCTTACCTTTCACTGGAGCTGTTAACACCGGCGGCTGTTTCAATAATTCCTTAATTGAGTCAAATGCAATTTGACAGGGGTGATCCCATACAAATTCTGTATCTTTCTTCATTAACCGAGAAAATGGCTGACACCTTCCTGCGAGGTTTGAAATGAAACGGCGAATGTATGCCAATTTTCCTTATAAGCTTTTCAATTCCTTCAACGTCGTTGGTGGCGGCATATTTTGAATAGCCTTAATTTTTTCTGGATCAATCTCGATCCCTCTGTGTCATACAACAAAGCCGAGGAATTTTCCAGAAGATACTCCAAATGCACACTTAGCAGGGTTCATCTTTAGTTGCTTCTTTCTGAGCCGACGGAAGACTGATGCCAAATGTTCGCGGTGTTCTTGATGATCTCCCGACCTTACCACCAACTCATTAACATAGCATTCAATATGTTTATGCATCATATCTTGAAAAATATTTTTCATCGCCCTTTGATATGTTGCCCCAGCATTTTTGAGACCGAAAGGCATAACTTTATAACAATAAATTCCAAGCGGCGTTCTGAAAGCCGTTGCCTCTTCATCTTCGGGTGCCATCCTAATTTGATTATAACCTGCGTATCCGTCCATAAAGGACATAATAACATACTGAGTAGTGCTATCAATTAATAATTCTGTTATCGGGAGAGGGAAGTCATCCTTTGGACATGCTTCATTCAGATCTCTGAAGTCAATGCATACTCTAATCTGCCCATTCTTCTTTTTCACTGGAACAATGTTTGATATCCACTTGGGATATTTAACTTCTCTGACGAACCCAACCTTTATTAGTTTATTTACTACTTTTTCGATTAATGGAATCAGGTCTGGGTGGAATCGCCTTTGTGCTTTCTTTACTGGTTTCTTTTCTTTGGAAATATTTAATCGATGCATTGCTACAGAGGGTTCCAATCCCGGCATTTCTTCATATGTCCAGGCGAAGACGTCTTTATTTTCTTTGAGAAGTTGGCCATATTTCTCAAATTCCTGATCTGAAAAACTGACGCTGATGAATGTGTTCCTTGGCTCTTCTACTGTTCCCAAATTTATTTCTCGCAAGCCATCTATCGTCGGCTGCCCCCCGTCTTCATTTGTCTTGGAGCGGTTTCAGGATACTCGACTACCTTAGCATCTTGTTCTGACATTTGTTCGGCTGGAGTCATATTTACTGATGATTCTACTCCTAATCCTTGGAATTTTCTCCATTTTTCCTGATTAACTCCGAGAGGGATTTGAATTCCTTTCCCATGATTCAGTCCAGTGGGCTTGTCACAATCAAAACCCATATTTCTCATGATTTTCTTGCTTACTGCACTGTATTTTCTCAAATTCTGCGGTGCTAACTCTCCATGATATATATTGCTTGTGTTTTCATTCTTCACCTCTGCTGTAGCGTGAAACTCTATTGCTTCAGGATATTTAGCACTGGCTCTGACTTGAAATGTTCCCGGGGCGGCTGCAAATGGCTTACATCTTTCGATATTGGGTAAGGGCATTGTGTAATTGGACTATAAGACTTTCAGCTGTTCTGTCGACAACAATGTCAATGGCGGTTGTCCTGGTTGTCTCAGGCGCTTTGGTGCAAAATAGAACTTTTTTCTTGCTTCTGTAGTCCCAGGAGATTCCGCCCTTTCTTCTCTAACTTTATTTATTTGGACATCTTTTAAGACTCTCTTTCCATCGTCATTTTCCACTTCTTTGGAGAAACATTTATAATAGCTAGCATCTTCAAAGAAAGACTCAACTTCTGTATAGGGTTTCGCATCAGCCATTACTTTACACTGCATTCCGTCCTTACAGTATTTGAAACATTGGTGTAGAGTAGAAGGTACAATATTGTATTAATGTATCCACGGCCTTCCCAAGAGAAGGTTATATGTCGTCATAACATTTATAACGTGACATACAACAGTAGTGATTAATTCTCCCACTTCCAATATTACTGTAATTTTACCGAGTGCGCGTTGTCCATCTTGATTAAACCCCTGTATCATCATTCCACTGGGGCGCAAATCTGAACGGCGATAACCCAATTTAGTAATCATGGAGAGTGGCAAGAGATTCACTGCAGACCCATTATCTATCATAATCCGTTTTATCTTCTTTTCGCAAATGTACCCTTCTATCATCAATGGCCTGTTATGTTCTATTTCACCAATTAAATCGTCATCAGAGAAAGAAATTACTGATAGACAATTCATCTCTTCATTGTTTGTTTCATTCTTCATTTCTGTCAGTAAAGTTTCTCTCACATTGTGATCAGACAGTACTTGAATCAAACTCTGCCGAAATTCTTCTGACAACTTGAGCGCATCATAAATACTTAAACGTGCCGGTATTCCCTTCAAGTGGCTAACTACGTCATAAGCCACTTTTGTCGCTGCGTCTCCATTTCTACTTCAATCCTCAATATTCTGTCTTTCAGTCACTTCTTTCCTTATAACTCTTGCTTTTTGCTTTACCGGACTCATTATCTGCTTCCCTGATTGCAACGTAATCATTGTCGCATTTCTTATCGACCTTCGATCTCCCTTCTCTTTTATTCCCCGAGTCTTTTCTTGAATTGACAATACATTTACTGTCACCCTTGTATTCTTTTCTTTGCTTTCGCTGGTTATTATATCACCTCTATTTATCATTCGCTGTATGATGCATTTTAACGTGTAACAATTTTCCGTCGGATGTCCCACTAGGCGATGATAACGACAAAAGTTTCTTTCTCGAGTCCTCGTCACATCTTCAGGGCGTTTTGGTTCTGGTAATTCCAGGGTACCTGCTTTTAACAATTGTTGCATCATAGGCACCACGTCCTCTTTATCAAACTCAAATCCTTCATGAGAATCAAGCATTCTGAGCTTTTTTCCGCCGTGTCTGTCCCTTGATTGATTCCAGCTTTCTTTTCCTTCCGACCTTTTGTCTCTTGAGCCCCTCGCATCTTGATTTTTCTTATCCCGATCGATGGTGTTGACGGTTGTCCTGCCAGATATTCTTCTGACAGTTTCATGATGAAATGCTGGCATCTTACGAGTCATTAATTCCAATGCATGGGCTTTAGTAGCCAAATCGCGAAAGGTTCCGATATCAGTGCTGGTGAGTCCGAACGCAATTCCTGTCTCCATAGAGTTCAGACACATTTTGACTTGTTCATTTTCTTCCGGCAACTGCCTACACGATGCCCCCAGTGTCTTCCATCTATCTATGAATTTTTCAATTGGTTCTCCTTCTCGCTGTTGTACTGAAGCTAATTCTGTGATGCTAACATCGCGCTCTGACGAGAAGAAGTTTGACATGAAAGCATCTTGCATTTCTTCCCATGTGCGTATAGATCCTGGTGCTAAATTTGAATACAACCTGAAAGCTTTACTTGTCAACGATGATCCAAATAAGCGTAAACAGTATTGAGGTATCGTGGAGAAATTCCCCATGCTGGTGATGAAATGCATCAGGTGTTCTTCTGGTGATCCTTCCCCATTAAATTTTTAGAAATCTGGATGCTTAAAATTGGCTGGAAATGGAACATCCTCTACCTCTCTCGGGTAGGGTGTTCGGTATCTAAAACGACTGGTATTCGCGCACTCCCTTTCTATTCTGACTGCTTCTTCGACGACTTGTCTTACATCATCCTGTGTTATAGCTCTTGTCACTGGAACTGACTCTCGCGATCCTATCCCCTGCGGACGGGAGCCTTCAGGTTGGTTCTCTTGTCCATTTGTTGCTCCCATCAGGTTGGTTCTCTTGTCCATTTGTTGCTCCCATTATGTGCCAGAGTTGCCAGAGCTTCTCTGAGGTTCCGGCATTCATCCATTAGCACTCTTTGTGCCTCTGTCATTTGATCAACACGTTCTTCAGTAGTTGGTCTATTTCCTTAACCCGTCTCTGCCATATATACTGCGGCCTCTTGACTGTTTGTCGAAGCTATTTTTGGAGTAAAATGAGAGTATGTTGACGTAACAGGACTTATAAAGAGGGGAGAAATTGGAGTCTCGTTTGACTCTTGTGTACTTCCCGTGCTTTTAACCGATCGAGGTGATACAATTATGGGCGAGCTTGTTTGAGGTGACACGGGCATCGGTGATCCTATCATCAGTGCTTTGCCTTTCTGCGATTCTGTCCATTTGGTCTTTGGAGCGACCAAAGCTGGAACATCGTGTAACGAGAACTGCGAAGCAGCTTGTTCAGGATAAATCGCCGGAGGAGCGAGCTCGGGTTTTCTTCTTGCTATACTACGCGTGATTGGTCCCTCAGCTCTTGGTACAAGCAATTTCGCCCTGCGGTTCTTTAAGGTCTTTGCTTTTGTCTTTTTAGACAAGACCAAAGTCCAATTCTCATCACTTTCTTGTGGTTGGGGTGAGACGGAAATGACTCCCGCTGTTACTTGAGTCACTTTGCTCCTGCTTGTAGTGCTTGCTTTCGTATGCTTAGGAGTTTGGCTTGGCGCATATTCAATTACAAACCCAGTAGCGGTGAATCAGAAGTTCACTTTTCTCACAATGTTAGCCATTAGCAATGTTATGTGATTGAATTTGGGTACCTTCAATAACGAAACATACATGAAATTAGTATGCGAAAGATTAAGTAAACTATTTTAGAGATGAAGGGGAGGATGCTCCCACTGAGAGTCGCCATTTTGGCGTCTACCAGACGCCAAAAACAGTACTGAGAGTCTCGCAACTTTCCCAATATTAGTGTTAAATAAGATAAAAGTCCCCAGCAGAGTCGCCATTTTGTTTCGACAAGGAAACAAATGTATTTGATTTGGGAGCATTATCTTATTCAAACATAATAATGGAACAGTTACAAAGACAATCGTCACATTTTATTGATTCTGAATTCATTTACATCCTCTGATATCCCTTGATTCTAAGATAGTTTACAAAGAATTCCTTGTAAGTTACAATTATCGTAGTTAAATATGAATTTCGACAGCATAACGGCAATGATTTCAATCATCTCCTATGACTTAGGAGGAATAGACAAGTCGACCAATCAGTCTTCAAGAGAATAGAGATTTTGGCAGCATTTCAGTGCTATTCCGGTCATCTCCTGAGACTTAGGAGGAATACGCCTTTTCGTCAATGATTCTTCCCTTCCTCCTGAATAAGAAGAACTTGAAGATTTGAAGACTCTAGCCATTCCAGCAGCATATCAGCCCATTGCTGTTATAGACTGTCCAGCAGTCGGTTTGCGCGGGTCCACGCAAACGACATGCTTTCCACGGGTCCGCGCAAACTACAGGAGCCCAATGCTCCTTTGCGCGAGTCCGCGCAAACTATATAAGCCCAATGCTCCTTTGCACCTTCTGTCTTCTTCTTCGTCTTTCTTCCACTCTGAAATCTTCCAACCCCTTTTGAGAGAAAGAACGGGGTATTTATAGACATTTTTACTGGTGTAAATCTCTGTTCTGGTCGATGTGGGACAAAATAACATCTAACCATTTTTATACCACCACAAAATACTTTGCGCAGACACGCGCAAACGACATGCTTTGCGCGGTCTCGCACAATCTATCAGTCCCGCGCAATCTGTCTTCCTTGATCAACCCGCGCAACTCATTTACTTTAAGCGGTCCAGCGCAATCTATTCACTTTACGCGAACCCGCGCAAAGTAGTCTTTAAACCTGATTTCTTTATCTTCAAACTGATTTTTCTTGATCTTTCTCTTCTTCACTTCTTTGCTTATTTTATGCCTCAACATAAGACTCAAGTGCATTTTAAGACTCAAGAGTACATTTCAAGACTCAAAGTGTATTGATGAAGTTTAATTTCAAGCTTTCAAAGATCTCAAGATCAAGCTACATCAAGTAGAGATCTCAAGCTTCATAAGATTTAAAGGTTAACCATCATCTGAAAGAATGAAGTTCATTGTCCATACTTCATGTCCCAAGTATGATAAACCTTAGTTTGACCTTAGGGTAGGTCATTTTGCATACATAATTCAAGATGAATATTTTTACATGAATATGGTCTTGTCTAAGACTAGCCCTGCACCTTGTTCGACTAGTCTTAGACCTGGTTCAACCAGTCCAAGAAATTCCATGACCAGTCCTAAGTTGTTGAAGATTTTTAGAATTTTTTGGTTATTCTACGACCAGTCATGGAGACTGTTCGACCAGTCGTAGGAATAGTCACGACTCATCCTTCGACAAGTCCTGCTTCTTTGACTCAAACTCCAGTGACTAATCTTTGTGTCTTACGATCAGTCATGGGTGGTTCACGACCAGTCGTAGAGTGCACTCAACCGGTCGTGGACTACCTTTAACCAGTCGTGGAATGATTTTTCCAGATCGTGCTTAAAATTTCAAAATGCAGTTCGTCCTACGATCAGTCGTGGTGGCCACACGACCAGTCGTAGACGCGATCTCTGCGATTATAAATTGAGCACGAATTTCAGAGTTTTTCATTGATTAAATTGAGAAAATTTAAGCCTCCACTCTGAGATAAGTTAGTGTTCATTTTAAGCTTTTCTGTGCTTATTTAATATTTTCTTTTTTTAGCTTATTTATATTTGATTTTATTCCTATATTCCAATCTTATTTGAAAAAGAGGAATTGCTGAATTCCTTCTTCATTTTCATAATCACTATTCAGATTTTCTTCACTAGTTGAATCATCATGATCTGAAAAAGTGAACTTGGCTAGAGTCATAAGGGTCCTAACTTCATTGTCCGACTCGGTTTCAGAATCTTCTAATTCAGAAGAGGCTTCAATTCAGAGGATTCATCCCAAGTAGCCAACATACCCTTCTTTTTGGATTTATCCTTTTTAGGACACTTGTTTGCTAAACGCCCATATTCTTGGCAGTTGTAACATTGACTATCTTTCAAAGATTTTCAAGTTTTAGATTTAGGTTTAGATCTTTTCTTATCATTTGATTTTTAAAAATCAACCCTCTTTTTACTTTTGAAAATCTTGTAAAACTTTTTTGCTAAAAGAGCCATATCGTCTTCGCAATTTTCTAAATCGGATTTTTCTTAAGAAATATGTTTAGAAGACTTAAGGGCAATAGATTTACCTTTAGGAGCTTTAAAAGTTAACTCGTAGGTTTGTAAAGACCCAACCAACTCTTCTACCCTCATATTGTCCGTATCACGAAGTTCCTGGATCGTGGTTACCTTAGAGTTGAACCGTTCAGGAAGTGAGCGTAGTATCTTTACACACACTTTACTTTCTGGAATTTTATCGCCAAGACCCCACATAGAGTTTACAATGTCATTTAATCTAGTGTAGAAGTCTATAAACATTTCATTTTCCTCCATATGAATTTCTTCAAATTTGGTTGTGAGGAGTTGGACTTTAGATTTTTTGACAATTAAAGTACCCTCGTGTGTCATTTCTAATATATCCCAAGCTTGCTTTGCAGTATCACAGGATATGATTCTTTTGAACTCATCCGGTGATAGTGCGCAAGTGATTGCATTTAGTGTTTTTGCATTAGCACTACTCTAATTTTTCTGAAGAGTGGTCCATGAGAAGAATGGTGTTATTCTCATTGATTTTGAACCATCGATACCAGTTACTTCAGTGGTAGGTGGGTTCCATTCAGTCACTGTGGCAAGCCACACACTCTCATCCATTTATTTGAGGAAAATCCTCATCTTGGCTTTCCAATAGGCATAAGTGGAACCATCAAAAGGTGGAGGCCTAGTGACTGAAATGCTATCAAAATTTGACATCTTATATATAGCTTAGATCGTTAGCTCAGGAAATGAATCCAAGAATAAAGAATTAAAAACAAGCTATTAGGCTTTGATACCACTTGAAAAGGCCAAGCTATATGTCCTAGAGGGGGGGGGGGGGGGGGGGGGGGGGGGGGAGGGAATTAACAGCGGAATTCAACCTAAAATAAAGCAATCTTAAATAAACAACTTGATACTAATGTTGTTCTAAGGACAACCTTTGCACCATAAAAACCAAGGATTTATGGCAGGACAACCTTACTAGAACAAATTGATTATCAAAACTCAAACAGAAAGAAAATAAAGGAAATAGCAAGAAATAAATTCTAAACTATTACAACATTCCCCACTTTGCTTGAAATGTAAATATTACAATATTCACATCCACATATACATTCCACAAATCTGAATGATTAAAGATATAAAAATTAAAAGAACATTCAAATCACAAAACACACCGATATATAGTGGTTCGCTTGTGTGTTCACCAACTGTTAAACAACAGCCACACAGCTTGCTACTCCACTCCTAATATCCTCACACAGGAGATATCAGCGTTCACTATGAAAATAGGTTTCACAGGTTCACCTAAAACCTTCGCAATTGTGTCTTTTTAACTTGGGCTTACACAATCCAAAAATCCACACTTTCTGAGTTTTCTGGCTCTCCTCAGATAACCAACACAATGATATTTTTCTGGCAAATCTTAAACATAATCCAAAAGATGGAAATTTACAATAAATGTAAAATACCTGAATTTCTCCTTTTGTAGTAGCCCGGTAAAACCAATCAGAGTAGAAGTTCGAATCAACATTCAATGTCTAATACTCACTTAAGAAATGGTTCTAGGTTCTAATTGATTTTAAATTAAACCAAATTGGGCGTAGCTCTATTTGATTTTAATTCCAAGAAGAAGGGAGATAGCAATTCCTCTTTTTCAAATAAGATTGGAATATAGGAATAAAATCAAATATAAATAAGCTAACAAAAGAAAATATTAAATAAGCACAAAGAAGCTTAAAATGAACACTAACTTATCTCAGAGTGGAGGCTTAAATTTTCTCAATTTAATCAATGAAAAACTTTAAAATTCGTGCTCAATTTATAGTTGCAAAGATCGTGTCTATGACTAGTCATGTGGCCACCACGACTGGTCGTATGACGAACTACATTTTGAAATTTTAAGCGCGATCTGGAAAAACCGTTCCACGACTGGTTGAAGGTAGTCCACGACCGGTCGAGTGCACTCTACAACTGGTCATGAACCACCCACCACTAGTCGTGAGACACAAAAATTAGTCACTGGAGTTTGAGTCAAAGAACCAGGACTTGTCGAAGGACGAGTCGTGACTATTCCTACGACTAGTTGAACAGTCTTCATGACTAGTCGTAGAATAACAAAAAAATTTCAAAAATCTTCAGCAACTTAGGACTGGTCATGAAATTTCTTGGACTGGTCGAACCAGGTCTAGGGCTAGTCGAACAAGGTCCAGGACTAGTCTTAGAACAGACCAAATTCATGTAAAAAGATTCATCTTGAATTATGTATGCAAAATGACCTACCCTAAGGTCAAACGAAGGTCTATCATACCTAAGACATGAAGTATGAACATTGAACTTCATTCTTTCAGATGATGGTTAACCTTTGAATCTTATGAAGCTTGAGATCTCTACTTGATGTAGCTTGATCTTGAGATCTTCGAAAGCTTGAAAATAAACTTCATCAATACACTTTAAGTCTTGAAATGTACTCTTTAGTCTTAAAATGAACTTGAGTCTTGAAATGTACTTGAGTCTTAAAATGCACTCTTTTTATCGATGTAACTCTAAACCTTGATGCTTTCAGAAGAGGACAAAGTATATAACCTTGCATTTCTTGAAGTAGAGCACCGTACATGTCTCGAACCATTGTAATGCAGTGTCTTGATTAATTATATATCAATATACAAACACAAGACACAGATAGAGGTTTTGGCACAACAAAATTTGACAACCAAAGGAGCTTGAAACAATAGCTCTTACAAATTCAAGCACTCCAAGGAAGAAAATGAAGTGAATAAAGCTTGAATCTACAAGAATAATAGAAATAATGCACTAACCTCAATAAATCAAACAGTTAAGTACGACTAGTCGTGCTTCGGCCCGTTGGAGAAGAAATAGGAAATGAGGAAGAAAGTTATTTTCCCCAAATTAAAAAGGTCCAGCCCGCTACACGACTGGTCATGGGACGTCCTCGACCAGTCGTGCCACGACTAGTCAAGCACATCCTTGACTGGTCGTGTACCAACAAAAATATGCATTTTTCATAAAAATTTGAAATTTAAACCAATAAATTATCAAATATATATACAATATGATACAAACATGCATGAATAATAAATTTAGAATGCACATACCAAGATCAAATTTCAATTTATTATACCTACTTTTGTCGAGCGGTTTAGTGAAAATGTCAGCAAGTTGAGTCTCGGTAGGAATGTATTTCAAAGATATCAGCTTTTCTTCCACTAATTCACGAATGTAATTAAACCTAATGTCAATGTGCTTGGTACATGAATGCTGGATTGGATTTTTTGAAATATTTATTGCATTGGAATTATCACAATATAAAACCATTGAATCTTGTGCAATTCTATAATCGCTTAACATACGTTACATCCAAACAAGCTGAGTACATGCATTTTCAGCTGCGATGTATTTAGCCTCAGCAGTAGAGAGCGATATAGAACTTTGCTTCTTGCTAAACGAAGAAACTAAACAATTTCCAATATAGAAACAACCACCACTGGTTGATTTTCTATCATCAATATTATCACCCCAATCAGCATCTGAGTACCCAACCAACTGAACACTAGTCTCATGTGGATACCAAAGACCCAATTTTGTTGTACTTGTGACATATCACATAATCCGCTTAACAATAGTTAAATGTGACTCTTTAGGATCAGACTGATATCTAACGTAAATACCAACACTCAAAGCAATATCAGGTCTACTTGCAGTTAAATAAAGTAAATTGCCAATCATACTAAGATATAATTTAGGATCTATACTTTTACCTGTAGAGTCCTTTGAGAGTTTTAAAGTTGTACTCATAGGAGTATCAAAATTTTTACCATTCTCAAATCTGAACTTTTTAATCAAGTTCAAAGCATATTTGGTTTGAGAAATAAAAATACCATCAGGTTATTGTTTTACTTGCAACTCTAAGAAATAATTCAATTCCCCAACTATTCTCATTTCGAACTTAGATTTCATTAAATCTGCAAAATCAACAGTCATGTTAGTACAGGTAGATCCATAAATAATATCATCAACATAGATCTGCACCATTAAGATATGATCGTTATGTTTCTTAACAAAAAGAGTTTTATCAACACTTCCCATTTGAAAATTATGACTTAGTAAAAACTTAGTCGATTTCTCGTACCATGCCCTGGGAGCTTGTTTTAAACCGTAGAGAGCCTTTTTAAGACGATAGACATGATCAGAGCTCTTAGGGTCTTTAAAACCCATTGGTTGTTCAACATACACTTCTTCATATAGATCACCATTTAAGAAGGCACTCTTTACATCCATTTGATATATTTTGATCTTTCTAAAACAAGCAATTGATATAAATAGTCTGATTGATTCAAGATGAGCTACTAGGGCAAACGTTTCCTTGTTTCATCATAATCGATTCCTTCAATTTGAGTGTACCCTTGTACAACCAGTCTAGCCTTGTTTCGAATTATATTACCAAGTTCATTAGACTTATTTTTTAAAATCCACTTAGTTCCGATAATATGTTTATCTTTAGGTCTAGGAACAAGATACCAAACATCATTTCTCACAAATTGGTTAAGCTCTTCTTGCATCACAATAATCCAGTTTTCGTCAGTAAGAGCTTCTTTTACGTTTGTCGGTTCTATCTGGGATGTAAAGCACACGTAATTACATATATCTTCTAGTTGTCTACGAGCGCGCACACCAGTGAGAGGGTTTTCAAGAATTTGAGTGGTTGAATGATCTTTAACAGTCCTCAGTTCAGAGTTAGTTTGATTTGATGAAGTATCTGGTTTATCAATTAAAATAACTTCACCATTATCTGAACTTGAGTCAGATGTATTCAAGTGATCGTCAATGACCACATTGATGGATTCTTGAATAACACCAATCCTCTTATTCAGTACACAATATGCTCGACTGTTTAAAGAATACCCTAAAAAGATCCCTTCATCACATAAAATATAGTACTTGCTGCCAAAAACTTGAAAGTATTTGACAGTAGGCTTCTTATCAAACCACATCTCATAAGCCATTTTATTATTTGATTTAGTAGTGTAAACATGGTTTATTATATAACAGGCAGTATTTACTGCTTCAGCCCAAAGATTTTTAAAGAGCTTCATACTATTCAACATTACATTTGTCATATCTTGAAGCACTCTATTTTTTCTTTCAACAATTCTATTTTGTTGTGGTGTTTTGGGCATAAAGAATTCATGTGATATTCCCTGATCGCTATAGAATTTCTCAAAACTGCTATTCTCAAATTCCAATCCATGATCACTACGGATCTTACAGACTTGAGAACATATTTCAGTTTGGATTCGTTTGAGAACTCTTTTTACTTCATCAAGGGTTTCTGATTTATCCCTTAAGAAGTCTACCCAGGTGAATCTGGTATAATCATCCACGATTACCAATATATATTTTTTGCCACCTCGACTCTCCATCCTAACTGGACCTATAAGATCCATGTGGAGAAGTTTGAGAGGTTTGGATGTGGCAGTGGAGTCCACCTTTTTGTGAGCACTCCTGGTTTGTTTGCCAATCTAACATTCGTCACATATTTTGTCTACTTTCTGTAATTTAGGTAGACCTCTTATCAGTTATTTTTTGCTCAATTTGTACAGATTTCGATAGTGTACATGTCCAAGGCGTTTATGTTATAACTTAGACTCATTGGTATGGACCATGTAACTCATTTGACTAGATGAGCTAGAATCACTAACAATATAGCAGTTTTCAGAAGTTCTACGACCAGTTAATATTACAGAACCCTTTTTATTTAAAATTTCACAACCTTGATTAGTAAATTTTACGCTATGATTGTTATCGCATATTTGAGATATGTTTAACAGGTTGTGTTTTAATCCTTCAATGTATAAAATATTCTTAAATAAGGGAAGGTTAAAAAGTTGAACCGTACCTTGGCCAATAATTCTACAGTTGCTGCCATCACCGAATGTGTCTGAACCATCAACCATGTCTTTGAGATCGGTGACTAGACCTTTATCACCAGTCATATGCCTTGATCATCCAGTGTCTAAGTACCACTTTAAATGACTTATAGCTTTGAAAGTCGTGTGGGCAACCAAGCAAGTAACCTTAGGAACCCATTTCATAACCGTTTTGGGTTTATGAGTATAGTTGGTCTTCTTATGTTTGTGGTTGTTGTAAGAATGACCCACTGAGTTAGATTTTAAGAGCTCCTTAAGTAAATCAACTATTTTTTCAGCTAAAGGGTTTTGGTTCTGATTTTTATAGTTGATATAGTTGCTTCTAGGTTTTTGAAAAGTTTTAGTATTTTTAGAAAAAATTTGATTTGTAGTTTTCCCTTTTGAGTTTGAGGTTTCTCCTTTCACAAACTTGGGAGGAGTATTCTTCTGTTTAAGAGGAATATTTCTATCGTAGCCTAAACCAGATTGGTCACCACATTTTCTTGATCCAGATAAAAGTTTTTCTAACTTTGGATCTCCTTGGGCATACCTCCATGTATCCTTTTGTAACGACTCGAAAATTTTCGTGCAATGGCCCGAGTACTACCTCGACTAGAAATCACTTAGGATTAAATCCTTTAGAAATTTGACAAAGTTAACTAAGTGCTAAACTAGATTATCCATGAAATCCGTTTGAATCGCTTTAAATACGATCTACAAGACCCAAAACTTGTAGAATCATTGACGCTAGGTTGCCCTAAAGTCTAGGATCAAACTCATTACCCGACTGCTCTCAGGAGCACATTGAAACTCCATATCAGGTCTAGACCGCACATCGGGAGTCCGAATAATATGAAGTTAAGGACTTCGGACCGCCTCGCTGGGCTTGACAACCATCTCGGAAATCAAATCCAGATAGTGTCCCACGGCTGTTCACTTGAGTCCGGAGAGAGAGAGTGTGAAAACACTTGGTTTTCTTTAAAAATAAATATCTCAAATAGTAATCTGACACGTGTCGCTTGCGGACATTTTGTAAGCAACCAGATCGTCAGAATCTGACCCAAATACACCCTCGGATTAAGAAAAAATTCATAAACATATCCATGTACTTGGAATTTTGGATCGAGACCCGCTGACCGTTGAATTGAAACTGGTCCGCCACGTGTGATCTGGGAATCCCACTGAAACAAAAACTTAACTTTACCTGGATCCAAGGTTGATGAGCTTAAGTCCGACCTTTGGCTCAAGGAGGCTGAAAAGGCCAAGCTATATGTCCTAGAGGGGGGGGGGTGAATAGGACTATGCCAAATTAAATTAAAATCAGCGGAAATAAAATAAACCAATAGCCTTACAATTATAAATCAATTCACAATGCTGAAATCAAATCACCTTGATAAATAAGTATTGAGAGATTGATACAAATTCAGTTCTAAGGACAACCTTACACCATAATAAACAAGGGCTTATGGTAGGACAACCTTATTTTTAGAACATCTTTTGGATCAATGACTCAATTTTAATAGAAATAAATGAAATAGCAAGGAATTGAAATTAAATGCAGAAATATAGATCTAAATTATTACAACAATCCCCACACTTGCTTGAAATGTAAATAGTTACAACATTCACATCCACTTATACATTCCACACAATTGAATGATAAAAAGATATGAAAATTAAGCAAGCATTCAATCCACAAGACAAAGAGTTATAGTGGTTCGCCTGTGTGTACACTAACTGTCTTTCAACAACCACACAGAAAGCTACTCCACTACTAATATCCTCACACAGGGGATATTAGCGTTCACTATCAAATAGGTTTTCACAGGTTCACCCAAAACCTTTACAATTGTGTCTTTTTCACTCGGGCTTACACAATTCAAAAACTCCTCTTTTCTGAGTTTTCTGGCTCTCCTCAGATAACCAATACAATGAGATTTTTCTGGCTTAACCTCAAACAAAACCAATACAATGAGATTTTTCTGGCTTAACCTCAAACAAAACCAAAAGTAATGAAATTTTACAGAATTGTAAAATACCTGGATTTCTCCTTTTTGTAGCAGCCCGGTAGAACCAATCAGAGTAGATGATTGAATGTCAAAGTTCAATTTCCAATACTCACTTTAATATGGTTCTAAATTCTAATAGATTTTAGATTTTAACTAGTTGGGCGTAGCTATATTTGATTTTGATTCCAAGAAGAAGGAATAAGATAATTCCTCTTTTCAAAATAAGATTGGAATACAGAAACAAAATCAAATTAAATAAGCTAGCAAAAAGGAATATTAAATAAGCACAACTTAGCTTAAAATAAACACAGACTTATCTCAGAGTGATCACTTGAAATTTCTTGAATTGAATCGAGTTAATATTAAAAACTCTGAATTTCGTGTTCAATTTATAGGAACAAAAATCGCTTCTACGACTGGTCTTAGAAACCTTCGACTGGTCGTAGCTCTAACGGATATTTGAAATTTTGAGCGCGATCTTTGAAAGTCGTTCCAAGACTGGTCGTGGGAAGCCTACGACTGGTCGTGGGTCACCTACGACTAGTCGTAGATCTCTACGACTGGTCGTAGGACCATAGATTAGGTTGCTGGACTTTGAGTCGTAGCTCTACGACTGGTCGAGAACGAGTCGAAGACACTCCTACGACCGGTCGAAGGACCTCCAGGACTGGTCGTGGGTGTACCAAAAAATTCTGAAAATCTTCAACAACTTAGGACTGGTCGTGGAATTTCTTAGACTAGTTGAACCAATGCTAGGACTAGTCGAACAGGAGCTAGGACTGGTCGTAGAATAGACAAAACTTATGTAAAATAAATATTTAATTTATATATCCAAAGTGACCTACTTATAAGGTCAACCTAAGGTCAGTCAAACCTGAAACATGTCGTATGGACATTGAACTTCAACCATTCAACGAATGTAGATATTTGAACCATATCAGGCTTGAGATCTTGAACTTGTTGTAACTTTAATCTTGAGATCTTCATCAGTGTGAAAACTACTTCATGCGTTGCTTATTAGTCTTGAAGTCATTTCTTGAGTTGTTTCTTGAGACTTGAACTTCAACATTGTAGCTTCTTGAACTTCAACATTGTAGCTTTAAACATTGATAGGATGATGAAGTACACTTTGTATTTCTTAAAGACATCCAATGTCATGAAGTGTTTATGCGGTGTCTTGAATACATATAAACTATCATACAAACACAAGACACAGATAGATGTTTTGACACAACAAAATTTGACAACCAAAGGAGCATGAGACCATAGCACTTACAATCTCCCCCTTTGTCAAATTTGTGACAAAACACCCAAATAATAATACTTTCAATAGAAATAAGAGAAGTACAGGCACAACAGGTTCCAACAAATTCAAATAGAGAATCATGCACCAGTTATATAGACATCATAAGCAATATCTAGCATAACTCCCCCTGAGAAGTTTAACTCCCCCTGAGTAATAGCAGCACATCCATATTTAAATAGACAGGAATGAGAACCTAATCATAATCATTAAATCCAACCAAAGCCAAAGCCACCCAAACGTTCTCCCCCTTTTTGACACAAAATGACAAAGGAATAAGGGCAGCAAGGATAAGGAAAATATAGATGCAAGAGAGCAAAGTGCATAAATCAACAAAAAGTCAGTAAGCATGCAAAGTTCAGACCAAAAGCAAAGAAAAATATTAGTTATTACAGACCCAATAAAAATTCAGTCAGAACCAGAAGAGGGAGCAGGATTAGATGGATCAATTTTGTGTAAACCCCTAGCAACCCGCCTCATATATTTGCGTAAATAAGAAAATTGAGTGTCTTGGGTAACACGAATTTGAGCCACCTGTTCTTGAAGAGAATTCAACCTCTCATCAAAATCAGAAGGCTGAAAGTCAGGATCATCAGCCGAGTCTGACTCAAGTTCTTCAAATAAATCATCTATATTCACGTCTTCAGGAAGATCACCAGCTTGATCTGCGTTTCCTGCTTCAGCACCACTGCTACCAGCATCCACTTGGCCAGGAATCAATTCTAAATTCATCTTGTTAAGATTGGAATTATTAAAAGGGAGATGATGGATGGGTTTTTCTCTAACAGGCATAGCCACAAGCATATGATTGGCAAGCATAGTCATCAAATAACCAAAGGGAATATCACTATAACCTGGATGGTGACGAGACAAAATAATGGAGTGACAAATTAATGAAGGTAGACAGATTTTCACACCAGAGATGACAGAATGCAAAACATGAACCATGAAAGCAGTAAGTTCAGTTTTATTACCAGAACGCGGATATAGATTTGAGATGAAAATCCTGTGAAGTACTCTGTGTCTGGGTAACAAGTACCTTAAGGGAAGTGCATGACCTTTATGAGTCCAGTGAACATCCAAATTACACAAATCTCTAGTAAGCATTTTTCGTTCAGATTCTGAGAGTTTGTCATGTAAAATATGAATCAGAATGCCCTCATCATTGACAGGTATTTCCATAAGGTGAGCAATCAAATGTCGATCCACTGAAAATAAGCCTTCTTGAGTATCAACTTTAAAGGTTAAATTCTCAAGAGAAGAATCACAAATACATGCAAACATGGATTAGGCAATGGACTGGTATGCAGCTCCACCCCAATGTAAGATGTTATCCCATCCCACAGATTCCAACAGAGGAAGGATACCAAAGGAAGTAATGTGATTAACATTAATAGGACGCTCAACAATAATATTGCACTTACGCAAATCCCGTGCATCTGAAGGATCATTTTCGGGAGAGCGAAGATGACGTTGTGCAATAGACGCTGATCTAGATGAAGAGGGACCACGTGTAGTTTTCTTTTTACCCCTAGCATCCATTTTCAAAGGAGGAATCAAGGAAACTATAAGATGCAAGAAAGAAGAAGTGGGGTTTTGATAGAACAGATTTTTCAAGAGAAAACCCCAATCTTGTAATGAAAGAGCAAATAGATTCTATAAGAGTGAAATTTGAAACACCAATAACAAGAATCTACAAGAAAATTGTAAAAGAACCACTAACCTTGAAGTATCATGAAGGTGGGTTCGACTGGTCGAGGCTAGGCTCGTTGGAAGGACAAAAGGAAATGAAGAAGAAGAGCCAAATCCTCAAAAATAAAGTGAATTCACGAGTTTCACGACCGGTCGAGTACACTCACGACTGGTCGAGTACCGACTAAAATTTGCAATTTTTCAAAAGATTTCCAAATTTAAGCAAATAAAACATCAAACATATGTACATTATGATACACCAAAGCATGCAAATTCAATTTAAATTGCACATACCGAGATCAAACTTTAATTTATTAAACCTGCTTTTGTCGAGCGGTTTAGTGAAAATGTCCGCAAGTTGAGTCTCGGTTGGAATGTAATCCAAATATATTAATTTTTCTTCCACTAATTCACAAATGTAATGAAATCTAATGTCAATATGCTTAGTACGTGAATGCTGAACTGGATTTTTTGAGATATTTATTGCACTGGAATTATCACAAAATAAAATCATAGAATCCTGTGTAATTCTATAATCGCTTAACATACGTTTCATTCAAACAAGCTGAGTACAAGCATTTCCAGCAGCAATGTATTCAGCCTCAGCTGTTGATAGCGATATAGAACTTTGCTTCTTGCTAAACCAAGAAACAAGACAATTTTCAATGTAGAAACAACCACCACTGGTTGATTTCCTATCATCAATGTTTCCAGCCCAGTCAGCATCTGAGTACCCGGCTAATTGAACACTAGTCTC